>OX467286.1:20698557-21314663 GCA_950108345.1 Malthinus flaveolus | reverse complement strand
AATTCGCACTCTTCAGCTCCATAACACAACATACCTATAACAAAGAGACGAAAAGAGCAGTGCTGCAAGATAAATTGCTTTTTCAGTAAAAGCACAGACGTACTTGTGTACATAACAAACGACTCTTTTCCAAAAACTAAATTAAAACTTTTATTATCTACCTGCGAGCTACTTGTGTACGGTTAAAGCATCTAAACAACCTTTTCAAACCCCCCTTTTTACTTATTGTTACACAAAACTACATCAACTTAAAAATGTTTAAATTTAAATAGTAAAAGCTCGGCTTTGTTAAAATTAAATTGTTACGGCGTACACTCAAAACTCAAACGAACTCCTGTTGGATTCAGCATACAAACGCGCCAAGTCAATTACCGGTTAATAAGTTCTTCCTGCAACTGAAAAATGCACAATTCCAACTGTACGAGAACTAACGATTTAGTGTCACGACTTAATAGACTTTTTTTTTCAAGACTCAAATGGAAATTTCAGGAAAACTTCGCTAAGTTCAATTAAAGTGCTTTGGCGAACGAAAAACTTATTAAAATATTTTCGCCGGCTAAGGAAAAGTCAATCATTGACACCACGTCATGTTTTTTCGACAAATCCTCAACTAACGAAATCGATAAATTCGGGCGCAACACATGTGGTACCTACAATACGGAATAGAGATGAAACAACGTAAAGGGCTTGATTAAAATTTTGGGTTAGTTTTACGTCGTCGCCATTTTTTTCGAAGGCGTGAAAAAAGAAACGAAGTTGCGGTTTTAATTAGTCAAAGTGGCTAGCTAAGACAGTTAAATTATAATGAGATGGCTCGTGTATTTTTGTATTTGAAATTTTCTGCAAGGTACGCGTCAAGTAGCTAGTCCGGCAGGCCGTTGCTACACTTCGTGTAGTGGTGGTTTAGCGTTGAACGCTGTGCGCCACACGATAGTCAAGCTACAATTTGGCATCTGGTGTAATTTGGCTCAACAATTGGCAAATATTTTGAAAGATGAATTGAATGGAAGGAAAGAAGGGGGCGCATCAAACGCGCGACCGCGGAAGTTTGGATAAGAAAAGGAAAATGGGTTCGTACTAAGTTAAATAACTTTTGATTAAATTTAAAATTAAAATATTAATTTGTAATTTTGACTTTGGCAAAGCCTTTGCAACCTTATCCCATAATAACTTGTCAGAAGCGTTAGATGAGGGTTAAATTAAGACTGTCAACACACATAGCCTAGTAAACTTCAATACGCACATTATAGCGGTTGCATTGGAGGCCCTAATTGAGAAAGTCTGCAGAAATTATTGTAATTTGTTACAACAACAAAAACAGACAACGGCGACCAATTTGTTATTTACAACTTGCGACATAAAATTATAATAACGAAAACAAAAAACAGAAGATTATTAGAAAAAAATTGGATGTAACAAGTGCACTCGAGTGCTTTCAGAAACGACTTTTAAGTTAAAAAGAGCAAAGAGCTTAAAATTCAATTTTATTACGAGAGCAACAAAAATTGTTGTCGCACATGTTTTCGTAGTTACGTCAACTTATAATTTGAAACTTCTTGTTAAAATGGACGGATTATTTCTGCTCGAAATTTTAGTAAAGTGGATACCCACTCATCTATTCTGGTTACTTAAAGGTCGTATCACACTATAGCTCTCGTTTCTCGTGCCTACCTAACGATAGCTAACGTTGCTAGTTACAAA
Organism: Malthinus flaveolus; assembly: GCA_950108345.1. NCBI lineage: Eukaryota > Metazoa > Arthropoda > Insecta > Coleoptera > Cantharidae > Malthinus > Malthinus flaveolus. The sequence goes on along the minus strand of OX467286.1, from coordinate 21,312,962 downwards.
TTAGTATATTAATTTAATGCCGGTTTAAAAAAGGAGCTGATGACGTACTTTATAACGTAGTTTTAAACTGTTACTTTTCGTTTATTATCCGGTATAAAAATACCTAAAATAAAGGAAGATATTCGGTCTAAAAAGTGGTAGTAGCACTTTTATAAATAAATACGAAATTAAGATAAATAATTAATTGTATTATTTCTAGGTATTTTAAGTTTAAAAAATTGGTTGTTTTAGAGGTATTTTAAACGTATATTATACGTATAAAATTTTCAGATACATAAAGTTACAAATTAGTATATTTAATGTCGGTATAAAAAAGGAGGAGATGTCGCACTTTATAACGTAGTTTGAAACTGTTACTTTTCGTTTATATCCGGTATAAAAATACCTAAAATAAACGAAGATATTCGGTAAAAAAAGTGGTAGCAGTTTTTCAAATAAATACGTAATTAAGAAGAAGAATTGATTTATTCTATTACTTTTGGGTATTTTAAGTTTAAAAAATTGGTTGTTTTAGAGGTATTTTAAACGTATATTATACGTATAAAATTTTCAGATACATAAAGTTACAAATTAGTATATTGAATGTCGATATAAAAAAGAAGGACATGTCGCACTTTATAACGTAGTTTGAAACTGTTACTTTTCGTTTATATCCGGTATAAAAGTACCTAAAATAAACGAAGATATTCGGTAAAAAAATTGGCAGCAGTTTTTCAAATAAATACGTAATTAAGAAGAAGAATTGATTTATCCTATTACTTTTGAGTATTTTAAGTTTAAAAAATTGGTTGTTTTAGAGGTATTTTAAACGTATATTATACGTATAAAATTTTCAGATACATAAAGTTACAAATTAGTATATTTAATGTCGATATAAAAAAGAAGGAGATGTCGCACTTTATAACGTAGTTTGAAACTGTTACTTTTCGTTTATATCCGGTATAAAAATACCTAAAATAAACGAAGATATTCGGTAAAAAAAGTGGTAGCAGTTTTTCAAATAAATACGTAATTAAGAAGAAGAATTGATTTATTCTATTACTTTTGGGTATTTTAAGTTTAAAAAATTGGTTGTTTTAGAGGTATTTTAAACGTATATTATACGTATAAAATTTTCAGATACATAAAGTTACAAATTAGTATATTGAATGTCGGTATAAAAAAGAAGGAGATGTCGCACTTTATAACGTAGTTTGAAACTGTTACTTTTCGTTTATATCCGGTATAAAAATACCTAAAATAAACGAAGATATTCGGTAAAAAAAGTGGTAGCAGTTTTTCAAATAAATACGTAATTAAGAAGAAGAATTGATTTATTCTATTACTTTTGGGTATTTTAAGTTTAAAAAATTGGTTGTTTTAGAGGTATTTTAAACGTATATTATACGTATAAAATTTTCAGATACATAAAGTTACAAATTAGTATATTTAATGTCGATATAAAAAAGAAGGAGATGTCGCACTTTATAACGTAGTTTGAAACTGTTACTTTTCGTTTATATCCGGTATAAAAATACCTAAAATAAACGAAGATATTCGGTAAAAAAAGTGGTAGCAATTTTTCAAATAAATACGTAATTAAGAAGAAGAATTGATTTATTCTATTACTTTTGGGTATTTTAAGTTTAAAAAATTGGTTGTTTTAGAGGTATTTTAAACGTATATTATACGTATAAAATTTTCAGATACATAAAGTTACAAATTAGTATATTTAATGTCGGTATAAAAAAGGAGGAGATGTCGCACTTTATAACGTAGTTTGAAACTGTTACTTTTCGTTTATATCCGGTATAAAAATACCTAAAATAAACGAAGATATTCGGTAAAAAAAGTGGTAGCAGTTTTTCAAATAAATACGTAATTAAGAAGAAGAATTGATTTATTCTATTACTTTTGGGTATTTTAAGTTTAAAAAATTGGTTGTTTTAGAGGTATTTTAAACGTATATTATACGTATAAAATTTTCAGATACATAAAGTTACAAATTAGTATATTGAATGTCGATATAAAAAAGAAGGACATGTCGCACTTTATAACGTAGTTTGAAACTGTTACTTTTCGTTTATATCCGGTATAAAAGTACCTAAAATAAACGAAGATATTCGGTAAAAAAATTGGCAGCAGTTTTTCAAATAAATACGTAATTAAGAAGAAGAATTGATTTATTCTATTACTTTTGAGTATTTTAAGTTTAAAAAATTGGTTGTTTTAGAGGTATTTTAAACGTATATTATACGTATAAAATTTTCAGATACATAAAGTTACAAATTAGTATATTTAATGTCGGTATAAAAAAGGAGGAGATGTCGCACTTTATAACGTAGTTTGAAACTGTTACTTTTCGTTTATATCCGGTATAAAAATACCTAAAATAAACGAAGATATTCGGTAAAAAAAGTGGTAGCAGTTTTTCAAATAAATACGTAATTAAGAAGAAGAATTGATTTATTCTATTGCTTTTAGGTATTTTAAGTTTAAAAAATTGGTTGTTTTAGAGGTATTTTAAACGTATATTATACGTATAAAATTTTCAGATACCTAACGTTACTAATTAGTATATTTAATGTCGGTTTAAAAAAGGAGCTGATGCCGCACTGCGGCACTGTTACTTTTCGTTTATTATCCGGTATAAAAACACCTAAAATAAAGGAAGATATTCGGTTAAAAAAGTGGTAGTAGCAGTTTTTTAAATAAATACGTAGTTAAGATAAATAATTAATTCAAATAATTCTGGGTATTTCAAGTTTAAAAAAATTGGTTGTTTTAGAGGTATTTTAAACGTATATTATACGTATAAAATGTTCAGATACATAACGTTACAAATTATTATATTCAATGCCGGTTTAAAAAAGGAGCGTTTGCCGCACTTTATAACGTAGTTTTAAATTGTTACTTTTCGTTTATATCCGGTATAAAAATACCTTAGGTACTAGGTAAAGGTAATACTTTAGGTAATAAAATATATCTCACACTACCGTGTATTACTCGTTATGTAATTACGTTTATTTTGCGACAAAGAACCTACGTACAGTTAACGTAAAAATGGTTACGTCAAAAAAAAATACCAACTGTACCTATACGTCTAAAAATATATGAGATACGTATACGTATACATATTACACCACGTAGACGTATTTTTTACGTAGAATAAACGTAGCTGTGCTTATTGAGAACTGAGCGTTAGTAGAGTGGAAGGAGCCGATAATTCCGATGAAATTATTAAAATGTATTAGGTATCGAAGCGTTATTGAATCGAAACCAAAAGTGTGACTATGACTACGTTATTGTAAGAATATTTTATCGGAGCGAGAGCGAATCGATAGTGTGGAACGGCCCTTAAACTAGAATATCAATACTAATCGACAAACTTCATTCAATATTTACGTAAAAGGTTCTGTGGTATAAATAAGAACGCGCATTTCGGAGATTTAAGTTTTAAATTTAACAAAAACTACCACTTTTAAACGCCACCCCCTTTGTACGAGTACTTTAAGACACCATAAACAATTTTTCTTACCCACCCATTGTTAATATTTCAACGCGCTTTCTTCAATATCATCCTTATAACTTGCAAAATATTAGCCTCTCGATGAATATTCATGAGTAAGTCATCGAGATATTTTTTACAGCGAATTATTTAATAAATTCTGCTGGTGATTAGAGCCCCGTAATTAATGTAAATTAGATTAAAGTGTACGAGAGAGGAGTAACTAAGCCCAACACCTCTTTTACATATCAATTTTTAGATACCGAAAAAAGTTTCCTTTTCTCTTATAAAACATTTAAGATTGAAAACTTCTCAAAGGGTTTGTTGCGAGATTAGCATTTTGTTTTGCAGGATCGATTCGCGTTATTTATTTTCTTGGAGATATCTACTCGACTAGTAACCGTACGATTAAAAATACATAAGATCTCACTCGAGAGTTTTCTGTACAGAACAAGAAATCGTAGCTTGTGGAATGCTAATGTTTCTAGCTTTGGACAAACCTTTTCCTAAGTTGTTGGTAAAATAATGCGACAACTTTAAAATGGCAGAATCGCACCCTTAGTTAATGAGGGATAATTTCGTCTAATTGTGAACAAGTTAATCGTATATTGTTACAGCACACATCACCGCAAGAAATTAATTGTGACGAAACGACAGTTTATCATCAAATTGCATTCATGATCTACGTGAGCTTTTCGCCACTTGCAGTAATCGACGTAGCCACTTCGTTTCTCCCAATCTCAAGATTTCTATTACTAGGACCGAAGGAAGCGCATTAGCAAAAAAGAGTTCCTGTCTTTATTACTGTTAAGCAGCTCACGTATTGTTATACTAGAGTTAACATAATAAGCCTTAAGACTACAGTAATTTCCCTTGCGATAAGTTTGTTTTCTTGAAGACCATCTCTGCTCCAAACCCACAGAAAAGCACCTCATCCTGAAACCGAGGTTACCGCATTATCGATTATAGTTAAAACACGATTTATTGTTAATTGTTAAATTTATTCTGAATGTAAATAGACACTTAATGACAATTAATGAGCGTTATAACCCGTAATTAGCGATTTACTATAAATTTAATACAAACGAACAACAAATAACTGTTAACATTGCTCTGTAATTAGTTAACAAAGGCCTAAACAGAAAAGCTTTGTTCGGGGATGTTGATTATTCTATTGTAGACTATTCCCCCATCAAAATTATAACAGTAGTTGGTAAAGTGACGGCTATAAATTAAATTAAAATTCGAAACTAATTCCAGGTGGTTTCAAACCGACCTAACCCCTCTAATTTGGGAGTACCCAAATCCAAATTATTGGGATAAATCGACTTTTGGGCAAAGCGAGAAGCGAAGCGACGACGGCGTAAAATAGACGAAGAAGAGAGAGACTTGAAGCAAAATGTTTGAAATTTACAACATCTGGCGTATTTTTGTTTAATCGTTACGAAAAGAAAAGATAATTTAAAAAAGCGGAAGCGGCCAAAATCAACTTTCTGCAAAATATTTTATATAAAGAGCGACCGCTTTCTAATTTCTTCTTGAAAACTTTTAAATTGTTAGCTTATGTTTTTGTAAGATATGCTAAATATTCTGATAAATACGAAGCTGTGGGAGACAATTCACTTAAAAATATTGAAAGAGGCATTTCGCATTAATTTTCTCTTAAAAGCCTCATTTAATTTTAATTTTAGTAATTTATTACGTGCGGACTTTTTTATAAAATTAGAATTATTTTCTTTAATTTTGTAAAAATATTTTTTTAAGTCAAAGAAAACTCGGTCCGGTAGATTCTCTTTTATTCTTCTCTCTATGGTTTAGTCTGATCCTCAAAAACCCACCCTTCTCAAAGTACTATACTTTAACGCGCTCTAGCACCTAAACTGTTTGTTTTACAAAACAATCTAACACACATAATTGGTAGGAAATTTAACTTAGTTTCTTTTTATATAGAAGCTCTTTTCTGTAAAAGTACGTAGTTTTTGAGTTATGGACGATAAAAATAAAAAACAGTTTTTTGTTTGATTTTGAAATTTTTGTCCACTTTAAAGAGCTCTAGCGCCTAAACCGTTTGTCTGAGAAAAAAAGTCGTTTCAGTATAATTTTTAGAAAACTCACTGTACTTTACTTTTGTATATATGCACTTCGCTCAAAAGTATGTGGTTTTGAAGTTAGAAGCGAAAAACTTAAAATAGATCAAAGCCTACTACCGGACATGCTACGCCCAACGTTACTAAACTTCAACGCGCTCTATCACCTAAACTGTTTGTTTGACCCAAAAAATCTAAGACACATCATTTGTAGAAAATTCAATGTACTTTATTTTTGTTTAAAAACATTTTTTTCTCAAAGTGCGCAGTTTGGGGTTATAAGTTAGAAACGATAAAATAGGTTTTTGGCCGATTTTGGAATTTTGGTCAAACTTTAACGCCCTCTAGCGTCTAAACCGTTAACCTGATGAAAAAAGTTTAAGATATATAACTTGTGGTAAATTTGATGTAGTTTATTTTAAGATACATTACTTTTTTAGTAACCTACGTAGTTTTTGAGTTATAAAAGAATAACCTAAAGAAGAACAAAACTCCACCCTTCTCGAGCCACACTCAAATTAATGCCGCCACTAGGAGTGACAGACACGTGGTTTGCACACGAATTAAATAATCAGAGCCTTACCTGCCTAGAAATTTTTTGAGCTTTTTCGAAGACTAAATGAGCGCAAATGAAAATTTACCCAACAATATCAGAAAGAAAGGCATTCGGTATACATTTTCAATTAAAATCCTCATTCAATTTTAATTTAGTTAATGTAAGTTTTATTGCAATTAAAAAGAATTATTATTATAATATCGAAGAAGCTGACAGGCACGAAATTTCTGCTTGTAAATTAATTTTAAATATTTATCAAGTATCGATTTATCTGGTATTAAAAAAAAGCAAAATAAATAACAAGAGGGATCGATTACCCAAGAGAAAATGGCAAAAATTCAATCTGCTCAATATAATAGTCAATTTCTAAAGAGTACAAAGAGACACGGGAGAGAGACAAACTTTTCATTCTAAACGTTAACAGTGAAACACATAATGCCGATATAAGTATGAATCGAAGTAGGTCGTCTTAAAACTTGCCGAAAATAGATGTTTCGATAAACCTATAAACTAAACCAATTTTCTAACAATATTGGATCAGCCAATGAGGCGCATGGACGGAAGATTACACGTACATATTTTTAAAAAAGATTAGACGACTTCGATGCGGGTTGTGATACTCCGTGAAAAGGAGGAGGTTTTAGAAATCCGTTGCGTTATACAGGGTGCTCGGTGAAAGTAAGCTGACTAACCTTAAGCTTTTTTCAATGAAAGTGCTGAAGATGTATCAAGTTCGTAATTCTATTTGCGAGCAAATCAAATAACAATCCACCCCGAGACAACACAAGCAAGCACTTTTATCACAACCTGGTCGAAAGACTCACAGGGCACTTAGATAAAAATCTAAAAATGTAATTTTGGCTACTTTAAAGTTTGAAGCTCAAGGACGTTTATTAACTCATGTAGGATTTTTCAAAGCTTACTTGATTTATCGTACGCAGTTAAAAAAAACTTTTAGTGAGTAATTCGAAAATGTTTTCTTCGTAAAAAATTCTCTTACAGAATACGCTTAAAAAGGCACGAGAGCGAATGTAATCAAAAATTTCAATGTAGCAGCAAGTGAGAATTAGTTGTGCTACTATGCAACGTGCGTTTAGTATTATATGGTATTATTGTCAAACGGTGCTTGATATATTTCTGGCGGAAGTTTTAATAACGAGCAAAAATATGAATTACTACAATTTAATATTCCGAATAAACGGCACGGAGGGGTAAAGCCAAGAAAACGTCGTATATATCATGGTTACAAAATTTGAACAGCTATTCTGAATGACGCCCGTCGATAAGTCGACCTGAGACTAAGAAAAGCTGCTTCTGAAATACAGGGACAAACAAGAAGAGAAATCTTGGATAATTAAAATTCTGAGTCTAATCGCGAAAAATGTTAAGGAATTATTCTATCAGACACCCAGTATATTTTCAAAGACGACCACTTTCCGATTATTACGGCCCGTCTCTCAATAACTACCCCTTGTTTTATAGATCGTAAAAGCTTTCAATTAAGGTCGTTTATTAATCCTAAACAAATATTTAAAAAGGTTAAACAAAATAAGAGGTTGACAGAACATTTACCCCTATCGAGGTTCACGTAAAAAGTCCCAAATTTGCCGAAACTCCCGAATTAAATTATAAAAAAATCTCTTGATAATTTAAAGATTTGAACTAAGTTAAAAGCACCAAACAGTTTCCTTTTGCAGATAATTCCGTAGCTTTTAAAAGCTTATGCCGGGTTTTAGATAAAGCTACATATTCTAAGCGAAGAGCCATTTATTTAACTTGTTATGTAATAGATGGAAAACAGTGCGAGGTCAGTTAAAAGTACTCTGCTACAAAATTCATGAAGCTAATTAACTCGAGCACATACGGACTAGATGTACATTTTTGCTCTAGTTTAAAATCGAAATCGTCCCCTATTTCGCTTAATTACATTCGGAATTAGATTTAGCAAGTGCGTCGAAGGGAATTACTTTTTCAATTTTTGAAATAATTGAATCGGTACAATCAAATCAGGTTAGTCAAAAAGATCGGGTTAGTCAAAAGTTCACGATCTTCCAAAATGACTTCTTGACTTTGCAGGGGCAAGCATTAAACTTACAAAGCTATCTTATACATTTGTTAAAAACAAAAGGTAGAATTTTGAATAATTGTGTAAAAAGCTTCATACGCCTGCGACCAAATTGCACAAACTGACGTTGCACAACAGATTGTTGCGCAAACAAGTCACCTATACGCAATTTTATTCAAACTCCAGTTGATTTGAGGTGTACGACGTGTAACTTACGGTATAAATTATTAAATTTGCTTAATAGGTCCCATATATACACCTGCGAAAAAATTGCGCACACTGGCATTGCATAACAGGTTGTTGCGCAAACAAGTTACCAATACACTATACGCAATTTTATGCAAACTCCAGTTGATTTTGAGGTGGTACGACGTGTAACTGACTGTATAAATTATTAAATTTGCTTATTAGGTCCCATACTAATTGCACAAACTAACGTTGCGCAACAATTTGTTGCGCAAACAAGGTCTCCCATACACTATACGCAATTCTCCAGTTGATTTTGGGGTGTACGACGTGTAACTGACGGTATAATTTAATAAATTTGCTTAATATTTTCCATACACCTGCGAACTAGTTGCACAAACTGACGTTGCACAACAGATTGTTGCGCAAACAAGTTACCAATACACTATACGCAATTTTATGCAAACTCCAGTTGATTTTGAGGTGGTACGACGTGTAACTGACTGTATAAATTATTAAATTTGCTTATTAGGTCCCATACTAATTGCACAAACTGACGTTGCGCAACAATTTGTTGCGCAAACAAGGTCTCCCATACACTATACGCAATTCTCCAGTTGATTTTGGGGTGTACGACGTGTAACTGACGGTATAATTTAATAAATTTGCTTAATATTTTCCATACACCTGCGAACTAGTTGCACAAACTGACGTTGCACAACAGATTGTTGCGCAAACAAGTTACCAATACACTATACGCAATTTTATGCAAACTCCAGTTAATTTTGAGGTGGTACGACGTGTAACTGACTGAATAAATTATTAAATTTGCTTATTAGGTCCCATACTAATTGCACAAACTGACGTTGCGCAACAATTTGTTGCGCAAACAAGGTCTCCCATACACTATACGCAATTCTCCAGTTGATTTTGGGGTGTACGACGTGTAACTGACGGTATAATTTAATAAATTTGCTTAATATTTTCCATACACCTGCGAACTAGTTGCACAAACTGACGTTGCACAACAGATTGTTGCGCAAACAAGTTACCAATACACTATACGCAATTTTATGCAAACTCCAGTTAATTTTGAGGTGGTACGACTGTATAAATTATTAAATTTGCTTATTAGGTCCCCCATACTAATTGCACAAACTGATGTTGCGCAACAATTTGTTGCGCAAACAAGGTCTCCCATACACTATACGCAATTCTCCAGTTGATTTTGGGGTGTACGACGTGTAACTGACGGTATAATTTAATAAATTTGCTTAATATTTTCCGTACACCTGCGAACTAGTTGCACAAACTGACGTTGCACAACAGATTGTTGCGCAAACAAGTTACCAATACACTATACGCAATTTTATGCAAACTCCAGTTAATTTTGAGGTGGTACGACGTGTAACTGACTGTATAAATTATTAAATTTGCTTATTAGGTCCCATACTAATTGCACAAACTGACGTTGCGCAACAATTTGTTGCGCAAACAAGGTCTCCCATACACTATACGCAATTCTCCAGTTGATTTTGGGGTGTACGACGTGTAACTGACGGTATAATTTAATAAATTTGCTTAATATGTTCCATACACCTGCGAACTAGTTGCACAAACTGACGTTGCACAACAATTTGTTGCGCAAACAGAGTCTCCAATACACTATACGCAATTCTCCAGTTGATTTTGGGGTGTACGACGTGTAACTCACGGTATAAATAATTAAATTTGCTTATTAGGTCTCATACTAATTGCACTAATTGACGTTGCACAACAGTTTGTTACGCAAACAAGGTTGCCTATACACTATATGCAGTTCTTCAGTTGATTTTGGGGTGTACGACGTGTAACTGACGGTATAATTTAATAAATTTGCTTAATATGTTCCATACAACTGCAAACTAGTTGCACAAACTGACGTTGCACAACAATTTGTTGCGCAAACAAGGTCTCCCATACACTATACGCAATTCTCCAGTTGATTTTGGGGTGTACGACGTGTAACTAACGGTATAAATTATTAAATCTGCTTAATAGGTCCCATATATACCCTTGCGAACTAATTGCACAAACTGACGTTGCACAACAGGTTGTTGCGCAAACAAGGTCACCAATACACTATACGCAATTTTATGCAAATTCCAGTTGATTTTGTGGTGTACGACGTGTAACTGACGGTATAAATTAATAAATTTGCTTAAGGCTGGAGAATTATAGGTTATGGTGCATAAAAATATTTATGCAACCCAACTAACATTTTCAGTAGCGTCTCGTACATTTAATTTTTGGATGTGTGTATCATTTAACTGTCTTGATTACTCGTCATTCAGGCGTATTTTGTATTATAACCTCGAAAAATAGTGACATTATATGCCAAAATTTTGCCATTTTCTATCATATTTTTGGCATAGACTTTATATGGTCGTAATCAGCGTAAAATTTTGAACAAGTTACCGCGGAAAATCTGTTTCTTGCAATTTGTTCCAGGTCAAACTTATCATTACCTATACTAATATTTATCTACGTTTATGAATCGCAGCGACGGCTGGGTGGCGACATCAATTAGAATTTTTGAGAAGCTTAATTAACATTGGGCTTATGGGGAAAATCTTACGTCGTCCTCAGGGCGTAGGAAACACATTTTCTTTTAAATCTATTATTATAGATATGTTCTATATCATATCCTCTATGGCTTGACATATTTTATATCGTTCTAAGTATTTATACGCAACAGAAAACAATCAATTTAAACTGACTGTAATTTGCCACTTTACGGAAAACATTTTTTTTGGTACTTTCTAATACTTTTTTTGAATTTAAAAATATGTCAAGCCATAGACAAGCTGTTTGGCTAGACCTTACAAAAACCTCAGTTGTATCTGTTGAGTATTAAAGCTGTTCAGGACGACGTAAGAATTCTAACCTATAATTCCCCAGCCTTAATAGGTCCCATACACCTGCGAACTGACGTTGTACAACAGGTTGTTGCGCAAACAAGGTCCCTATACACGATACACTTATTGTGCAGCACCTCGCTTTGTTCATTTAATTTCAAACAAGTTTAAATTTCTGCAACTAATTGCGCAGCCCGTCAAACAACGCCATACACTATACAATTGTTTGCCTAACATCCTTTGTTGCGCAGTTTGTTCTCAAGTGTATGGGACCTATAAGGTGAATTTGTGAGTTTTTAATTAATGTCCTTCTTCTACGCAGATTACAGTAGGTAGAGTAATCATTTCGGAAGATCGCGAAAAGAAGTACAATACTTCTAGTTGATTTTTAGAACAGAAACGTATACAATACACACAAAAGTTGCTCGGAGAGCTCTTAGGGGGTCAATATGTAACTTTTCAGCGTACTTTCAGGAGACTTCTATTTTTTCCTTCATGAATGCAAAATGCATTGCATTGCATTTAATTTAATTCTTTTTATTATTTTTACATTAATTTTAAACACTTGTCTAAAAATTAGTTAAACTACCTTGACATTAAAGCATGGACCATGGGCCATGGGCCATGGGGCATGGGGCATTGACCCATGAGGCATTGCGGCCCCCAATTTTTCAACCAGAAAATTCAAATTTGCCGCCAAATACAAAATGGCGTTAAAGTTTTATGATGGCTGTGACGTCATTTCCGACCATGAAGACAAGCCAGAAAATTCAAATTTCCCGCCAAATTAAGTTTTATGATAGCTGTGACGTCACTTCCGCTGTAGAACCACATTGAAGCATGGGGCATTGCCCCATGAACCATGAATCATGGTCCATGGCCCATGGAGCATGGAACATTGGTCCATGAGACATTGCGGCCGCCGCTTTTTTCAAACCAGAAAATTCAAATTTACCGCCAAATACAAAATGGCCTTGAAGTTTTCTGTGACGTCATTTCCGATCATGCAGTCAAGCCTGAAAATTTGAATTTCCCGCCAAATTAAGTTTTATGATAGCTGTGACGTCACTTCCGGTGCGGAATCGGCATTGTTCATCTACTATTGTACACCGGCACCGCCACAAAAAATAATTGCAACATGTACCTTGTAGGTAGACATAATTACACGAGTTTAGTTTTCAGTAATCACCTCACCTTGCTTGTTTTAACGGGCCCACATTATTAAAAGAATAAATCCGGCACTTTGCCTTGAAATAAAAGAAATTTATCACAATAAATCAGTTCCTTTTACGGCGAATACTGATGACATCATAAGCGTAAATTTTTGTTTTACTCCCATTGAGTTCTAATCTTAGTGTACCATAATAACGTCTTAGTTGGAAATATTGCTAATTGGGCACCCATAGAAAAATCAATGTGAGGGTAGTCTTTAGTTGAGAGAGTCTAAAGGATAAATTGAATATCTTGACATTAGCGTGTATCGATGTTGAGAGAACTAGAAACGTGAAAGGTTTCCTTTTGAAAACAAATTGAATTAAGACCCATTTAACAGATATCATTACAATCTGTAGCGCGTGTTGATAGGCCGTTAAGAGCTACAGAAAATATTTTAATGCCATCGACACTAATGCCGAGATACATTTTTCGTTAATGTTGTTATTTAAATGATTATTACACACCGTTAAAATAGAATTTAATTATTCGTATGTGTTTTATTGGTCTTGCGCAAAGAAGAGCTAAAGTGGCGACCCCGGTGTGACGGCTTAAAATTGTTTCAGCAGCTTATGGAAGCTTGTGGAGTTTTTATGAGAAACGATGCAGGTCTTCGCATCAAGGAGGCAACTGCTCTGTAGATTTACTAGTTGACTATTAAACAAAAGTCCGCCTATATTCCAATCACCGCAGTTGCCTTTTAAGTCATCATCAAATTTGGATTTTCTACTCCCACACTGACCTCGGAAAAACAATAAGTCCAGGTTTTGTAGCTAAAAGCTTTTTGTACAAGTCGCTTCGGCTTGCTACGTACCCATAAAAAGTAGTTAAATAAATTTTTCGTACAGCGCCTAGTACGCATTTTTAAAACCACACTTTATGGAAAGGCGGCCACAATTATAATAATTCTAATTTTACGTCAAGATTACAATAAGATTACTTTGACCTTCCGGGTACGCCTTTATATTGTACACTAACTAGAATCTATTCTGTTGTGCTATTGGGGCGAAGAAATTAATCGCTGTGAGAAATGCCTACACAAGTTATCCGCAGATATCATAAATAAATCCAAAACGTACTGACAGATTGAATATTATGTAAGGTTCATCCAACGGCCTTGCTTTATAAGGTTGTAATACACACGACAATCTAATTTAATTAGTAATTACGTTCTTTGGTAATTAATCGTTTTACGTAGGGTAATCGAAAATATAATTTAAAAAAAATTAAACTTCTTGACTTTAGGGCACCCCTGAATCCAAAACGGTAAAAGAAGTAAAACTCTTAGAAGAAGTATGTCTGGGTGGCTGTGTGTGTGTAGAGCTGTCAAACATGAAGCAATTTTATTGAAATTTGGTTTCAGCCACTTTAACAGAATTTCATGGCCAAAATACGATTTTATACGAAATAGATACAGGGCGGCCCAAATAAGAGATCCATTTTAATGACAGTTTGGAGAAAAATGATCTGCAGTATTTATACTCGGCTATAAGTTAGTAAACAACGGTCCCAATTAAAAAAAAAACATTTTTTCAAATCTTTAAATTCAAAATGGCGGCCAGCATAACAATCGGCTCATTTTATAATTTTTGTTTCAAGGTCACACTTCGTGTGATGTTCTCCTCCCTATATTTTCTTACACGAGTTGTTTTGTTACGTACATTTGTTTGAAGAGGTGACAACAAGTATAGGTGCTAATTGTGGTCGGGGAAGCACAGGTTTCAGTACCTACTTCACAGCTGTTTTTAGATTTAAATTATCAAATTACGAAGCTCACGCGATGCACTAGTTTTAATATTAAAGAAATTCTCATCTTAGGTACATCGAAGCATGAAACTTAAAACCCTATCTAGAGTTATACGCTATCGCACTTTCAGTTCTGACAGATGATGCTCTGGAAATAACTGCAAAGTGAATTTTACTACATGCACACAGATAAACCCGTTTCTATTATAAGTTATAAGAATAGTTCTACGTCGAAGTGACGCGTCTAGACAATAAAATTGATAAAATATTCTTTTACGTTATTGCAGTGTCTGAAAACACTTATTTAGAGGAATTTATGCAGTTTTTCGAACAAAAAACCAAGTAAGAATTCGATTTAGAACCCGGAAGCGTTTTCGTGTACCATCAATTATTAAAAGTTATGCTAAACACCTTATGTAACCAAATAAATACTAAATTTAGTGAAAACACACCTACAACTAAAATTTAACCAATTAGGATGAAGATGAAAGATACACGTGAACCCGGATCTGTTTTTGCAGCACATTTTGTTGATATTTTGATAAAAGATGAGAAGAAAAAGTGGAAAACTAAAAAAAAACGCTTCTATAAAACATTAAACACCTTCTTTAGCGACAGTCAAATATCAGCAAGTGCATGTTTTTCATCAGATGATATTTAGTTTTGCATCTGATGGGACACTGGAAGAATATCCAAGAATATCGCGATCCTAATACATATCAAATATCCTCAAATTTGCGTATCAGTTGATATTAGCTGATGTAGCTACTTGCATTGGTAACAAACCCTTTGATCTAGGCCCTATAAGATTGGGAGGCGTGATGCATGGCGTGCTATCGGTAAAAACTGCCCTTTAAAAAATAAAAAAGCTTGTAAGAGCAATGTTTAATTATTACGACCGCAAACTAAAAGAGTAGGTTTACAAATCTAATATAAACGTAGAATTTTTTTAATTTAATAAAAGCATTCCTTTGCTAACCCCATGGACGAAGCCGGGCGCGCTTTGAAACGCGGTGTATACAGAATTATAATTAAAAACATTTTTTGTCGAGATACTTCCTAATCTTAACTTTCTATGGCGAGAAACATCACTTTCAAGCATTCTGTCTGTGGTGTAGACACAATAACTAGCAAATGAATTTTCTACCACTGTTTTTATGGGGGTGTAAACAGGTTCAGGTCGTACAACCGTTCACACTATCGCTCTCGCTCCACTCTCGCCCCGATATCACTCTGGTAAAATTATAAGAAAGAAGGGAGAGGGGGTAGAGAGATCAAAACTAGCAATGTAAACTGGACTGTGAGGTGCGAGGTGAGAAACTCGAGAAAGTTTTACCGAAGTCGCTAGCAATACTGTCTACACTGCTGACAGTAAAACGGGGCCTAACGGCCTCTACTTTACATGCGAGAAAACTTCTGCAAAAAATTACGGCAAGAAAGAGAGAGAGAGAGAGAGAGAGACAGAAACTAACTTAATGATACCTGAACTGTAAGTAGGAGAACACCCGAGAAAGTCTTGCAGAAGTCGCTTACAATACTGCTTACACTATTGCTTACAGTAAAACGAGGCCTGACGGCCTCTGCTTCACATAAGAGAAACCTTCTGCAAAAAATTGCAGCGAGAGAGAAAGAGTTAGAAACTAGCTTAATGTAAACTGAACTATAAGTGGGAGAAAACCCGATGAAGTCTTGCAGAAGTCGCTTGCAATACTGCTTACAGTAAAACAAGACCCAACGGCCTCTGCTTCACATGAGGGAAAACTTCTGCAAAAAATTGCAGCGAGAGAGAGAATGAGAGAAACTAGCTTAATGTAAACTGAGCTGTAAGTGAGAGAACACCCGAGAAAGTCTTGCAGAAGTCGCTTACAATACTGCTTACACTATTGCTTACAGTAAAACGAGGCCTGACGGCCTCTGCTTCACATAAGAGAAACCTTCTGCAAAAAATTGCAGCGAGAGAGAAAGAGTTAGAAACTAGCTTAATGTAAACTGAACTATAGGTGGGAGAAAACCCGATGAAGTCTTGCAGAAGTCGCTTGCAATACTGCTTACACTATTGCTTACAGTAAAACAAGACCCAACGGCCTCTGCTTCACATGAGGGAAAACTTCTGCAAAAAATTGCAGCGAGAGAGAGAATGAGAGAAACTAGCTTAATGTAAACTGAGCTGTAAGTGAGAGAACACCCGAGGAAGTCTTGCAGAAGTCGCTTGCAATACTGCTTACACTCTTGCTGACAGTGAAACGAGGCCTAACGGCCTCTGCTTCACATGAGGGAAAACTTCTGCAAAAAATTGCAGGGAGAGAGAGAGTCAAAAACTAGCTTAATGTAAACTGAACTGTAAGTGGGAGAAAACCCGAGAAAGTCTTGCAGAAGTCGCTTGCAATACTGCTTACACTCTTGCTGACAGTGAAGCGAGGCTTAACGGCTTCTGCTTTACATGAGAGAAAATTTGTGCAAAATATTGCTGCAAGAGAGAGGGAGAGAGAGGGAGAGAGAGAGGGGGGGAGTCAGAAACTAGCTTAATGTAAGTGCGAGAAAACCCGAAGAAGTCTTGCAGAAGTCGCTTGCAATACTGCTCTTGCTGACAGTGAAACGAGGCCTAATGGCCTCTGCTTTACATGAGAGAAAATGTGTGCAAGAGAGAGAGGGGGGGAGAGTCAGAAACTAGCTTAATGTAAATGTAAGTGCGAGAAAACCCGAAGAAGTCTTACAGAAGTCACTTTCAATAATTACTCTCTTGCTTACAGTAAAACGAGGCCTGACGGCCTCTGCTTCATATTAAAGAAAACTTCTGCGAACAGTTCAGAAAGAGAGAGAGGGGGAGAGAGAAATAGAAACCAGCCTAATGTAAACTAGACTAGGTACCTATTGGAAGTATATTCTGCAAGTTTTATCGGACTTTTAGTCCAGTTTACATTAAACTAGTTTCTTTTTGTCCTTTTTTATTTAATGTGGTATTTTACGTCCGCATCAACTACTGTGATTATTAGCAGACGGGACCTACAAACAGCTTTAGGTGGGTTCCGTACCACCAGGATCAGGGCATTTGCCACATAAAAACACTCCAGTGGTGTCAGTCGGCTTTGAACCAGCGACCTTTACATCCGCATGCTACGATGTTAGCCGCTAGACCACCCCGGTCCTCTAAACTAGTTTCTAACTGATAGTCTGTCTAACGGAGATTTCTCGTATGTAAAAACGACGCCTAAGAATATTTTATCGGATTGAAAGCGTATCGATAGTCTGGATTGACCCTTAGCACGTGCAATGCTGATGACTGATGACGGATATATCCGTTATATGAATTCTCTTTTTAAGCACAACCGCTCTTTTCTAATTTGATTTAGAATTCACCTCAAACCTTTATGAAAAACTGAAATCAATTATTTATCACTTAAAGTTTCGATCCAACTTAACTGCTCTCAACAAGTTTCAACTTATGTCAAGTTTTGCGCGCGATGGGATTTAAATCGCGAGGGTAGGTACGCAAAGATAATGTGAAATCGAAAAGAAATTTTTAACTGAAAAACTACAAAAAGAGAATACAAATTTTATTTTTAAATAAAAAATCGACGACGCTTGAATTTTTCGTGGCTTCTTTAAATTATCATTTATAGGCGTGACGACTTAAGGCGTCTTTAAGACGGAATGACCTATGTGCTATCTGTAAAGCTATTTACGAACGGATCGATCAAAGTCTTTGAATGTAATTTCTAATTATACGAGGATTTGGACTTCTGAGTCCATTCTGTCACGGTTTATACCTGCCCAAAGTCCAAAACTAAACTCAAAACATTTCCCGAACGCAGTCTTACCATTTACGAATAGGCCATACGGCCTTATTTCAACCATACTTAGGTCGTTAATATTAGTGAGTTCGGCGTGTTATAACGCCGAACGCCGAACGCCTGGTGAGTTATAACGAAGGTAAAGTGGACAGCACTATGCACCGCCTGCCTAGTATCACCACAGGTTGGTTAGCTACGCATCCATCTACTCTATTTTAAAGAGAGAGCTCGTCCAAGATGTAAAAAGCGCTAATTTAAAATGGCTGGTCGGGGATTTGAACCAGAAGCATTTATTTAGATCCCTAGTGGAGTTCCATACCGCCAAATTTGGCAGACACGATAATGAAATTATTTACAAACCCATCGAGTGCCATGTAACTTTCCCCAAACGCTAAACGTGTACGTGTAAAAATTTTAAATTCTCATAACAATAGAGGTAATTATAAAAAATTTAAATTAGTTTCTGTTTCTCTACCTACACATTTCATATTCCCTATACAAAATGTTATGATAATCGCCCAAAAAAAATTTTAACTCCACAAATACTCAACTCCTAAAACTTCATAACTTTATAATTACGTACTTCATTAATTTGAGAGCTTGTTTTTGAATTTTTTGAAAGGTTTCAGAACACTCCTTCAGTAGTTCTACATCTTATTTCCATATAAACGTGGCAATTGTTAAAAATTTATTATAAATTAATGAGCCGTAAATTAAATTATTTCGTAAATACTTTTATTGCGGACCAGCTTTTTATAAATTATCATCGTTAATGTTTCTATTGCACTTTAGAAATTACTAAATGATTAAATACGACACAGTCAGTGACCGCCAGACAACTTCCCATGGGTCGAGGTGATAATCTCGTGTTTATTCTTAATTCACAAGTTTACTACAAGTGAACTTTGATTAAACAAGGTCGTTGCGAAATTTTGACGTTAATTTAGTGCAACAATTTAGTATGGGCGTTTCCAGCAAAATGCCAGTTTGTAAACCACATATTTACGAGACTCTTAATCTTAAGTAAGGGAGCGTTAGATGTGTGCGAGGCTTTTATTTGGAAAAATTGCTGCTCCCAACTGGAATATTCCATTTTTTTCTACTTTTCCATTTTAGGTAAGGCAAATTGAGAAGAAGTCCCCATATACTACGCTCAGCGTAATACAGATTGTGCCCGTTTTTGGGTGTTTAGCCAAATGATTTTAGAGGAAGAGTAATGTGCATGAATTTTTGGACGTATTGTGCCTTTGAAAACCGTACAAAAAGTTCCATGCCTCACCGTTCCGAGGGGTTATTTAGGCCTTTGAGTACTAACTACTGGACCAATTTGCCTTATAGTTTCCTCAAAATGCAGATATAATAAATCACCACCACATAATAAATAGTTTCGACTCCTATTTAACATGTTTGTGTTTTCAAACGCCTCCTTCATTAAAATATCAATTTCGCCCAGACTGGTCTTAATTAACGCTCAGTGCCCGTGCAAGACGTCCACCCGTGTCCATAAAATGACCTTTTATTTAAGATCGATCTGAGGCTAATCGATTAGTTGATACCTACGCAGAAGGCGTTAACCAACATTTTCTTAAGTCGCATTCAACTTTTTTCAAAGAAAAATGTATATAGACGCGAATTTTGGAAAGTTATTCAGAGGGCTATAAGACGAAGGGCGTAACATGGAAGAAGAACGCGCAAAAGACGATGAAAACACACGTAAGTGTATTCTTTCTTTAGATACATGTTGCCATTAGCCCAGTCAAATAAGCAAATTGAGGGAAAAAATCCAAGAAATTTGAAAATTGGTGTGGCTGTTCGTTGGAAACTGCAGCCTAACATACTAAAAGTCCAGGAGGGTGGTAATTGAGCGGGGGGGGCGAAGGAGCTGTTTAAAGACTAGAGGCACTACAAAGGCCTCAGTTGACATCAATTTCTGCAAGGACATGACGGTAAAAATTCACCAAGAAAGTTGCTTTGTTGTTGTGATAATGCTTTGTTAGGTTCACATCGCACAATGGAAGTACCCCTCCCCCCAGCCGTTGTTGTCCTCCCTATCCAATTTCTGAGACAGCAAATTCATGAACTTAGTCTTGTTTCTTTCATTAGCAGGAGCTTTTTATTTAAAACCTATAATAGGTACGATAAAGATTTTCTATATCACATCACTTGAAATAAGGTCGTAGATTTCTTTAAACAAAATCTTTATCGTACGTCCAAGTTGTAAATAAGAAGCTTCTGAAGTTCAATAGCGCACTCACTAATATAGCCTAACCTAACACGACTGTATTTTCAGAAATCAGCTTCATGAACTCACTGTAACCCCTTCTCCGCTCCATATCTCGAAAAGGGTTAAACCTAAGAGAAAATAGACTTAACCAATGTTGTAGCTAATAATGTTTTCTATAACTTTTATAATAACCTTAATCAACGTACAGTTTATAGGAAGCAAGTTATTTGCATAAAACGAGGAAAAGTCACCTACCAAAATCAAGTAAAGCAGTTGAAAATCTGGAAGCAAGATGTCTAAAGCAGTGGCACCCAAACTTTTTGTTTAAAGCAGTTGTGAGCAATGCTGAGAGCATTGGTCTGCATACTATTTTGCCCACAATCAGCTCAAAATCTGGAAGCCAGAATGTCTTTATCTAGAGCACAGAGCAGAGTGGTCTCCGAACTCTTTTGTTGCTTTTGCTTTTGCTCTCTAATGCCCTGCAATTGCCTTTTCTTCTGTTTTTTTCTAATTATTGTCTTCTAAGTACTGCTTTTTTGAGCAACTTTCCAAAAGTCAGAAAGTTGCTTAGAAATTGCTTCCTAACCATCAGACAAGACTTGATTCCAAAATATTTGTTTGAAATTCAAAAATGTCGAGTCATTTGTTTTTAATAGGGAAGAGGGGATACACGTAAACTAATTACATACAGGGTGGGGTACCTATATACGATAAAATTAACGAAATGTAGAAGAGAAGCCAAGTTTGTTTAGAGCTTTGTTAGAACATAAACATCATTTAGAATGCCCATTTTTGTAGAGCGAGCACTTAAATTATACTTTTATGCCACGGAAAAGGATTTGATTGTGTCTCCTACTCTCTAAGATTGAGAGCTATTAAAAATGAAGTGCGTTTACGCCCAATAAAATAAACTTAATAGTTTTATAGGTAGTGCAATAACTTTAATTGCATTCAAATTTAAAACTTGTCCGTCGTAAAACTTAACAATGCCTCGTCTAATTCAAATATGGAAGAATTGGCAATTTCGTTTAAATAAGTGCATTTTACTTTCTTAAAATAAACTTGACATTAAAATTAACTTAAAAAGGCTCTCGATTTATTTATAACAAAAAAACGTATCGAATATTGTGCTTAAAAGACGTACATACGTATAAGAAATTTGTTAAGTATGTCAATGTCGTCTACAACGGGCATTTTGTTGGGCGTAGTCGTTCACAAAATATTTAACGCGTTTGCGAAAGAAAGGACAATTCGGATTGTTTCGTACAAAAAAAATTATATTACCTACAACGCACATGGCGAGTCCGAATTTCCAACAAAAATTCCACCTTCGTATAGTTGCAAGTTTTGATATCTTTCAAAGGTAGCCCAACGAGGAGAATACAAATTTAAATTTGTGGCACAAGTGTGGCGGTTGACTATTATTTTCTTTTTTCTTTGTCGCAATCGAAGGTATTGGTCAATTTGTTATTATTGCAAAGTAACATTATCGACAAGCAAGTAGTAAGTCCACCAAGGTGACACACTTTAACTTAAAATGGTTTACGAAAAGGAAAAACAGTTGCAAAAGTAATACTGTCACAGTCGGAAAAGACTTGTATTTCTGAAGTTTAGTTAATCTTGATGAAAATCGCCTCCATTACAAGCTTATTGAGTTTCCTTTGAAGAATTAAATTAAATTTTCTAAAGTAGTAATTTGCTGTTATTTCATTCGTTTTTTTAAATTTATGGAACTAAAAAGTGCGTCTTTGGTGTACCTACACCGTAAGTTTCGTTAAAGCGCTTTTGTTTTAATTTTAAATAAAGGGCACGTACGCAGGTATTCCCACAAAATGCGTCTCTTCATAGGCGCTCGGCTAAAACCTTTGCCAATTTTCCGTTTGTAACATTTAAACAATGAAAACTCTTCTTTTATGTGACGATTTCGTAAAGTTTAGGTGTGGAATTCAAAGTAAAGTAGAAATTAAATAATTCGAAACGAAGTTCGCTCACTGTATAAAACTGCGATTTCACACCTCTGGGCATAAGAAAATTAGATGCTGTGCTAGTGGTGAGACCTGACTAAGCTTGGGTATCGGACACACCGCAAGATGGCGGCTGTAATCAAGAACCAAGAGCATCATGAAACCATCAGAATAAGTCGATATTTCAACTTCGACTGTGGTGCTATATTCGTTCTTTAAAGTCTCGTCCAGATTACAGCTGCAATGTGCAATACGCGCACCTTTGATAAAACCGACAAGTTGTCGGTTTAGAGCAAACACCAAAAGTGTGAGCGTTTCACGTTGTAGCTGCAGTCTGGAGGAGATTTTAGATTCTCAAAATCTTCAAAACTACTAACTCAAAAATAACAAATTAGCAGTTGTAAAGGCTATTGAAGAGGCTTTTAGAAAAAGTGCTACTCGACCCTCCTTCCCATTTAAGATTTAAGGGGTTAAGTCTACCACTCTCTAAGGACTGATCTATAGAAAACGCAAATATTTAAAAGTGTGCCCAGACCAATGCGGCCACGCCCGTGGCGCTGTTGTGAACGTTGGTAAAATTTCTCGCGGCCAAATGGCGGCCGTGGCCGCACCGATGTAATCGCCGGCGTTCAGCAATCACAGCTCTGCCGCGGCCGCGTTGGTCTGGGTACACCTTTAAGCCCCAGTAGTAAAACTGACGGGTCTAGTCAGAATTTCAATATTTTAGCCTAACTAAGCAATAACTAAGGCGAAGATATTGGAGGTGTGGGAAGTATTCAAATTGACACCCTGTATCAGTGGCGGTCTATCAAATTCAAAATTGAGGAGGCTAAAGAAAACCCGCCAAGCAGAGGGAGGCAAAGAGCGCGCCACAGGCAAAAGGGGGCGTGGTCTATTTTAGTTTTTGCAAAAATAGTGTTTTCTGTTTTTTCTTTTTTTTTCTGTTTTTGGTTTGGGAGACTGAGCCTTCCTAGCCTCCTCTGAGACCGCCACTAACAATTTTAAAATTGAAGAGGCTAAAGAAGACCCGCCGAGCGGAGCAAGGCAAAAAGCGCGCCGCAGGCAAAAGGGCACCTGACTTAAATTTGTTTTTGTGAAAATAGTCAAAGTTGGTTTTCTGTTTTGTCTTCTATTTTTGGTTAGGGAGGCTTAGCCTCCTCTTAAAAGCCGTCACTGTAATAATTGAAGGAGGTTAAGCGGAGCGCGAGGCAAAGAGCGTGCTGCAGGCAATAGGGACCAATTGGCCTAATATAGTGGCCTAATTTAGTTTTTGTTTAACTAGTCAAAGTTGGTTTTCTGTTTTGTCTTCTATTTTTGGTTAGAGAGGCAAAGCCTCCCTAGCCTCTTCTAAAAAGCCGCCACTGTTATTGAAACAGGTTAAAATCATCCGCCGAGCGGAGCGAGGCAAAGAGCGCGCCGCAGACAATGGCTTAATGTAGTGGCCTAATTTAGTTTTTGTGAAACTACTCAAAGTGTGTTTTTAATTTCACACAACACTGCTCACTGTAAATGTTCTGTTTTCCCTTTTTCTTCTGGTTTTGGCTCTGCCTCCCTAACCTCTTCTGAAAAGCCGCCACTGTGCCTTGTATAATACAAACTGCGCGTGTCTGTTAAGGCTTTTCCATTGTTTGGCACTTTTAAGTGTTTTCTATCAAGAACTCCAACTCATTTCTCAAATACCAACTCCATGATTTCACAAACGGATTGTTCTGACCTTTTTGTTGCGATGTTGATCGCTATAGAAGCGTTTGGAAATGATCCTAGTTTGTTCTTGGCTGAACGAGCTCAGTCTACCTCTAATTGCAATTCGCTTCAAAAACTTTGTAGTTTTGATAAGCTTATTACATGCACCATGCTGCACTATGCACTATGTTTGAAATATTTTCGCGTATTTAATAAAATTCTATTGACAGCAGTTTCATTTCAACGTTTCTTTCTATTTGTTTTAATCGGCTCAATAAACAAGTAGTCTGTAGAATATAGAAATGGAATCAATGTAGAGAAAAGTTGTCCGCTTATACTGTAAAAAATGTCGAAGCTTTCCGAAATGGAATAAAAATAAATGTTTAGACGAGTTGATTTGATTGTTACGTAAATTTATGCAAAACTTCATTTGACTGTATCGAGCAGTGTGTGTAGATATTACGTACAGCCACAGAAAAAATTATTGGACACTAGTAAATGGCAAATTTCTTTTTTTCATATAAGTTTTAGAAAATAATGGCATAAAAATCGAGAGTGCTGTAACCTGTCACTATGAAATTTGAAAATTTTATTGCAGAAATTGTGGACACCAGTAGTGACCAATAATTATTTCTTCGACTGTACGCGCTTACGAGGTACGGGGTGGTCCGTTTTTGATTGACTTACCGGTTACGGAACATTTTCCTAACCACGAATGCTCGAGCTTGATGAAAAAATAAGAAATCTGCCACTGCCAACTGCCATTGTACATTATTAGATCGACGTAGGATTTTAGGGGATTTTAAGATTTTATCTAAATCCTCTTATTTTTAAAAACATCACAATGATTCAAACATTTAATGCTGTTTTTACCAGCGGGGATGTTCAGCCGTATATTTTTAAATTTCGAGTACCTCACAATTTTAAACCGTAAACAGAACTCGAGTGTCTCAAAAATGAAAACCATTGGCTTTGACGTCGTTGGGAGGGAAATTTTATTTATTTTCGCCCAATTTGCTCTATTAACAATATCTTTATTAGAAGCAAATACTTTTTTTTCCAATATACTGAAATTTTTGACTGGGTCGTCTCCATTTTTAAGAAAAATGACCCTATTAATGTACGGTTTCAGAAATCCGCACCACCCTCTATAAAATTTAGTTAAAGTAGGTACGATGGAGTAAAACAATGCATGTGTTAATTAATTTAAAATAAAATCAAATTCGTAACGAGCTCTAAAACAAAAGCTTTTGTGTGTGAAAATGTTAAAAATGTGCTTCGATTGGAGAGAAGTAAAGTATCGCACAAAAAATTCAGCAGCGAGCGTTGATAGGTTTTTGTTCGGGGTTTCACTACGCTATTTTTTGTGCCGTTTTTATTAACTATCGAAAATAAAGTTGGCAACAAAAATTTGATCAAAAAACTACTCCGTTAAGCTTGCGGAAAGTTTAAATCGGGGTATAAAAGCTTCTTTTAGGGAGCGTTTTGGTGTTAAGCGTGTACGTAATCTCTTACTAAACTAATTCAGAAATAGAAGTCCTGGTTTACAATTCTATATTAAATAGTAATTTTGATCTTACGGGGAAGCTAAATAATAACGCAAAACTTTATTTAAAACGTACAAAAAAGTTGGCAGTACCGAAATTTTGAATTTTATTAACCTTGAAGATACAAAAACTAAATTTTTATATGTCGAGCGTTTAGTTTGATTTAGATTTAGAAACGATTTAACCAAAAGCTAATCAGCTAGTGCCACGACCATAATGAGGGTGAATGCCAAATTTTAGTTACTAAGCTGAGATTGCGTGTGTCGTTTACGTACGTCGTTTTTGAGTTATGAGATGAGCGATAAAACCATTTTTGGGCCAATTTTGAAAGTTTTTTAAACTTTAACGCACGCTAGCGCCCAAATCGTTCTCCTGCAGAAAAAAACTTAAGAGATATAATTTGTAGGAAATTGAATTTAATTTATTTTTGTATAAAAGAATTTTTTTCATAAAATGTGTAGTTTTCAAGTTATAAACGAAAAACCTAAAAAACAGCCAAAGTTTATCCTTCTCGAGCACTTCCGTGTATTAGCGTCTCTCGTCCGCTCGCTCTGCAAAAACTGCTCATCAAACCACGAAGGCGGCACTTAAAACGGTCTACTACAATATAATATATACAATTTACACAAAAAATGTGATTTTTTGGTATAAAAAATGCAATTTTTGGTATAAAAATTATTCATGTATCCCAAAAACTACCCTACATACTTCAACGCGCTCTAGCACCTAAACTGATCGTTTTACGAGAAAAATCTAAGAAACATAATTTGTAGGAAATTGAATATAGGTACTTTATTTTTGTATAAAAACACTATTCACTTACAGTGCGTAGCTTTTGAGTTATAAGCAATAAATGAGAAAATTAAAATTTTTGGCAAACTTTAACGCACTCTAGCGCCTAAGCCGTTTGTCGGAGGAGAGAATCTTTCGGATATAGTTTATAGGAGATTTTATCTAGTTTATTTTAACATAAATATACTTTTGGCAAAAAGTGTGGAATTTTGAAGTTATTAGTGAAAAACTGAGGAAAGAGCAAAAACCCACCCTTTTCGAGCCGCCCCCAAGTTATTGCTGTCACTTTTAAGAGGCTGAAGGTCGGTTTTATTACTCATTTGCAATGTTATTTCGACCTGCATCGATCAAAATAAAAAAATTTGTATTTTTATATTTCGGCTTTCTGCTTTCCGGACACGCTATGTCCGATATTCCGATATACCCTACTTTTCAACGCGCTCTAGCACCTCAGCAGTTTGTTTTACAAAAAAATATAAGAGACATAATTTGTTGGAAATTAAATGTACCTTATTTTGTATTAAATGACTTTTTTCTAAAAATGTGAAGTTTTCAA
The DNA here is from genome assembly GCA_950108345.1 of Malthinus flaveolus. Lineage (NCBI taxonomy): Eukaryota > Metazoa > Arthropoda > Insecta > Coleoptera > Cantharidae > Malthinus > Malthinus flaveolus. The sequence continues at coordinate 21,286,169 of OX467286.1, read as the reverse complement.
GTTATGAGCGATTAAAGAAATTTTTGGTCGATTTTGGAAGTTTTTGTTATTTTAACGCGTGCTAGTGCCTAAATTTAGTTGCCTTATAATTTGGAGGCAATTTGATGTGCTTAGATTGCACATCATTGCACTGCATAGATTTCAAGTTATACTCGAAAAACCAAAAAGAGAGCAGAAACCCACTCTTATCGAGCTTGGTAGATGGCGCAAAGTGACAGATATTTGCAGAGTCAGTAGATATATCTACTGGCTCTGGACGTCAGACGAGGTTGATTTTGGTTAATAAATTGATAAAATCTGTCTATAAATTCACAAAACGATATTTATAACTTAATAAATATTTTATAATTCAAATTTAAGTAAATTTCAATTTTATTTGAATGATTAGAATGATTAGTCTAAGGTCACTGGTGGCATCTAGCGGCTTTTAAAAAACTTTTATATTAAATTTTTGTAAAAAGAATTATATTAAGATGTATTACCTACTACTAATTTATTATTGCCGTAGAAAAATAGCTTCTTTACGACTCGAGATAAAATCCGTTTTTTCGTTCGAGAGATTATCTAACGCGGTTTGTAAATTAAGTTCTCAACTTTCAAAAAAAACTGCTCTTTCACTCTTTTTGTAAAATATACTACGTTTCGATCATATTATTTTTTCAAAGTAGACGAAGTGGACGAAAAAGTAAAAATACCATCACCAAAAGTCCAAACGTTATCGTTAAGAATCGACATATTTTTAAAAACGTAAGAACGGTTATATCCGATGTTATAAACCCTTTATTGATAAATGGGAGAGTAAAAACAAATTTGGGGGTAAAATAGTAAAAAAGTGACGATAAATTTTGTTCGCAACGATAATTGTTTAATGATTTGGTGGTAAAAACAGCCCTTAAGAGTAAAATTTCTGCCATCGAACAAATAATATTTCTTAAAAGTGCCCTTAAGAGCGCCAAGGGTGTTATATAAACATTCTAAACAACTTCAAAAAGCTATAAAAACGAATTTAGAACATTACTCTCTCATAAAAATGGTAGTGTAGAAATGTTATTCCCTCGAGTCGATGGAATTTTGAATCAATAAATATATAAAGTGGGCTGTAATAAATTGGCCCGAAAACAAGTGCATCACGACATAACCCGATTAATAAAATTAATATTTAATCTCTCGCGCGAATTTTCAAAAACTACTTTACTCGAAAAAAAAATATTATAAACGTTTTTTTACAATCGTAGTTTATATTCAAGGGGATTACCATCACACATCGGTTGGGTTGGTGATGAAAATGCGTAAAATATGATTCCAAATCGATAAAAAAACATGTTTGGAAAATACATATTGTGGACATATATCAAAATTATTATCTGTTTTCTACTATTTCTCTTTTCAAAAGAAAATCTCGCAATAAAATAAATCCGTTCCCCAAAAATATATTTGCGGGAGATTCCATTAAAACGTTAATTTATTTTACTACTCCGTTCTATAGGTGCTCGTGGAAGTCGTAATAACAATAAAACAGCTGTCGAGTATTGCTATCGGTGCTTCCCCCTATGTATAATGCAACCAGTGGCTTAACTAAAAGCCGTGGAGGCCAAGTTCTTTAAAAACAACAAACCACAACTGTCAATCTAATCTAACTGTTTGCGTCATTGTACTGAACTGAAGAGCAACAGTTCAATTTGTGTAAGTTACAACGGTCAAACACTGAAATCGACACAATGACAGACAGACAGATCGACAGGCCGACAGGCAGGCAGGCAGGCAGACTGGTAGAGATGTAGACAGACACACATAATACGTTCAGCCAACGTTAATTTATTTTACTACTCCGTTCTATAGGTGCTCGTGGAAGTCGTAATAACAATAAAACAGCTGTTGAGTATATTGCTATCGGTGCTTCCCCCTATGTATAATGCAACCAGTGGCTTAACTAAAAGCCGTGGAGGCCAAGTTCTTTAAAAACAACAAACCACAACTGTCAATCTAATCTAACTGTTTGCGTCATTGTACTGAACTGAAGAGCAACAGTTCAATTTGTGTAAGTTACAACGGTCAAACACTGAAATCGACAGAATGACAGACAGACAGATCGACAGGCCGACAGGCAGGCAGGCAGGCAGACTGGTAGAGATGTAGACAGACACACATAATACGTTCAGCCAACGTTAATTTATTTTACTACTCCGTTCTATAGGTGCTCGTGGAAGTCGTAATAACAATAAAACAGCTGTTGAGTATATTGCTATCGGTGCTTCCCCCTATGTATAATGCAACCAGTGGCTTAACTAAAAGCCGTGGAGGTCAAGTTCTTTAAAAACAACAAACCACAACTGTCAATCTAATCTAACTGTTTGCGTCATTGTACTGAACTGAAGAGCAACAGTTCAATTTGTGTAAGTTACAACGGTCAAACACTGAAATCGACAGAATGACAGACAGACAGATCGACAGGCCGACAGGCAGGCAGACTGGTAGAGATGTAGACAGGCACACATAATACGTTCAGCCAACGTTAATTTATTTTACTACTCCGTTCTATAGGTGCTCGTGGAAGTCGTAATAACAATAAAACAGCTGTCGAGTATATTGCTATCGGTGCTTCCCCCTATGTATAATGCAACCAGTGGCTTAACTGAAAGCCGTGGAGGCCAAGTTCTTTAAAAACAACAAACCACAACAGTCAATCTAATCTAACTGTTTGCGTCATTGTACTGAACTGAAGAGCAACAGTTCAATTTGTGTAAGTTACAACGGTCAAACACTGAAATCGACAGAATGACAGACAGACAGATCGACAGGCCGACAGGCAGGCAGACTGGTAGAGATGTAGACAGGCACACATAATACGTTCAGCCAACGTTAATTTATTTTACTACTCCGTTCTATAGGTGCTCGTGGAAGTCGTAATAACAATAAAACAGCTGTCGAGTATATTGCTATCGGTGCTTCCCCCTATGTATAATGCAACCAGTGGCTTAACTGAAAGCCGTGGAGGCCAAGTTCTTTAAAAACAACAAACCACAACAGTCAATCTAATCTAACTGTTTGCGTCATTGTACTGAACTGAAGAGCAACAGTTCAATTTGTGTAAGTTACAACGGTCAAACACTGAAATCGACAGAATGACAGACAGACAGATCGACAGGCCGACAGGCAGGCAGACTGGTAGAGATGTAGACAGGCACACATAATACGTTCAGCCAACGTTAATTTATTTTACTACTCCGTTCTATAGGTGCTCGTGGAAGTCGTAATAACAATAAAACAGCTGTCGAGTATATTGCTATCGGTGCTTCCCCCTATGTATAATGCAACCAGTGGCTTAACTGAAAGCCGTGGAGGCCAAGTTCTTTAAAAACAACAAACCACAACAGTCAATCTAATCTAACTGTTTGCGTCATTGTACTGAACTGAAGAGCAACAGTTCAATTTGTGTAAGTTACAACGGTCAAACACTGAAATCGACAGAATGACAGACAGACAGATCGACAGGCCGACAGGCAGGCAGGCAGGCAGACTGGTAGAGATGTAGACAGACACACATAATACGTTCAGCCAACGTTAATTTATTTTACTACTCCGTTCTATAGGTGCTCGTGGAAGTCGTAATAACAATAAAACAGCTGTTGAGTATATTGCTATCGGTGCTTCCCCCTATGTATAATGCAACCAGTAGCTTAACTGAAAGCCGTGGAGGCCAAGTTCTTTAAAAACAACAAACCACAACAGTCCATCTAATCTAAATGTTTGCCTCGTTGTACTGAACTGAAGAGAACAGTTCAATTTGTGTAAGTTACAACGGTCAAACACTGAAATCGACAGAATGACAGACAGTCAGATCGACAGGCCGACAGGCAGGCAGACTGGTAGAGATGTAGACAGACACACATAATACGTTCAGCCAACGTTAATTTATTTTACTACTCCGTTCTATAGGTGCTCGTGGAAGTCGTAATAACAATAAAACAGCTGTTGAGTATATTGCTATCGGTGCTTCCCCCTATGTATAATGCAACCAGTAGCTTAACTGAAAGCCGTGGAGGCCAAGTTCTTTAAAAACAACAAACCACAACAGTCCATCTAATCTAAATGTTTGCCTCGTTGTACTGAACTGAAGAGAACAGTTCAATTTGTGTAAGTTACAACGGTCAAACACTGAAATCGACAGAATGACAGACAGTCAGATCGACAGGCCGACAGGCAGGCAGACTGGTAGAGATGTAGACAGACGCACATAATACGTTCAGCCAACGTTAATTTATTTTACTACTCCGTTCTATAGGTGCTCGTGGAAGTCGTAATAACAATAAAACAGCTGTCGAGTATATTGCTATCGGTGCTTCCCCCTATGTATAATGCAACCAGTGGCTTAACTGAAAGCCGTGGAGGCCAAGTTCTTTAAAAACAACAAACCACAACAGTCCATCTAATCTAAATGTTTGCCTCATTGTACTGAACTGAAGAGCAACAGTTCAATTTGTGTAAGTTACAACGGTCAAACACTGAAATTGACAGAATGACAGACAGACAGATCGACAGGCCGACAGGCAGGCAGACTGGTAGAGATGTAGACAGACACACATAATACGTTCAGCCAACGTTAATTTATTTTACTACTCCGTTCTATAGGTGCTCGTGGAAGTCGTAATAACAATAAAACAGCTGTCGAGTATATTGCTATCGGTGCTTCCCCCTATGTATAATGCAACCAGTGGCTTAACTGAAAGCCGTGGAGGCCAAGTTCTTTAAAAACAACAAACCACAACAGTCCATCTAATCTAAATGTTTGCGTCATTGTACTGAACTGAAGAGCAACAGTTCAATTTGTGTAAGTTACAACGGTCAAACACTGAAATCGACAGAATGACAGACAGACAGATCGACAGGCCGACAGGCAGGCAGACTGGTAGAGATGTAGACAGACACACATAATACGTTCAGCCAACGTTAATTTATTTTACTACTCCGTTCTATAGGTGCTCGTGGAAGTCGTAATAACAATAAAACAGCTGTCGAGTATTGCTATCGGTGGTTCCCCCTATGTATAATGCAACCAGTAGCTTAACTGAAAGCCGTGGAGGCCAAGTTCTTTAAAAACAACAAACCACAACAGTCAATCTAATCTAACTGTTTGCGTCATTGTACTGAACTGAAGAGCAACAGTTCAATTTGTGTAAGTTACAACGGTCAAACACTGAAATCGACAGAATGACAGACAGACAGATCGACAGGCCGACAGGCAGGCAGACTGGTAGAGATGTAGACAGACACACATAATACGTTCAGCCAACGTTAATTTATTTTACTACTCCGTTCTATAGGTGCTCGTGGAAGTCGTAATAACAATAAAACAGCTGTCGAGTATATTGCTATCGGTGCTTCCCCCTATGTATAATGCAACCAGTGGCTTAACTGAAAGCCGTGGAGGCCAAGTTCTTTAAAAACAACAAACCACAACAGTCCATCTAATCTAAATGTTTGCGTCATTGTACTGAACTGAAGAGCAACAGTTCAATTTGTGTAAGTTACAACGGTCAAACACTGAAATCGACAGAATGACAGACAGACAGATCGACAGGCCGACAGGCAGGCAGACTGGTAGAGATGTAGACAGACACACATAATACGTTCAGCCAACGTTAATTTATTTTACTACTCCGTTCTATAGGTGCTCGTGGAAGTCGTAATAACAATAAAACAGCTGTCGAGTATATTGCTATCGGTGCTTCCCCCTATGTATAATGCAACCAGTGGCTTAACTGAAAGCCGTGGAGGCCAAGTTCTTTAAAAACAACAAACCACAACTGTCAATCTAATCTCACTGTTTGCGTCATTGTACTGAACTGAAGAGCAACAGTTCAATTTGTGTAAGTTACAACGGTCAAACACTGATCTCGACAGAATGACAGACAGACAGATCGACAGGCCGACAGGCAGGCAGACTGGTAGAGATGTAGACAGACACACATAATACGTTCAGCCAACTACACAAGTAGACAAAACGTTTTCTCTGCTAGTTTCTGACCATTAAAAGTCCAAGAAGTTCTTAAACACACTTCCAGGGCCGGGCCGACTTGTATCGGTTGTGTTCAATTGTCTACGTATTCCTTTTTTCGTCTGCAAACCGTGGTTGCCACATTTAGTTTATTTTGGTCTCGCAAGTGGTTTATTCTCGTAATCTTTCGACTCTCGGTCCAGCAAGTCCAATCCTGATAATCGGCCGTGGGGACGATCAAAACAGTCACGATAAATTACTCCAACGACAAATTGCAATATGTTAATTTTAATTTCCTTCAAAGAATATTAATTCAAGTTACCTAATTGCAAATTTGGTTTACTCGAATTGCTTAATAATTTCAAATTGTCGCACCGGTGCTACTCGTACCATCGTAATCTAGTCCTTACGCATAAATCGTCCACAGAATTTTCTATTTAATTTACAACCAATTAATACTCGATTTGTATGCAAAGAGACGACCGAGCGTTATGAAAGAACTTTTCGAAGTATAAAAGCGTAGTAAATCGACACCGTTGTTATCAGTCGATCTAATAAAATTACACGGAACAAAAAATGGAGTTTAAGGTAGGTTTTGTGGAGTGTTTAGTGTTGGTGGTGTTGATAATTAATTATTATTTTGTTGTGTAGTTTATCGTCGTATTTGCGGCAGTAGTGTCGATAGTCAAGGCTTACCCTTCGGCCGTCGTGGCGCCCGTTGCAGTAGCCGCCAGGTTATCCGATTCGGAATTCGATCCAAACCCACAATATTCGTTTGCGTACGACGTGCAGGATGCTCTAACGGGAGATTCTAAAAGTCATACCGAAACACGAGATGGTGGTTTAGTTCGAGGGCAGTATAGCGTTTCCGATCCCGATGGTACTCGTCGAGTTGTCGAGTATATAGCAGATCCGATTAATGGATTTAATGCCGTCGTTAGTAAATCGCCGTTGGTTGCTCCGGTGGCGGTGGCTCCAGTCGTGGCTAAATCTGTAGTTCCAGCTGCTCCAGTAGTGGCTCCGAGTCCGTTTGTGGCTGCAGCAGCTCCTTACGCTCAACTACCGGCGCGAGTAGCCGCTCCTTTAACTTACCCTTCTCCATTAGCATTTACGTCCCCTTACAACTCGATTGCTAGATTGTCTTACATTTCACCCTACACAGTTTACTAAACTTTCCTATTTATAGTCTGATGGTATTGTATATAAAATAGTAGCCAAATACATAAAAGTCTTAAAGCATTTTTGATTTTCATTTATTGCGCTATAATAGAAAGAATCTTGCAGAATCCTGAAGTCAGGATGAGGAAAAATAGGGCGACTTGCAACTTGTGCTTAATGATCGCAAAAACTGAACAGCTCATTATTTTCGTAATCTACTCGGCACCCGTATTTCGACCTGGCGCCCGAGCCAGCATCGAAAAGTATTTTATTTCAAGCTATACGTATAGAACGCGTAATAATAACAGAACAAGAAAAGCGAAAAAGTATATTTCAATGCATATATTATAAAAATGTTAGTTTTCTTTATATTATATCAAAGAATAGAAGACATAAAAATGTAAATGTAGATGCAAATATTTAACAAGCATTTCATTTTGTTTTCGAAGAAAGAAAAGTTTTGCGCGAGCACGTCTTTTCATATTTAGTGTTAAATATTAATTTCGTGGGACGCTCCAAAAAAAAATTTTGCGATTGTCTTACACTTTTTAAGATTAAATACGCACTGAAATAATAAAAGTGTCCCACTCTTACAAGAAGGCAATGCACTTTATTTAATAAGTATTTGATTTCTTTTTATTTTATACCAACCCTCGTTTAATAAATGAAAAAAAAAACGTAATGTCAACATATAAAAAGAAAACCGCTCCGGATTAGGCAATACCAAATGAAGTTTCTTTTTCAGCTTTATTCGAATGCTAAGTAGGAAATCTCAGGTTCGAGGAGGCACTTTGAGATGTTTTTGTATACCGTGCCTTTATACCTGTTACGAGATTTTAATTAAAATCCCGAAGCAACGATTCTATTTCGATTGACAAACACAATTTTTAATTCATTCCCTTTTTTTATTATTCGCCTTTCTTCCTTTTTCTCAAAAAAAAAATTTAGAACGAAAAGGTATTAAATATTCATGAGGTTTGAAAGCAAAAATACTTGGAGCACAAACATAAAAAATACACATTATGTCATTTATAAAAATGGTGTCATCATCACTCAAGCGCAAAGAAGAAAAAATGATTGTGAAGATGAAATTGTCGAAAATATTATTTATTTCGTTCTCAAATAAACCATCGTTAGTTATAAGCGTCGCAGTTTATTACATTTATTTCAATGAAACGCTTCGGGACGAAGCAGAAATATGTCGGCATACCGGCTCAATAAACACAGTTACAGTATGTATATTGCATATTATACGTATAAAGTGTTTAGATACCTAATGTTAGTAATTAATATATTTAATTTTGGTTAATAAACGGAGTTGATGTCGCGATTTATAATGTAGCTTTAGGCCGTTATTTTTCGGTTTTTATCCGGTATAAAAATACCTAAAATAAACTAAGATATTCGGTTAATAAAAATCTGTAGTAAATACGTAGCGAAACATACGTTTATTTTACGTTTCCAAAATTACGATTGGGGGTTTTGAGAGGTATTTTAAACGTATATTATACGTATATAAAATCTATTTATTTGACGTATAAATTTAAACGTTAAATATACGTATATTTTTTTAATTTAATATACTTGTACGTTGTAAAAACAAAGACTTAAGAATTGTAAGTTTTAACTGCCCTTGGTAATAATAATAATACTTTCATTTATATTGCCAACAAGTACAATCCGAGTACAACCATCAAGTACCACGACCGAAATAAATGATTAAGAGGGACCAAACCCGCGGAAGTTTCCCCTAAAAAATAGGAAAAAAACTTGTGTGCGAGCGATTTAAAATTGGTTGTTATATAAATTTCTATAGCATGCCCGTATTGCCCGTTCCTATCTCGTTCTCACATCTACCTGGAGGTGGACCCACGCTCTCGGTCGCTGCAAAAGCCATACCCTTCCCTTTCTCCTAAACACACACATATTGCAATTTTTGATATCACCAGGGAGCAAAGAGTATACTCTAGAACCAACATAGGCATAGAAGCGTTGCCCAATCGCCTTAACGGCTCTCGGAACCCGTATCCCAGCCAGCTCCATGTGTCTTGTGGAATGTCCGTGTCCTATCAGCTGCAAACTACACTTATTTTAATGTTGATAACACAGATTGTGCAAAAAATTCAGCTGTCTAGGATCGAGCATCCCACTCCCTCCGTACAACCCGTCACTCGAGCATCTCCTGCCCCTGTCGAACATAATTTTGAGAAAGTACTTTTGCACCACTTCCAACCCTATCAAAAAGCTGCTAGTAACCCCCACCCCCCACATCCTATGATTCCGTACCTTATGTGGGACTCCACTAATAAGTAGTACAATATTCTCAGATGTCTAACTTCCAAGACCATTTTCAGTTCTTTAAACTTTAAAAGTGTAGGTCTCAATTTTTTAATCAAGTAGTTATTTTGCTCGTCCCATCTAAGACGCTGGTCTATACACATTCCTAAATAATTAATAGTCTGTACCGGTCGAATACTGTGTTGATATCGATCCCCAGTTATGATTATATCCCTGTGCAGTTCATCTCTTTTTCTTAAAGTAAAAACAATATACTTGGTCTTTCCAAAGTTGATTGAGAGGAGTTTATGATCAAACTAGCTCTTTATACTTTTCATGTCTCTTTCGGCAATTTCCGTCCCATCTTTTAAGGTGTTTCCAGTGTACAGCGCTACTGTATCGTCTGCGTAGGAGGAGATTATACCTTCCGATTTCATGTTCAGCAGTGGATTGATGTAAATCAGAAAGAGCAATGGCCCCAAAACCGTGCCCTGCGGCACTCCACAACTTACAACTTTCAGAGACTCTCACGTACTGAATCCTATTTCTTAAATAGCTTAAATAGCTTAAATTAGTACTAGCGAAGGCCCCCTAATGCATTATAAATCTAAGGTTTTAATAAGTTCTATGTGGCTGACAGTATCAAAGGCCTTCGCGAGGTCCATGAAAACACCAATTGCCGCAACTCCCCTATCAACTGCACCGTATATACTACACGTTAATGCCGCGATCGCGGCATATCTTACATTTCCGTATATTACTCGTTATTTGGGTACGTTTATTTTACTACAAAGAACTTACGAGTACGTACAGGGTACAGGTACAGTTAACGTAACAATGGTTACGTCTAAAAAATTCCAATTCTATACGTCTACAAATATACGAGATTCGTATATATAACACCTATAGACGTATTTTTTACGTGTAATAAACACAATACCTCTAAAACTTGTAGGTGTCAAGTTTCAGAGGCGAGCTTTAGCGGCAGTGGTCGAAGACATGTTTTTCGTTAATATCTTGAAAACTATGGGTTGGAGCTGAAAATGATTATATAGAAAATTAAAGCCGATAAAATTTTCTACAAAATTGAAAGTATGCATATTTTTTGTATTTCTATAGTTTACCAAGTTATAAGGGGTTGAAAATTGATTTTCATGCCAAAATCACTAATGCAGCAGTTCTAACGTGGTTTTGACAAAAGACATCAATTTTCAACGCTCTATAATTTGGCAAACTTAAGGAATACAAAAAAATGTATTAATTCAATTTTGTTTAAAATTTTATCAGCTTTAATTTTGTATAAGACCATGTTTCAGGTTCAACCCCCAGTTTTCGAGATATAAACGAAAAACCGCGACTAGTGACGTGTCTTTGGCCACTGCTCTTAAAATTTCTTTTTTTCCAATTGAAGGAACTGCTTTTAAAGTTCAGATCTGATTCATCTGGACTTTTAGGTTATTTATCACTAGACACCTACAAATAAGTATGTGCTGTGTGCAGTTTTACAACTATTGTTTTTTTTAAGGTGAACCTTTTAGTTGACTGGCCTAATTCACCGAAAAATAATCAAAAGAAGAGAAAGAAAAATATTCTTCTACAAACAAACTCGGTTAAGTAAATCCAATTTGGAATTTTTTTAAAACAAATTTTACTTTTTATTAGGTACCTACTTCATCTAAAAGTATTTTTCAATTATAAAAGCATCTTGACTCTTCACGTAATAACCATTAAAATTTTAATATTAAAATATTCATTAAAAATGTTGCTCGTTAATGAAAGGCAACAAACCTTTTGTGTTCTGCTGCAATTAGAAAAAAAGGTTTTTAATAAAATTACGTTTTGGTAATAATAATAAATAACAAACACACGAGAAAACCGCCTCGTCACGGTACAATATGGTAATAGATATAACAATCGTCGTAAAAGAGTGTTGCAACCAAAGTAAGTACCATAAGAGACGAAGGGTTTTATTAAGGCACCATATAATTATTACTTATTACAAATTTCGAACTCGTATCCACAAATTGATCAAAGAAAAAATTATAGACAAGTTAAATAACTTCTTGGTAATGACCTTTATTCCATTGTGAATCTACGAAGTAAATGTCAAGGCTCGAAACTTTCAATAAACGCGCTTAATTAACTCAAATTGTGAAAAATTTAAGAATTCGCCTTACAATTACTCATGCGAAGTCGATTGAAAATAAATCGACCTCTTCTTATTCACAAACGCAAGGTTCAAGTGCAACGCACTATGGCGAAACAAAAATCGACAATTTGTCCGACGAAATCGAGGTGGCGAAAGCTCTTTTTAAAACGAAATAAAAATCAAGACGCTTCCCACCGATTAGCGCGCGCGATTGTAATCTACGACGCGTAAATTTTAATTTGAGGAGCCCATCGATTACAAATTACAAATTAAAAAAATTGTGAACGTCGACGTTCATTAATCATTTTAGGCGTTTAGATGGTTTAACGAGACGTCGGAGAATTCGGAAAATCTCCTCGACGAGAATCGCCTTTAATTTAGCGCAATGATGGTATTTACGTTTTTGAGCTCTCTTGTTATCAATCATTCATATTTCGAACACGTCAGTCGATTCGGCTTACGTCGCCTTAAGCTACTTTTTTTTTATTATTTGATTGATAATTCATTCGACTAGGCTAGATGATAGGCCTTTCATCCCTTCGGGATTTCTCAAATATTTCAGTGGATTTATGAATAAAAGACGGATGTACTTAAGTGGAGTCTCGATTAATGAGTTACGGGCCGCTTCCACGCGATTTTTCTAAAAGACAAAAAAAGGTTTGGATTTTTCGCACGCGGAACTAAAGCAAATTGTTGTCAAACGTGCACGTTTCAGGTTTCCATTGTTATAATTCATAAACGGAGCGGAATTAAAAATCTAACATTTCGAAACTTGTTTTAGTTTTCGCTTTTTTGTTTTGTCCCCACGCTTCGAAAGGTTAATTATTCTTATTACATGTTTGAGATCCGTGGTCCGCTCTTGGTGACCTTCCAGGGGCGTGGTGCTTTTACGGCATAGACTTTTATTGATACCGGTAGTTATCCGACCTATATAAGAAAATTATTTGTACGTAGATTATCATTCAAGAAACTGTAACAAACTCTACAGTACTAAAATGGCTTTTAAGGTTTGTTAAAGTGTCTGCCGCCATCAGAACGAATTAATTTTCCGAGTTTTTCTTTTTCAGATTGTTTTTATCGCTGCTCTTGTGGCTTTTGCCGAAGCTAGTGTAGCGCCATACCATCACGCCGCTGCTTACAATCTTCCATTGCCTGCCTCTTACGCCAGTGGGCCCGTCGCAGTAGCTGCTCCTCTCGCCGTATCGGCGCCAGTTGCAGTCGACACCGAATACGACCCAAATCCACAATACTCGTATTCGTACGGCGTCCACGATTCGCTAACAGGAGATTCAAAAAGCCAAGTAGAAACCCGCAGCGGCGACTACGTTCAAGGACAATACTCCCTCGTAGATCCAGATGGCACCAAACGTACCGTCGATTACGCCGCCGATCCAATTAACGGATTCAACGCCGTCGTCAGCAAAACGCCCATCGCACCAGCCGTCGTCGCCAGAGTAGCCGCAGCACCTGCCGTACACACCACTTCCGTCGTAGCCGCAGCACCGGCTACTCCAGTCGTCGCAGCTCGTTACTCCAACGAATTTGTAGGTGCACCCGCCGCAATTGCCGCATCCTACCCTGCTCAAACCGTCGCTTCTTACGCTGCCCCGGCAGTAGCCTCGTACGCCGCTCCAGCAGTTGCTTCGTACGCCGCTCCAGCAGTCGCCTCGTATGCCGGCCCAGCAGTCGCTTCGTACGCCGCTCCAGCAGTCGCTTCGTACGCTAGCCCAGCAGTCGCCTCGTACGCCGGCCCAGCAGTCGCTTCGTACGCTAGCCCAGCAGTCGCCTCGTACGCCGGCCCAGCAGTCGCTTCGTACGCCGGCCCAGCAGTCACATCTTACGCAGCTCCAGCTTCCGTAAGCCGCATCGTAGCAGCACCTGCTGGTATTGCATCTGCACGTTTAGGATACGCCCCGGCTTTGAGCTACAACAGCGGTCTCACGAGGACATACGGCGGTGTTGCCTACGGCGCACCAGCCGCTCTCAGACAGTGGTAATAATTAGAGTAAATAAATTTTGTTGATCGAATGTACAGCCTTAAATTATACGATACATGTTTGTCCCATCAAATTTGAATAAAAAAATGATAAAATTGAAACCGTTCACTTTTGTTTACATCGATACCCGGAAGATGCGGGCACTCCGTGAGCTGTTAAGTTAAGGACCTTGATACAGCTTTTATAATTAGCTCGAAATTGTAGTAGCGCCAAATTAGTGGATTCGGAATATTATATTTATGCAAACTGCGTATTTTTATTTACATGCAAGTGGTTATGTTACAATTTATTACAATATACTTTCGAGTACTTAAAAGGTGTGTAAATTAAAGAGCAAATGGTGAATCATATTATTAGTAATTATCTAATTATTATGCGAATCGAAGTGCATAATTGGATCCGTGTTACTCAACTCGTAAAAAAAGTGTACATAATAGGTATACAAATTAATGTGTGCCGGAATCCGGAATAAATCATGAGTTTAAATTCAACCCTTAAAACTCATTGGTGCTATGTGGTTAAGATGCGGTCTAGAACAGAAGACGTTCAAGACATACTTGATGCATGCGCTAACGAAATATTGCTCGTGTAAATTAACGTCTGTTAAAGTGTACACTTTAATGAACTACCTATGAGATTTAAAGACAAATAAACAGAGCTCGTTAATTTGAGCTTTCTCGTCTCGGGACGACTCGAAATGCGGGGTTTGTCTTGTCACGCGATGAGCGTCGGGCGAGCGTTGAAATGGTTGGAGCAAGTTAAAAACGACCATAACAGGACTTTTTCGCACGCGTTAGCTAATTGTAGAAACTCTTAAAATATTTTTTTTTAAATAAGAAATAGTGCTAAGCAATAGTATGCTCAGAAGTACTTCCTGATTTAAAAAAACTAAACTTATACGGGGTGTTTCTATACTTGAAATTTGAAATGGGAAAGCTGATCTCATTTTCGGCTGATCCAGAAGTCAAAACGTAAAATATTTGGTATCATTAGATAGGTAACTTTACAATCATTCCAAACCACTTAAAATATACAGGGTGTTGTATTTAAAATTGAAAATCTAATCCCATTTTTGGTTAAACCGAAAATATTTTAAAAAATCATAAAATATACCGAAGTGAACAAAAAAGTAAAAGTGTATATAAGACAATGGTACTGAATTGTACATTGTACAGGGTGCTCAAATCTCCAAGGCAAAATTTCAGACAGTGAGTTAATACACCACCCACTTACCACTTAGCCTAGTTTGTCTCAAAATATTAAAATTTGAAATCCACATTATTCGTTAAATTGACTGAAGCGACGGAAAACTTTATGAGAGACGGTATTTAAAGTACTGGAGCGAATAAGAAATTTCCAACTTTACAAATGAAAAGACGGAAAGAAACAAGCAAACACCAAAATGTAAACAAATAACAATTTTATTGCTCTCTCTTATAGATATTTTTAAGCCTTGTGCAAAGACAACTGCAAAAGTAATGAAAAAAAAAAGTTCACTTTTCAGACTTCTAGGGTTAACCACGCAACATTTTGTGAAATTTAATTTCCAACTTACAAGTAAAGTCGAAGGATTTTACAAAAAATAAATAAAGTACTTAATATAGTTTTTTCTTATTAAGAAAGTTTTTGCTTCCTACAAACTCAATCTTTTAAGTTGGAAAGTTAAAAAAAAAGTTTTAGAATTTCTAATATTTTTTGTTTTTATTATTTTCATCTGGAAAATAACAAAAACGAATAATGCGGAAACGAGACGTATCAAAAGAAAATTTATTTCAGATTAAAATAGAAATATGACGAAAGTAAGAGGAAATTTTATTCTGTTGGAAATCAGTTCGTATGCATTACATACATTTAAGTAGACATCTCGAGTCCTTTTCTGCGTTTTTGAAACACAATTTAATTTTAGGCTTGTGAGATTATAACATTTAAAAAAATCTCACAGCTTAGAGAAATGGATCCCGAGTTTTGGGTTGTTAATTCGAATACTTTCTAAGAAAAGTGAGTGTAGAAAAAACAAAGTAAATCAAATTTGACACCAATTATGTCTCTTAGGTTTTTTTCTTCAGACAAACCATTTAGGCGCTAAAGCCCTTTAAGGTTTGAAAAACTTCCAAAATCGGCAAAATAACTGATTTATCGTCCATAACTCAAAAACTAACGCACTTTATAAGAAAAGTGCGTTTAGAAAAAACAAAGTAAATCAAATTTTATATAAATTATGTCTCTTAGTTTTTTTTCTTCAGACAAACCATTTAGGCGCTAAAGCCCTTTAAGATTTGAAAAACTTTCAAAATCGGCCAAATAACTGATTTATCGTCCATAACTCGAAAACTAACGGATTTTACAAGAAAAGTGCGTCTATAAAAAACAAAGTAAATCAATTTTTTTACAAATTATGTCTTTTAGTTTTTTTTCTTCAGACAAACTATTTAGGCGCTAAAACCCGTTAAAGTTTGAAAAACTTCCAAAATCGGCCAAAAAACTGATTTATCATCCATAACTCGAAAACTAACGCACTTTATAAGAAAGTGCGTCTATAAAAACAAAGTAAATCAAATTTTATATAAATTATGTCTCTTAGTTTTTTTTCTTCAGACAAACCATTTAGGCGCTAAAGCCCTTTAAGGTTGGAAAAATTTTCAAAATCGGCCAAATAACTGATTTATTGTCCATAACTCGAAAACTAGCGGACTTTATAAGAAAAGTGCGTCTATAAAAAACTAAGTAAATCAATTTTTTTACAAATTATGTCTTTTAGTTTTTTTTTTCAGACAAACCATTTAGGCGCTAAAGCCCGTTAAAGTTTGAAAAACTTCCAAAATCGGCCAAAAAACTGATTTATCGTCCATAACTCGAAAACTAACGCACTTTATAAGAAAAATGCGTCTATAAAAACAAAGTAAATCAAATTTTATATAAATTATGTCTTTTAGTTTTTTTTTTCAGACGAACCATTTAGGCGCTAAAGCCCGTTAAAGTTTGAAAAACTTCCAAAATCGGCCAAAGAACTGATTTATCGTCCATAACTCAAAAACTAACGCACTTTATAAGAAAAGTGCATTTATAAAAAACAAAGTAAATCAAATTTTATACAAATTATGCTTTTTACTTTTTTTTCTTCAGATAAACCATTTAGGCGCTAAAACGCGTTAAAGTTTGAAAAACATCAGAAATCGACTAAACACTGTTTTATCGTTTATAACTCGAAAACTAGCGTGATTTTCGAGAAAAGTGTTCCTAAACAAAAATAAAGTACTTACATTTAATTTCCTATAATTTATTCATAGAAATGTCCGCCACCTCCCAGACTATTACGTCTAAGTCGGCCCTGATTATAATACTTTTAATCCCATCGAGTACTTGTTTGTTATTTGTTATAGTGATCCTATTTAATGGGCCGAGATTCCACTCAAAAAGTTTAAATCACTCGACCGCTTTAAGACGCACTCGAAAAAAATCAACATACTAGAGGTGGATTTAAAAATTGTGAATTAGCGGAAGGTGTGCCTATAAATAAAAACCTATTGTTACATTATTATACGTATAAAAACTAATTGCAAAAGCTATAAGAATAGTTTCGTTAAGTTTAATTAAACAAAATGTATGTAATTGACTTATTTTGTAACGCGCGTAGGTGTCGCTCACATTCTAAACGTTGCGATTTAATCTCTGACTCACACACGAAATTTTTGAAACCGCCATCTTCACCGGACGCCCAAGTACGTCAAATTTAGGTGTAACGGCCTAAAAGTATCTAGTAGGTACGTAAGTAAGTTATCGAGTTTGCGAAATTTATTGAGCTCAGGTAAAATAATCGTCTCTGGTTTATTTAGTTTAAACGAGGTTTAAACTATCGAGTAATTCAAGACGACACAAACTGCTCGAGCACCACCCAAATTGTCAAACTTGAGGAAAACTTTTCCACTAACGTCGCATATTTTCGCAAAGTTTTGTCTTTATAGTCTGTGCTTCCTAAAGGACGAAAAATTAATTTTTGATGTTTAATTATGAATTTTGTTATTAAAAAAATTTTTTTTTGTTTGCGGAAATTTAAATAATCGTCGAAATTTACGTAATTAACATGTAATCATCAACTTCATAAGATAAGCTTAAGTTTGAGACGTGAAATTGTATATTTGAGGCGAATTATTAGAAACTATACTTGAATACGTACACAAAAGCGACCAAAAGGGATAAAAAGATACAAAACGTTTGTGTATGATAGTACCTTTCTTTTATTGGATACACCCTTAAGTTAACTCGCTCAGTTTACTATAATATACGGCAACTTTTTCCGTTGTCCTTTTTTGCCAAGGTAAGCAAATCTAATTTCGATATACGAGAGCTTCAGAAGAATATTCAAAAACCACCTGACGTGATGTCATTACAGAGCTTGGCTATCCCTACACACTAAATGAAAATTTCCAGTTGATGACGAATGACCTGTTGATTAATTCATAACACTAAAGTCTACGTGAGGTGGTTTATAAGAAACTAAAGTGGCTATGCTGTAAGTCGGCCCTTTGGGCCTTCACTTGGCCCTACGGGCTCTCGTTCGGGCTTGCGGCTCTCAATGGCCGTTTCTTCGGGCCTCCAGCTCAACCCTACGAAACGAATGACCTGTTGATTAATTCATAACACTAAAGTCTACGTGGGGTGGTTTATAAGAAACTAAAGTCGCTATGCTGTAAGTCGGCCCTTTGGGCCTCCACTCGGCCCTACGGGCTCTCGTTCGGGCTTGCGGCTCTCAATGGCCGTTTCTTCGGGCCTCCAGCTCAACCCTACGAAACGAATGACCTGTTGATTAATTCATAACACTAAAGTCTACGTGGGGTGGTTTATAAGAAACTAAAGTCGCTATGCTGTAAGTCGGCCCTTTGGGCCTTCACTTGGCCCTACGGGCTCTCGTTCGGGCTTGCGGCTCTCAATGGCCGTTTCTTCGGGCCTCCAGCTCAACCCTACGAAACGAATGACCTGTTGATTAATTCATAACACTAAAGTCTACGTGGGGTGGTTTATAAGAAACTAAAGTCGCTATGCTGTAAGTCGGCCCTTTGGGCCTCCACTCGGCCCTACGGGCTCTCGTTCGGGCTTGCGGCTCTCAATGGCCGTTTCTTCGGGCCTCCAGCTCAACCCTACGAAACGAATGACCTGTTGATTAATTCATAACACTAAAGTCTACGTGGGGTGGTTTATAAGAAACTAAAGTCGCTATGCTGTAAGTCGGCCCTTTGGGCCTCCACTCGGTCCTACGGGCTCTCTCGTTGGGGCTTGTGGCTCTCAATGACCGTTCCTTCGGGCCTCCAGCTCAACCCTACGAGACGAATGACCTGTTGATTAATTCATAACACAAAGGTCTACGTGAGGTGGTTTATAAGAAACTAAAGTGGCTATGCTGTAAGTCGGCCCTTTGGGCCTCCACTTGGCCCTACGGGCTCTCGTTCAGGCTTGCGGCTCTCAATGGCCGTTCCTTCGAGCCTCCAGCTCAACCGTACGAGTTTAGCGTGAGTCCTTCTGACGTCTTTTTCATGATTTGTCAAATAACAAACTAATTTCAACATGTTTATGGACCTGTGAGGTTTTTCCATAATTTTTACCTCGTGGGCCGCGTTTCTAATCCTCAAAATTGCCTATTCGCCAAAGCTATCAGTTGCGTTAACCGGTAACTTTGGAGGTTGCGGGCCGGCCCACTACTCTACCACCCGGATGTTTCGCCACCCTTCGAAACATTTAAATTTTCTTACCGAACCTGCTCTTCACGCACGATGAAAAGAAATGCCCGAAAATTACCCGCTACCTCTCCAGAATCGTACATTTCACTTTTGGATTCAAGAGGGCCCTTTAACGTTGGAAATGAGTTCTGGCTGTTTATATAAAAGGTAAGAAATGAGTCATAGAACAGTAGCAGACACCATCAGAGTTAGTTCTTAAAAAATCTCATCGTGTTGGAACACGCGTTTTTTGGCACTTGGCACTCACAACTTAATTAGAATTTTATTGAAAATGGTTGGTTTAAGCCCATAGGGGAGTTCCCGCTTTTTACGTTGTATATGACGGCAATTACATCATAATTTGTAACTAAAACACTTGAAAAGTTTAAAAGTGGTGACAGCGAGTCCCACCGAAGGGACTTTCAGGTTTTTAAAAAATTGAAGCTGCTAACCCAGAGACTTGTCATTACTAATGTTAATTTTGTTATCGTTACGCCCATGTGTTTGTACTTGTTTAGTCAGGGCCAAAATAAACAATCGAGCAGTTCTCTCTTTAGATTTCGTTTCGGTATTTGTATTAGCTTGTAGGGCCGTAAGTCCGCAATCAAAAGTAAGCCCTCCACGGTTGCACAACACGTAATTATATTTTTGAGAGACTGATATAGGACGCCTCTTTTGGGGCGCGTTGTCAAACATCCACACCACGTCGAATCTCGACGGGTTCAGCCACTCGTAAACAATAATTTCATCAGGCTGTCATCAGAAATAAATAAAATTGCAACTTGAAATTTCTACAACACAATTAGAATAAATTTGTTTAAATTTAAATATTTATATTTTAATTTAATTTGTTAAATTATTTTAATGAAACTCGCGAGTTGTGAAAAGTCTTGCAAATTTCTTTTAAATTTATTCATATAAGAAGAAATACCAATGAGGAAATTTTTGTAAATAAACGAAAAATTAATTCCTAATAAATAGGTAAACAATTAGCGACGTTGCAATAATTCGAGAACCGGAGTAGTGCTCTGAAACTGTTAATTTCCACTAACGTCTCCCTCTTGTATGGCTTTTTTGCCGGTTTGGTAAATTAAAGTTAATCTAATAGTTTCCAAATTGTCTACTACAAAACAAAGTGCCTATTAACATTTCGAGTACCAATCGAACGAACCGCAAAATACATCTTTGGAGAATATTTTAGACCTCGTTCGATAACGTCAAATTAAATCATTTTATTACTATTATCCTTCGCAGTTTAATGGCAATAAAGTCGGTAGCCAAACCTCTTAATATCCTTCAACGAATTTATCGAACATTTTTTTAATTCGGCGATGCTCTTGCTCTTACATATGGCAAGATTACGTTACACAATACTTATCCAATTTTACAATCAGTTTAGACGTTCGGACCTGACCTTTACAAGGGCGTGTCGGGCGAAATGTGTTCTAGTTACGCCATAGAATACGTATAAAAGCTTCGGTGGTCGATCAATTTGGTATTCCGATACAAACGTTAAACTTAACAACATGGCTCTTAAGGTAACGCAATTTAAATTTGCTAATAACGAGTTTCTCTTAACATTTAATTCTCATTCCAGCTCGTAGTCTTAACGGTTTTAGTGGCAGCTGCCAACGCCGGTTTAATCAACGCACCCTTGGCCGCCCCTCTATCGTACGCCGCACCAGCAGCCCACTTAGGCTACGCTGCTCCAGCAGCTCACTTTGGATACGCCGCACCAGCAGCTTACGCCCAAGCAGCTTATGCCGCTCCAGCTGCTTACGCAGCACCAGCCGCCCACATCGCATACGCCACTCCGTCCGCCCACGTCACCTACTCTTCTCCGGCCATCGCAAAAGTAGCAGCTCCTTTGGCTTACGCCGCACCAGCCTACGCTAAAGTAGCCGCTCCAGTAGCTTACGCCGCTCCAGCAGCTTACGCCACACCCGCATTCGCCAAAGTAGCCGCTCCAGTTGCCTACGCCGCACCAGCATACGCCAAAGTAGCCGCCCCAGTAGCAGTCGCCAAAACCGTCGTCGCCGAAGAATACGACCCCCATCCCCAATACTCTTACGGATACGACATCCAAGACGCTCTCACCGGAGACAGCAAGAGCCAACAAGAGAGCCGCGACGGAGATGTCGTACAAGGCAGCTACTCTCTCACCGACCCCGATGGTACCAGACGTACCGTCAACTACGTAGCTGATCCCATCAACGGTTTCAACGCCGTCGTACACAAAGAGCCCCTCGTCGCCAAGGCCGTCGTCGCCGCACCTGCCATCGCCAAGACCGTCGTCGCCGCCCCAGCATACGCCAAAGTGGCCGCTCCTCTTGCATACGCTCAACCCGCCTACGCTAAATTCGCTGCTCCAGTAGGATACGCACCTCACTTAGGATACGCCGCCGCTCCAGTAGCCAAATACTACTAAATCATCCGGGCCGTATATTGTTAAAAAACACTATTTATTTAATTTTTGTACATATTACGTTAAAAATAAATGGCTGCATTTTATTTCTTTCGTTTGACTTTAGTTACTTAATTGATCGGTGCAAGTAAAAGAAATTACTTAATTCGCTTTTTAGAGCAGATGGGTGGAGGCTCTTTAGTGTGTCACGGTCACGGTTGTTTGGGTGGCTCTGACCACTGTGAAAGCGAGAGTGAAATGATTTCCATAACTGCCTTACATCGCCCTAGTTTTACTGGCTAATTGAAATTCTCTTCGTATTTACAATTCAAGTGCGCGGAGGAAAATAAAAAAAAAGTATGAGGCGCGTTTTTTAGTCGTTCAGCCTGACGGCACGGAAAGAAAAGCCAATATTTAACAAAGAAATAATTTTAAGTAAACTCGAGAGGAAGAGCCTGTGCGAGATCGTCAAATATGATCAAAATTCGCATAGCCTCCGGTCTGTTCCAATAGCGGGGTCAGTATTGAAATTTGAAATCAACCTAACTGACAAAACACGTAACTATAAATTAATTGTTCGTCTTTCTTGGCCAATTTGTACGGAGTGTTAACTTGGGGTTTGTATTTGCATCGGAAACTTCAACAGTTTCTCCCACAAATAAAAAAAAAAGCTAAACTCTGTTGTACTTGGTTGTACTAAAGACTAGAGTGGTTAACTAACAGCAGCAAAGGTCTACAAGAAAAGTGAGGATTGTAGTGTAAATTTGAAGTCATTAGACGCGTATCGTCGGACATTTTACTAGTTATGGTAATTAATTGTTGTTGTATGCAAAGGACCCTTTGTTGGTAAAATTGTTACACTGCTACTTGTGGCCGACCCCTCTTTTAATTAATTTTATCGGTCTTCGCTCACATGTAAGGGAAAATTGGTGTCGCCTCAACGTATCTAACTTGACGTAATTATATAAATAATGGATACTATTGTAAAGGTTTAACTGTTCTAATGTTAAAAAAATGAACACCCCTACTTGCGATACTTTTGCCAGTGTAAACGGTTACTTTTCAAATTTTAAATTTTAACTTGTACAGGGGATTTAGAACGGTGTGTCCAGAATACTTTTAAAATTTTACCTCGAAATAATTGACAGTCGACTAAAAATTAGCATAGTAACCCTAAAACATTAAATAAAGTTCTGTTTTTAAGCATAAACACAGCCAACTCTTCTCTTAAATTGTATGTGGAGAAAACGTATTTTGTAAAATGATATAACATTTAATTTCTCCAATCCTCGACACTCGACACATGGATGCTTTTAAACCAAACGATCAATAACAGCCGCAATCCATATAATACCCTGCTTATTTGCATGAGAGATACGCGTTGTTTAAGATCAAATAAGACGTACAAACGCACATGCAAAGAGAACAATCAAAAGACGCCTAACCCAACTACCGGCAGATCTATATTAGGTGCACTAAATGGTTTCATTAAGAAGGAGGATCTAAACCACAATTTTTGTGAGGAATTTTTATTACACACCTTCAACTTCTTGTACTGAAATTTCTCAGTGTGTAAACTCACTAAGTACTCCCCTCCCCCCCCCTCTCAAATGCCAATTCACTGTTCTGTACGATATATCTTAGTGTCCAGTGTCCAGTGTTCATGTTCCGGGTTCGAAGATCAGTATTGGGATTTTGCAAATATAGCTTACTCCATTTCCAAAAACGGCAGTTTTAAGATCTATAGTGAGAGATTTATGCCATTCGGTCTTTTGGAACATTCTGACATAGTATGAAATACGCTCCTCATGTTCTCGTACAAAAGATCGATACAAAACTTGTAATGTTTGTAAATTTGTACAAAATGAAAAATTCTATTTTTCAGTTTTTTGATTATAACTTGCAAACTTCGCGCTTTTTGGCAAAAATCGTTGTTATAAAAAATAAAAAGTATAAAATTTCCTACAAATTATGCTTTTTAGATTTTCTCTTTACACAAACGGTTTAGGCGCTAGAGCGCGTTAAAGTGTGGCAAAAATTCCAAAATTGACTAATAAGCTATTTTTTATGTTTTTCGCTTGTAGCTCGGAAATTAGGCACGTATAGAGAAAAGTGGTATTGACTGAAAACAAAGTACACTCAATTTTCTACAAATTAGGTCTCTTATGTTTTTTACGTCAGACGTACGGTTTAGGTTACGTTATGTGAGTATCGTTCTTGACTTAACCTCTATGTCGATAGACACTAAACTTCAACGCGTTCTAGCTCCAAGCCTAAACCTGCCTGACGTAAAAAATCTTGAAGACCTAATTTGTAGGAAATTTAGTACAATTTATTTTTGTACAAAAATACTTTTCTCTAAAAGTGCGTAGTTTCAAGTTATACGAGAAATATTATAAAACAGCTTTACGGCTAATTTTGAAATTTTCGTCAAACTTTAACGCCGAAACCTTGCATCTGAAAGTAAATACCTAAGAAACGTAATTTGTAGAGAATTTGATGTAATTTGTGTATTTTTGTATAAAATTATGTTTTAAAAAGTTCGTAGATTGTAAGTAAGCGAAATACTAAAAAACAGCTTTTTGACTAATTTTGAATTCTTCTCAAACTTTAACACGCTCTTCTAGCGCTCAAATCGTTTGTCTGAACAAAAATACAGGGTAAACGTAATTTGTAGAGAATTTTATGTAGTTTAGTTTGTTGCAAAAATTCTGTTTAAAATATGCGTAATTTCCTAGTTATAAGCTAAATACTAAAAAACAGCTTTTCGGGCAATTTTTGATTTCTCGTCAAACTTTAACGCGCTCTAGCGCCCAAACCGTTGGTCTGAAGGAAAATACCTAGGAATCGTAATTTTTAGAGAATTTGAAGTAGTTTATTATTGTATAAAAAATCTCTTAACAAAATTTGTAGTTTCCAAGTTATAATCGATATTATAAAAAAAAACGCCTTTTTTCCAATTTTAGAATTTTTGTCATACTTTAACGCACTCTAGCACCCAAACTGTTTGTCTGGAATAAAATACCTAAAACACGTAATTTGCAGAGAATTTGATGTAGTTAATTTTTGTGCATAAACTCTGTTTTAAAAAATGCGAAGTTTCCCAAGTTATAAGCGAAATACTAAAAAGCAGCTTTTCGGTCAATGTTTGAATTTTTGTCAAACTTTAAAGCGCGCTAGCGCCCAAACTGTTTGTCTAAAGGAAAATATCTAAGAATAGTAATTTATAGAGAACTTTATGTAGTTTAGTTTGTTGTAAAAATTCTGTTTAAAATATGCGTCATTTCCAAGTTATAAGCAAAATACTAAAAAGCAGCTTTTCGGTCAATGTTGGAATTTTTGTCACACTTTAACGCGCGCTAGCATCCAAATTCCAAACCGTTTGTCTAAAGGAAAATCTCTAAGAATAGTAATTTGTAGAGAATTTTATGTAGTTTAGTTTTATGTAAAAATTCTGTTTAAGAAATGCGAGGTTTCCAAGTTCTAAGCAAAATACTAGAAAAACAGCTTTTTGGCCAATTTTGGAATTTTCGCCAAAGTTTAACGCGCTCTAGTGCCCAATCCGTTTGTCTGAAGGAAAATACTTAGGAAGTATAATTTGTAAAAAATTTTCTGTAGTTTGTTTTTGTTTCAAAATTATTTTGTCAAAAATTAGTAGTTTTCAAGCTATAGACGAAGAACTGAAAAAGTGTTATTTTTGGATTTTCTCAAAACGCGCCACTTTTACGATCCCCGAATTTGCCTCTTATTTTCACCTATTGTCGGCGCTATAACACAATAACTTCAACTCAATAAATATAATAGCAATTACACAAGTCGCCCTGATTGATTTATTGAAATTACCAAACAAGTAAGTTGTCGATATGTCGATCACTAACGGTTGTCTATGCCAATGCTTCCAAGATGTTACGTCTCTGGTTCAGTATCTAGCGCAACATTCAAATTAATATTTTAGGACGAGTTTAATGAATTGTTAAAAATTTACTTTTTTAAATAATACCCTTGAAGTCACGAATTAAACAAATTACATCACCTAATACACCCTTTAAATTTCCACAACTATTTCGTCATTCGTTAAAAACGTATATAAACAAACATCTAACTAATTAAGGCCAAGCTAGAAATATTCTAAGCCGCGTCGTTTCCAATTTGCACTTGATTAGAAGTCTGAGGACACCTAACATTGATAAATTTGTGGGTCGCTCTTTGTGAAATGTTACCTAAATTTCCTTTATTGCAAATTACTAAAATACTTAACCTTGCCCTTGATAACGAGATCATGTACGAAAAAAAGTTCAGCAACTTTTAAAAGTGAGACTGGGTGTTACACCACTTAGCGAGAGGTGTTTTGTGTTCGTTATGTAATGTGCTCCAGTTGTTTAATCAACTTTAAGTAAGTATAAAAGGATTCGCGATCGATTAATTCATTAAACATTTGTCTTTGCTACATCTACATCATGGTCTTCTACAAGGTATAAAAATTTTATTTTTACGACAAAACGGTTATTTTTAATCAAAAATTTTGCAGGTTCTTTTATTCGCCGCTTTAGTGGCCGTTACAAGCGCAGGTCTCATCGGCGCACCCTTGGCAGCCCCATTAGGCTACGCCGCCAAAACAGTAGTCGCCGAGGAGTACGACCCCCATCCTCAGTACTCTTACGGATACGACATCCAAGACGCCCTTACAGGAGACAGCAAGAGCCAACAAGAAAGCCGCGACGGAGATGTCGTACAAGGAAGATATTCCCTCACCGATCCAGACGGTACCAGACGTACGGTCGAATACACCGCCGATCCAATCAACGGATTCAACGCAGTCGTCCACAAAGAACCCTTAGTGGCTAAAGTAGCCGCTCCAGTTGCGTACGCACAACCAGCTTATGCGAAAATCGCCTCCCCATACGGATACGCCGCCGCTCCAATCGCTAAATATTACTAGAAGTGTTTTAATTATTTTGTTATTTATTTATTAAGTAGAAACATGAAATAAATTTATGCAAATAACTCGTACGATGTTTTACTACTCGAAACGCTTTTAATCTCGTCAATTGGATTATGTCGGGGTGTAATTGCTGCGTATGAAAATTAAATTTCGTTTTAAATCGAAATGGAAACGAAAAAGCGAAAAGTGATAATTGGGGTGTTTGGAAAAAAATGTTAATTAACGAAGTGTGGCTCAACGACTCACATATTTGTGTTGAAAATATGTACATAAAATTACGCTTTGGTGGGCACTTGGTAGAAAGAAATTAAATTTAAAGTTTTACTAAGTGGACGAGCTTTAGAAGCTTTAAGAAAACTTTGTTTCAAAATAAGAGGTGCCTAGTGGAGTATTGGAACTTGGAACACTACGTGGCTTATATAACTTCGAAGCTTCAATAGTATCCATCTACAAGTAATTTTACAACTTTTTAGATTGAGGTAGAAATTAGTTTTAGTTACTATTCAGCAAAACCCCCTGGTAATTAGCGACGGGGTTAATTGGCTAGTCTCTTTTGGAAGTTCTACTAACAAGCTATCCGAAAATATTTTTTTACTGTCTTTGTAGTTAGTCTCTTGACCACAAATAATTAAGAGTGGCTTTAGAGACCCCCCACCTCGTAATTTAAAAATAAATTGCCATCTATACCCTTTGTGGCCGATAAAGTTAAATGTTAATTCGTGTAAAATTAAGGGAGACGTTTAAAGACGACTTTTTGCATGCTTTGCAAATAACTCCCTTCCTATAGGTCGTACGTTAATGAAGATTATTATGAAAGTTATAGAGAACATTATTAGCTACAAGATTGGTTATATGAATTTTTTCATAACTTTACCCATTTTCGAGATATAGCGCGGAGAAGGGCACATTGTGTTCTGCACAATGTGTAGAACACAAAAGTTCATTCATTTTGACTCCCTCGCATTCCCATTAATTCCGTAGGTTTTTTTGATAATATATGCTCTGGTTATTCCCTCAGACACCATTCGAAGTTACGAAGTAGTATGTGGAATCCTGCCATCTCCTTTAGAATTTAGACATGTCCTTGCACATCCCTTCCTGTGAAGGAGTGAGGCTCTTTAATGCTTTGGAGTTCAATACCAAATGTAAGAGTGAATAGTTCAACATTGTTTCCATTGCTGCTGTAGGCTTGGTACGCATTGCTCCAATTGTTTTTAGGCAAGCCAGTCTTTCGATGCTTTGGTGCTTTGGAGGGGGGTGCTGATACTACCATTGTGCAAAAAAACTCGACTTCGCTTAAATAAATGTCAACTGAGGTCTTTGTCGTACCTCTACATTTTTGCTCAGCACTAAAAAAATTTATAAGTAAGACTTTTCTTTTAGGAAATTTTGTTTACTTTAATTTGGTATAGAAAGGTATTTTCTGTACGGTTGATAGTTACGGAGATATAAGCAGAAAGCGAAGAAAAGTCTTTAAACAGCTTCTCCTCGCTCCGCTCGTGCCCCACCCTCCGGGATTTTTAGGAAAGTGTACTGCATGTTCCAATGAACAACCATAGTAATTTTCTTGGATTATTTTCCCTCAATTTACCTAATTTGACTGGGCTACATCGTCTCGTCGTGTTTTTGTTCTTGAAAACAAAATCGATGATGCTTCTCGGCACAATTTAATATTTTTTTAGTTTTTGAAATAGTTAAAGATGAGAAATATTTAAAACAACAAACACGGTGTTAATTTTCGTAAATTAATTTTTTGCATTTATGAAGTTCCAAGAGAAACTTAAGCCAACGTAGGTATTATGAGAAATATTTAATTACCGAAACTTGAGTAGATGCTATAAAATTGAGTAAAATGAGTAGAAGGGAACAAATTTCGAATTCGAAGAAAATTTTAACACACACACCGACCAATCTGCCTTTTTGGGATGAATACCGAAGTTAGAAGATAAAAATGCCAAAACGGGCATTTAGTTTAATATTGAAAAGAATAAGGGTTTTATCAAAAAATGTCATCAGGACTTTTTTGAAGTGTAAAACAATACCTTTAATTTGGTGTACTTTTTATTGTTGTAAGACTAAAATTGGCCGAGATAGGCGTTTTTAAAGGCGCTGTCCTTATTATAAGTTTCTCAAAATGCAAATTTTAGAAAAACTTAAAAGGAAAACCGGAAAACCCTATAAGTAAGTAACATCCCCTACGATACGAGGGTCGGCATGGCAGTGGAATAAAATTCAATCTTCTTCAAGAAGTGAAAACCAAAAACAAAAGCGCACATTGCTAGAGCTAACATACTGTCGCTTGGGGAAGCACCGGGTGGCAATATCGCGCAGCTGTTCCAAACCTTTGTTGTCGTTAGTCGTTACGTTACGAGTGCGTATTGATACCCAAAAAAAAAATTGAACTGCTCTAAATCTTACAAGTTTATCCAGCTCGCCAACGTACAATTGCGACGAACGAATAACATTTCAAATTACATAATTTTTAGGTAACATTTCAATTTCATCTGTCGCATTAGCTCGAACCAATTAACAATTCGTTTTTAATTATCATTGTCGATATACGTACACGAGTTGTGTGCCCAAATTATTTTTTTTCGACTCGTCAAGGTTACTTTTACGCTATAATTATATTGTAATCGAAGTTGTTTATAAGTTCAACTGCGACAACAAAAAAAATTACAACCAGTTTTGAGAATAAATTTGGTAATTACGAAATTACACAAAAATGAAATTATTTGCTACTTGAGGGCGTCTTGAAAGAAATTGACTATTCTCAAAATAATACAAAGCCGCTTGCTCAACGTTTGACGATTATTTAATAATTGCGCGAGCGATAGGAAATAAAAAATAATGAATGGTAATTAAGGGTCACGAGAACTTGAACTTGATTTCGGTTTCATCTGTTGTGTTATAAAACAGTAGGTACAACTTTTTAAATTCGAACAATATTTCAAAATTTTTGGAGGGGCGTGTTAAAATGAAGACCGCAATGTGTGGCGTTTTTTGTATAAAAGATGGTGTGATCGATTTATTTCGTTAATAAGTTTTACTGACTTCAAGCAACATGTCTCTTAAGGTAATTTAACAACCACCCACAAAATGTACTGTTATACTCAATTTTTGTCTGTTTTGTTTCAGTTTGTCGTTTTCGCCGCATGCTTGGCAGCAACCAACGCCGGTTTGATCGGAGCACCCCTCACGTACGCTCCAGGCGCTCCAGTAGCTTATTCTGCAGCTTACCCGGCCATCGCTAAAGTTGCGGCTCCGATCGCATTAGCCAAGACTGTAGTGTCCGAAGAATACGACCCCAACCCACAATACTCTTTCGGCTACAGCATCGACGATGCTCTCACCGGAGATAGCAAGAACCAACAAGAATCGCGCAGCGGAGATGTCGTACAAGGAAGTTACTCCCTCACCGATCCAGATGGTACCAGACGTACGGTCGAATACACCGCCGATCCCATCAACGGTTTCAACGCAGTCGTTCACAAAGAACCTTTAGTGGCTAAAGCTATCGTTGCTGCTCCAGCACCAGTCGCCTACCACGCCGCACCAGCCTTCGCCAAGGTCGCCGCAGCGCCTTTACCTTACGGTTATTCGGCTCCATTCGCTTACGCTAAATACCATTAAATTTGTTCTCCTTAGTATTTATCTCATTTGTACATAAAAATTCAGTTCGGAACATCCAAATATTTAAATAGTTGTGTTTTGTCGTTTTTACGGTTAATAAATTACATTTGACTGAAAAGATTATTTTATTAAATCAATGGT
Source organism: Malthinus flaveolus (assembly GCA_950108345.1). Taxonomy (NCBI): domain Eukaryota; kingdom Metazoa; phylum Arthropoda; class Insecta; order Coleoptera; family Cantharidae; genus Malthinus; species Malthinus flaveolus. The sequence goes on along the minus strand of OX467286.1, from coordinate 21,255,762 downwards.
TATTCGTAACAGTCTAACAGACTGTTTAGGTGTCTAGTATGGCCCAGGTTAGCTTAGGTCCAAATTGGGACGTTTCATGAAGTGCTCGCAAAGAAATTATCTATATAACCCTCAGTTATACCAATATGGCCGTCCAGGTACAAACGACAAATGGACAAACGTAAAAAAGACAGTTGTTGTTGGATAGTTGTCCTAAAATAAACATCAACTGGGCATTCCTAAGAATTGAGTCGTTTTTGATATCCGAAATCATTTGAAAGTGCATCTCAAATTGTTCGCATTCTAAAATAGTTGTAGAGGTTTCAGGGACAATGGACCGTGGTCGAAAGGTTTTATGTGCAATGCATAGTTCAGGAGTGACTGAACCACCGGTGCATGCACAGGATCCACTCACATTTCGCCAGGCATGACGCCCGCCGAAAAAACCTAAATATTATAATAAGCCTAGAATGGGTCATTATGTCATTATTGTTCCAATTCAGCGTCTATTAGAAGTTTCTGCAGTGGTTTCAGGCCCAATAGGCTGTGGTCGAAAGGTTCTGTGGGCGATACACGGTTCAGCAGTGACTGAATCACCAATGCGCAAATTTCCACCGCTTATCACAAAATCCACTCAAATTAATCTCGCCTCTTTAGAGATGCATCGCACATAATATAGAACCTTTCGAACACGGTCGACTACCCTGAAACTATTACAACTAATGACGCTAGCCGTGAAAGCCCAAATACTCTAATAAGCCTTGAATAGGTCAGTATGCAATTATTGTTCCAATTCAGCGTCTATTAGAAGTTTCTGTAGTGGTTTCAGGCCCAATAGGCTGTGGTCGAAAGGTTCTGTGGGCGATACACAGTTCAGGAGTGACTGAATCACCGGTGCGCAAATTTCCACCGCTTATCACAAAATTCACTCAAATTAATCTCGCCCCTTTGGAGATGCATCGCACATTATATAGAACCTTTCGAACACGGTCGACTAGCCCTGAAACTATTACAACTAATAAATGACGCTAGCCGTGAAAGCCCAAATACTCTAATAAGCCTTGAATGGGTCAGTATGCATTTATTGTTCCAATTCAGCGTCTATTGGAAGTCTCTGTAGCGGTTTCAGGGCCAATAGGCTGTAGTCAAAAGGTTCTGTGTGCGATACACGGTTCAGGAGTGACTGAATCACCAGTGCGCAAATTTCCACCGCTTATCACAGAGGGTCCACTCAGATTAATCGCGCCCCTTTGGAGATGCCTACCACGGGAGTAGCTAAAATGTCAGGCATCGCACATATAGGACCTTTCGAACACGGTCTACTAGCCCTGAAACTTCAACAACTAATGGCGCCAGCCGTGAAAACCAAAATGCTCTAATCAACCTAGAATGGGTCATTTTGTCATTATTGTGCCAGTTCAGCGTTCGTAGGACGTTTCTGTAGAGGTTTCATGTGCGATACACAGTTCAGGAGTGACTGAACCACTAGTGCGCGCACTTCCACCGCCACCTCACAAGATCCACTTGAATTAATCTCACCCCTTTGGAGTCTCGTCTACCACGAAAGTAGGCGAAACGTCTGGTATTTCGACCACGACCCATTAGCCCAGAAACCTCTTCAACTAATGACGCCCAGCAATGAAAACCTAAATACTCAAATAAGCCTAGAATGGGTCTTTATGTCACTATTGTGCCAATTCAGTGTCTATTAGACGTCTCTGTAACGACGTTTGGCTATTTCAAAAATTTGAGAGAGAGAGAGAGTAGAGCGAAAGAGAGAAGAACACTGAGAGAAAATAAGAAAGAAAGGGACATAATGGAAAAGATAGAGATTTAAATTGAGAACAAGAAAAAGAGAGATAGAGATAGTAAGAAAGTTTCTTTAAAGCATTGCAAAAGATTAATTCCAGCGCTGTTTTAACAATTGGCTGTTAATAATTATTATTTTCCTTTTTTTTTCGCCGTTTTATTTGATTATACCTCGTGTACGACCAAAGTTACAACTTCAAAGTTCAAAATCAGCCCTGATGGGCATCAAAATTCACGGCGTGTACGCGTGTATCTCGATAATTTTTTTTAGAAATAACTCCTCGGCGTTCGCCTTTATAATTTTTTTTTTCAATAAAATGACTCGCAATTTTAAACTTCAATAGCTTTTATTTAAAAATAATGAATTGTCATTCATCTGCGAGACTTGAAGACGGACGATCTCGTGCACGAAAATGATGGTAATAATACTTTGTGTAATGGTCTAATGGTGGAGTAAAATACATTTTTATCTGACAAAACAATAAATCATTGTGCAGCAGCTGCTTTCCGACAGATTCGTTACTTGAAAAGTAAATGAAAGTGCGAAAAGGTCGTCACAAATTTTATAAGGGTGGTTTCACACGAGCGTTCGAAACAACGGACGCCACGAGCTTCAAGCATAACACAAGTCTCGTAGTAAGTTGTTGCTGAGCATGTCTACAAACTAATGCAGATTGGTTGTTAGATTGTATCGGAAAAGGTGGAAGAAAATTATAAAATTGTAGCACTTTTGTTTTTCCGTTATTTACCAACAAATTTATTTCGTAAGCTTTCCATTATAAAATGTAAAAGACTCTCATTCTAAAAAGTGACTTTTGAAAAAGATTTGCATATTTAAGGGACTATACATTAACGTAGGACATGTTGGGAATTTTTAACGCGTTCTAAATTATTACATAAATCATTATATAAGGATCTCGCATATTTTTTTATTTTTAATATTGCATCCCCGCATTTCAAAATAACGCCCTTTTAGTTCGGCCAACTTAAATAATGAAATTTGGCGAATTAAAAGTAGTACCACTTAGCCATAATAAATATTAATCATTTCTCTTAATTAATTCAAGTCGTTCAAATTTACTTACAGAGTTGTTTAATTATTCGGCTTATAATAAATTGATTTTAGAAGGGTGGGGAAATTATTAAAAGTTTTGCACTTTTTAATTTGGAATTCTGGTTAAAAAATATTGAAATTACTTAATTTGGTTGTCAAAAATGTGGACTGTATCTGTAATTAATTAAATTTTAATTTTTTTGGCAGGGACTTCAGACTGATCAACGACTCGAATAAGGATCGTCCATTTCTTTTCATTATTTTGGTTCTTTATTAGTTCTAAATATTAAGTTTCGCCAAAAATGATTTTGTGATGTGAATGGATTTAAAAGCAATTCAAGATAGTGAACAGTAAATACAGGGTGATTTAAATTAGATCTGCATCATAAGGATCTCGCTTATCGGAAGAGCTAGGTCATAGGGTTAAATTTGGCAAAGTTGTCAAAGTCGGCGTTGACAAATAATCTGTAAAGAATTGTCAAAAAACTTTACGCATTTTTGTGAAAACTGAAAAAAACGAAAATTCTCATTTTATTTTCTTAGCCATAACTTTTTTATTTGTTAATTTTTTTAGATTTTGTAAAAAGGTTTTCATCGCCACTTTTTAGCCTGCTTCCGAATCCGTGGTCACCACTTCGATTAGTTAATTTGTTTTTAGTTTTTTAATGTCAACTTTATTTTTTATTTTTTCAGTTTTTGCGAAAACGCGTAAATTTCTTAAGTTTTTTTGCAGATTATTAGTGAGCGACAAATTTATCAATTTACGAAGAGTATGTGTCGGTATTGCGCTTAGGGATAGCCGAAATAAATTGAAAATAATGATCTTCAACAGTCCAAATAATAAATAATTGTTACATATCTTAAAAGTAACAACAATTACCAACGTCTAGTCACTTTAATTCGTATTTTGAAATTAGTGCAAATAAACCACATCATGACAAAATCGATTTTATTCGACATTTACCTGAACCTGTTCGATTAAACTTTTACTCAACAATGCCATACTTCAACAAGTAAATAATCAGGTCATTTCTTTATTTTTTTAACGAAATACGTAATATAAATGAAATCCCATTACACCGCCCCAAATACAAAATTTTTGTAATTAATTTCGAGCACTTCTCCCAACGAGTTAACGCGTGCGAGGTGATGGTGCTAACGAAACGAAATAAAGAGACGCAAACTATGGTAACATTGACGTGACAGGACGCATTCTGTCGACGAATCTCATAACAAACAACAAAGATTAACGAAAGCAATGGTGAAAACAATAGCGTAATAGAAATTGATGTGACAGCGCAATGAGAATTTAAGCAAGGAAAACACGAAATTGGAAATATACGTTTCAATGCCTCTTCGTCAACGTCAAATCAAAAATTATCTAATAAAAGGTAGGCCGGCGATGTTATAACTTATGTCTTCTTCTGTTTGTTCAGGTCCGTGCGTAGGAGTTGTTTGTTGCGTAGGCGCTACCTACCACAAAAGCTCCAAAATTAGAGGAAGTTATTGAAGTTTTAAGAATTAAAAGTTTGTCAAAAATCGCAGTTGAAACCCTACAACTACAAGCAAAGCAGGACCGTACTAAAAAATGTACTTTGATCTACTTTGAGAATGCCTTTCTGAGATTTCGATCGACAAATCGAGCTTTGACGTTTGTGGTCAGTTTAATTCTCGATGCAGCTATAAGCGTCTTCTACTTCGGGATTCCCGCCCTCCCCCAATCTAATTCCAAAACTGTGGCTATTTATCTGTTGGATAGATAAAAATTAAAAAATTATGTGAGTGGCTCGTAGGCTGCTTTTGTACAGGGATACACGTTCGTCCGTAGAAGAAAGAAAGTTGACAGCACTAGGACTTAACAGCTGATTGTATTAGCGCTACCAAACCTGTTTTAATCGTATTTTTTTACAAAAAAGTAAGTTTATATTTAAATGCTTCGTTTTTTGTGTAAAAATGCGTTGAAACAGTTGTGGTAACGCTGATACAATCAGTGGTCAAGTTCTAGTCCTGTCAACCGCCCTTTGATTTATTAACCCTCCAAATTAGACTGACTAGGAATTTTTTATGCGAAGTTGATCTCGCAACCCCACGGTGTAGCGCCAATTTTAATACGTTAAAAATAAACTTTGACCTTAAAATTATTGTTTCTACCAATATTATAATTTTTGGTTACGCTATACTCTCGAGAGCGCCATTAAGAATTTACATAATTTTAATCAAAATTTGAAACGTCGAAATTTTCCTTTTTACGACGTTTGAGTACTTTGTACTAAATAATACTAAAATTGAGTTACAACTTTACAATCAGCGTGTATCAAAAGTTTTATAGGTAGAGGACGTCGCTCAAAAGAACTTTTCAACAGACTTGACCAAAAAACGACGTAACTAGTATAATTTCAGACAGTTCAATTATAATTTAATTAGAAACCTGCGATTGCTAGATTTAAGCTTTAGGTTTAGTGATATTATATTTCGCGAAAACGCTTATAAGCTGAAAGCATAAGCTTTTCTCTGTGTGACGCGCAGCTGGCAGGAGAGATCAGAAGTGAGATTTATGGAAATTTTAGACGTACGGGATAGTGGAAACTGAGAACTGGGTAAGTATAATCAATTATTAAAGAAATTAACATAAAAAGTGCCTAGTAAGGTAGTTACGACCCCCTTACCAAGCTTTCAGATAAATTCGTTCATAATATACAAGGTGGTTAACCTCCACAAAATTTTATTATGTGACCGGTTCGCATTTCAAAGTTGTATACCGAGTGTCCCAATTGAACACGAATCACTGCATGCGTTCGTCGCTCCCACTAGTGGCAAGAGGTTGCAACAACTCTAGTCATCTGCTCGCTACATGCATGACTGTAAGCCTAACAATTTAGAGTTGAAGTGTGCGCATACTAGATGGTTGTGAGTAGATAGTCTATGCGGGTTTCGTCTCAATTTGCATATTCTATGGAAAAAATTAGCGTACACTATTTTTGACGGCAGTTTCAAATCAAACAGTTTAGCAGTGCCATTAAAAGAGCAAATCAGCCGCGGAAAACCGCGACTTAGAACCCGCATAGCTTATCTACTGTTGTGGTTTTAGATCAGAAATTTAAATACCATCGAGCGTTATGGTCTGTAAGTATGTTATGTATGGTAAGTATAATCAATTATTAGAGAAATTAACATAAAAAGTGCCTAGTAAGGTAGTCACGACCCCGTTACCAAGCTTTCAGATAAATTCGTTCATAATATACAAGGTGGTTAACCTCCACAAAATTTTATTATGTGACCGGTTCGCATTTCAAAGTTGTATACCGAGTGTCCCAATTGAACACGAATCACTGCATGCGTTCGTCGCTTCCACTAGTGGCAAGAGGTTGCAACGACTCTAGTCATCTGCTCCCTACATGCATGACTGTGAACCTCACAATTTAGAGTTAAAGTGCGCGCAGACTAAGGCCCAGTTGTATAAACGAGCTAATCTGGGAGTCAGAGTTAACTCCGCGATTAACCTAAATTCAACATAAATAACAACTAATTCTGAGTTAAATTGAAATATATTTGACTCTAGAAAATTGATGGGTAAACCCTGGACCAAGTGCCTACGAGCTAACCTAATCTAATCCACGCTAAGATTTAACCTTATATTCAGATCGTAGAGTTAACTCTGACTCCCAGATTAGCTCGTTTATACAACTGGGCCTAGATGGTTATGAGTAGATAGTCTATGCGGGTTCCGTCTCAATTTGCATATTCCATGGAATAAATTAGCGTAAATTTTTTTTGACAGCAGTTTCGAATCAAACAGTTTAGCAGTGCCATTAAAAGAGCAAATCAGCCGCGGAAAACCGCGACTTTGAACCCGCATAGCTTATCTACTGTTGTGGTTTTAGATCAGAAATTTAAATACCATCGAGCGTTATGGTCTGGATTTTGCGGACATTCGAGCTAAACCAATAGCTAATAATATAATTTAGGCATGTGGTATGTTCGTGTGGTTTAATTTACATAAGAGTTCCATTTAGAATTTCCGTTTTCAAGTTTAAATCGAATTTGGCGCAAATATGGTGGGTGCATTAATAAATAGTTAGGATTGTTTGTAAATCGGGGGGTAGTATATTATAAAACTCCACTAAATAGTTCTTGTTAGGAGTAATAATATTTGATATCTGTAGTTTGTACTCAATTTCCCACATTTACCTAGATTTAAATCTCATTATAGAAGGCGAGGTGTATTATTGTACTCGGATTCAATTATTTCTTTTAAAAGAAACGCAGTAGCGTGTAACGAATAAATAAATAGATCTTAATTAGAGTCTCTCTATCAGTTTAATAGTGTTCTAAATCTTTATTTAGAGCGTATACGTTAGGAAATCGAGAAGCTTAAATAAACAGTTAATCCACTTCTAAGAAATGGATTTTTCGGACCGAAATAGGCCTTAATATGCCGTCAAAAAATATTTCCTAACAAAATATATAGTTTATTTTGTTACTGTATAAATAAGAGCGAAAGAAAAAAATAACAAATGAAAAGCTCACTTACGTCGTTGCTTATAAAAGATGGTGCGATTGGACCGTCGCTGGTTTCCCATTTATTAGCGATTCGGATCGTTTCGGCAGTTTTCTGTTGAATTGATTTTGATTCATCAAGAAGGGTTAGTTCGTAGAATTCTTGAATATCTGAAAAGAGACAAATTGGTTATTTGTTGGAATTTAAAAAAAACGGACAGCGATGCGTCATCGCAGGACCGTTTCGGTTACTTAACCTAAGAAGCAGTCAGGTGATTTTTACCGCCATTACTCAATTAATTTTAAACTCTTTTTATGGTGAAGGTTATCGTTTAAATCTCGAAGTAGCTCAATGGCGCCACTATCGCAATAATGTTTGTTTAAACCCCCCTTTCTCCTCCAATTAAAAGTTCTATTTCTATCGGCGATTATTGTTACTAGTTGGGGTTGTAGCGGTTTGAATAAAAATGCTAAAGTGGAGTGCCCCCCAGGGCAGACGTTAGCGTTCTTTGGGGCGGCCTGCAAATTTAAATCAAACGCTCCCCTACCCGACTCTCCGGTCAAAATAAGTGTCAAGATTATTTTTTATAATTTAAGGGTTGTGTAGGCCATTCAGCGGCCTTTAAGAATAGTGTTCGCCTGCTTTGCAGGCCCTTAGCGCGCCCCTTAAAAATATAATTGACGTGTCTTCGCATTTTTGTTGTTATTTGCGTACGTCGACTGTTTTTAGTGTGCCACCCTGTAGTATGCACAAAATGAAACTTCCTTTACCTTAAGAGTAAATGTGAAATTTAAATTTGACTTAAAGGGCACGTCTACTACACGTAAAATAATTTTATTTCTTTTATTTTTTCGTGTATGTTATTGTTGTAAGACACGGGTGATAAAAGAGCATAGAATACAACGTAAAAGTACAATATACATATGAATAAGTATCTAATAAACATAAAATATTGTCTCTTATACATTTTCGAGCGCCATAAATTTTTTCATATAATACGTCAGCTTTTCAACGCACCTTCCGAACTAAAGAATGGCCGTAATAAAACGTCGTTACATAAATTAAATTGTTAATTCTCAATTAATCAATTCGAATAGAAAAAATTGTGCCCTTAGCTTTTATTAGTCCAAAAAATAATTTATTGCCCTCTCTACATTTCCGCAAACACAAAGAAATTCTCTAAAAATCCACTCCATATGTAAAAAGGGCCGAAATTTACGACCGAACCCAACAAAATTATTCGCAAATAAAACGTATTCCGTCTCGACCGCCTTAATTGAGAGAAGTTTATTTTAATGAAATTCATCGTTTTTCGAGCCAAAAGTTGAAATAAACGCTGTAAGCAAGAATGTGTTGAAGTTTTAGCTCTTGAGCAGTTTGTAACTTTAGACTTATAAAGGTTGAAGGATGTCAGATTCCTGCAACGTGTCTGCCGAAATTAACCGGCTAGGGATATGATAATGACGAACAAGTTAAGAACAAAAGCCTTTCGGGCTTGGTCAGCGAAATGGAGTTCAGAAATTTTCCTTTGAAAATGTTTGGGTTACAAAATTAGGGTTAAGTTTCGAGGGACGATTATCGTTTAATATCGCGATCTTAGTTTGTGCAAATTCCGTTAATTCGTGTAATCGTAATTTTCGAAAAATTTATCGCGTAATTTAAGATATTTTTGTATATCAATTTAATTGCCGTAATAAATTAAAAAAGTTTCTCAAAGTTTCAGATATAAGTAATAAATTTGAATTAAACCGCACATTTTCTTTTAAAAAGGTGGCGAAAATCTTTTTTGCAGGGAAAAAAACCCCGAACTCCAACTTTGAATTCTTTAGCAGTTTTACTGTTTATTCCCAAGGTAATTTAACGCATTTTGTTATTCATTTGGAAAATGGTATAAATTCTAAACTTTGACTTTTCCATTTACACACAGAGGTTCCGAAAACAACATTTTGAATTTTCAGAGTGCTAGTGTTTGTTCGAAACTCGCTCTTTGACATGCTTTTGTGCACTTTGGACTCAACGTTATCGCCATGATCCTGCAACACCGCACTTGAGCCCTGATTTGGCTCAAGAGTCGTTATTCAGCGATACTTTTTATATCGGGTACCTTAGTGGAGATACTATAAGCGCTAGAACAATGAAAATAAGGGGAAAGCACCCCTATCAAGTCAGTCTTTCGACGCAAATAAAAGTGAGACACACTGCAACTCTAAACTTGTACTGACGACGTTGTTTTAGAGCACTTTGATCTGCTTTTCTATCTGTTTGCCTTCATGTTTATGCTCTTTTTTTGACCCTTTGTCTGCATCTGAGCACGTCAGTAGCAATAACATTCTCAAAAGCTAAAAACTCCAACTCTACGAAAGGATAGCGAATGGCGTGAATAGACCAACAAAAGCTTAGACAATTTTAGAGAGAAGCAGAAGCCGAAAAGTTTCACCTTCCATCAGTTATTCCGCCTGCGCGCCCTCTAGTTTCCATTTATTTACATTTTCATAAGTTTTAAATGATGACTAATTCAAGTTTTGACTTATGGTAGGTACGCTCCGTAAAGTTGTCGGTAACTTTACCACCAGCAGAGAGGTACAATAATGAATAATCTCTTTCTATTCTATTCTTCTATTGATTGTATTGAACCTCTCTGCTGGTGGCGTAAGTCAAAAAGAACTTTACGGAGCGGCTTTAGAATACTATTGCGCAATTTTCACGTCTATTTCACTGAGCCATTTAGTAGGTTGGACCGTTGAACAATGAACGATGAAAAATTTAGATTTCGCCATGAGTAATGGGAAAAGTAACAATATGTAATACATTATTCTCATTGTGGTTGTTATTTAGTACTTTTTGGTGTATTGTAAAGTCGTGGAAGGTTTATCAAAAAAAAATTATGACCTAGTTAGTTACAAGTCGCAATAAAAGATAACCAGTATAATATTTTTGAGGTAAAAATTTTTATTTCGGCGGCTAAATCGTAGCTTTTTGAATTTTATGTTCGTAATAAAATTTTATAATAATGTTTACGGTTATACTCATATCGGCATGGAGTGCTACTTCGTATAGTAACGCCAAGAAGTTTAATGATAGAAAAGTATAAAAATAATAAGCTAAGAGAACTGCATAAAACTCTATTGTTTGGTATTTTTGTTTTTATTTTTACTTTTGAGCATCACCCCATTTCATTATTCTTGCGTAGTGGAGTTTACTGTAATAGGATAAGATCTGGCCATCTTCAACGTTAGACTGAACAAAAAAGAGTTAGCGAATAAAATATAACTCTTTATCGGCCATTTACTGATAAGTTAGTTCACTTATAAAAAATTAGCCTTCTCGATGTAACCTCTTAGTTTTAAATCTGTAGTTAATCCGACAAAAAAATTTAAATTTTACCTAAAACCCTCCTTGTGGCTCTACGACTAACTTACTTTGCTAGATAGTTCGCCCAGCATTTATAAGAGAAATACTATTTATGTACTCCAATTAGTTATGTGTTATGTGAAACAGAAGGTTAAAACTTGACCGTTTCCCATTTTTTTTTGTTAAAAGGCCCCTTAGACAAAATAATTCCATTTTGTCGTCGATGCCCATTCTGTAGCTTGAATGACAAACAGCAACTAGCAAAAACGTTAAAAGGAATAGTAATGCCCTTTGCTAATTTGGGACAGTGAATAATTGGTATACAGTGTGTTCAAGTAATATTATTACACTTGAAAACAAAAACAAGAAATTTACTTCAAAGAAACTCTAAGACCTAGTGTGAAAAGCTCTAGCAAGCTGGGCTTGAATAAGTCTCACTTCCTCAGGTAGTATAACATCAGCATAATTAATAATAAACTAACCTAAACTAATCTAATCTAATCTAACCTAACCTAACCACCACGTGACACAGATATTGACAAGACACGGAAACAACTTTGGACAAAACCTCAACAAACTTAAAATACAAGATAACGACAGATGCCACAAATGTGGCGGACAACAGCACGACCCTACTCACAAACTTCAGACATGCTCCAATATCGACATTGAACGAACAGCTCGTATGGAAAACACCGACATACTATAAGACACGTCACTGAAAAACTTAAATGTGGACAGACTAAAAACATTCAGTGGAGCAGCAATAAAGACAGACAATTACTAGAAACAAAAAGACTTCTCTCTAGGCACATGGTGACGGTTTAGGGGAGGTTAAATTTTGACGTAGAACAGGGTTTGTTGGTAGGCGGTAGGGTCATCTTCCTTTCTGAATCCAACACTCCCCCTTTAGTACTACAGGAGGCGTCTTTTGAAGATTCTTCATCCTCTTCAAAAATTCGAACTTAGCCTAACCTAACGCAACATAACCTAGCCCACTCTAACCTAACCTAACCTAACATACAATAACATAGCCTAACCTAACACCAAGAATCTTGTTGGAGTTGGATGTCGACTCCGTGCAGCTGTATCCTGATCATGATCATCACAGTCTCTGCTTCTCCTCAGGAACAAGTGCGAAGCAACGAAGGATGTTGAAGACGGATTCGTTTGCTCTTGCTTCCTCCCGTTAAGCCGTTTTGCCGGACACGGCCGTAGTTAGATCTTCGGCAAATCTGAATTAGGTGGTATCTTATGTTCATCCACGGGCTGTTCTAGCTCGCCTTTGTACACGATGTTCTACACGGCGGGCCTAGGACTGATCTCTAGGGAGCTCCGCTAGTTACTTCCATCTAGGACGCCGAGAATTCTACTGGAGTCATTGAGCTTCGTATAGCTGTATTTTGATGGGCGGGCACACCTTCCTCTTCCGCATACCGTCACAGCTTCCTACTTCTCAGGGACCAGAGCGTGGCCCCCTCCAACTAAGGATGTTGTAGACAGCTTCATTGGCTCTCGCTTCTACCTGTTGAGTCGTTTTGCCAAACACGACCCTTATCAGAGTGCCACCGCGTCCGCAATGGTGGTTTCCAGAGTCTTTGAGCTGGACGTCGACTACGTGCATCTGCATTCTAATTGACGAGCACCTTTCCCTTCCGCATGCCATCAAACCTCCTAGTTTTCAGAGACAAGAGTGCGGCCCCTCTCCGTAATCTAACAAAGGATATTATAGGCGGCTTCGTTGGCTCTCGCTTCCACCTGTTGAGTCGCTTTGCCGGACACGACCATTATCAGATTGCGCGTCCGTAAGGGTGGTCCGAGCAACGATCGCTGTAGAACTACTGGTGGCCTCCATCTCCGTTTCGTCGGGGCTGAGCCTTATTTTTCTATTGCGCAGGTAATAGACAATTACGTTGTAGATGACCACATCTACCTTCTTTTCCGTAAGTGACTAACCCGATAATTCACTTCCATCTAGCGCAGTTGAAAGCGCTCTTCACGTAAAGTATTACGACGAGGCAGAACGTGGCGTCTCCAGGTTCCGCTTTGAGCTCTCTGGGCCTAACTAACCTGACCTAATCTGTACGTGATGAGAATGAGTAGTGTGGGGCGCAAAAATATTAGAATGGGTTTTACGCCCAGGTTATTGCGTTATTACAGACGTTTATTGTAAATCATTTCGACTTCTTCTAACATTTCTTTGTAGACACACTGTATATTAATAGTAAGCCCTTTTTTGTCTACCCAATAGGGACGTTAATATCACAATTAAGTAAATGTAAGAGCAAATTTCGACAAACCCTTTTTTTGGCATTAAAGTTAAAACGTGTACGCACGAATGAAATCATATTAAAACTTAGAAAGCTCCCTCTCAGGAATTATGTAAGCTTTCACAGGTCTAAAATGTTTAAGCTTAGAAATTGTCAGCTTTGCTTTAACACCTATATAACTAAGCTGTGTGTAAACTAACGCTACTATTTAGTTAAATGCAAGAAAATACTCTGAACGACGCTTTAACTTTATTCCTCTCGCTTCAAATCTAATTTACGCTCGGTGTTTTTTCTCCTCCGATAAATCAATTGCGCATTAAGAGCTTCGAAGTTGAAAAAGAAACGAAGTAACTGAAATGGAAACGTATTTAACCTATACCGACATGTTTTCGGCAAGTAAAATTGACTTAAGATCAGGTGTGACTAGAAGAAAATTTTATTTTTGCATACACGGGGTGCTTCAGAAGTAAAGGCACAGAGTTGGGAGGGTTGACGTTTCTAGGCTTATTTCAAGGATAAAACAGATTGTTTAGAAAATACATAAGGGAGTCGAAGTTGAGGAAATATGCAATTCGATAAAATTTTTGGTGTGCAGCAACTGGTTCCTAGCAACAGCTAGACATTTTTAGTGCCAGTGTATTGATGCTTTGTGTTTAGTTTTTCTGCTAAAAGAACATAAAACACATTTGAGCATAAAACTGAAATTAAAAACTACAACTCTTGGAAAAGAGACTGTGTTATCTCGAAGAAAAATAAACTTAAAGCATCAGGCGAATTGCTGAAAATAGCCAATTTCAGTCACGGTATACATGCTCTCATCGTTTGGTTGAAGTGACGTACACGCTCAAAAATACTAACCTGAAGTGGTACGTAGATCTCGACGCCCTCTTGTTGAATAACGAAACAGTCTAGAGCGGAAGTTTATTTTCTAAGACTTTTCTGCGTAAAAAGGCAAAGGAAATTTCCTTTAAGTTTCCTTAATTACGCAAGAATCACTGCATTGGAAAAAGCTTACACTTTAAAAAACTCCTTCTTCCACTTCATAATTTCAAATATCTCCACTCATTAAATAAAGCAAGCGAACCAAGTTTAATTTATCATAATTTTAACGAATAAATTTAATAAACGCGCGCCGAATCACCCACAGCCTTTTTAACGCTGCCAAAATATTAATTTTTTTAATTAAAAAAGGATATCGAAATGCGGTAATATAAAAATTTAAAATTTTAAACAAAACAAACGTATAATGTGTTATCAATTTGCGAGTTTACAATTGTAACGACCTTTCACGTTATTATTTTGAAGATTATTGTTACAAAAAAGTGCTCGGAAAAGCTTACTCTGTCGGTGGCACGGTATTATTGTGTTTAGCCAACTTCAAAGCCTATTCACGAACGCCGAGTTGCAATTAAGCAGAATTCGTGAAATTCAATTAATTCTTTGTAACGTCCACAAAAGGTACATAAAGTATTGATATAGAATCACAACAACGGAAATGTGCGAGTTAATGAGGACTCGAAATTTAGCGGTGGGAGACGTGGGAGTGCTCGGCTGAAAATCGAAAGACCTGAGCATGGTGCTTCCAGAGGCTTACCCTTAAAACGTCGGAAACTCTGCCTTGATGGGATACGTCGGATGCGCACCGACGTATTTTACTGGAAGTAGAGGGGTCCCAACGTATGCGTTTCATGGCGTTTAATTACACCCCCGCTGTCTCGATGCGTTGGTCCTTGGTTGGGCATTTGATCACTTGGCTGCTGCAGTCTCTGCATCCACGGACCCCCAGACTACTCTATCTGCAGTTTGCAGTTGTACTTTGAATAGTAACTGGAAGACGTGAGTTCTGGTAGAAGCTGTACATATCTATACACTCCATGGTAGCCATGTTTTAAATGGCTAAGCACATAAACACATGGCTTATCACTGTTGCAGGCTCAGGTCCTAATGTGTCCGGATGATGGCTAGAGGCGAGCGGACCCTCTCCCCTGGCGAACCGTTAGGGTAAACCTGGTCTGCTTCAGGTCGCAACTGCTAATCCAAAAGCGATTTTGTGGTCGACTGGTGGTTAGGTCAGAACCTTCCCGATCTTGAACCTAGATGTCAATCTAGAGTAAAGCCTAAAGCCTAGAGTTTCCTCACTCAGCGGCGCTTGGGGAGTGGCATATGCTCTTGTTACCTTCTGATGAGGTTAGATTGGCAGTAGCTTACGGTTTCTCTAGAAAGCGATTAACCCTATCAGACTGCTCTCTAAACCTTGGCATATTTGATTATAGGTACAGGGTGGGGAGCAAAGGGATCGTGGATCCGTTTAACTATAATGAAAACAAAAGAATGAAATAAACTTCATTATCGAAACCGTAGAATGGTGGTCCTCACGTGACGAAAAGAATCTGAAGTGCCTCTCAAAGCGCATCTTGTCGTCTTTTCGTCGCCCTAGTTAGAATGGGGGGAGGGGGTCAAGCAATAGCTTTAAGAACGGAGAACGCAGAAAACACATCAGACAGTCGGAGACAGGTAACAGTTGGAGACAAGAGACATTTGGAAACAGAAAACTGTCAAAAACATTCAAAGACAAGAGACAGTCGGGTCATGTGACTGTCGGAAACGGTAGACTGTCGGAAACAAGAGGCAGGATATAGTCGGAGTCAGTAGACAGTAAAAGGGGAAGACAAAATACTGTCGAGTTAAGAGTCAGCAGGAGTTGGGACAGCATGAGAATACAGCAAGTCGAAAACAGGAGACAAGAGACGACTAAAGACGGTGAAAGACAGTCGGATAAAGTCAAAAACAGGAGACGGTCGAAGCCAGGAGACAGCTAAAAACAAGGGCGCCGGAGACAAGAGACAGTTGGAGACGGGTGACAGTTGAGGACAAGAGACACTCAAAGACATTTGGAAACAGTCGGAGACTTTCAGAGCTGGAGACAGTCAGAAACTATCGCAGACATAGATAAGATACAGTCGGAGCCAGTAGATAGTCGGAGACAGGAGACAAGTTGAAATAAGAGACACTGTGAGACAGGAGACATTAGAAAGCAGAAATCATTCGGAGACAGGAGTCAGTCGGAGACAGAAGACAGTTGAAGACAGTCGAATGCAGAAGGCAGTTTTTTACAGGACGCTGTCGGAAACAGAAGACAGTCAAAAACAGGTAACACCGGAGACAGAAGACAGTCTTTAACAGGTGACAGTCAGAGACAGAATACAATTAGAGACAGGAAACAGTTGAAAACAGTCTGAGACTGTCAGGAAGAAGAAACAGTGTAAAAAGTTATCGCAATCAATACCAGCCACGTCTATATTATAGAGAATAGAGATAGTGCATTTAGCAATGAACGCAGAGCGCGTTGAAAATGTAGATTGGATATTAACAAGAAGCCGAAATAGTGTGAGAGCACTCAACCGGAAATTAGAGACCCATTAAGAGCCAATAATATTAAAATGCGCGCCCCAATGTCGTTTTCAGTTCAATTTGTGCCTGCCACTGACCATTTAAATGGAGTTCCTAGGAGTGTCTTCAGAATTCGATCGGTAATAAAGACAAAAAATCGACTCTATTCGACAAACATTTAATTAAAAGCACACAAGAAAGCCCTAAAAGTGCTTAATTAAGATTCAAAGTTACTAGTAATTTAAAATTCCAAGAGCGTATCACAAGAATTGTTCATGAACTGATAGAAAATAGAATTACAAAAATTCAACTCTAAATTTATTGCTACAGCCAAAGCTCTTCGTTAACTTTCGTAAATTTCATAATCAAAATTTGTATTTGTTGCAAAGTACTACTACAGACATGGAGATAAGATTTAATTAAAAGTTCTTTTCTTTTAAAATCTGTTGTTTGCGCGACTTCAAAGGGCACTCTTGAAAAAACACCTTCAGTTAATCCGAGCTAACAACGACGTAAACGATTTGCATTTTCCAAAAACTTCTCTTTCCAATTAGCGCAGACGAAACCTTTCT
This sequence comes from Malthinus flaveolus, assembly GCA_950108345.1. Lineage (NCBI taxonomy): Eukaryota > Metazoa > Arthropoda > Insecta > Coleoptera > Cantharidae > Malthinus > Malthinus flaveolus. Next base: position 21,238,839 of record OX467286.1, on the reverse strand, counting down.
CAAATACCTCCTCTTTTGGCACAAAAATAGTTCTTGCGTCTCGTATACGGTAAATTCGTTCCCTAGACATACACAAACACTGATTACACAGATGACATTCATCGTAAAGTTTTGTAAAGCTTTATGTTTATGTAGAAATTGTAGAATGTACAACAGCGGTCTTGCAAGTAAACGGGCGACTTTGTCATGTAAATTGAGATCATTATTAGGTAATGTAAAATAATTACGTCGAAGAGGCGCTCTCGTAATCGAAAAGTTGGATTGTCGTTCAAGTAGCCGTGACTTACACGTCGGCACATATTAATCCTAATTATGTAAATAGCACCCAACATTGTAATAATAATAATGAATTTATATTAGGGGTAAAGCAAAAAAATTGGCTGCTAATGATTATGCATATATTCGGAGCCCTTGTGGTTACTACGCTGTTTGAAAGTAGCGGAAATTGAATGTGTGCTAAAGTGCAGGGGAAAAAACTGGAGCAAATTGCAATTCTGTGTCAATTTGTTGTATCATTGATTGGTTTTAATGGTTGTTAATTAATTGTGTGGTTTGGTGCGTAATGCTTAAAATTGCTAAAAGCCTCAATTTTATTTATTTTTTGTGTCAGGTTGGATTCGTCGACGATCTAGGGTCACATTTTGCGTGCTAGTTGAAATGAAGTGAGAATACACAAAATAAAATTTTGTTAGTAATACTCTAGCCAAATATAATAATAGGTACTACCTAGTTTAGCGGATGAAAAAGAACCTATAGGAGTTTCCTTTTTTATTGATCTTTACGTATTTTGGGATGCTGAATCCGAGTTTCATCAACTTAGCCATCTCGCAAAGTGATGCGTTTTGAGAAAATTCCGAAAAACTGCAAATGGAGCTATTTTTTCAGATTTTTGCTTATAAGTTGAAAACTACGCACTTTTTCTAAAAATTACTTCTATAACAAAATAAACTAAATCAAATTTTCTAAAAATTATGTTTCGTAACTTTTTTATACCAGACAAACGGTTTAGGTGCTAAAACGCGTTAAACAGTTAAAGTTTGACATAAATTTCCAAATCGGCCAAATAGCTGGTTATTCTTCGTTTTTTGCTTGTAAATCAGAAACTACGCACTTTTAGAGAAAAGTGTTTCTATACGAAAATAAAGTACTTACATTAAATTTACTACAAAATATGTTTTCGTTTTTTACGCCAGAAGTACGGTTTCGTACGTACGTAGTTTTCGAGTTATAAGCAAAAAACTAAAAAAACAGTTTTTCGGCCGATTTTGGAATTTTTGTTTAAAGTTCAACTCGATCTAGCGCCTGAACCGCCCATTTGAAGAAAAAAACATAAGATACATAATTTGTAGAAAATTTAAGGTACTTCATTTTTGTATTAAAATATTTTTTTCTAGAAATGCGTAGTTGTCGAACTATAAGCGAAAAACTAAAAAACAGCTATTTGGTCTATTTTGGAATTTTAGTTTAAACTTTAACGCTATCTAGCGCCTAAGCCGCTTATCTGAAGAAAAAAACTTAAGAAACATAATTTGTAGAAAATTAAGTAGACTTTATTTTTGTATAGTAACACTTTTCTCTGAAAGTGCGTAGTTTTCGAACTATAAGCGAAAAGCTAAAAACAGCTATTTTGGAATTTTAGTTTAAATTTTAGCGCGATCTAGCGTCGAAACCGCCCATTTAAAAAAAAAACGTAAGAAACATAATTTGTAGGAAATTCAAAGTCCTTTGTTTTTGTATGGAAACATGTTGCTCAAAAAGTGCTTTTTTTCCGAGTTATGAGCGAAAAATTAAAAAAATCTGTTTTTTACCAATTTTAGAATTTTTGTTAAACTCTAACGCGCTCTAGCGCCTAAATCGTCTATCTGAAGAAAAAACCTAAAAAATATAATTTGTAAAAAATTTTATGTAGTTTATTTTCGTATAAATGGGCTTTTCTCAAAAAACTTGTAATTTTGAAGTTATAAGCGAAAAACTGAAACACGCAGTTTTTTATTTGCCTCCTATTATTTCCCCTGGCTAGTGGACTAGTAATAAACTGCTGTAAAGTACACTGGGTCATGTAATCACTACTGGCGCCTCCTAGTTGCAACCAGCTTTAATATCCAAAGACAAATTTCTGAGATATTCTCAAAATATGAGAGAAGGGACGAATGCTGCCTCTCTTAAGTGTTCAGTTGAGTCCCCAAATGTCATTTTCTGACTGTCCCGTTTTCCCGTTTCTATAAAGCGTCGTCTAGACTTGATGTTCACTCTAAAAACCTAGAAAACTAGTCTAGACGACGCTTTAGAGTTAGAGACTCCATATTTTCAACAGAAATGCTTTACGTAAATATACAGTGTGTTGAACCTGATGTACACCTCACACGAAGAAACTACAGCTAACTAGTACTAATCTAAACATTAAGGAACTCCAACATTGGAAGCACAATAGTTACAATAATTAAGAATATTGATGGTTGAGTCTCATGCAGTTAACTTCTGAGCATAATTTATACAAATTTTTCCTTAAATTAATTACCTAGTGCTGCTTGATAATGCTCTTAACTCTTTCGTTAGTGACTCCACGATTATTATTAAATTATTTTTCACTTTAAAATAGTTTTAAAGGGCACTCTTTAGTTTCAAAGTTCGTCAAAGAAGCAGTTCTCAAGAAAATAGAGAACGATATGATATTATCAAAGCGTTATTACACAAAATAGTAAATTTCAAAGCGGGACGCTAATTACTTTTAGAAAATTTTAGTCGTTTCTCATAAAAACGTATAATACTTTAGTCACTTTAGCGAAATTATGTGACGTACAAGTCGACGACGTGATTGAAAACTGACGAGGCTTAACTAATTTATCCAAAGCCATTCGGTACCACCTCGACGGTGAGAAAAACTAAACATAACCTACAAATTTGGGTCAAATCTGTTCTCTCTTACTTGGTTTGGACGTTAGTGGGCCACCTTTTAATTATTTAAGTATTTTTAATTGGCCAGTGCCCCTCAACCCGTCCGTAAAATATTTAAGAGAGTAGTAGAAAAAAATGTTAACTAAAACATAAAACTTTAGGGTATTTGCGTTGTAACTCAAAAATTTTGGGTAGCAGCAAAAAATATGTCCTATACTTTTGGATTGTTAATTATAGTACAGGGTGATTCATTAAGGATAGACAAAACGAAGCAGGGTGATAGAGGACCTCGATACATATCGATTTGAGCCCCATGTGTATAATCCGAAACTTGATGGTTTGGGAATTATCATGATTTAAGTGTATTTTCAGAAGAACCTGATTTTTCCATAGATATTGTGTCATGTTGACTAAACCGTTCGTTCTAGCTTGATGAAATTTTCCAGAGGTGTAGTCAAATAATGAGCTTATCACACCGTATGTTAGCATCCTCACTGTAACTTGACATTAGTTGGAAAAAAAATATCTTTTTAAAATTTCATTACAGCAGAAGCACTCTCCCTTATTTTACAACGCTCTTGCAGAAAATTTTGTCATAGAAATTTTTTTGGGAACATGTTTTAAAAACTTCTCTGCTCTATTGACAATGTACCCTACAAATTTCATTCACCTAGTCCTATAGCTTCTCATCAAAAAAATTGTGTTACTAGAAAAAGGCGATATTTCATGTTCCTTATCGCAATACATTGGAACGATGGTGATAGTTTTCAATTGTTGCGAATTGTCAATAATAGCGAAAGAAGTGAAAATACAGGTTTTGTTTATTAGTTTTTTGTAATCAAATCTAGTTACTGTGGGGTCAGTTCTCGCTCATTCTCGATTCTCGTTCGACGACTCTGGTACTTGTGGAAGGATCCGCAATGACTTCTTCCAATACTATTTCAACGCGCTCAGGATTCCCTCTAATTCTTCCTTCTCGATCACTCGCTCCAGGCAAACGGCCTTCCATGTATGCGTTATGCACGCATAAAATAACCCGGTGATCCGGGTAAATTGCAGGTTGTGGTCCACCTCGATGCATCACTTGAGCTCGATACAATCTTGCGGCAAGCCGAGTATTTCCTTTTGCATAACCATAGTAGTCATGCATTACTACATATTCCCGTTGCGAATAAGGCATAACTTGACTTAAATAACGAACAATACACCCAAAATCCAAATAATGAGCGAGAACTGAGCCCACAGTAACTAGATTTGATCACGAAAAACTAATGAACAAAACCTGTATTTTCACTTCTGTCGCTATTATTGACAATTCGCAACAATTGAAAACTATCATCATCGTTCGGATCGTTCCAATGTATTGCGATAAGGAACATGAAATATCGCCTTTTTCTACTAACACAATTTTTTTGATGAGAAGCTATAGGACTACTTGAATGAAATTTGTAGGGTACATTGTCGATAGAACAGAGAAGTTTTTAAAACATGTTCCCAAAAAAATTTCCATGTCAAAATTTTCTGCAAGAGCGTTGTAAAATAAGGGAGAGTGCTTCTGCTGTAATGAAATTTTAGAAAAATCTTTTTTTTCCAACTATTGTCAAGTTACATTGAGGACGCTAACATACGGTGTGATAGGCTCATTATTTGACTACACCTCTGGAAAATTTCATCAAGCTAGAACGAACGGTTTAGTCAGCATGACAAAATATCTATGGAAAAATCGTGTTCTTCTGAAAATACACTTAAATCATGATAATTCCCGAACCATCAAGTTTCGGATTACACACAATCGATTACAATCGATGCGTATCGAGGTCCTCTATCACCCTGCTTCATTTGGTCCATCCTTAATGAATCACCCTGTATAACGAAAATAATGAGCTTCTGAACAACTTACTGCAACAAATACAAGCAGAGATATCTTGATTGAAAGTTGGGCTCAAAATCGTTAAAAAATTAATTAGGATCACCCGGGCAGTTAACGGTGTAGTACAGAAAAGGTACACAATTTTCTGTACTACTACACCGTTGACCGGTCACACACTCCTACTCTCCACTATTCAACAATTAGTGGTAACGGTCAGAAGATCTTGAGAGCTTTAGATTTATTTTTTTATTTTGAAAACTAAATTATCCTAAATAAAAATGCTGTCGTAACAAATCAAACCGAAACTTGACATGGATATAGAACATTTACTCTAATATATTATCCGGTCAGATTCCTTTGTGAAATATTGCTTTCCATCTTAAAGCCTAGTCCTCATACAAGTCTCATATCGTTACGCCGATTGTAACATAATATTATCGTCCAACAAAACAATTATTATTTTCGAAACATATTAAGTAGGTACGTCAAAAGGAAAACAGCAAGTTTTCTCGTATATTCAACGGTCAAAACCCGTAAAAACGCAAAATGTTCTCAATTTAAAAATATTTTACATGCATTTTACTAAAAGAAAGTAAACTTTGAATTTATTTACTCCCTTTATTAAATTTTTTGTCGGCAAATCCAACGAAACCTTACAAAACGAAAAACTAAACTTTCGCGTGGTATTCCCCTTTTATTTATTTTTATCAACGCGCCAACCGACCTCATTTTACGTTTATTAAGCGCAATTATTTATCCTTAATTGAATTTATCGTCTGTCACAAAAATAAATAAAACTTTTATGTTATTCCAATTTTTATTTGTATTGTATCTCGAACGCGTTGTAAATCTTCCCCTTTCCCTTATCTGTGGAACAAATCCATAACGCCACATTGTCTTACACCTTCCGCACGTTGATCTCGTTTAGTCCTCTGGAGAATTTCCACATAAAGCTTAGCGCGCATTTCGTCAAATGTAATTTTACCACTTTTCCGCGCGCACACATACAAAAAAAAGCCATTTTATCACTTTAGTTTAAAAACAAACCGAGAAGGAAAACTTCTCTAAAGAACTTCTTTTCAGAGAAGACCACAAAGTAATTAATTAACAATAAAAAAAACATCAAATGTAGTGAAAAGTTGGACAGCGTTCTCAACAAGTGAGTGCGTTGTGTGTTTGACAACCTTTTATTTACCTTTTCTTTTCAGTAATTATTTCTTTTTCTTTCAGAAAAAACGAGAGAGATTCCAGTTGAATTAAATATCAGGCCAAAATTTAATTAGGCGGCTGTTTGATTTCTTTTTTCGTCTCATTTAAAGCAATTTAAAATTGAAGGTTTACTAACTGACTGATGTAGGTAATTAATTTAATTACATAATAATATAAATTTAGTGCATAGATAATAAATTAATTATTTTTAAATGGTACGCGCAATACAGGAAAACGTTTTCCGACAAGTCACGACTTTTGGTTCGGGCCTTGCGAGTTTCAGGAGGTTGAGAATAAAGAAATTTTAGTTTTGACATTTCTTGCAAATAATTGCAGATATTTGACCAAGTAATTAGGTACAGCTGATTTAATGGACTCATAGTATAGAGGGCGTTTCATATTTTCAAACTGTTAATGCGCCGATGGGTTAATAAGCCAGGTTTAAACCGGCGAACCTGACTTACAAATCGGTACGCACCTCCTGCCTAATACCATCCTATCGTCCTAAATAGTATGCGCAAAAGTACGCGTTGAAGCTAACTTTACATTCTACAAGCTCTTTCTAATATGGCCAGAAGCTCTCCCAGATTTCAAAATTCTAAAATAATCTAATGATCAAAGCTAACCCCATTTCCGGTGAAACTGGAAGTTTAAATTAAACATGTTTGGTATCATTAGACAGGTAATCTTACAATATTTTTAAAAATCGTAAAATATACAGGGTGTTTTAAAAAACTCGGTTTGATTGGATGATTTCCGGTTTAACAGGAAGTGATTTTTTTACCAAAATTGTAGCAAATAATATAAATTTATAGAATAAATAAATGTACCAACTTGCATTTATAAATTTTAATTACAAGAAAAATTATAAATTTTTGAAATTTTGACCTTCAAAAAATCATAACTCCGAATCTAGCGGATAGCGAAGAATAAAACTAAGTTGGTAAATTAGGAACTTCTATATCTACAGCATAGCCAAAAACAAACAAAATTGCCGGAGCCCATTTTGAAATAATCACTTTTTAAATTTTAGTAAACTTTGGTCCTTCAAAAGTAGTCAATTTTAAAATTATATTAAAAATGTGCTGTATTAAAACTAAAGTTCTATATTTTGCCTGTATATTCCTGTTTTGAGCTTTTTATAATAATAATTATCCCCAAAGTTATAATGAAAAATCTAGAAAATGGCCCGATCATTATACTGGCCGCCATTTTGAATTGAAAAATTTTAAAAAATATTTTTTCAATTAGGACCGATGCGTACTAACGTATAGCCGAGTATAAATACTGTGGGTCAAGATTTTCCGAAATGCGTCTAAAATAACCCCCTCATTAGGGACCACCCTGTATCTTCTGCATCACTGTAAATTTTGTTAGAGTGACTTAAACCTAATTGCAACACAATCGCTTTAGTAGTTTTTGTTTGACAGCGCTTTATACACACTGCGACACAGACAGACTTTTTCTAAGAGTTTTATCTTTTTACTGTTTTGAATTTAGGGGCCTAACGTCAAAAAATAAAAAAAAACAATTTTTTTTGATCACATTACTTTTTCAAAGTAGACGAAGTTGACGAAATCGACAAAAAATTAAAATTGGGAGCTTGTAGAAGTAATATGGGCGTGGTCTTAGTACGTCACTTAAGCGAGTGACGTAGTTACAGACGCCACGCCCACATTTAAATATCAAGTCAGCTAAAATTAAGACACTGAGCGGCCCACTACGAATGAAAGATCCTACAAAATTTGTTTTAAGTTATGCTTTTTCTCAAAGCCATCAATAGAACGAGCCTTTTCGTATATTACAAAAAGCACTTTATAAAATTGTTAACAAATTTAATAATTTTAAACTTCACGCTTTATACAACAAAAGGTTTAAAAGTTTAACTTATTGTCTCGTATATTTCAAAAACACTTTTATTGCGTAGCAGCTTCACCGATATCTTTACACACAAATCTTTCTATTATTCTTCTCAGTAAGTTGACAATTGCGGACGCCAACTGATAAAAAGAGCTCTTAGAAAATACACTCCATTAAAGCCACCTGAAAAGTTTCCTCGTCGCCTGTGTCTTTGAGTAGCGACATTTTTCAAAAAGTTACAAAAGACAAGAGAAGTATAACTAAATATATCTTTTTTAAACCAAACAACACTATTAGTTAACTCCCCCCCCCCCCAAGTTAAAATATAATCCATTTCGAGCTAAAGCAAAGTCGCAAATTTAAAAGTTACAAATTAAATTCGACCGAAACGTAATGCAATTTTTCAACCGGGGGCTCTCGATTTTCTTTTAAGGTTTTTCTTTTTTGGTAACCGAGTTTTGGTTTTTTACTTCGAGTTTCATTTCGTAGTAAATTCGTGAGAGCACTTCCTATAACAGCATCAATAGGTAGGTATTGACCCTTTTAGAAACCGACAAACCGTGCATGTGCATACAATATAAGCTCAATTTATCCAACTTTCCGAGCTAAATAAATAAATTTTCTTCCTCTCCTTAGGCGCGTTCAACTTTATATTTTTTATACGAGTACGTACATCCACCCGTACACCTTTGAATTAGTTTTATTAGTCGAATTTGTTTGGTGGAAATTTTCGATAACAAACAAAGGGGCTTTGTTAAAAATTTAAAACTCTACGGGTCGGTAAATTTGGGTAAGTTGTTAGTTATTTTCACATTCGCCACAAAGTAGTAACTTTTCTTCTGATAAAAACTAAAGTTGGAACGAATGGTAAAGAAAAGATATTACCATAGTGGGTAGTTTTTGTCGTGAAAACTTCAAAGTCGTAATTCTTTTCAACTTACTAGTTATGAGGAAAAGATTTGGAGTTACCGATAGGGGGAGTTTCCCCTAGTTTAAAATTCTGTTGACTGGTTTAATTCTTTCGGGAATTCAAACTTCTCGAGGTCTTGTGATCTTACGACTTTAGAGTGTTAGTGGAATACCCCCTTGAGGTCCACACAACTATTTTTAAAAATTTAAATGTAAAGTAATAGATTATCCCACGGATACCGTACAACTGAACCACAGAAAAATGTATTGACAACTAGTAAGTAGTAACTTTCTGCTTTTCATAACTGTTGCAGCAGAGAATGGCAGGAAAATCGAGAGTGCGTAACTAAAAAAAACATTTCATAGAAATTACGAACTGGCGGACATAAGTATTCACAAAATACTAAACAACCTAGTGTGGCCAATAATTATTTCTCCGACTGTACATTTTAAGATTTTAAGAACCACGCAGCTTAGTATTATAATAGGTGTAATGTGGTCGATTAAGGGATTAAGGGCGATTACGAAGCCTTTTTATAATAGAAATTATAGTTTTACGAAATTTCATTTTAAAAAACGTCCATTGTAAAGCATCAAAGTTAGAATTTTAAAAAAGTTTGCCAAATTACAACGCTGAAATTGGCAGAAAATAATTAATTTAAAAATCTAGCAAGTAGTACCCAGTTGCTAAGCCAACTTAAACTTTCTGTTGTAAAAACTATAAACAGCGGCGAGCTGCCCCATTAAAACTTAAAGTCGCATTTTTTATATTGGAAATAATTTCCGTGGGTTGAGAAGCATTTATTTCTACTTTTTGGCAGACGCACGACCGTCGGACGAACGTTTATAGTCCGGGAGGCAGCAAAGCCTCTTACTAAACCATTACAAAATTGTTGATTATGCAGAATGAAAGAATATTACAAATGAGTAATAAGACCGACCGTCTGCAGCATTGACTTAGGAAGGCTCGAGAAGGGTGGATTTTGTCTCTATTTTAGGTTTTTAGCTTATAACTCGAAAACTACGCACTTTAGGAGAAAAGTTTTTTTACACAAAAGTAAGTAAATTAAATTTTCTATAAATAATGTATCTTGATTTTTTTAGTCAGATAAGTGATTTAGGCGCTAGCGTGCAAAATCGTTAAACAAACTTCCAAAATCGGCCAAAAAAGTTTTTTGTCGCTTATAACTTGAAAACTACGCACTTTAGGAGAAAAGTTTTTTTATACAAAAGTACGTAAACTAAATTTTCTATAAATGATGTATTTTGCTCTTTTTAGTCAGATAAGTGATTTAGGCGCTAGCGCGCAAAATCGTTAAACAAACTTCCAAAATTGGCCAAAAAAGTTTTTTGTCGCTTATAACTCGAAAACTACGTACTTTAGGAGAAAAGTGTTTTTATACAACAGTACGTAAACTAAATTTTCTATAAATGATGTATTTTGATTTTTTTAGTCAAATAAGCGATTTAGGCGCTAGCGCGCAAAATCGTTAAACAAACTTCCAAAATCGGCCAAAAAAGTTTTTTGTCGCTTATAACTCGAAAACTACGCACTTTATGAGAAAAGTTTTTTATACAAAAGTACGTAAACTAAATTTTCTATAAATGATGTATTTTGCTTTTTTTAGTCAAATAAGCGATTTAGGCGCTAGCGCGCAAAATCGTTAAACAAACTTCCAAAATCGGCCAAAAAAGTTTTTGTCGCTTATAACTCGAAAACTACGCACTTTAGGAGAAAAGTTTTTCTATACAAAAGTAAGTAAATTAAATTTTCTATAAATCATGTTTGTTTCTTAAATTTTTTTACTCAGACAAATGATTTAGGCGCTAGCGCGCAAAATAAACTTCCAAACTCGGTCAAAAAAGCTTTTATCGCTTATAACTCCTAAACTACGCACTTTTGGAGAAAAGCGTTTCTATACCCAATACAAAATTCTTGTTGTTAACCCATGCCGACTGAAAGAACATTACAAATAAGTAATAAACCAATCGTCTGTCTCCTCAAAGTGGCAGCATTAACTTGGGGGGTGGCTCTAGAAGAGTGGGTTTTCGCTCTGTTTTTGTTTCTGACTTATAACTTTAAAACTACACACTTTTTGAAACAATTACATCAAAGTAAAAGTAAAGTAAATGAAATTTGCTACCAACTATATCAGAAAGGTTTTTTTCTCAGGCAAACGGCTTAGGCGCTAGAATGCGTTAAACAAAAATTCCAAAAAACTGTTCTTTTTTGTTTAGCGCCTATAACTCGAAAACTGCGCACTTTTCGTAAATAGTGTTTCTGTACAAAATTAAATTAAATTAAATTCCCTGCTAATCATGTCATTTAGGTTTTTTTGTCAAACAAACAGTTTAGGTGCTAGAGCGCGTTAAAGTATGTCAGGGTGGTTTTGGGGAGTAATAATAGTAAACCAAAAAATTTAATATTATTACCAAAAAATTGCATTTCTTGTGTAGATTGTATGTGTCGTCTTCGTGGTGGTGATCGCCTTTGAAGTTGGATGGGTGGATTTCGCAGAGCGAGCAAGAGAGGATAAGACACGGAAGTACCCGAGAAGCTTGGATTTTGGCCCTTTTTAGGTTTTTCCTTTATAACTTAAAAAGTACGCACTTTATAAGAAAAGTTCTTCTATAGAAAGATAAATTACATTAAATTTTTAACAAATTACATCTTTTAAGTTTTTCTACAGGAGTACAATTTAGGCGCTAGCGCGCGTTAAACTTAAAAGAAGGTCTGAAATTAGCCAAATAATTGTTTTATCGCTCATAACTCAAAAACTACTTACTTTTAAGAAAAGTATTCTTATACAAAAATGGAGTAAATTAAATTTTCTACAAATTATGTTGCTTAAATTGTTTTTTCTCTTCCACCTCAACCGTTTGTTTGACAATAAAAATTAGTAAAATTAGTGTGAGCTGCCTCCCCCGGACTATTAGGTAGATAAACCAAATGATGGAGATGTTTTTTTGAGTTGCTTCGCCACTTTTTTCCTTTTAACTGTCACTGCGATAAAATTCAATGCGTGGTGAAACAATTTCCAACGCGAACGCGTATGAGGTCGTTGCAAAGTAAAATGAGGGAGCCGATTGTTTTAAAACACTGGCAAAAGGTCGGTGACTGTATTGTGTACAGAGTTCTTTATTTAGTTCTAAAAATGGCTATTTTTCTCTTTAATAAAGAACCCTTTAGACATTAAGTCATAATATGTCATAGGTATTTTTTATTGTATCAATCGTGTTTGTATTGATGTTCAATAATAAATTATCCGAGATATGTACGTTTGGTTGCATACATGTCAGGAGTTTCTTTAGGTTGGATTTTTAAATTGCATAGTGACTGCCAAGATTGTACTTTGTTTTGATTGTTAATGATTGTACAAAAAAGCTTTTAGTGCCGTATTAAAAACATTAAAGACTAAATTAATTTCTGTGAAACGCACCAATGTAGGTTGAGTTAATATATACCAACTGGTTTAAGTCTATCGGTAATTTATTTGATAAAACTCAAAAAACTAAAATTATTTCGTCGTATAGTTTTAAATTTGTATGGATGTAATTCAAATCTACCGCGGAAGAAAAAGAAAAACACTTGATTAGAATAAATTTCAATTCTTTATGGGTCGAGATTCCATCTGAAAACGATAAATATATTTATGCATCCTTATGGAAAAAAAAACAATATACTGGTAGAATTGGTACGTTTTGAAATATTTGATATTTACTAAAACGCGACATTTCAAATTTATTATTTCACTCTGCTCCAAAACTCGTATTTTTGAAATCCGAAATTAACATCGCTTTTATACAGGGCGGCCGTCTTCAACGAATATACCACAATAACTATACACAATTTAGTTTTAGTTTTGAAAACTGACCCAGATGGGACAAAATTGCGTAGAACTTTTTATCAAAAGCGAAACTTTTCCCGCAGAAAAGTTCCTGACGACAATGCTCTATTGTTAACAATTGAGACGTTTGAGTCGTCTTAATATAATGTTTCAACATGAGAACAATTTTTAAATTTATTTCCCCCTACCGAGCACCCTTAATGGTTGCTCAATACTCTAATTATTGATCGATTTTCAAAACTTCCGTCGAACTATTCGCTGGTGTGAAATTTAATCGCACACCATCGCTTCGACACTTCAACTTCTTGAAGTGTAATTTTGTACAAGTCGTAGTGGTGACAGATTATTACGTTTTTGCGCGTGCCTAGGCTAACTAGACGTCAAAGATGCCACCTCGTAGTAAAAAAAGCATTCTGTTCTTATCAAATTTTATTTAGGACTTTACGAACTATTTTTTTGTTTTTTTTTTACTTAAAAGAACTTTTTATTGTCCATAAAACTTTTCTTCGAGTATTTCGCTTCAACGATCTTAAAACTTTGTTACCAATTGAGAGGGTTTTAATACGGTTAATTGGACCTAAAGTTAAGAAATTAGAGCATAAGCTTCTTTTCGCATAAAAACAATTTAGGGCAGTGCTACTTTATTTCGATTTTGTATAAATAAAATGTTTTTTTACGGATTTTTTTGCAGGGGGTAGAAAAGAAAGAGAAAGGTATCCCAAAATTCTTAACTGAAAGTAAATATTTATATTCTTTATAAACTTTTCTTATAAAACAGGGTGTGGAAGTACCAAAGTAGCAGTGAATCAAATTCAATAAGCTTTAGGAACGTTAGTGTGTAAATATAACAATTTTCGTGTTCCCGGCTATCTGGAAAACCTTTTTCTCCCTTTCTCTTAAATTGAGATTTATATAACCATATCCTACCCAATTTTGAAACTTATTTTTTGTTATAATAAGCCATCCTTTTAATGAAATTTTAATTTAAATTAAAAATTGATAAATTGCCTTTTTGCTTTAAATATAATTTGATTAATTGACGTACTACGTTTCGATTTTTGAATATAAAATTTGGAAAATTTGCGATATTAAATTTAATATCTGCGCGAGATATAGCCCTCGAGTATAAAATTCTAGAGCTTTGAAGCTGAAAACGCTATACTTTTAATTATGTCGATAAAAAAAATTACAAGTGGGCTTTTTAATTTACAAAAAGCATAAAGAAGACTACACAAAGCAAGATAATTAGGACAGAAACAATAAAAATTACGTCCCGAAATGGCCACTCAAAATTGTTGGCAACGTTTCAAGTTAATTGAAAATGTCGAAAAATTGTTTTTAATCAGATTTCGTGTTTATGCAAATTCCAATTAAAATAATTAATTCGCCCAATATATTTTTTTCTCTTTAATCTCTAAGTTTTAATTTAAATTTCGTCGGTTTTCAAATTTCGACGCTTAATTTTCTTATGAAGAAGAATAATTTTCGTTTTAATCTCGCTTTAACGAAAGCTACAAAAGATAATTAGTGCCATATTCCATCTTGTTAAATTATTATGTCAGTTTTATTGCTCTAGCTTTTCTAATAACATGTTCTTAATTCTATTCTAAAGCTTACCACTTTGTTTCTAGTTGCGAAAGCTCTCTAATTTAACAATTTAATTCTAATTTAAATGAAATGAGAAATTATCTTTAATTGCTTAATGTAGTTATACCGGATGGTCTTTGAACAAGTAAGTATACTAACATAATATTATATTAGTCAATATAACGCAATTAAGCCAAACGTGTTTAGGTAAATCACTACTGTTTAAAGGTATACAGGGTGTTTAGTAGGATATTATTTTGCAATGCATCAGAATTGAGTACATAACTATATACACTGTACAGCTGCTTCACAAAGACTGTATTATATCAGGCACTAATTTTTGAAGAAAATCATCTACGTTATCAAACTGAGACCATTTTATAATTTAGAAATTAGTTTTCTAGAAAAACCGAATGTCTGACGTAAAAAATCCAAGGGACCTCATTTGTAGGAAATTTAAGGTAATTTATTTTTGTTAAGCAATATTTTTCACTAAAAGTGCATAATTTTTGAGTTATAGGCAAAAAACAAGTAAAACAGCTTATAAGGTAATTCAATTTTGGATATTTCGTTTCAATTTTGACGCGATACAGCGCCTAAACCTCCCATTTGAAGAGAAAAGCTTAAGAACCATGGTATGTAGAAACTTTAAGGAACTTTATTTTTGTATAAAAATGTTTTTTTCTAAAAGTGCGTAGTTTCCGAGTTATAAGCGAAAAACAAAAAAGTAGATTTTTAGTCAATTTTGGAATTTTTATTTAAACTTTAGCGCGATCCAGCGCCTAAACCGCTCATCTGAAGAAAAACTCTTAAAAAACATAATATGTAGAAAATTGAAGCTACTTTATTTTTGTATAGAAATATTTTGCTCTAAAAGTGTGTAGTTTTCGAGTTAAGAGTAAAAAACTAAAAAAACAGCATTTTAGCCAATTTTGGAATTTTCCTTTAAACTTTAGCGCGATTCAGCGTCTAAACCGCTCATCTGAAGAAAAAAGCTTAAAGAACATAATATGTGGGAAATTTAAGCTACTTTATTTTTGTATAGAAATATTTTGCTCTAAATGTATGTAGTTTTTGAGTTATGAGTAAAAAACTAAAAAAACAACTTTTTAGCCAATTTTGGAATTTTCCTTTAAAATTTAGCGCGATTCAGCGTCTAAAGCGCTCATCTGAAAAAAAAAGCTTAAGGAACATAATATGTGGGAAATTTAAGCTACTTTATTTTTGTATAAAAATGTTTTGCTCTAAAAGGGTGTAGTTTTTGAGTTATAAGCGAAAAACTAAAAAACAGCTTTTTATCCAATTTTGGAATTTTCGTTTAAAATTTAGCGCCCATCTGAAGAAAAAGCTTAAGAAGCAGGATATGTAGGAAATTTGAGGAACATTATTTTCCAATAGAAATATTTTGCTCTAAAAGTGTGTAGTTTTCGAGTTAAGAGTAAAAAACTAAAAAAACAGCATTTTAGCCAATTTTGGAATTTTCCTTTAAACTTTAGCGCGATTCAGCGTCTAAACCGCTCATCTGAAGAAAAAAGCTTAAAGAACATAATATGTGGGAAATTTAAGCTACTTTATTTTTGTATAGAAATATTTTGCTCTAAATGTATGTAGTTTTTGAGTTATGAGTAAAAAACTAAAAAAACAACTTTTTAGCCAATTTTGGAATTTTCCTTTAAAATTTAGCGCGATTCAGCGTCTAAAGCGCTCATCTGAAAAAAAAAGCTTAAGGAACATAATATGTGGGAAATTTAAGCTACTTTATTTTTGTATAAAAATGTTTTGCTCTAAAAGGGTGTAGTTTTTGAGTTATAAGCGAAAAACTAAAAAACAGCTTTTTATCCAATTTTGGAATTTTCGTTTAAAATTTAGCGCCCATCTGAAGAAAAAAGCTTAAAGAACATAATATGTGGGAAATTTAAGCTACTTTATTTTTGTATAGAAATATTTTGCTCTAAATGTATGTATGTAGTTTTTGAGTTATGAGTAAAAAACTAAAAAAACAACTTTTTAGCCAATTTTGGAATTTTCCTTTAAAATTTAGCGCGATTCAGCGTCTAAAGCGCTCATCTGAAAAAAAAAGCTTAAGGAACATAATATGTGGGAAATTTAAGCTACTTTATTTTTGTATAAAAATGTTTTGCTCTAAAAGGGTGTAGTTTTTGAGTTATAAGCGAAAAACTAAAAAACAGCTTTTTATCCAATTTTGGAATTTTCGTTTAAAATTTAGCGCCCATCTGAAGAAAAAGCTTAAGAAGCATGATATGTAGGAAATTTGAGGAACATTATTTTCCAATAGAAATATTTTGCTCTAAAAGTGTGTAGTTTTCGAGTTAAGAGTAAAAAACTAAAAAAACAGCATTTTAGCCAATTTTGGAATTTTCCTTTAAACTTTAGCGCGATTCAGCGTCTAAACCGCTCATCTGAAGAAAAAAGCTTAAAGAACATAATATGTGGGAAATTTAAGCTACTTTATTTTTGTATAGAAATATTTTGCTCTAAATGTATGTAGTTTTTGAGTTATGAGTAAAAAACTAAAAAAACAACTTTTTAGCCAATTTTGGAATTTTCCTTTAAAATTTAGCGCGATTCAGCGTCTAAAGCGCTCATCTGAAAAAAAAAGCTTAAGGAACATAATATGTGGGAAATTTAAGCTACTTTATTTTTGTATAAAAATGTTTTGCTCTAAAAGGGTGTAGTTTTTGAGTTATAAGCGAAAAACTAAAAAACAGCTTTTTATCCAATTTTGGAATTTTCGTTTAAAATTTAGCGCCCATCTGAAGAAAAAAGCTTAAAGAACATAATATGTGGGAAACTTAAGCTACTTTATTTTTGTATAGAAATATTTTGCTCTAAATGTATGTAGTTTTTGAGTTATGAGTAAAAAACTAAAAAAACAACTTTTTAGCCAATTTTGGAATTTTCCTTTAAAATTTAGCGCGATTCAGCGTCTAAAGCGCTCATCTGAAAAAAAAAGCTTAAGGAACATAATATGTGGGAAATTTAAGCTACTTTATTTTTGTATAAAAATGTTTTGCTCTAAAAGGGTGTAGTTTTTGAGTTATAAGCGAAAAACTAAAAAACAGCTTTTTATCCAATTTTGGAATTTTTGTTTAAAATTTAGCGCCCATCTGAAGAAAAAGCTTAAGAAGCATGATATGTAGGAAATTTGAGGAACATTATTTTCCAATAGAAATATTTTGCTCTAAAAGTGTGTAGTTTTCGAGTTATGAGTAAAAAACTAAAAAAACAGCTTTTTTGCCAATTTTGAAATTTTCGTTTAAACTTAAACGCGATCTAGTGCCTAAACCGCCCATCAGAAGAAAAAAGCTTAAGAAACATAATTTGTAGGAAATTTAAGGCAATTTAGTTCGTATAGCAATACTTTTCTCTAGAAATGCGTAGTGTCGAACTATAAGTAAAAAGCTGAAAAGCAGCTTTTTGGTCTATTTTAGAAATTTAGTATGAACTTAAACGCGATCTAGCGCTTAAGCCGCCCATATGGAGAAAAAATGTAAGAACCATAATTTGTAGACAATTTCACGTACCTACTACTGTATTTTTTGTATAGCCACATTTTTCTTTACAAGTGCGTAGTTTCAAGCTATGAGCGAAAAGCTAAAAATCAACTTTTTGGCCTATTTTGTAATTTTACTTTAAAATTTAATGCGATCTAGCGTCTAAACCACTCATTTGTAGAAAAACACTTTAAAAGATAATTTGTAGAAAGCTTAAGGCACTGTATTTTTCTATAAAAATAATTTTTGCGAAAAGTGGGTAGTTTCCGAGTTATAAGCGAAAAATAAGAAAAACGGCTTTTTAGCCAATTTTGGAATTTTCGTTTAAACTTAAACGCGATCTAGTGTCTAAGCCGCCCATCTGAAGAAAAAAGCTTAAAGAACGTAAACTTTATTTTTGCATAAAAAACTTTTCTCCTAAAGTGCGTATTTTCCGATTAATGAGCAAAAAATCTCAAAAACAGCTTTTTGACCAATTTTAGAATTGTCGGTAACCTCTAACGCGCTCTAGCGCCTAAACCGCTTAACTGAAGAAAAAAACCAAAGAATATAATTTGTAGAAAATGTAATTTAGTTCTTTTTTCTATAAAATTACTTTTCTCAAAAAGTGCGTAGTTGTGAAGTTATAAGCGAGAAACTGAAACAAGAGCATTTTTTCACAATTTTCTCAGAACCCATACCTTGACGAGATTATAAAGAGAAAATTTGGATTGATCATCCCAAAATACATAAGAATAGAGAATTCTATATTTTTCTTGGATTTGCCTTTTATTTGCTCCAAGTGACTGAACTATTATAGCCCTGCTTGATAATTTTGATTTTTCTAAAGCTTTTTTATTTACACTCACCCATCATACGAATAACCAAATAGTAGTTGTGCAAAAATAGATCTAGTCGTTCTTATAAAACCCTCTAAAAATTGAAATTTAGTTCCATCGAGTCATAATGTGATCTAAAATCGCAGTTTCTCAAAGTACAAATGTCAATACGACCTTTGATTTATAAGGTAATAATTATTATCTAATAATGAGCCAAATTCGATGTGACGTGTAAAAGGGTACCTAAAAACTCTAAGTTTCAGCAAATATAGTTAAATAAACCCAACGACAAGAGGCTAACTCGAAAAGCGAAAAGCTGCATAAAAGCCCACTATACTGTATTACGTAAAATTCCAAACTCTGAGAAATTACACACATTTGCGAAGCTCTCGAATATTTCAAAATTTAAGATCAATACTTTGTAATTTTTTAGTTCGTTGTGACTATTTTAGTTTTAGGAGCTTCTACTCGATATTGTTCTTTAGCGATGGATAATAAATTACTATCGGGAAATTTCTAAAAAAACGTATTATAAAAGAGAAACGAAAGCGCCCATTAATTTTTTTCTTATAGGAACACTGGTGAGATCTCTGTTTTTGTTTGCCACAACTATAATTGAACGCCTATTATTTATAGCTACCACGTAGAAACCAATTCTTGTAGTTGGAGGACCTAGATATAGCGATCGATTAAAAAGCGCAACTTTAGAATTGACATAACGGAGTTTTATTGTGAAAACAGAAAAAAAGTTGTGGCTTGCCGGTGACACTTATCGGACACTTTTCAAAATTCAAATTAAAGTCTTTACGTCCACTACAACAGGAATGAGTGGCAAAAATCTTAATATTAATTTCTGAAACACCCTGTATGTGTCGGCTAAAACATTGTTTAAAATTTCCGACGTTAGCATACATAATATGAGGAAGGGAAAACACGATTTATTCAAATATTTTCAAAATTTTATTGATGTGTTGTCATCGCGAAGATGAAGAGGTAAAAAATGTATTTCTGTGTGTAAACGCGAAAGTTGGAGAAAATGAAGATATTGATTGCGGTTGAAAGAAAAATGTTATTCAATATTTTGTTTGCACCAACACAATCAATAATAGCGAAGAAAATGTGTTGCAAATTGGAAATTGTTAAACCAAACAACGACGAAACCAAGAAAATCCGTAAACGCCAAATAAATTTTTACGAAATAAATTAAACTCGACCGGTAAAGGCAGACGCCTCGTGAATAATTACTATACGGAATAAATGAAGGTATGATTAATTTAACTAGTGTAAAATAATTTATAAAGAAGAAAAAGGTATATACACGGCAACACGGCGAGATAACACAATCAGAAAGACATCACAGGCAAAAGTTTGCCAAACTTTCGAGTTAATGAAAGTTTAAATTTGATAAACTGTGAGCCTATACCATCGAAAACATCCCTTTATATAATCATCCCCACCTCTTTAGACTTAAACATTAATTACATACGTGTGTTGGAGGTTACAAAAACATCAAATTAATTTCTTAGGCCTATGGCGTTTAATTTAACGCTTATACGTAACGACGCCGCTGAGAAAAAGCACAAACTTTTTTTTACGTTTACACAATTTACCACCCTCCTTAAAGTTAAACCTTCGAATCGCAAAGTAATTAAAATTTCGCCACGAAGACTTCGTTAGAAACGATAATATTTAATTATGTGAAAAATTTTGTATTTGCAGCCATTGTCAATATTGAACGTGAGCTGCCGAGGGCACCGAAGGCTGTAATTAACGGTTTCGGTGTTGCTGTAGGGAGATATTCGCGTGTGTGTGTTCTGAATAAAGAAAGATATTTTGACAATTCGATAAACTTACTGATTGGAACAAATTGGGGGTTTAGTCTCGGAGTGTTCCTAATTAAATTACGAGTGTACATACACAAACTGAATAGTTGGTTTGTGGCTTAATTGGAAAATTAAGCAACGTGTCGTTCCGGTCCTCTTCCATTAGCTTAGTCTTAAAGCTAAGTTACCCTATTACGAATTCTTGGCATGGAAATATGCGGTAAAGTGTGCCTTCTTATGAGGTATTTATAATGGGATAATTTAAACAAAAAACTGATTGTGGTGATGTGCGGTGGCCACAATGAGCATGTTGTGTCAAATTCGAACCTTACCGTAGAAGACAGCAAACACCGAGATGCTGCTTTTGTTCCAAAAATGGTCTCTGTGTGTCCAAAATAATCATTTTGCAAAAATAGTTAATTTTAATTATTATATAAATATTTTTTGTTGGTTGTGACTTGTCACCCCCTGAGTATTATACAATAATGGTAGCACAAATCGATTTATTTGTAATTGAGTGCTTTAAAATTTAACATCGGTAAAGTAGCGATTAAACCAACATTTGATTTGCTAAAATTTTAATCGAAAGCTTTTTTCGCTGTAAAACACATAAAACTGCAGCTTCGATAATAATTGGACAAGTGGAACTGAAACAAACCACTTCATGGCAAAAATAGATATATCTCCATCTCTCTCACTAGTTACAGTAGTTAGTTGCGTCTCCCCTTCCCTTGGCGGGTAAAATTGCACTTGATGAAGTTTTCCCCTAAAACCCTAAAACCGTAGAGGTGCTCTCCTATCACGGCTGCCGATGGCGCTATTAAAGGACGACCTCGGACCTCCTCCGTATTTGAGCTGCGAGTAGTGTAAACATTTTCGCAGATGAGATCACGACCTGATTACAAAGAATGTCTTGAGAGAACTTCCGAAACAGCGCGGACCTCCTCGTGTAAGCCGGTTGTGAAATTGGTAGCCGAAGTGATGGTGCAACCTGTACCTAATCAGTTCGGGCGAGTACATCACGGGTTCCCGGCTAAAGTGCTCTATCCGCCTGACGTGAAACTAAGCTGGTAGGGTTACCAGGTGCCAGGGGTCACTTAATAGAATACCTCTTGTTCGTTACAGACCACCAGGTCGAGGGCAGGCTTATCCGCGTAGCCCAAATCCTTCTTCAAGGAAAATGGAGTGCGTGCTAGCGTGTGTAGTAGAGCTATAAAAACATCCAACCCTAACCAGTCGGTAGGTGAGTATCATGAAACTAAAAAATAAGTGGAATGGTCATCAGCTATAGCTTGTGGGTATCTAAAAGTGAAGCATCAGTGACGAAGGGGGGGTACTAGGTACTACTCAGTAAGTGTGCGCGGCCGTGTAAATAATTAAATATGCCGAGTACGCCAGGGTACTGTCTCACTCGTTCCTACTACCACACTCTCGGTACAGCTCACTCACTGACAGCTTGTTCTGCATCAAACCTTCATGTTCTGCACCAGATCAACCCTTCCACTTATTTTCTAGTTCCATGGTGGGTGTGGACTGTTAGGCCGTAAGCCGTAACATGAGTGCTGCTTGTTGACCCTTGTTGCTGCGTTTGCATGTTGATGTTTCGGTCTGGTTCCATCATGCCCTCATTTGTGCGACCCATGGGTGAGATGAGAGCCCCGGGGGCGATAAAGCCCCTGCCAGTCTCTAGAGGTCGGATTCGTGGGGGCTTCGGTTGGGCGCTAAGTAATGTTAGGTACTGTTTCGTTGCCGTACTTGTGGCATGTCTTTAAGAAGGAGAATTTCCATATGGGGCGGACGGGCGGACCCCGCCAGCTGTACTAGAAAGGGCCTTATGGCTGGGTTAGCCACGGCTCGATGCAGTTGGTCCTTCTACGTTGAGGAACATCTCACGTAAAATAAAGAGCGTCCTTGCGGTATCAGAAGTCCCAAAAAACAATACTTGAACGCTCGGTGTACACCCGTAACCTGAGAATCAGGAGTATCGCCCTTCGCGGGTGTATCGTACCTTTGGCACCGCCATTCTTGGTACCTCAATGCCAAGGATTTTCGTGTAGTGAGGCATCGTCTTTCACCGAACTCGTCCTTGGGGCATTAAACCTAGCGTGATGTGCGTTGCGGGCCTATAGGAGTGTTGCCGTTTGCGGGTGTATCGTACCTTTGGCACAGCTTTGCTGGGTGCCTCAGTGCGTAGGGTTTTCGTGCAGTAGGCATTGTTTGCCACCGAACTCGACCTTCCGAGGCATTAAGCCACGCATGATGGGTGTTGCGAGCCTACAGAGCTTCGCTGGATGCCTCGATTTAGCTGGAGTAACTAATATGACTCTCGGCCAACCACAAAACACCATTCGCAACTGCAGCGGGGTCGCTTAGTTTCGAAGCCATTCTTATTCCCCGACGAATAACGAACGAATGACGAATGACAGTCCAAAGACCATTCAAGACCGAAACAATAGAAGACGCTGGTAGAGCGCTATTCCAATCAGTGCTACCAACGGGTTATTATGAAGGAACGGCCTCTACTTTTAGAATGCCTCTCGTATACTTCTATAATTTAATTGTTTTATGCAATGCCGTTTTCGTGGGTCTTGTATACCTATAACAGCCTACTTATAAATATCTTTTTCGTTTAATATTGCTTGTAGATATCTTGTAACTATTAATTATAAGATTATCGCGCACAACGTGCTGCAGAATGCGCAAAAACACCGTATCGCATTTAACCAAAGGCCACGCCACGCGTTGACCTTAATTATTTTGAAATAAACTTTCCCAAAATGCATCTATTTCCCTAATCAAAAGTTTCTTTATACAGAGTGTTTTAAAAATTAATGCTTCTTCAATTAGAAACAAGCTAAAGATTGGCGCGTTTTATTTATTTTTGAATTGGGCGTTTCAGGAATGTTATGCCAAAAATTAGTTTTTTCTCAATATTTCTTAATGAGTCTTTTGTTGAGGCTAGAAAATAGTCGAAAATACTTTGGCAGAATTCGCCAGATATTCTATCATCACTTTGGCTCTCGAAATCTTCTGCGCTCACGTGGATATTTTTGTTTTGCATGGCTGTTCTTGTAATTGCGTAATGTTTGTCTGCTGTTAAAGAAAAAAAAATGTTAGAGGATATTAGAAGACTACAAATTAACAAATTCCTTAAAATCCGGAATTTGGTATAAACAAAGTTAAGGCAAATTTTTTCTACGTGTTGCTCGAATACCTAAAATACCTTAAAGAAATTTTGTTGAAAATGTCTTTAAATCAAAAAATCGTAAGGGCTCGTCCATCGCTTGAAAATAACGATCGAAACCCTTCAGAATTTATAGTTCTTATTTATAATTCATCACAACATTCAGTATATGAATTAAAAACGTAAAAACTTTCGTGTGCAGCATCAGTTGGCCAATCGCAATAGTTCAACCCTCAGGCCTCAAACGAGAAGACCATAATAAACAGACTCACTCGGCCATTCGTGAAATAAACATTGTGGACACTTCGAAGCGAGAACTTTCACAAAGACGTAAACTTACAATTACAATTAGAAATAAACAAAATTGTAGTAAGGAACAACTGAATAATTAAGGTTCCCCAACAAAAGGCGAGTACCTATATCCAAGACCCAAACTCCTAGCTCTAGCAATAATAAGTTAATTTTGTAAATATTGACTTTGGTGATTTTTTTGAAAGCTTACCACCCCCTGGATACGCGTAATAAAGAATTTTTTTGTCCATCCACGATAATTTCTGTAATTGTAAAAAAGTAGACTGTCAAACGTCTTTTTAAGTTAGAATTTATCGTGCGCCTTGACAAAAGAGTCACAAAGAGTTACATACATCATCGTTTACTACAAAATTCTTTTATCCACCCAAGAAAACTTTAAAGAGCTGCACGCATTTCTATGAACGACAATTTCGACGGTGTAGAATATTTTCTTCCTCGCATCTAATTTTGATTATTTTTTACGTCAACTCGAACCAAGTATATTTTTTTTATTCAACTTTTCATACAATTTAATCGCCTCTTGCATGCGGCATAAGCGCTGTGCTTGAAAGTTTAGATGCGAGATTTGAATTGAGTTCCGTTCATTAAAGGATTTAATTAAAATATGGCGTTTCATTAATTTATTGCGGGTGGATTAATGATGTTGGCGCATTTTCTTTAAGTGAAGATGCCCAGAAAAGTATTTATAGCTGTGTAACTACGAACTTCGCCAATGAGCTAATAATAAACAAACGATTTAGCTCAAAGTCAAAGGCAGGAGTTTCACTAAGGGTGAAAAGAAAACTCTTAACTCTCCGGCTTCGGGAACTCGCTAAAAAAATTTAAAAGGCACTCATAAGGTTGAGGACTGATGGCGAAGCTTAAAACGGGTCATTAGAATCCCCAATGAACCCCAATCTAATGCGGAAGCTTCAGTCCCATAGCGCCTTTGTTAAATTGTACAGCAGCTTATCTACTATACAGAAATAACCTTGCACTCACCATATTATGTTGCAGGTGATAATGAATAAAAGCCAAAAACAAATTACTGGAATACGCTCTTATAAAACTCGCTAGACGATTCGAAAATAATTGTTTTAGAGTACATAGACTTTAACACGGGAGCCTAGGTTGGGCTCGAAATTTTTACGAATTTAAAGCGTTACTGTTTGTTACACTATGAAGTGCTTTAGAGCCGGACGCTGAAATTTCTCGTCGTGGTATAAATAAAAGAGCAGTCCGGTTTAAATAATGCCAAATGTGCAGACGAAACTTTTACGTTAAACTGACGTTTCATCCTTTTTATTTAGCTGTGACAGAACGAAATAGAACGTCATTTTAACGTAAACGTTTCCCACTATTCTTAGAGGTTATGATACAGGATACGCCTGAATACCTATTATTACATTTAGTAAAATGGAATTTATACAATTTCCACAATAAGTTTTCCAATAAACGATTGTTAACGTCTCAACGTATGTGGTGGGGAGATCAATAAAGAGCTTGATCGGGAAAGCTTAGGAATGTTCATATGTTGTGGGCGCATACACTCTCTGAATATAAATCTAAATACTTTTAAATACCGGGTGTAAAATGGCTCCATGCACATGGTAAGTAGTAAGAAAAGAATACTTTTTTCAAATAGTGGCTATTTGAGGTGAAAAGTCGCGGGTTGGAGCCCGGGAACGAACAAAATTTTCAATAACCCCTCCGAGCAACACCGGAATAGCCCGCCACTAGTATTACGTATTACAAAACTAAATAACTATTTAAATTTATAGCTTCATAGAGACAAAACTTGATAGTAGAGAGGAAATTAAAGCGAATAAAATAGACCGTCGATGTACTACCAAAACGAATATTGGAAAACTAATCAAATACCTGTCGTGGACGTCGCGGTAAGCTTTAAACGTCGATTTTAAAAGCCACCTGCTTCTTAAAATTCACCGAAAATAATGAGATTTTATGTTAAATTCGTTTAATAAAAGCCCCGAGCTTTTATTCTTTTAAAATAACCGACGCGTCCTACTTAGAGCAAAAGTTTGGGGCTCGTATTTTTGCACTCTTGTGGAAAATTCGTAATGCTACTACTACTACTACTACTGGTTCCGCCGATCTAGATACCTTAAATTTAACGTGACGACGGTTTGCACTATTTAAATATTTTAGCGCGGTATCACCATTTTACAGTTAATAAAACTTTCGGAGTTTAATTCTTCGATAAATGTAGTAGTACGCCAACTTTGCGACTTAAATCAAAAACGTGGGCACGTCACAGTCATAACTTACCACTCGTAACAAGTTAAAATGTTCAATTTTTCCAATTTGCACTCTTCTAAAAGTGTAGTTTATACTTATGTAATATTAAATATTTTATTTTTGAGCTGTAATGTAAGCAAGCCGCGCTAAAGTGCATCAAGAAGGCTTTTGGCATTTGTTGCAAAGTGTTATTTGATTTGCTTTCGTTTATCGTTAACATAAAAATTTCCTTTCACGAAAGTTGAACTATAATAAAAAAAAGTACTTAGTTGGAGTATCGTGTACTGCATAATTTTACAATTTACGTACAAAAGGGGCTTTGTAACCGCATATCGTTGATATTGAGAAAAACAAGTTAAAAGCTTCTCATTAGTGTAGTAGAAGTGTAGGCTGAGCGCGCACTACAACAAAGATAGTTGAGCTGCTTATTGAGAAATCGCTCATAGTGAAAATTCACCAATGAAGAATAAGGTTTAACGATATACAGTTTCCGGTTATACTGGGTGTAGCAAAAAACTTTTTTAATTCAACTGGGTGTCATCAGTCATCAGTCATCAGTGTGCCAATTTCGCTGTACAATCGAGTATTACATGTATATTATGGTTACGGTCACCCTGTATATAACATTTTGAGTTTAAACCATCGAGCTGCATAAATAACGAAACTTGCACGTTAGTTTCAGGAATAACGAAGTTCAACAATACGCATCAAGTCGGACTTCGAATGAGGTACGTCGATCAATATTGTTATGCAAAGCAAATTAATTTACTTTGTATTAGAAGTTTCAAGTTCTAAGCAAAGTTGCAGGGTGTAGCTATAGTAGTTTCAAACTGTATAGTTATTTTAATTTAAATCGAGTTTAAAATTATTTTAGTAAGGCCCTTATAATACAATTTGTAGGTATTTATAGTTCAAAAGGGGAGAAATTATTCATTTCTACCTCAACCCACAACCCACTCGTGTTAAGAACGAGAAGAATGGGCTTTTCAAAAACTTCTAGTCAAACATATTCATTATTGCGAGCCTCAGAAGCCCACGAAGTACTTGGTGTTGCTGCAACCCAACTACTAGTAGCTTAAAAAGTTTTCATATAATACAATCACCGCGCACGGAGGCCTTCACCTTTATTGCCGAGCCTTCGAGTCGTACTTTACGTATAGTTCCAGTTTATAGTGCTGAGGCAGCAAGCACTTTTCCTAAAAGATAAAGTACCTACAACAAAATTTTGAATGGTAGAGGTTAAAAGAACTTTCACATTGAGTAATAAAACCGATCGTCTGCCACTTCAAAGTGGTAGCACAGGTAGGATTTTCCTCTTTACTTGGCTTTTCACTTATAATTCAAAAACTAAGCACTTTATAAGAAAAGTGCTTCCATATGAATATAAACTACATCAAATTTCCTACAAATCATATTTCTTAGCTTTATGTCCTAAAATAAACCGTTAAGACGCTAGAGCGCGTTAAAGTATGACAAAACTAAAAAAAATGTGCGAAAAGACTGTTTTTTTGGTTTATCGCTAATAACTTACAAAGTACGCACTTTATAAGAGGTGCTTCTATATAAATATAAACTACATCAAATTTTCTACAAATTATGATTCTTAGCTTTTTGTCCTGAAATAAACGGCTTAGGCGCTAGAGCGCGTTAAAGTATGATAAAAAAAAAATCTGCTCAAAGACTATTTTTCAGTTTATCGCTAATAACTCAAAAACTACGCACTTTATAAAAAAAGTGCTTCTATATGAATATAAACTAAATAAAATTTTCTACAAATTACATTTTTGAATTTTTTGTCCTCTAATAACGGGTTTAGGCGCTAAAGCTCATTAGAGTTTGAAAAAAATCTGCCAAAAGACTGTTTTTTCTGTTTATCGCTAATAACTCAAAAACTACGCACTTTATAAGAAAAGTGCTTCTATATAAATATAAACTACATCAAATTTCCTACAAATTATATTTCTTAGCTTTTTGTCCTAAAATAAACCGCTTAGGGCTAGAGCGCGTTAAAGTGTAACAAACCTAAAAAAATGTGCCAAAAAACTGTTTTTTTGGTTTATCGCTAATAACTTACAAAGTACGCACTTTATAAGAGGTGCTTCTATATAAATATAAACTACATCAAATTTTCTACAAATTATGATTCTTAAATTATAATATTTTTTTAGCTTTCTTGTGAATGATAAAAATGTTTTGAAGATAATAAAGCCACGTTTTGAAACAAAAATATATAATGACGCGTTTCGTTTTCGGGCGAAACGCGTCATTATATATTTTTGTTTCAAAACGTGGCTTTATTATCTTCAAAACATTTTTATTATGATTCTTAGCTTTTTGTCCTAAAATAAACGGTTTAGGCGCTAGAGCGCGTTAAAGTATGAGAAAAATAAAAAAATCTGCTCAAAGACTGTTTTTCAGTTTATCGCTAGGAACTCAAAAACTACGCTTTTTATAAGAAAAGTGCTTCCATATGAATATAAACTACATCAAATTTCCTACAAATTTTATTTCTTAGCTTTTTGTCCTAAAATAAACGGTTTAGGCGCTAGAGCGCGTTAAAGTATGACAAAAATAAAAAAATGTGCCAAAAGACCATTTTTTTGGTTTATCGCTAATAACTCAAAAACTACGCACTTTCCAAGAATAGTGCTTCCACATAAAGATAAACTACCTCAAATATCTTACAAATTATATTTCTTAGCTTTTTGTCCTAACTAAACAGTTTAGGCGCTAGAGCGCGTTAAAGTTTCACAAAAGTAAAAAAATCTGTCAAAAGACTGTTTTTTTATTTTTTGCTAAGAACTCAAACACGATGCAATTTAAGACACTATAAGAAAAGAGCTTTTACATAAATATAAACTACATCAAATTTCCTTCAAATTATATTTTTAAAATTTTCTTCCTTGGACGCATGGTTGAGGCTCTAGAGCGCGTTAAAGTTTGACAGAAATAACGATAATTTTGTTTTTGTTTGGTTTATCGCTTTTAACTCTAAAACTGCGCCCTTTTGGAAAAAAAGTGTTTATATACAAAAATTAAGTAAATTCAATTTACAATAAATTACGGTCATTAGAGTTTTTTGTCAAACAAACACTTTAGGTGCTAGAGCGCCTTGAAGTAAAGCATCTTACTTAAAAGGTAACCAGTAACCAAGGTTGAGTCGCTGCTCGGTTCGTTAATTGATTAATTAGCGTACCGGGTTTAGTTAACTTACATTGCTTACGTTCACAACGAGGTTGAACTCGAAGTTCGGTTCTATAATTTGGACCCGACGAGGGTTTATCTTGACATCCATGACTTCTTCATTTATTTCAAAAATTAGGTTTATTTCCAAACTGTTCTACACCGTTGCAAAGAAAAAGCTTCTTACCAAAATTTGGAATTTTTAATTACGAAAGTCTTATGAACTTTAGACAAACACAAAATTAATAATATGTAAAGTTCTCTAGGACAAACGAAAACGAATGTTTGGGGTTAAATCAAAACAAGATCACTGCCCGAAGCAAATGAAACATGAATTTATCAAATTTAATCTATATTCCCTAATAGAACTGTTTGTGTTTAAATTATATTCGAATTATAAATTAATTAATGACAAAACTCGCAAGTATTTAGCATCGAATAAGTTTAATTAAATTAAATTTTCTTTTAATCGCCGTTTATTTGAAATAGTTTGCAATCGGTATTTAAATTTGAGGTAATTAATTTAAAACTTTCTACCAAGTATCTGGCCCATTTCTAACAGTACCTCCCAACAATTTATTGTGTTATTAATTAATGTTGATAACAATTTCAAAACTCAACTTTACCAATCTGCTATAAGGTTAGAACGGAAGGGTTCGCTCTGTTTATGTTTATACACAGAGATTCATCCATTGAATCGCTCCTGAAATATTGATGGGTAGGCAACACACCATACAGTGCGCTTTGAGTAAAACAAAGGTAAAAACTAAGTAATTAAGAAATACACTTTTCCATTAATTTTCCCAAAGACAGATAGAACATTGTGAGTTATTTATGTTTAATTTAAATTATTTTTTTAATATTTAAATTTAATTCAATTATCTAAGTTGTGTTGGTACATTTATCACGGTCATAATCTTACATCGTCTAAAATTAAATCTTTAGAAGTAGCAGAAAGGAAACGAGATAATGACATTCTATTAATTTTACTCTTTGAAATAAATGGCAATTATCTTTACTATACAGATATAAAGAGAATAAGAGCAACGAGAGCTATATATCTTAAATATTTGTAATTAATTAGACCTTACTTAAGAATTATTCTGTTACGAAATAGTGAGAAACGAAGCACATTAATTCCTTTTAACATGCGAAAATGCATTAAATTAAACAATTTTCTATCGTTTTCACATTTCAAAACGTGTTATTGTATAATTCCATCTCTTACCTTCTTTAGGCGGATTAAAACCGTGGACTTCGCAGTAAGTCGTTGGTCCTAAAGTATGACCAGGACTAGCCGTATCGGGGCGAGGAACGATCGTCGGGGTGTTGATAGTAAAAAAAGTTGTGGTAGAAGCCCTTTCTTCGGCTAGAGCCATTTCGTTACGTCTACATTTTGCACAACGTTTCATTTCAGAGCGCACACGCAGTAACCACACCATGCCGAAAAGAGCCATTCCAAGTGGTGTCATGGTTAGTATTTGCACATGGCGAAATTCGCATGTAGGACGCTGGGTCGACACATACATACCCTTTTAATATTTTCACAATAAACAAACAATTTTAACACTCGTACACTCACAAAACTTCACTATCATCTTTTTATTCCAAGCATGGCCTGAAAGAAATATAATGTCAGTTTAGTTACAAGTAGCGATTTTAACAAGCCCTCGGTTACACCCTGGCGAATTATGGCAAGATTTGTTTTAGTTTAAGAGCTCCCCTAGCAAAAAAAAATTAAACTCCTTCCCTTATACACTATAGTTGACTTGTATGGTGTACTGAACGTTTATCCGCTTCCTAAATTGGAATGATAAAAGAGTGTTGCACAAGCTTTTGAAGTATAAAAGCAAAACAATTTATAGAACTGTGCAACGATCCAATTAAAACCAAGCTCGTGTGTCTTTGTTATTGCAGCTATAATTTCTTACATACAATAGTGCAAGTTAACAATGTCGTTTTTGTATGTAAATTTTGTTACTAAATATTATCACTTAATCTCCTTTATTACTAATTTTATTATATTTAATTAAAAATTATACAATTCGAACTGCTTGAAAAGCGGCTACTTCCCAATGAACACAGTTACGTATATTATACGTATAAAATTATCAGATACCTAACGTTACTATCTTATTATTAATTAGTATATTTCATTTTGGTTTAAAAACGGAGCTAATGTCGCGCTTTACAACGTAGTTTTAGACCGTTATTTTTTTGTTTTTATCCGGTATAATAATACGACAAATAAACGAGAAGATATTTGGTTAAAAAAGTGGTAGCAGTTTATTCAGTTTTATTGACTCATGTCATTATTGTTATTTTTTGTTAAGTTTTGAGCTTAGTTTTTGGCTTAGTTTTTCAGTTATAAGCTATAAATTAAAAGAAACAGTTTCTTGAAAATTTGGGTATGTTTGGCAAACTTTAGCGCGCTATAATTCCTATACCGCACGGCTGACGAAAAAATTATAAAAAATATAATTTGTAGGAAGTTTAATTTACGTTAGTTTTGTATAGCTGTACTTTTCTCTGAAACGGCTTAGTTTTTGAGTTATAAGCAATAAACTAAAAAAAACAGTTTCTTGACAATTTTGGAATGTTTGGCAAAATTTAGCGCGCTATAACCCCTATACCGCGTGGCTGACGTAAAAATTGTAAAAAACATAATTTGTAGGAAATTTAATTTACGTTAGTTTTGTATAGCTGCACTTTTCTCTGAAACGGCTTAGTTTTTGAGTTATAAGCAATAAACTAAAAAAAAAAGTTTCTTGACAATTTTGAAATGTTTGGCAAACTTTAGCGCGCTATAACTCCTATACCGCGCGGCTGACGTAAAAATTATAAAAAACATAATTTGTAGGAAATTTAACTTACGTTAGTTTCGTATAGGAGTACTTTTTTCTAAAACGGCTTAGTTTTTGAGTTATAAGCTAAAAAACTAAAAAAAACAGTTTCTTGACAATTTTGGAATGTTTGTCAAAATTTTGCGCGCTATAACTCCTATACCGCGCGGCTGACGTAAAAATTATAAGAAACATAATTTGTAGCAAATTAATTTTATGTTCGTTTTGTATAGCAGTACTTTTTTTTGAAACGGCTTAGTTTTTGAGTTATAGGTAATAAACTAAAAAACAGTTTCTTGACAACTTTCGATTGTTTAGCAAACTTTAGCGCGCTATAACTCCTATACCACGCGGCTGACGTAAAAATTATAATTTGTAGGAAATTTAATTTACGTTAGTTTTGTATAGCTGCGCTTTTCTCTGAAACGGCTTAGTTTTTGAGTTATTAAAAACTAAAAAACTAAACTAAACTAAACTAAAAAAAAGTTTTTTGTCAATTTTGATATGTTTGGCAAACTTTAGCGCGCTATAACTCCTATACCGCGCGGCTGACGTAAAAATTATGAAAAACATAATTTGTAGGAAATTTAACTTACGTTAGTTTCGTATAGGAGTACTTTTTTCTAAAACGGCTTAGTTTTTGAGTTATAAGCTAAAAAACAAAAAAAAACAGCGTTTTGACAATTTTGGAATGTTTGGCAAAATTTTGCGCGCTATAACTCCTATACCGCGCGGCTGACGTAAAAATTATAAGAAACATAATTTGTAGCAAATTAATTTTATGTTCGTTTTGTATAGCAGTACTTTTTTTTGAAACGGCTTAGTTTTTGAGTTATAAGTAATAAACTAAAAAACAGTTTCTTGACAACTTTGGAATGTTTAGCAAACTTTAGCGCGCTATAACTCCTATACCACGTGGCTGACGTAAAAATTATAATTTGTAGGAAATTTAATTTACGTTAGTTTTGTATAGCTGCACTGTTCTCTGAAACGGCTTAGTTTTTGAGTTATAAGCAATAAACTAAAAAAACAGTTTTTTGTCAATTTTGGTATGTTTGGCAAACTTTAGCGCGCTATAACTCCTATACCGCGCGGCTGACGTAAAAATTATAAAAAACATAATTTGTAGGAAATTTAACTTACGTTAGTTTCGTATAGGAGTACTTTTTTCTAAAACGGCTTAGTTTTTGAGTTATAAGCTAAAAAACAAAAAAAAACAGTTTCTTGACAATTCAATTCTTGACAATACAAACATAATTTGTAGCAAATTTAATTTACATTAGTTTTTTTA
Source organism: Malthinus flaveolus (assembly GCA_950108345.1). NCBI lineage: Eukaryota > Metazoa > Arthropoda > Insecta > Coleoptera > Cantharidae > Malthinus > Malthinus flaveolus. Next base: position 21,205,454 of record OX467286.1, on the reverse strand, counting down.
TAAGAGTACTTTTCTCTAAAACGGCTTAGTTTTTGAGTGATAAGTTATAAACTAAAGAAAACAGTTTTCTGACAATTTTGGAATGTTTGGCAAACTTTAGCTCGCTCTAAGTCCTATATCGCACGGCTGACGTAAAAATTACAAGAAACATTATCCAAAATTACAATTGGGGTTTTTAGAGATATTTTAAACGTATATTATACGTATTTAAAATATATTTATTTCAAGTATAAAATTAGACGTTAAATATACGTATATTTTTTAAATTTAATATACGTTGTCGTAAAAACGTATAAGAACTGCAAGTTTTAACTACCTTTGGTAATAAAACATACCTTACCTTTCCGTATATTACTTGTTATTTGATTACATTTATTTTACGACAAAGACCTTACGTACAGTTTACGTAAAAATGGCTACTTTAAAAATACCAATAATATACGTCTAAAAAATATATGGGATACGTATGTATATTACATCACGTAGACGTATATTTTACGTATAATAAACGTAGCTGTGTTTATTGAGAAGGATCGCGTATAATATGAGTAAACTGATCAAATTTCTGTTTCACAACTTATCAAATTATTTAATGGAAAAAAGTAAATTAGTTTCAATTTAACAGAAGAGTGGAAATGTAAAAATATCTGCCAAAAGCTCCTACCGAGCGTGTAAACAAATTACGGTTCGTATTACTCCGTAGAAACATTCTTGAAACGCCGCAGTAGTTTACGGTGCTAATTTAAGCTCGGGGGTTTCCTCAGGTGGCAACAAATAATAATGTTAAACTAAACTATAAAGTACGAACTTCTTAAACGAACCTTACCAGCTTCAAACAATAAAATTTTATAAGAAATAAGAATGTAGACGTTCAAATTTTAAAAATAAATTAAATTTGTTACAAGAATTAGCAGTTTATTTAAGGGTTAAGTAGATAATTACGTAACGTCTCGTTAAAGCAACTTCGTAAAAGCTCATTTACAAACCTCTTTGAACTACATAAAATCTTCACGACGAGAGAGACTCTTTATAAACTTACACGATCTCAAAAGTGGAGTGTTTCTCGAGGAAAATGCTTCGTAAGGAAAAAAAACTTAAAAAAATAAAACAAACGCGTTGTTACGACACGTGACTTCAGGTAAATAATGGAGGTAATTGTGGGTGCGCATATATTTTTTCGTCGCAAAAAAACTTTTTTTATACCCATTTTTACGACAACATATATTTGCCTCGACACTACTCACTAATGACACCAAGAGGCGGCGTTTTCCCAAAGTTTCGGCTTTCGAATTTGTGTGAAATAGCTTTAAGAAAAACAAAAGCGACTTTTAGTAACTTTACTTAATCATCCCCTTTAGGAAGACGCAAAAAAAAAAGAATCGAGAGTTGGAGTTTTAAGAAAATACGTCTTCGGCTTAATCTGACAAGAAGTATGGCCAATTGCCCGAAAACGTGACTCTGCAAGACGAACAAGCTTAATAAAATAGTTACAAGTCGAAACGAAAAATAATGAGTCGTTATATCGATTTATGTAATGGACCGGGAAATTTACGCTTTACTTTTCTTATTAAAAACTAATTTCGTTAATTTACATTTTGAGTGTTTCGTCTTTCTATGCAAAACGCCACGATGAACCGTGTCGAATTAAAATGTGCTCGGACAGAAAAATATCGAGGGCAAATTCGAAATTGAATCTCGATGATTTATTTGTACGAGGGGAGAAATCACCCCCCTTCTCTACCTCCCAATGCCAAAATGGCACATTGACAATATTTTGTCGTTTAGCATCGCAACATAAACTAAAAACGAAAAGAAATTATTTATTCGGCAATTATCATCTCCTTTTCATCTCGAAAGTAAAAAAAAACATGAACACCCTGCTACCCTAGTTAATTTGAAAGTTTGTTGATCAAACCGTAAAAAGTGGAAATCACGTACCTACCAAGTACTATAAAAGTTGATCGTAAAACTTCCTAATTACCTAAATGTACTGAAAACATAAAGATGATGTCGAGTACTTTAATTTAAAAGTTTTTCGCTCAAGTTGACTAGCGGAAAAAAAAAGAGAGGAAACGCGAGGTGCTTAAAACGCAATTTAAATTAAAATAAAACGAACATAAGTCATACTAGAGGACTCTAGCAATGAAATATCTCGTTTTAGTATTTCTCAAATTTTATTTGTTGGAAAACTTTTAATTATTTTTGTAGTTCTAACGAATTTTATTTGAGCGCCGCAGTTGCGACCGCCTCCATTAAATATTTATACGTGCCAGGTGTGCAAAAAAGCCAGTGCAAAATATTTTAAAGTTTTGATTAATTAAGTTAGATACGTTAGTTTTACTTTTAAAAGTTTTTAAGCGTACACAGGGTGGTCAATTTAACCTGACCTCAAGTGTGATGATTGATGTGTTGATAGGTACCTACCTATAATTTTGGGAAACTTTAACACGCTCTAGCGTTAAAACCGCACGTCTGACGTAAAAAACCTTAAAGACATAATTTGTAGATGTAGAATTTTACTTTGTTTTTATATCAATACAATTTGCTCTAAAAATGCGTCGTTTTTGAGTTATAAGCAAAAAAATTTAAAAGCAGTTTTCTGGCCAATTTTGGGGTTTTTGTTTTTGTCAACTTTTAAAACGCTTCTAGAGCCCAAACCGTTCACCTAAAATAGAAAATCATAGTTTGTAGATTATTGTATGTAATTTATGTTTTTGTAGAAATAATTCTTTCAAAAAGTTCTTAGTTTTAGAGTTATAAACAACAAAACTCAATAAAACAGTTCTGGACTTGTTCTGGACCGATTATGGAATTGCTGTCCAACTTTAATAAGCTCTAGCCCCTATACTGTAGGTCTGAAGTAAAAAGCGTAAGAGCGTAAGCGTAATTTCTGTAGGAAATTTAATTTACTTTATTTAGATTTAAAACCACGTTTTTTATAAAAGTGCGTAGTTTTCGAATTATAAGCGAAAAGCCAAACAAACAGCTCTTTGGCCAATTTTGGAATTATTCTCAAACTTTAACGCGTTCTAGTGCCTAAATTGTTTGTCCGATGAAAAAAACTAAAAAAAAAATAATATTTTGAAGATAAAAAAGCCAATTTAAAAATAAAAATATAATTACGTAATTATATTTTTATTTTTCAATTGGCTTTTTTATCTTCAAAATATTATTATCATTACAAGAAAGCTAAAAAACCATTATAAACTAAAAAAAATAATTTGTAGAACGTTTGATTGAGTTTATTTTTGTATAGAAATGCTGTTATCAAAAAGTGCGTAGTTTTCAAATTACAAGCCATAAACTAAAGAAAATCAGTTCTTTTCGCCAATTTGGGAATTTTGGTAAATTTTAACACACTCTAGTCGTACGTCTGACATAAAATACCTAGAAAAAATAATTTGTAGCAATCTCAATTTACAAAATTTATAATTTATAAATTAAACGTAAGTACTTAACAGATTATTCGCCGCCGATTTGGAAGTCTTTGTCAAACTTTAACGCACTCTAACTCATATACCCCACGTCTGACGTAAAAATTATAAGAAACATAATTTGTAGCAAATTTAATTTACGTTACTTTTGTATAAAAAAACTTTTCTCTAAAATGGCTTAGTTTTTGAGTTATAAGCTATAAACTAAAAAAAACAGTTTTTTGACAATTTTGGAATGTTTGGCAAAGTTTAGCGCGCTATAACTCCTATAACGTACGGCTGACGTAAAAATTATAAAACACATAATTTGTAGCAAATTTAATTTACGTTAGTTTTGTACAGAAGCACTTTTCTTCAAAACGGCTTAGTTTTGGAGCTATAAGCAATAAACTGAAGAAAACACTTTTTTGACCATTTTGGGATGTTTTACAAACTTTAGCGCGCTCTAACTCATATACCCCACGTCTAACGTAAAAATTATAAGACACATAATTTGTAGAAAATTTAATTTACGTTACTTTTGTATAGAAAAACTTTTTTCTAAAATAGCTTAGTTTTTGAGTTATAAGCTATAAACTAAAGAAAACCGTTTTTTGACAATTTTGGAATGTTTGGCAAAGTTTAGCGCGCTATAACTCCTATAACGTACGGCTGACGTAAAAATTATAAAACACATAATTTGTAGTAAATTTAATTTACGTTAGTTTTGTACAGAAGCACTTTTCTCCAAAACGGCTTAGTTTTTGAGCTATAAGCAATAAACTGAAGAAAACACTTTTTTGACCATTTTGGAATGTTTTACAAACTTTAGCGCGCTCTAACTCATATACCCCACGTCTGACGTAAAAATTATAAGACACATAATTTTTAGCAAATTTAATTTACGTTACTTTTGTATAAAAAAACTTTTTTCTAAAATGGCTTAGTTTTTGAGTTATAAGCTCTAAACTAAAGAAAACAGTTTTTAACAATTTTGGAATGTTTGGCAAACTTTAGCGCGCTATAACTCCTATAACGTACGGCTGACGTAAAAATTATAAAACACATAATTTGTAGCAAATTTAATTTACGTTAGTTTTGTACAGAAGCACTTTTCTTCAAAACGGCTTAGTTTTGGAGCTATAAGCAATAAACTGAAGAAAACACTTTTTTGACCATTTTGGGATGTTTTACAAACTTTAGCGCGCTCTAACTCATATACCCCACGTCTAACGTAAAAATTATAAGACACATAATTTGTAGAAAATTTAATTTACGTTACTTTTGTATAGAAAAACTTTTTTCAAAAATAGCTTAGTTTTTGAGTTATAAGCTATAAACTAAAGAAAACCGTTTTTTGACAATTTTGGAATGTTTGGCAAAGTTTAGCGCGCTATAACTCCTATAACGTACGGCTGACGTAAAAATTATAAAACACATAATTTGTAGTAAATTTAATTTACGTTAGTTTTGTACAGAAGCACTTTTCTCCAAAACGGCTTAGTTTTTGAGCTATAAGCAATAAACTGAAGAAAACACTTTTTTGACCATTTTGGAATGTTTTACAAACTTTAGCGCGCTCTAACTCATATACCCCACGTCTGACGTAAAAATTATAAGACACATAATTTTTAGCAAATTTAATTTACGTTACTTTTGTATAAAAAAACTTTTTTCTAAAATGGCTTAGTTTTTGAGTTATAAGCTCTAAACTAAAGAAAACAGTTTTTAACAATTTTGGAATGTTTGGCAAACTTTAGCGCGCTATAACTCCTATAACGTACGGCTGACGTAAAAATTATAAAACACATAATTTGTAGCAAATTTAATTTACGTTAGTTTTGTACAGAAGCACTTTTCTTCAAAACGGCTTAGTTTTGGAGCTATAAGCAATAAACTGAAGAAAACACTTTTTTGACCATTTTGGGATGTTTTACAAACTTTAGCGCGCTCTAACTCATATACCCCACGTCTAACGTAAAAATTATAAGACACATAATTTGTAGAAAATTTAATTTACGTTACTTTTGTATAGAAAAACTTTTTTCAAAAATAGCTTAGTTTTTGAGTTATAAGCTATAAACTAAAGAAAACCGTTTTTTGACAATTTTGGAATGTTTGGCAAAGTTTAGCGCGCTATAACTCCTATAACGTACGGCTGACGTAAAAATTATAAAACACATAATTTGTAGTAAATTTAATTTACGTTAGTTTTGTACAGAAGCACTTTTCTCCAAAACGGCTTAGTTTTTGAGCTATAAGCAATAAACTGAAGAAAACACTTTTTTGACCATTTTGGAATGTTTTACAAACTTTAGCGCGCTCTAACTCATATACCCCACGTCTGACGTAAAAATTATAAGACACATAATTTTTAGCAAATTTAATTTACGTTACTTTTGTATAAAAAAACTTTTTTCTAAAATGGCTTAGTTTTTGAGTTATAAGCTCTAAACTAAAGAAAACAGTTTTTAACAATTTTGGAATGTTTGGCAAACTTTAGCGCGCTATAACTCCTATAACGTACGGCTGACGTAAAAATTATAAAACACATAATTTGTAGAAAATTCAATTTACGTTAGTTTTGTGTAAAAGCATTTTTCTCTAAAACGGCTTAGTTTTTGAGCTATAAGCAATAAACTAAAGAAAACACTTTTTTGACCATTTTGGAATATTTGGCAAACTTTAGCGCGCTCTAACTCATCTGCCGTAAAAATTATAAGAAACATAATTTGTAACACATTTAATTTACGTTAGTTTTGTAGAAAAAAGCTTTTCTCTAAAATGGCTTAGTTTTTGAGTTGTAAGCAATAAACTAAAGCAAACAGTTTTTTGACAATTTTGGAATGTTTGTCAAACTTTAACGCGGTCTAACGCTTAAACCGTTTTCTTTAAGAAAAAATTTTACCAATATAGTTTGTAGAAACCTTGATGTGTTTTATTTTAGTAAGGGAGTAATTTTTTCAACAAGTGCGTAGTTTTCAAGTTATAAACAAAAAACTAAAAAATTGTATTTTTTGCCGTCTTTTGCAATTTTCTTAGAACGCGTCATTGTGACGAGGTCGCTAAGTTAAAAGCCGGATTCAACATCCCAAAATACAAAAGAACGATAGGAAAAAAAACATCTATATTTTCTCCTGGAATTACCGCTCATTTTCCACTGAGACTGGATTATTTAGGACTCATAGGTACTATTAGAAATTTTGTGTTAATTCCACATTTTAAATACAAACATAAATAGCGCGAAAAATATAATAAAGTTGACCCACAGCCAACTTGAACTCTTTCGAACTCAATTAGAATACTCATATTTAAAAATATTTGTTAGTGTAACCTGAATATTTTAAACACTCAAACTGTAATATCAGTTTCTTTCTTGGGGCATTAACTCGCCCTGTTAATTACTTACACGTAAAGTTGGGTTATGTTATAATTAAATTTCCCTATGGCTGTTTTTGCAATGAATAAAGCGCAAGTTTTTTGTTAGCAAAAAATGCAATTATTTTAAAGTGTAAATACATCAAATTGAGGCAATTTATAGGAATTGTTTTATTGGTATATCTGGAAAGCGAACTATTAGTTACATTGGAAATTTGTCAAAAAGCAATTTAAATGGTTTTATACAATCGTATGTGTGTGGTATAAAATAGTTAATGGAAAGGATCGAATTTCAAACTATTGGAAGAAACATTTGTAATAATTAAGATTTCAATTTATAATTCACGTCAGCCTAGACACATTATCTGAAATAATAAACCTGGAATGCAAGTTGAGTAGAATATGAAACCCTAAGGTACGGACGTGACTGTCATAAAGGATTTCTATTATTATTCATAATGTTAGATAGCGCACTTGAATTTAATTACACCTCCTTAATACTCTACTACTTCTACACAAAACGTCCGGGAGTAAATGCGCCAAAAGGAAGGAAGTAACGAATCTAAATCTGCGCAAATTTTGGATTTTGATATTCAGACGTGCGCACCCTTATTTTCGAGTTTAAATTACAATTTGACTATTATATTATAGAATCGACGTGGGTAGTATATTATGGAATAACTTGAGCAGTTTCGATAGGTTTAAGATTTAAATTTAACACGAACGTCGGTTCTCCTGTCCGTTTTCGTGTCTGTCGATGTGTCAGTTGCCGGTATATCAGTTTTCTGTGAACCTGTTTCTTTGTCTACCTTTATTCTCTCCGTCTCTCTGCAGCTGCCTATATGCCCATAGTATCCTCTAGCCCAAATAAGGTGGCGCATGACTTATCTCTTACTCTCTCATCTCTCCCATCTTACTTAAGTCATGCGCCACCTTATTTGGACTGGGGTATATTGCTCTAATTGTCTATAATATCTATCTGTCTGTCTCTCAAGCTGATGAAAGCTTTGCTAATACCTATTACAAAGCATTTACTTTAGATAAGCCTAAACTAATTAATTTAGGGCAAAAAATCTGTTTGTGTTGTTTTCATTTTGAGTCATCAAGTTAGTATGCATTCGACGTAGACTTTGAAAGGGGAGTTTAATCATATCTTTCGCTCTTTTATAGCTTATAAAAGCTTAAAATCGGCCTAAATACCTCCAACGTCTAAACATCTTTAGTACGCGCAATAAAAGCAGTGTTAACTAAAATTAAGACTTTTAGGATTAATTTAAAACAATTGAATTTGGAATTGCCTTATGAAAATGAGAGTCTTCCGAATTGAGTTACCACTAAAAAAGTTTCTTAGGGCGTTTTTGAGTTAAGGGTGTTTTGAAGCCTTTTAAGTTAGTAGAAATTAGAAATGCGATAAATTTCCATAGCTCGACGCCTCGGAATTTCACATCTGATAACATAGCACAAAGTGTACCGTAAATATCTAAACAATTAACAAAACTGTAGTAAGTAATGATTCAACTCTGAGAAGTTTACAGCAGTTTACGCAGATATGCCCGATTGTTCCACTGTTTTACGTTTGTAGTTAAGCTCGGCGAATTCCTTATCATGCGTCGCACAACACGCAGCTTCTATACCATCCTCGGGGCAGGCGTTCCAAGCGAAACTGTTCACCCATGTTTACTTGGAAAGATTCGAGGCACAATCGAAAAACTAATTTTGTAAATTGAAAATAGTAAATTAAAGCGACGTAGTAGTACTAATACGGAAATTTAAATTTCGTCGACTCTAAAATTTAATAAAATGAAAGAGAAATTTTCCTCTTATCGAATTTTAACTTTTTTTTACTTTTTACCTTTTTTTAACTTCCAGGCTCGCAATTTTTTCCCCTTCTCTCGCTTAATAAATTGATAAAAGATTGACAAACTCAAAATTTAGTTTTCAATATTGCCACAAAAAATGAGATTTTAGTAAAGAACGACTTTCGGTCCATTTAATACGGCATTTAAATCTTCGAATAGCATTTCGCTTGAATAATGCTCGACGTGATATATTACTTTGTGCACGATGCATGTTTGGAACAAACGGCAGCAAACACATTAGGTTTACCATAGCTATGTGCTATAGCTATATGTATACAAATAACATAACGTACATTTTCGAATACAATAAAAATATATATTTTGTACAATCCACAAAACTTCCAGTGCTGTCGATTTTTTTATTTATTTTCATAAAGATTTTTAAATTAAATTTACGTTCGAGTTGAAAGTAAAATAAAGTTGTGCTTGTAACCATACGGGGAGAGTTTGGATCGATGGGTCGTTCGTTACGTCGAGTTCTGTACGAAATAACAAAAAAGTTCTTATAAAACGCACCGATTTCAAAATGGAGTGTAGATGTACCACGAAGGCGCTACATAACCTCACATTCCAGTGGTAATTAAATTTTGTTAAGAAGCTTTTTTTTGGTGGGCTAATTTTGGGCTCTTTGGTCTGTGTAAGATATAATATTTCTTAAAGAAATATATAAACTTAATATACTATACAGGGTGTGGTATTTAAAATAGAAAATCTAAATCTATTTCCGGTTAAACCGGAAGTTAAAATTTAACATGTTTGATATTGTTAGATAGTTAATCTCACAATATTTTAATAAATCATAAAAAATACTGGGTGTTTTCAAAACTTCCCCTTGCTTGGTTAATATCCGGTTTAACCGGAAGCGTTTTTAAAACTCAAACTGTAATAAATAATAGAAATTTATGAAATAAATTAATATACCAACTTGCAATTTCAAATTATAATTACAAAAGAATTTATGAATTTTTGAAATGATGACCTTCAAAAAGTAATATCTCCGAAACTAACGGATGGCGAAAAATTAAACTAAGGTGATACATTAAACACTTTGATATTTACAACATATCCAAAAATAGGACAAAATGGCCGAAGCCGAGTTTGAAAAAATCCGTTTTAGAGTTTTAGTCAACTTTGGTCTTTTAAAAGTAGTCAATTGTAAAATTATTTTAAAAATTGACTCTAACAAAACTAAAGCCCTATATTTTGCCTATATATTTCTGTTTTTACATTTTTATAATAATAATTATGTCCAAAGTTATAATAAAAAAACTAGAAAACGAGCCAATCGTTATACTGGCCGCCATTTTGAATTTAAATTTGAAAAAGTATTTTTAATTAGGGCCGATGCGTACTAACTTATAGCCTAGTATAGATACTACGGATGAAACTTTTCCAAGATGCGACCAAAGTAACCTCCCTATTTTGGGCCACCCGGTATCGGTTTCGTTAAAAAGCTTATTTTGTCGACAAAACTTTCTTAAAGTGGCTGAAACCAAATTCCAACAAAATCATTTTAGTAGTTTCTGACTTCTTTTATATGTTTTTTTGTTTTAGAATCGGGGAAGAGGGAGGGGGGTAAAAACGTCAAAAAATAAAATTTTAAGAAAACTTTTTATTTTGATCATAATAATGTAAGTACTACTTTTTCAAAGTGACGAAGTCAACGAAAAATAGAATTGAGAAGAAAGTCTTGAAGTTTGAAGCTCATTTGATTACAATTGTTTCTTTTTTAACTTATTTTATTCGCCTCATTTGCTTTGTGAAAACACATTACGCACCCCAAACTTTTAGCAACAATATTGTGTATAAAAAAAAGTTTCTTTTAAAGTTAAAAAAAAAAGAAACGAATTGTCCAACTCGACAATTCAATTGCCTTTCTTTTATTGAGAATATTTCAAAAATTGTCCACTTTAGGCCTAAAAATTGCTTCAAGACTTTTTTATATGTCCAATAAGAGAACTTAAATACTCAATTGTGACTTTTTTATTACGGGCCTTTTAGGCCCGACACTTGAAGCAATAGAAAAATTCTTCACCGAATAGTAAAAATTAAGAAGAAAATTCCAAAATTTCTTTCCATTAATCTCTGCAAAATTTTTTGACCATTTTGCACGACCCGCTTACGCGTTTTTTAGAACGACGAAACGCAATTTTAAATACTTGGAGCACACTAGACTTGGTCCTAATCTTCGACAGCCATCCTGACGTCTAAAAAGTCATAAGCAACCTCCAAAAATGGCAAAAGAACGTCAAGTGACAGTACTTTCTGCAAAACTCACAGCGCCCTCTGGGTAGGAATTGTAAACATCGCCTCGAGACATATAATAGGGGAACCCCCAAACTACGATTTAAATCCAGTCCAAAATTTTTGTCTCACTCCCGAAGGGGCGGGGCAACGGGGTAGTGGTCGCAAGACAGTCGGAAAGTTCCACACCAAATTTCAACTCAATCGGGAAAGACCATTTGCCGACACCCTGTATACGTCGACTCATACTCTGTAAACCTTCATGACTCGCCCTGTATATTACCTATTGTACAATAAGCGACTAGTTAAAACTATAGTTCGTAGTAGCAGTAGAGGAAATTTATTAATAGGCTTTTGTTTCGCAATTCCGCGTTATGTTTAGTCTTCGACTTTTGAACAGGGTTAGAAAACAAGTACATTAAGTTTCAACGAACTTGCACAATGTGATAATTAACTATAAAGGGTTGTTGGTTTGATCAAACTTTGCATGCTAGATTACCACAATATTTAGTTTGCCAAAGAGATAACCCAAACCGATGATTACTGCTTATGTATAGTCAACCTGCAGAATAATAATTTAAATTGCTATTTGTAGATATGTATTATAATAATAATAGTAATAAATCGCAATGTGCCTTTAGGGCTGTTTCGTACAGAATTTATATCCGGCATTACTAAATGGAAATTTTGAATTTATCTTTTTAAATAAAAGATGATAATATACGTTCGTTGGCGATTTCTTATTTTACAGTTTTCAGTTCGGTGCGCATTGTGGCTCTTTCGTGCGACAGTGCACCTAATCTCAAACCCGCATAAGACTTGATTTTACGTAGCTTATGGACCAATACGTAAAGCAGACAAACACCTAATTGCAACTATGGCTGCACGGCATATCTGTAGCTTTTCAGCAAGGTGGCGGATCACGAGATGTGAGACGAGCTCTACTATGCATCGCGGATACACTCAGTTAGATTGGGGACTAATCTGACTCAACATGTTAACATGCGTGATATAATGACTAGACCTTTTGAGTGCCAAAGCACATTGGAGACAATTTGACATTATTTATGTCAAATTTAAAAAAGTGCTATTAGTACTGCCAACCGCTACCAACCATCACGAAAATCACTAAATTTTTGCATTGTCTCTAAATATATTTTTCATGAATAATCTGTTAAACTAATATTTCTTTTTATGAAAAGAAGATCGAATTGGGGTTTTACCTAAAAAAATATGTGTTAAACTCCTATTTCAAACAGAAGGTGCATCAAATAAAATTCCTTCATTTATATTCAATGCGCTTGTTGGTGTCGAAAGCTGAAAGGACGTTGATTCGAATTAAATAAAATTTATTACACTCAAACCGAATAAACTCGAACTGAAAAACAACATTTTTGAATGCCCAGCTAAGTTATTCTTAAGTAAACAAACAATTCTTATTTTCTTCCAAAAAAGCAAAAATATTGTTTTCCTCATAATAACGATAAGGGTCGAAATTTAGTTAAGAAAAGATAAAATACTAATTTAGTAGATGGCGGGCAGGTGCAGCCTGTGTTGTGTACAAAATGAATTACCGATGGCGATTTGTTTTAGAAAACCATCGTCGGCAAAATAATAAGAAAGTGGTACCTACGCCTCATTTTTTAAAATAAATAATAGCGACCCCTTTTTACTTTCCTTACCTAAAGGCTTCGGGCCACATTGAGCCTTCATTTTCAGGCCTAACTTTTATATTTTTTGAAGTCCAAATTTAAAGCCCATTGTCGTGACTAATTCTCATCTTTTGAAGTTCCTTAAAGACATTTTGACTGCTTTGAGAAGGACCTCCTTAGGTTTTCCGAACGATCTAAACGAGGTAACGAAATCAAGCACTTTGGCAAGCTCATTTGGACGCCTCTAGCATCTAAACTATTAATGTGAGAAGACGGTTGCCTTAAACTTTTTTGTAGAAAATATTCCGCTCTTTAAAAAAGTCTCTATACAATTTTGAGTTTTCTGGCTTCCTTTCCAATACACAACCGGGCTAAGTCGAAAAATCTAAATTTCAAAAGTTAAAAACGAGTGGTGGGTGGGCCAGGAGAATGGGATGTTTTTGAAATAGTTAGTATTTGGCCTGTAGAAGGGAAAGAGCAGTGCGGGTGCGAGCATTCCGTTCTTTTGCTGATAGCATTTCACCTTCAGTCGGCATCATGGAGCCCTGGACGCTAGAACACCATGTTTTTGTGCACGATTACTATTATTGCACTTGAGGCTGACCCCTAGCCCAGTGGATCTATTGCGCGCCTAGGATGTAATCTCCCTTTATGTAAGTTGTTTACTTACAGATAAAGTCCAGACTTTTTTCTATTAATAGTTTGAGCAATTCTCTCTGGGATATCTTCTCCTTTCAGAAAATGCCATAACGACTTCTTGGGAAACCTCGCAGTGTAGCTAAGACGAATTCGAGTTTCCTTTTCCTCTGTACAAAGTGCTCATAGTGCCCACTGAATAGTGGGCCTTCTTCTAGTCCTATCATCCAATCGGTTCTTTTGTCAGAGAGTTTCTCAAGGACTTTAGAATGCCCCTGTCTAGGAGTTCTTCACTTCACCAGAAATGACTTTATTTCTCTCTTTACCATTTCATAGAGAATGTCAAAGACTGGTTCTGGCCCAATGAACTTTGTTTCGCTGCTGTCTTCAGCCAGACCGTCCGCTTTCTCGTCCCCTAGTATGTCGGCAGAAGCTGGCACCCAGCTGGGTCGTTCAGTCTGTGAATACAGTCCGTTACTAGTCCAAACACCCCACCTCACAGGCGTTAGACATTTTAAGGGCTGCTTGTCTCTATACGATAGTTTTGTAAGGAGTGTATCTCAGCCTCAGTGTTACTGTACGATCACGTGGAATCTGCGTTGTTGCGTCCGTACGCGAATCGTGTTGGAAATATCACCAAACTGAGACCAAGTTGTAAATTTGGCCCAGGAGCACACTTAAGACTAGAAAGACGTGGCCGAACGAACGTTTTGGTAATACTCAACTTTATTTACAAATTCATGGGTATATATAGTACAATGCACAATAAGTCGTTAAAGCCGGCGCCAACACCGACGGCCGGTCAAAAGAGTTTGGGAAAAAAACCACATCTTATTATAAAAATTCCGCAAGCGATTTAAACCCTTAACGGTAAAACTCAACATACCGCCGCCATTGAAAGAATCAACTTCTTTCGAAATAAAGAAAAAAAAAAGGCTTGAGCACTAAATCACTTAAGCTAAGATATAAGATAATAAAAAAAATACAATAAAAATCATAATAAATATGTACATAAATTAACATCTTCGGTTTTTACTGAAGAGACAATGCTCTCGAAGAAAAATAATTATACAGTTGATACGAAAAAAGGTGCCAAGAGATGTTACGGTTGTTACTGTTCAATTGGTAACACACACACCTTGGTGATCGCACGTTTTACAACACTTTGGGTCGTCTTTACACTAACTACGCGCACCAATTCGTCCGCGCCTGGATGGACCTCGATGATTCTTCCTAGCCTCCATTGGCAGGGGGGTAGGTTGTCCTCCTTTAGAAGTACCAATGTTCCGACGAGATTGCCCGTTGGTATTGGTTGGTTCCAACGAGACCTTTGCTGTAGAGTGTTGAGATAGCCGGTGGACCATCTGCTCCAAAACTGCTGCGATAATTGTTGTAGTAGTTGGAAATTAGATAGACGGCTAGTAGATATCTCTTGCACATCAGCTTGAGGCATGGCATTTAGAGCTGTTCCAATTATAAAATGGCCTGGTGTAAGCGGCTCCAGGTCATTAGGGTCGTTGGATAAAGGGGTAAGAGGACGGGAATTTAAAATGGCCTCGATCTGTGCAATTAGGGTATAAAATTCCTCATAAGTGAGGTTGATATTGCGCAACATTCGCTTTAGATAATATTTAGCGGACTTCACAGCCGCTTCCCAGATGCCGCCAAAATGTGGCGATCTGGAAGGAATGAATTTCCAAGTGATACTGTTATCTTTTAAAAAGGACTGCGTCTTACAGCCCTTTACAAGGTTGATCACTTCGCATAGTTCCCGATTTGCGCCTACAAAATTAGTGGCGTTGTCTGATAAAATGAGTTTACATAAACCTCTTCTTGACACGAATCTCTTTAAAGCATTTAAGAATGAGTCAGTCGTCAAGTCACATACCAACTCCATATGTACAGCCTTAGTGGCTAAACAAACAAACAGGCAAATGTAGCCTTTAATGAATTTGCGGTTTCTCAATTTACCGTCCTTTAGAGTAAATGGGCCTGCATAATCTATCCCTACTGAGGAAAATACGCGATCAGGAGTCACTCTGACTGAAGGTAAAACTCCCATTTTTTGTGACAACGCTTTGGGTTTTGCTCTAAAGCAAGTAATGCATTTGCGCAAAACACTTCGGACTGTCTGTCTCCCGCAAAGAGGCCAATATTGCTGTCTTAAGCTAGATAAAATGACATTGGCGCCAGCATGTAAATTGCGATGGTGTTCATGTTTTATGATTAAACTCGTAAAAGTATGTTTAGAAGGTAAAACGACAGGATGTTTAGTCTCATATGATAGGCTTGAATTATGTAGGCGCCCACCAACCCGAATGAGACCGTCTTTGTCTAAAAAGGGGCTTAGAGAAATCAATTTGCTGTTGCCATTTATTGACTTTAAATTTGATAACGCTTTGATTTCGTCTTTAAAGTGCTCTAATTGAGCCACTTTAAGAAGTTTTATTTTAGCATGATTAATTTCTTCCAGTGTTAAATTACCAGAACGTTTACCCGACTTGTTTTTACAATTATAAGTGAATCTCAAGCAATAAGTGGAGACCCTTAAAAGTTTAGATAACGTCGAAAAACGGTCAAATAGATTGAATTTATTTACAATGATCAGCGAAATTTTAGTAGGCTCCTTGATTTCGGGAAGATTTGCTAATGGGGTTGGACTTGTATGAGGCCAGAGATCCATAACTTTAGACAGCCATGTTGGACCTTGCCACCAAAGAGGTAAACTATTAAGTTCTGCAGGAGAAACTCCACGAGAAATGATATCTGCTGGGTTCTCGAGCGATGAAACGTGATGCCACTGCCTATTATTAGTCAGTCTTTGGATCTCGGCCACGCGATTTGAAACAAAGGTTTTAAGTTTAGGTGGTTCGGTTGCAATCCAACCCAATACTATAGTAGAATCTGACCAGTAATATGTTTCGTTGATATTCATTTGTAGCGCAATAACTGTTTTATTCATCAAACGTGAAAGAAGAGTGGCCCCGCAAAGCTCTAAACGAGGCAAGCTAATGGTTTTTAAAAGAGATACTCGCGATTTGGCGCAAATTAAGCGTATAAGAACGTTTCCCAGGGAATCTTGGGAACGCATGTAAACGCAGGCACCGTAGGTTGCTTCGGAGGCGTCGCAAAAACCATGAATCTGAATTATCTGAGCCTCTGGCAGTACGATTACCCTAGGTATATCAATTTCTGAGATTAAAGGGAGATATTTTACCATGTCACACCAAATATTACATAAATCAGTTGGAATCGGTTCGTCCCATGCAACCTTTAGTTTCCACAGTACCTGTAGCATGATTTTTGCTCGTATAATAACAGGACCTATTAAGCCCAAAGGGTCGAAGATTTTAGCAATCACAGATAAGATTTTCCTTTTAGTTACGGGTTCGAAATTTTGTTTAATAGTGGTCGTGTATAAATAAACGTCTTTGGTTGAATGCCACGAAATTCCAAGAGTTTTGACGTAATCGTCTTCATCAGATATGATATACTGCTCGCTATGAGAAGGTGATAAATTTTTTAAAACTTCTGGCCTATTTGACATCCATTTGCGAAGAGGAAAGCCACTACCCGAAAGAATAGCATTCAAGTCGTCGATCAATTTTATCGCATCGTTTACGCTTTCCGTACCCGTAATAAGATCATCGACATAAAAATCCCTATTGATCGTTTGGCTAGCTAAAGGGTACCGATTTAGATTGTCAAATGCTGCCTGCTGTAGACAGCGCGTTGCTAAAAAAGCCGCGGAGGCAGTGCCGTAGGTCACGGTGTTTAATTCGAAATGCTTCAGCTCTGAACTAGAATTCGGCCTCCAGACGATTCTTTGAAGGCAACGCTGAGAAGAATGAATGTTTATCTGTCGATACATTTTAGCTATGTCTGCCAAGATTATTATTCTATGTTTGCGTGATCTTATTAATATAGAGAACAAGTCGTCTTGAATAGTAGGGCCTATTTTTAGAACATCATTCAGAGATAAATTAGATGAAGATTTAGACGAGGCATCAAATACTACGCGTACTTTAGTTGTGGTGCTAGATTCTTTTACTACGCTGTGATGAGGTAAGTAGTACGTTAATTGATTGCCAATAGGAGGATCTACCTCTGACATGTGACCTAAGTTTTTATATTCCTCCATGAAGTCAGAATACTCTTTATACAAAGAGGGATTTTTAGATAGTTTTCGTTCAATGGACAAAAACCTATTTACAGCTGGAATTAGAGATTGGCCTAATTGTTTATAATTTTCTTTAAGCGGCAGCTTTACCACGAACCGCCCAGAGTCTGAATACTCAACATTGTCTTTAAAGTGCTGTTCACATTCAAGTTCCTCATTTGAAAGAGTGCGCTTGGAAAATTCACACTCTTCAATCACCCAGAATTTTTCAAGTTGATTTTGAATATCAGGAATGCCTGAGACTAAACATAATTTATTATGTGCTGTTGGACTACTTAACCCACCAGAAATTATCCAGCCTAACTTGGATTTTAAGAGCAGGGGTTGATTAGTTCCTAGCTTTATACGTCCCACACAAAGTAGTTCATAAAAGATTTCGGCGCCTAATAAAAGATCAATCGGCGACGAGATATTAAACCGCTCATCAGCTAATTTTATATTATGTGGGATGGGCAATGAAGATGTGTCAAAGGATACTTGAGGAATGTTTTCTGTTAGTTGATTAATTACTAGGAATTGCAAATCAGCCTTAAAACTGTTATAAATTGATTGAATAGTTGTATTTGTCTTACATATTATGTTAGCAGCGGATAATCCAATCCCTGTTACTGGCGCGTTAGTTGGTTGCAGGGGCAAAAACAATCTGTCAAAGAGTGATTGGGTCATAAAGTTTGACTGCGACCCACTATCTAGAAGAGCCCTGCATTTTATTCTTTCACCATGTAAATCAAGTATGTAGACTATCGCTGTTGATAAAAGAATGATATTATTTTTGCTTGCCTGGCTAACGTTATTCAACGAAGGCAAAGCTGGAGAAAGCTGGGAACTAGGTCCCGGTGAACTAACTTGTGGCGAAGACCGACCAGGAACAGGAAATGACTTGTCGCGTTCCGGTGAAGAGACAACTGTTGACGCCGAAGGCTGAATAAGTGGCCTTTCTGAGCGACAATCGTTACTATCTATATGAAGGAGGGTATTATGACGCTTTCGACATACCCCGCACGATCTCCCCTTACAAGTTTGCAAGAAATGACCTTCCCTTAGGCAATTTGTACAAATTTTAAGCTTTTTAACTTCCTCTACGCGTTTGCTTACAGCAAGTTGTATAAATTTCGAACAGCTGTAGAGGTAATGATTATTGCCTTGGCAATAAGGGCAAGTTTTATCGTTTGTTGCAAGATGAACCAACGATTTAGGTTGAGGCATATTTACACGTGATGGTTTATGATTGTTTTTATTTGTGTCGAAAGTTTGGCCTTTTGTGGCATCTAAAGTTTGCAAGATTTGACACTTGTTATTTAAGAAATCTATAAACTGTGCGATTGTTGGAGAGGCATTGCCCTGATTTGATATCTCCCAATCTTTTTTAATAGAATGATCTAATTTAGAGTTTAATAAATAGATTAGCAAACCTTCCCATAACTCGTTTGGTTGGCCTAAGTTATTTAACGCTCGAAAATGTTTTAGAAAATTGTCCAGAAAAAGACGTAAACTAGAATACGTTTCTCTTTGAACAGAGGTGAGGTCAAAAATTTGCTTTATGTGACTCTGAACAATAATCCTTTTATTTTCAAACCGATCCTTTAAGAGACCGATAGCCACGGGATAGTTGGCGTCAGATACCTGCAGGTACTGAATTACTTGAGCGGCTTCGCCCTTTAACGATGCTCGCAAGTAATGAAATTTTTGAATATTGGTTAACACGTGGTTACAATTGATGAGAGAGTCAAACATATCGTGAAATTGTAACCAATCGTCGTAAGATCCACTAAATTCGGGAAGTTTTATGTCAGGCAATTTTACATTAAGTTGATTCCCGCTGTTAGTATGTGAACTTGATGTTGACTGCGGGGAATTTGAATGAGGACCTTTAATTAACTCATTTGCCGTCATAACGACCTCGAAATACCTGTCCTCAAACAGTTCCCTTTCGTCGTCATCTTCATTTAAGATTTCAATTTTTGTTTGAATTTTATCGAATTCGCTAAAAACTTCTTTAATTCGATCGATCCTAGCGCTTAATTGACGCAATTTGCTAGGATCGTCATTAATGTTATTAGCATAAGTGATGAACTTTGTTAATTGGGTCTTTAAGACGCTACGTCCTTTGACCAAGTCGTCCATATTTTAATATTGAAACAATTAATTAAATATAAAATTTCTCCTTGGAAAATCACCCCAACAATTAATTTTAAAAAATTAGGCAAAAACACACAGATCGAGATCACTTTGGAATGTAAGGAATAAAAAATACGATAGGATAGAGCCTACTTACATTAATTTGTTCGAATCTGGACCATTGGAATGTTGCGTTGCCTCGGTTGAATTGTTGAAACGTTTTAGTAGAAATTTGATACGCCACTATAATTAATGAGTGAACGTACGGATATCAATATCCGGCTCGAAAAGGACCAAAAATGTACGATCACGTGGAATCTGCGTTGTTGCGTCCGTACGCGAATCGTGTTGGAAATATCACCAAACTGAGACCAAGTTGTAAATTTGGCCCAGGAGCACACTTAAGACTAGAAAGACGTGGCCGAACGAACGTTTTGGTAATACTCAACTTTATTTACAAATTCATGGGTATATATAGTACAATGCACAATAAGTCGTTAAAGCCGGCGCCAACACCGACGGCCGGTCAAAAGAGTTTGGGAAAAAAACCACATCTTATTATAAAAATTCCGCAAGCGATTTAAACCCTTAACGGTAAAACTCAACAGTTACATTGAGATGATAAACACCCTGTTGTTTCTGAGTTACGAACAAAGTGGATTTTTATTCCTATTCAGTAGAACGAGGAAACGTCTCGCACAGCTCAAGCGTCAATGGATTTTATTCGTCCTCTTTTTCCCAACAGTCTCGTTTCCAGATTTGATGATATTGCATGCCCTTTTGGTTCCAGATTTACAATGAGTGATTTTTTAAGGGGACATCTCAAGTCGTCACCGAGAGACAGCCCCGTCATTCAATGAACGGAAGGCCACTTGCCATTTGTGAACAAATTGGCCGAATTGCAAGAGGCCTGATTGGAGGCCAATTCCCATGATCATTTAAAAGATGTAATTTTTCAAACATTTAAATTCTAAGTAATAAACAACGTTAATTATATGCCAATACATTTTTCCATGTAAAACTATCCCATTCTTCTACTCTACCCTGTATATCCATTGACAAAAAATTATTGCTACATAGTTTCCTACCATTGTAAGTTGCATGAGAACGCATTTTTTTAAAAACTTAGTTTTGAGATAAACCCCCCTGTTGCAAAATTGTAGCGTAATATGTTCAGATTGAACATTTGATCAAAATCTATTGCCACGACGCAATCGTGCGGAAACCCTATCAGGATTAGAGAGTAAAGAGTATTTAACCAACGGATACCTACTATAACTTGTAACACACGTAAAGAACAATAGTAGTTACAACAAAGCTCCGTCCCCAGTTAACGAGATCAGAGGCTTAATTTACTAGCAAGAAGACTGCAGGACTAGAGTTGTGTAGGATTACGCTAATAATCGCTACATAATTGTACTGTCGCCAAATATCCCGAACATTTATGAGCTGCGTCAACAAGAAGACGAACTTTTCAAATAAAAACTTTTAATTGCGTAAAAAAATGGTCTTGAATTTTCAATTCTTATCCGGAGTTTTGGAGGAATTTGCAGCTCAAGTTTTTAAATCTCCATAATATCGTTTTTGAACAACGAACAAATTTATTTTAATTAAATTTGTAATATTGGAAGTTTGAATGAACATAAAAAAAACTTTTCAACCCTCGGCCGTTAAATCCAAACTTACGCCGTTTTTTATGCGGGTACTTTATTCTCCATAAATTCTTTAAGTGGTGTTCCAAGTGCTGTTATAGTTAATTAATTGGATATTTATTTAAATTTTAAATGATGCATGTGAAACTTATGCGGTGTTTACGGAAGCCAGTTCGTCTTTTAATTCACTTTGTGGTGTGCAAACACTCAGTAGTCATCATATTAATATCCAGAGTGCACGTCAAACACCGCACTACTCTCAAATGTACGGATGTGTTTAGATGTCGTCTTTATCTGGGCTGTAATCTGAATGGGAAGTGCAAAGTGCATTCCAAATACCCCTTGAGTGTCCAAATGTGTTAACCCTCTCATTATCTGGACTGCACTCTGAGTGAATGAGTAGTAGTTCGCCATAGTTCGTCTAAAGGAAATATCTACTATAAATAATACACCGCATTGGCCTTGAATATTAGAGGGTGTTTGTTGAGAGGGTGTTGTGTTTTCTTATGAATTAAAATATGTAGTAAATATGTAGCTAAAGATACGTTCATTTTATATTTCCAAAAAGACGATTGGTTGGTTTAGAGGAATTTTAAACGTATAATATATAATATACGTACTTAAAATCTATTTATTTTAAGTAAAAATTTATACGTTAAATATACGTATATTTTTTAAATTTAATATACAATTTTGGAATGTTTGGTAAACTTTAGCGCGCTATAACTCCTATAACTCCTATAACTCCTATAACTCCTATACCGCAAATTATAAGATATATAATTTGTAGAAAATTTAATTTACGTTAGTTTTGTATAGAAGTATTTTTTTCAAAAACAGCTTAGTTTTTGAGTTATAAGCTATAAACTAAAAAAAACAGTTTCTTAACAATTTTGGAATGTTTGGCAAACTTTAGCGTGCTATAACTCCTATACCGCGCGGCTGACGTAAAAATTACAAGAAACAATTTTTAGGAAATTTAATTGATGTTAGCTTTGAATAGATGCATTTTTTTCTAAATAAACTTAGTTTTTGAGTTATAAGCTATAAACTAAAGAAAACAGTTTTTTGACAATTTTAAAATGTTTAGAAAACTATAGCGCGCTATAACTCATATACCCCACGTCTGACGTAAAAATTATAAAAAACATAATTTGTAGCAAATTTAATTTACGTTAGTTTGATATAGACGTAATTTTCTCTAAAACAGCTTAGTTTTTGAGTTATAAGCTATAAACTAAAAAACAGCTTCTATACCGCACGGCTGACGTAAAATTTACGAGAAACATTATCCAAAATTGCGATTGGAGTTTTTAGAGATATTTTAAACGTATATTATACGTACTTAAAATCTGTTTATTTCAAGTATAAAATTAGACGTTAAATATACGTATATTTTTTTAAATTAATATACGTTGGTGTAAAAACATAAGAACTGTAAGTTTAACTACCTTTGGAAATAAAACATATCTTACATTTCTGTATATTACTCGTTATTTGATTACGTTTATTTTGCAACAAAAAACTTACGTACAGTTAACGTAAAATGGTTACGTTGAAAAATATACCAAGTATATACGTCTAATATACAAGATACGTATTACGTATATTACACGTATATTTTTACGTATAATAAACGTAGCTGTGTTTATTCACTACAAAGAGATAATCGAGAAAAAGAAAAAAAATTTTTTACAAGAGTGTGCTGAATTAACAGCAAGCATGGCAATCTTGTACGTATAAATTTTTACTGCACTCGATTAGCACTAATTTCTTAATCTTTGTTAATTTTTAAACTACAAACGATGCCTTAGAAAAATATGTTAATTTTGTAAACTATCCAATCTCTCAAAATTCCCATATTCAACTTATTGAAATCAATTTTCAAGTAAAAGAAAATGAGAAGGTTTCTTTTTCATTTTCAATCTTCTTTTAGGGCGAAGAGGTTTATTATATTGACAATTTCTGTCATGTCGAATAGCTTTTAAGGCTACTAGAGTAAACATAATCGAGCCCGACAAATTAGTTTCTTTTACCTAAACGGCATAGAATGGTAACTCCCCGGCGGATTTTATTTTTACGCAATTTAGCGTTATAAGAATACTAATTTACGATACTTTAAAGAACAAAAGTCTACACCACAACAATGTAAGAACGAGAACAATGTGTATAAGGGCTGATATAGTGTATACAAAATAATGAGGTTGAAGAATTTGTTCATTACAAAGATTTATTGGAATTCTTACCGAGCTTTAGGAATTTTGTACTATTCACAAAATTCAAAAGTTATGCCCCTAGCAATTATACCAAAATGTTGGATTTTAAAAAAAGTCTTTAATTAAATAAAATACATCAAAAATGCTTGTTGACGGTTAAAGCTTTTAATTGGACAATTTAATTCCCACAAGCTTGTGCTGCGCAATATTACCGTTCAATTTTAAACTGTCAATTAGTGCCGAAGCGCCATCAATCGCCCTCCCTAATTTATTTTTAAGTTTCAATCAATTGTTGTAACTAGCTAATTGAAATTTAAACTTCGTTAGTTCGACAAAAAAATAACTGAAAACGGCCCTTTTGCATGCCGTTCAGAATGGTACGCTTCAGTGGGTGCTCGGCAAACGTTCCGGAACGGCTCTATAACTTCTAAATTATTGTGCATCCTATATCGATATTGGAGTTTGACTAGGCTCTTTAGTTGGTTGATTTGCGATTTGTCACTTCTTTGTTAACCACACGTTACGTTAAGTTTCCATTGGGGGCGCTGGGATAGTGACGTCATCGTCAATTTTGTTAAATGTAATTCCCGTAGTGGTTATTCCTAATTGCAGTTTGTTTTACTCCCGGAGACAACGTTTGCTTTTACTAAACCATAGAGTGCAAAATTTTTAATGATTCCAGCTGAAAGAATATCCGTTGAACCGAAGTTTTACTCCCCAAAAGCTCGCCCTTCAGAGGCGCTCCAGCACTTAAACTGTTTGCTTGAGAAAAAAAGTGTAAGAGACATAATTTGTAGGAAATGGTATGTACTTTAACTATGTATAGGACCAACTTTTTTCTAAAAGTGCGTAGTTTTTGAGTTATAAGCAATAAACCAAAAAAACAGTGTTTGTACTGCTTTTGTAACTTTTTTTCACACTTGGTGCTCCAGCGCCTAAACCGTTTGTCCGAGGAAAAAACCTTTTAGATATTATTTATAGAAAATTTTATATAGCTTACTTTTATACAGACGCACTTTTCTCAAAAAGTGGTTAGTTTGGAAGTGATAAGCAAAAAACTGAATAGAGCAAACATCCGCCTTGTTGGACAAGTAACGTTCGGTGTACATTAACCTTCAACGAGCTCCAGCACCTAAACTGTTTGCTTGAGAACAAAAGTGTAAGAGGCATAATTTGTAGGAAATGGTATGTACTTTAATTATGTATAAAAACAGTTTGCTCTAAAAATTGTAGTTTTTGAGTTATAAGCAATAAACAAAAAAAACAGTTTTTGGACTGCATTTGGAATTTTTTTCACACTTGAACGTGCTCTAGCGCCTAAACAGTTTGCCCGAGGAAAAAATCTTTTAAATATAATTTATAGAAAATTTCATATGGCTTACTTTTATACAGAAGTAATTTTCTCAAAAAGTGGTTAGTTTGGAAGTGATAAGCGAAAAATTGAATATCGCAAACATCCGCCTTGCTGGTCAAGTAATGTTTGATGAACACTAAATTTCAACGCGCTCCAGCACCTAAACTGTTTGCTTGACAGAAAAAACTTAAGACACATAATTTGTAGGAAATTAAACGTACTTTATGTTCATATAGACGCACGCTTTTGATAAAGTACGTAGTTTTTGAGTTATAAGCAATAAACCAAAAAAACAGTTATTGGACTGATTTTGGAATTTTTTTTACACTTGAACGTGCTCTAGCGCCTAAACCGCTTGTCTGAAGAAGAAACCTTTTAGATGTAATTTATAGAAAATTTCATTTATACAGAAGCACTTTTCTCAAAAAATGGTTAGTTTGGAAGTGATAAGCGAAAAACTGAATAGCGCAAACATCCGCCTTGCTGGACAAGTAATGTTCGACGAACACTAAATTTCAACGCGCTCCAGCACCTAAACTGTTTGCTTGACAGAAAAAACTTAAGACACATAATTTGTAGGAAATTAAACGTACTTTATGTTCATATAGACGCACGCTTTTGATAAAGTACGTAGTTTTTGAGTTATAAGCCAAAAACCAAAAAAGGACAAAAATCCATTATTCTCGACCCACCCGACCGTAATGCTGCCATCTAAGGGTGGTAGTCGACAATTGCTTTTATTGAGCACTTGCAAAGTTCCTTTGGCCTAAATGGTTAAAAATTTTGTGCTTATCGCTTAGGAAAACTGACTATTTTGAAAATCGATAAGACTGAAAATTCAAAGACACTTCGCTATTTCCTAGTTCGCTAGATTTCTGACGCGTCATTTTCAACTTAGCCGAGTGCTTTAATGTTTTGTTGGCAAAAAGTTTGACGTTTTAGTTCAGATCGAATTTAGCGTGGTAATTTGTTTTCTTTCCATTTTTATGAAAAATAATTTGGTTGAACGAAAGTAGACGGACATATCGCTATTTATGATGATAGGATACGGCGAGAGGTGGCAATCGTTTCAAAAGAGGCGTATACTTTTATAATATAACCATAAAGCGTGCCTTCATCGAAATCATATTCTAAGTCGACAGCTTACAGAACATTTCGTTACTTCCACCGCTTCTATTTTAGTTTGCCCATGGTCTCGTTAGTGTGTCTGTCTGTATGTTAGTTCGTGTATTCGTTTTTTTGTCGGAAAACTTCTGCTCTTGTCCCCGTTTGTCTTTACACCAGACTTGTTTGAAATTTTTTGAAAAATAATCATAAAGTGACAGAATCGTCTTGTGTTAAAGACGATTAAAAAGTCTCTCATTTGCTCTAAAATCGCAAGTTGTTTTTATTTGACGAAAAGATCTGAATAAAATTTTCCAATTACAGTTTTCTTTTTACACAACAGAAGCAATAACTCTATTTTGTTCACCTTTTATATATCTCCCAATATCGAGACTGAAAACAAAAAGCTCCAGAAACAAAAGGATAAAAAAATCAACTTCGAGAAGGTATAGATTACGCTCATATTGTAGAATGTAGAACATTGGCTGCATGCAATTCGCAAGACCGGCCGGCCGTCTTTGCAACCAATTGCGAATTCAATTTTATTGTTTAGAAATTCAAATCGTGATTTTCTTCTATTTTCAACAATAAAATTCAGTCTCCCTGTAAGTAATGATGTCGGTGTAAAAATAAAGATAAACATCAAACGAAATGTAAATTTTTTTTAACCGAATAAAGGTTTGTTGCAGATCGTTTAAGCGCTCGCACAATGCAAACACCATAAAATTGATAAATTGCTAGAATTTGGCAATAAGTAATAACTTACTCTGTTTAGGATCGAGTATTACAGGATAACACATTACCGTTATTCTACTGTTAAACGGTTTAGGCGGTACGCGCAGTGTATTAACGATCGGCCATTGTGTTAATATTAATACACAAACACCACTTATTGCATCTTACGTAAACGTAACTCGATCGAGTTGCAAGTTGATATAATTAGAGTGTGAACGGTGAGATCAAGAAAGAAGGGCGAGAGATCAGTGTTATAAGTTGTTATAAGTTATAACAACAACAAATTGTACGTACTCGATAACTCGATATTTTCCGTTTCAACGTGAAGTGTGTAATTCGACACGATACAAAAGTTCACTTTTTCAAGTTTCAGATTCCCTTTGTGCCGTCTCTTTTACAACTGTCAGTTCACAACTACGAAAAATACTTTGCGGAAATTGATAAATTGTAATCACGCGAAACGTGCAAATTGAGCGAGACAAAGCGACGCTGAAAAATTCATTTGGTACAAATGTACGTCGCTCATATTGAATTCCTACCCAATAAACACAGTTGTGATATATATTATACGTATAAAAGCTTCAGATACCCAACGTTACTAATTAGTATATTGAATTTCGTTTAAAAAACGGAGCTGATGTCGCTCTTTATAACGTAGTTTTAGACCATTAATTTTCGGTTTTTATCCGGTATAAAAATACCTAAAATATACGAAGATATTCGGTTACATGACGAGTGGCAGTTTTTTAAATAAAAACGTAATTGAGAAAACGAATAAAATTAATTATACCTATGTGAAAAACGCTTGTTATGATATTCCAGGGAAATGTTCAGTTAACGTGATTTACTGGCGAGCTGTATGGCGGACGCTGGTGTGTAATATTTACTCTTTGTAAAAATACACGTAAAATAAACGTGTTTTAACAGTAAGGTTTTCTTATGATTAAAATATGTAGCTTAACATACGTTTATTTTATGTTTACGGTTGGTTGTTTTAGATGTATTTTAAACGTATATTATAACGGGTTTTCCAATAGGGATTTGACAACTTTGAATTCAATTTGTGAACGCACCTTTTCACTAATCATCGAACTGTAACTGTCAATTTATTCAGTAAACTTAACATTTTCATCATGGTATAGTACACGAACGAACAACGTCTGCAAATTATAAAAATTTACTACAGAAATTCGGAGCCGGTGACCGCTACTTTAAGAGCGGTAACTTCGGTTTTCGGTCGTAATTCTCGCCCTAGTGGACAGGCAGTGCAGTAACAAGTTTAGTGCAAAAATTTGAGTCTAAATATTTGTTGTGTGTTGTTGCCGTGCCAGTGAGACAACGGGTTGGTCGAAGTGTCGAAAATATCGCTGCCGTTGAAACGTCCGTAGCAAATGATCCAAATCAGTCAATTCTACGGCGTTCTCAAGAGTTGGCCATCGCCCAGACCACTTTATGGCAAATTTAGCGTAAGGATCTTGGTTTACACCCATACAAGATCAAGCTGACTCAAGAATTGAAGCCGATGGACCATTTGAAGCGACGTACGTTCTCCGATTAGACTCTGGAAGAGATGCGCCAAAATGATCAATTTCATCGCAAAATCATCTTCAGTGACGAAGCTCATTTTTGGCTCAATGGATTCGTCAATAAGCTAAATATGCGTTATTGGTCGGGTGAAAATCCACATGTGCTTCATGAAACACCACTTCATCCACAAAAAATAACTGTTTGGTGCGGTTTGCATGCCGGCGGCGTCATAGGGCCATATTTTTTCGTCGACGATAATGATCGTCACGTTACTGTGAACGGTAATTGATATAGCGCCATGATTACCGATTATTTTTGGCCCAAATTGGAAGATATGGACTTGGACAACATGTGGTTTCAATAGGACGGTGCCACAAGCCACACAGCACACGTTACAATCGATTTATTGAAGAGTAAGTTTGACGAGCGTGTTATCTCAAGAAATGAACCAGTCGATTGGCCGCCTCGTTCGTGCGATTTAACGCCTCTAGACTTTTTTCTTTGGGGCTACCTCAAGTCATTGGTCTATGCCAACAAGCCGACGACGTTGGAAGAGCTCAGAGCCAACATTGAACGCAAAATAGCAGCCGTTTCGACCGAAATGTGTGGCCGAGTCATCGAAAATTGGGTCCAACGAATCGACCGCTGCAAACGTGCCCGCGGTGGCCATATGAACGAAGTCGAGTTCCATTCATAAATGTTTTGATTGTACTTCAACCCGATAATAAAGTTTTTGAAATATCTCAAATGGTTTGCATTTTATTTTGAAAAAAAGTTGTCAAGTCCTTATTGGAAAACCCTATACGTATATAAAATCTATTTATTTCAACTACAAATTTTGACGTTAAATATACGTATATTTTTTAAACTTAATATTCGTTGTCGTAAAATCGTAGTATAAGAACTATTAGTGTTAACTATTTTAATGGTACTCGTGTATTATGTTATGGTAAAGTTAAACCAACAACGACGACTGTTAAATATATTTTAAATTTTTGAATGGCCATTTTCAGAGCAAAAACGCACATAGATACAGAGGACAGACAAGTACTCGGTTTTTTCAAATTTCCACTTTAACCCTTGAACAGGCGCTCGGTGAGTTGTAACACCGGTGGGCGCACGGACTGTGAGTCCGCAATCACTTTTAATTAAAATTTTGATATTTTAAGCAATATTTTCATCAAAATAATGACTAGGTATTTTAGAAAAACTATTTAACTAACTAAAAAAAATAGTTTTATTCTTCAAACAAAACAATAATACTATTATAAATAAATAAAATAAATTCGTCTATTAGAAGCTGACATTGTTTACCTAATTTTTAATTTAATTTTATTTATTATATTGTATGGAAAATTACTATTTTATTCTTAGGATGTTTATTACTAACCCAAATTTCATTATTTACTTATCAGGTATCAGAAAATTCGACACCTTCGGCACACAAAGCCCGAGTGGCGCGTGCGAATTGTGACTTGACTACGCCGTAAAAACAACCCGTGCTGCGATTTTTTTGCGAACGTTAATTATAATGTAGGGTATGCATATTTAGTAAGCTAGAATAAGTCACAAGTCGCTAAATTAAAATTTGGCAAAAATATAAACAAAAGTATAAATGTGCGGACTGAGAGTCCGCGCGCGCCCGTTCGAGGGTTAATGAGGACACACTGTAGACACGAGTGTTATGAGATGGTGATTTATCTAAGCAATGCCCTGAAACTAACCTTAAAATAGGAATTCGACCCAATAAGTCCCTGGACTCCGTCGAGAGACGAAAGGAGTACCGGCCGATTGCCTTAAGTTTCTTGGAAGCGCCGGATGACCGGAAAAATGTTTGAAAGAAGGAAAACGGCAAAATAAACCAAAATGGACAAAGAGGCAGACAAACGAATATATACAGACGAACGAACAGACTAAAATTCGTCTTATTTTTATAACTTTTAGCTTCGTCTGTTTAATTTACGGAGTGGCAGCAAATTAACCGAAGTCTAACCGCGCGCTTGTAAACAAACTAATTGTACATAGCACAGCCTCCTCAACCTGTTCGCGTACGGCGCAACGCTAGAAATTAATTAAATTAATAATGTCTCCGCGAACAAAAACGTTATTAAATCAACATCGACGTCGAGATACGTAACGGTTATCAATAATACTTTTGTAAATATCCTTCGACATAAAAAACGTCGTCAATCTTGCATAGTGACATACATAAGGTCGAATAAAGCATAGATCTGCGCCTCTCTGATAGGTTGATTTATAGACAGATGAAAACCTTTATTATATGAAATAAAGAATCGCAAAAAACTTGTATTAAATTGGAAATGAATTACCAAGAGAGAAGGCGATAACAACCAAATAAAATCTACAATCGTAAGATTTTCCGACATCCTTTGAATTTCGCGTGAATTAAAACGTCTATTATACGTTTATTGATTCAAGCTGCAAGTCGTTTTAAACGTATTAATTAATTTTTTTATGTAAAAGAAGACTCTTGCGCGAAAACTAATTTTTGCTGACTAATAGAATTTTATTATTGAGCACCGCAGATTATTCGACGCTAACAGAAAAAATGACTCGGAATATTCTCCTTATATTGGACCTTATTTTTTTATACAGCTTTTCATAGATCCCGAAGATTTCCTACACAAAGATATAAAATCGTTTTATATGAATAGAGCTATAAAATATCTGATTGTTTCTCCTGCGTTATTTATCTTTAACCAATGTCTGCCTAGTGACATATTTTTATACTTGTACCAAAAAAGTTATACTTTTTGTGTAATTCATAAGCCGCTTACGCGATGTACTTTTATACAAGGCATTAATTTGTTTAAGAGTAGGAAATGTAACAAAAATGTTATGCATTTTATGGTCGTAAGTGAGAAGCTTTAGAGCAAACATACATTTATTATGTCGAAAAGCATCAGATCCGAATATCAAATAGGTCGTAATAAAGTCAAAACTGATATAAAAATCCCACTTTAATGCTTTTTGTGGATTTACACAAATCTCTAATCCTCCCTGACCGAAATTTCCTCATCGACACATAAAAATCCGGTTGTCGTTGTAACTAACAACGTCTAACACGAAAAAATTTGTAAAAAATAAACTATTCGTTTGACCCCCGAAAACCGATACTTTTGTTGAACTATAATATTTCAACGCGTTCTAGCACCTAAAGTGTTTGTTCTAAAAAAAATTTAAGAGAAATGAATTGTAGGAAATTAAATGGACCTTAATTTTATATAAAAACACTTTTCTTAAAAAGTGCGTAGTTTTTGAGTTATAAGCAATAATAAGCAAAACAAATCAATTTTTGGCTAGATTTTGGACTTTTTGTCAAGCTTTAACGCGCGCTAGCACCTAATGAATTTTTCTGAAGAGAACATCTTTTAGACATAATGTAAAGGAAATTGAATATGGGTTCCTTTTATATAGATGCATTTTTCTCAAAAAGTGTGTAGTTTTTGAGTTATAAGCAATAAACCAAACAAAACAGTGTTTTGGCAGATTTTGAAATTTTTGTCAAGTTTAACGCGCTCTAGTGCCTAAGCCGTTTTTTTGACGAAAACATTTTTTAGACATAATTTGTAGGAAATTTAATGTGGTTTACTTTTATATTGATGCAAATTTTAAAAAAATGTGTAGTTTTTGATTTATAAGCAATAAACCGAACAAATAAATTTTTGGCTAGATTTTGGACTTTTTGTCAAGCTTTAACGCGCTCTAGCGCCTAATCCATTTCTCTGAGGAAAACAACTTTTAAATAGCATTTATAGGAAATTTAATGTGGTTTACTTTTATATAAGTAGATTCATTTTTCTCAAAAAGTCTGTAGTTTTCGATTTACAAGCAATAATCCAAACAAAACAGTTTATTGACAAATTTTGAAATTTTTCTCAAGTTTTAACGCGCTCTAGTGCCTAAGCCGCTTTTCTGAAGTAAACATCTTTTAGAAATTTGTAGGAAATTTAATGTGGTTTACTTTTATATTAATTCGTTTTTCTCAATAAGTGTGTAGTTTTCGAGTTATAAGCAATAAACCAAACAAAACAGTTTTATGGCAGATTTTGAAATTTTTGTCAAGTTTAATGCGCTCTAGTGCCTAAGCCGTTTCTTTGACTAAAACATCTTTTAGACATAATTTGTAGGAAATTTAATGCGGTTTACTTTTATATTGACGCTAATTTTTCAAAAAATGTGAATTTTCGAGTTATAAGCAATAAACCAAACAAATCAATTTTTGGCTAGATTTTGGACTTTTTGTCAAGCTTTAATGCGCTCTAGCGCCTAAACCATTTTATTGAGAAAAACACCTTTTAGATATGATTTGTAGAAAATTTAATGTGGTTTACTTTTATATAGATGCATTTTTCTCAAAAAGTGTGTAGTTTTTGAGTTATAAGCAATAAACCAAACAAAACATTTTTTTGACAGATTTTTAAATTTTTGTCAAGTTTTAACGCGCTCTAGTGCCTAAGCCGTTTTTTAACAAAAACATCTTTTAGACATAATTTGTAGGCAATTTAAAGTGGTTTACTTTTATATTGATGCGAATTTTTAAAAAAATGTGTAGTTTTCGAGTTATAAGCAATATACCAAACAAATCAATTTTTGGCTAGATTTTAGACTTTTTGCCAAGCTTTAACGCGCTCTAGCGCCTAATCCATTTCCTTGAGGAAAACACCTTCTAGATATCATTTGTTGGAAATTTAATGTGGTTTACTTTTATATTGAAGCATTTTTCTCAAAAAGTGTGTAGTTTTCGAGTTATAAGCAATAAACCAAATAAAACAGTTTTTTGACAGATTTTGAAATTTTTATCAAGTTTAACGCGTTCTAGTGCCTAAGCCGTTTTTTTTGACGAAAAGATCTTTTAGACATAATTTGTAGGAAATTTAATGTGGTTTACTTTTATATCGATGCTAGTTTTTCAAAAAATGCGTAGTTTTCGAGTTATAAGAAATAAACCAAACAAATCAATTTTTGGCTAGATTTTCGACTTTTTCTCAAGCTTTAACGCGCTCTAGCACCTAAACCGTTTGCCTGAGGAAAAACCTAAGACATATGGTTTGTAGAAAATTTAATGTGGTTTATTGTATATACAAAAGTTTTACCAATAGAGTGCGTAGTTTTAGAGTTAGAAGCAAAAAACCGAGAAACGAGCAAAATTACACCTTTCTGTTCTTTAGCCTTTAATCGTTGTATGTATCGTTTAAGACAATGACTGTCAAAGTATCCACAACAGTCGGAGTGTGCGATTTTAAACAAAAAAAAAATTACGCCGCTTTATAGTCATCGAAATAAGAGACAGAATATTTGAATAGGTAATAGAAAACCAAATAGAGTTAGTAATCACGCATCCAAAAGTAACATACCTTCTTCATATATTCTATATATTTCACTATATGCGAGATTTGATACAATGTTGAGCACGTGCAGAGCTACACTCGACATGCACGGAATATTTTACTCAAAAAAGTCCTCCTTTAGAACGCGTTTTTTTCCTCATTCTTATTTTTAAATTGTACGAAAAAACAAGTTTTTCTTCAAATTAGAGCGCGAGATAATTGGACGAGAGTTAAGGTGGAAATTCTCGCGATTTCCTTAATCCGGAGCTTTAGTAGTTCCGTTTGTAAAAATATCGACGGTTTAGTTTAAATACAAAAACGAGCTACGAATGTTTCGTCGACACTTAATAGAAGCGAAAAGCTATTTCTATTTGAACCACTTTTCTATAGTATAGTAAGATAAAATAAATCGAAATGCAGGTCTTTAAGCCACTTTTAAATCGAATATGTGGCGGAGCATAGAAATTTTATAATATGCCGTTGTAACAACAAAATCAGAAAATGCACTTAAGCGCATTATGCATAGAGAGTTGAGAAAAGAAAAGTGTCATTGGAATGGATATTGAAAACGTTACAGGAAACGCTATTGAGAAGTCCGTATAATAACACGACTGTTCACAAGATGAGAACAGATTTATTTTCTTTATTCTCTCCTCTTTTATGTCGTGTGCTTCATTTCCTTTATAAATCTACCGTTGTTGTGTTAAACTGTCGAACTACATGCGTTTAGAATCTCATCATCATTTTCTTTATACTGCAGAGTATTAGTAATTTAAGAATCGATTGGAGGGAAGTTCAGTCTTAGGCGCGCCTTAAGACAACATTCGAGGCCCACTCATCTTTTTTTCTGCTGCCTATTCGAAAGAACGAAAGTCACGCCCTTAAGACTCGCCTTAAATATCGCCGATAAAGGCCATAAACAAAAAAGTTTGTTATAAAAACTTTTTTCTTTTATAAAAAACTCTTTTAATTTACAAGCTTCAAAGGAAATTTTTTTACGGAAGCTTTGAAAACATTTTAAAACAAAATTTCTTATAGTGAATACTCGTCAATTTTTTTAATTACAACTGGGCAACCCTAATTTCTATTTAAAGTAATAAGTAATAAACATTACCACCATTATAATTAGTTCGAGCGGAAACAAACTTCATGAAGTGAGATGTTGCAAGACGGGCTCGAAGCTCGAAGTTAAGCTAGAATTAAATAGAAGTCGTTAAAATGTTCAAAAAGTATATCCAAGTGAGCTCTTTCTCTTAGAATTTTTTTTAGAATGGTCGATTTAGAGAATTTTACAGTTCTACACTTTTGTCTGTATTCTAGCCTTTGTGCTTCCGTCTATTATAGTCTTTATAGTCCCAAGTGACAAAGTTTGTAGAATCTTTTTCAACTCAAAATTACTGTCGAATCATTGTAGGATCAAAAGCGGTTGTGGGTAGCGGCTCAAAATTTCCAGAAAATGTGTGTTTACGAGAAACAACAGTTTTTATATAGAGAGAACTACCTATTGAATTTAGACTTTCTACTCCCCCTTTTTAGATTTGATGTTGTATGACTATACTTCAACGCGCTGCGTTCTAGCGCCTAAACTATTTGATTGACGAACAAAATTCAAGAGACATAATTTGTAGAAAATTAAATTAAATTTATTTTTGTATAAAAACACTTTTCTCTAAAAGTGCGTAATTTTCAAGTTATACTTAAGCGATAAACAAAAAAAAGTTTTTTTGCGAACTTTGAAATTTTTGTCAAACTTTAACGCGATGTAGCGCCTAAACTGCTTATCTAACAAAAAAATTTATAGAATGTTATTTTTACAAAATTTTATGTAGTTTACTTTCGTATAAAAGATTTTTTCTCATAAAGTGCGTAGTTTATGAGTTATAAGCGATAAAATAGTTTTTTGCAGACTTTGGAATTTTTGTCAAACTTTAACAAATCTAACCTAAACTGCTTGTCTGACAAAAAAATTCTTAAAATTTAATTTTTACAAAATTTTATGTAGTTTACTTTTGATTTTTTCTCATAAAGTGCGTAGTTTTCGAGTTATAAACGATAAATAAAAACAAAAGTTTTTTGCAGACTTTGGAATTTTTGTCAAACTTTAACGAGCTCTAGAGCCTAAACTGATTGTGTGACAAAAAAATTTATAAAATATAATTTTTACAAAATTTTATGTAGTTTACTTTTGTATAGGAAATTTTTTCTCATAAAGTGCGTAGTTTACGAGTTATAAGCGATAAACAAACTAATAGTTTTTTGCAGACTTTGGAATTTTTGTCAAACTTTAACGCGCCTTAGCGCCTAACCTGCTTGTTTGACAAAAAATTATTAAAATTTAATTTTAACGAAATTTTATGTAGTTTACTTTCGTATAGAAAATTTTTTCTCATAAAGTGCGTAGTTTTCGAGTTATAAACGATAAATAAAAACAAAAGTTTTTTGCAGACTTTGGAATTTTTGTCAAACTTTAACGAGCTCTAGTGCCTAAACTGATTGTGTGACAAAAAAATTTATAAGATATAATTTTTACAAAATTTTATGTAGTTTATTTTTGTATAAAAAATTTTTTTTTATAAAGTGCGTAGTTTTTGAGTTATAAGCGATAAACAAAAAAACATTTTTTTGCAGACTTTGGAATTTTTGTCAAACTTTAACGAACTCTAGTGCCTAAACTGATTGTGTGACAAAAAAATTTATAAAATATAATTTCTACGAAATTTTATGTAGTTTACTTTTGTATAGAAAATTTTTTCTCATAAAGTGCTAGTTTTTGAGTTATAAGCAATAAACATAAAAAAAGTTTTTTTGCAAACTCTGGAACTTTTATCAACTTTAATGCGCTCTAGTGCCTAAACTGCTCGTCTAACAAAAAAATCTATAAAAATTGTTGTTAAATTTTATCGCGCTTTAACAAATTCAATTTAATTTATAGAAAATTTTACATAGTTTATTTTCGTTTAGCAGAAATGATCTCCTAAAAGGAGTAGTTTTTGAGTTAAATGCAAAAAACCAAAGAATAAACAAAAACCCACCCTTCTTGAGCCACCGCAAGTTATTGCTATCACTTAGGAGTAGTAGACGGTCGGCTTCATTATTTATTTGCAATTTTTTTCAGCCTTTTAACCTCCTCTCACAATTTCTTGGAATTAATATCAATTTTTAACTTTTTCTACTTTTTCGAGGCGCTATACTTCAACGCGTTCTAGCACCTAAACTGAAAAGAGCAAGTAGGAAATTTAATGTACTTTATTTTTATATTCAAACATATTTCTCCAAAAGTTCGTAATTTTTTAATTAGAGCGATAAGCGAAGAACAGTTTTTAGGCCGATTTTGGAATTGATTTCAAACTTTAACGCCCTCTGGCGCCTAAAGCGTTTTTTTTATGAAAAAACCTATTGAACTTAATTTGTAGAAAATTTAATGTAGTTCATTTTCATAAAGAAGCAGTTTCCTCATAAAGTGCGTAGTTTTCCAGTTATTGGTGAAAACCCGAAGAAAGAGCAACAGCTCACCGTTCTCGAGCCACCCTAAGTTAATTCTGCCACTTTGAAGTGGTCGACGGTCGGTTTTATTAAACTTATCGTTTACAATTTTGTACTGTATCGTTTTGTAAAACTGCACGCTGCCTCCAAGACTATATAGGTATAAACTATTCAGTTTGCATTAATAAGCTGCTAACCGATTCAACTAAAAATTCATAAAAAAAAGTTACAACATATTTAAATGAAAATTGTAGCGTTTTTATTAAATCGCAGGTTCGTTTAGTAACGAAATTTTGTAATTTGACGAAGCCCTTATGAATAAAATATGCAAATTTTAATTGGCTCGAATTATAAATAAAATATGACGACGTTAAAGTTAACCGAGGCCAAAACATGTTTAAAAAAATATAATTTAAAATGACTTTTTTGAGAACTTAATAAATAATTGTTTAGTAATTTTAACGCAATTAACGAAAATTTTAATTAAAATTTTGAATCGAATATTGAGAAAAAATAATTGGTTGTTGATTGTTAACTAATTTAATATAACCTCTTACACAAGCACTATAATATAACAAATTTGTTTCGAAGTTAGGTACAAATTAAATAAATTTGAAATAATTTAATTTCGTTTCAAACACGATAATTTATAATTAATTTCTTCTCAAAACATCAAAGTGCTTGCTAAGTTAATAAATTATTAAATGTAATAACATCAAAAACGATATTAAAAGGAACTTTTTTAAGATTTCGGTCGTAATTTTTATAGTCGAGTTGCTTTTTGGAAAGTGGCCTAAAAGCCGTACGCACAATAAGGGAAAACTAATATGTAGTTAATAGTACCGAACACCCTTAAACTTGTTGTCAATGAGCCACTCAAAAGAAGTGGAGCTTGCAGATTTGGCGTTAAGTTGCACGCGATAAGAAGGGATGGCAATAAACTTTCTGCAGCCCTCACTTAATATTTATTAGTATTAGGAATAAAAATCAACACATTCTTTTACCTTTAAGACGACGTTATAGTCCGTTTTCAAGTATACAAAAACAGGTTCCCGTGGGATCCTTGATGAAGCAAGTGTGGCACTAGTTTCAATCTCTTTGTTTGACCTTGGAGAAACATAATTTCGATGTTGGCACTCTCGAAAATTATGTGTCCTAGTGCTGTGCGCGAAAGAAAATGGCCAACATCGCAACACTTTTCTACCTATCTATTGGGAATACAAAAAAAAGTTCTATACAAAAACTATTGCTACATCAATTCTACATAAAAAAGGTTATTATAAATTTTTATGTAGGATTAACCGTTTCCTCAAAAAGAGGACTGTTCTTTTGCAATTGTGCAATAACAGGCACTCGTGGGCTATTGATGAAGCAAGTGTGACACTAGTCTCAATCTCTTTGTTTGACCTTGGAGAAACATAATTTCGATGTTGGCACTCTCGAAAGTGATGCGCGTGAGTGCTGCACGCGAGAAACAAAATGGCTAACACCTCAAATACTTTCCAATTTATCTTAGAAATTCCAATTTTTGGTATCTTGTCTATTAGGGAGGCCTAATGATAAATCCAAGTTTTCCACCTCCGCAGACCCCCGCATCTTTGTCAAAAATCCAAGAAACTGCTAAATTTTACACCTCTTTTCAGTGGCTGTCAATTTTGACCGCGAAAGATTAATTTGGTGGCAAAGATAGTAGAATACTTTTTTTAAATAGACAAAATTTTCTACCATTTGAGATTATAATGGTCTCTGCAAACCTAAAGACCCGTGTCCACTAGCAAGCAACTTGTGATAGATTTTTCAGACACTGCTTGCGTAGCCGTGTACACACAATTTACGTTTTTATCGAATTTACTCTACACAAATTACTATAGCAAGTAGCTTTTGTGGTTTCAAGTGTACACGTCTTTATTGAAATATCTCCGGCTATAGAAAGAAGCAGGTAGTATACCTATCATAAAACTCATCGATTTACAAAGAGCTTACAGATCTTTGGGAATTATCTTTTAAATTTTGGGAAGACATTTATTTAATCCCCTACAATCCATTTGCACACAAATTTGTAAAGGTATATGTCGATTTACTAAGAATTACCAAATTCAAATTTGAAAATAAAGCTGAAGTCAAATTGGAATGAGTTTTAGTTGTTCAACTACAGCTTCTGTTTTTTGGTTTTTATGTGCTATTTTTCTTTCAAACAAATCAGTCTTTATCAAGACTATACAGTGTATATTATTTACTTTTGAGCAGTAACTTAAAATTTTTTTTATTTTTTAAATCATAACCGTGCATTTCCACTACGTATATTATTTGTTTCTACACATTGCGTAAAAAAAGAAACGCACGGTAAAAATTTTAATTTAGTCCGTAATAATTAGTATACATATTTTGATGTTACTAATATACTTACACATTGTTTTTAATTGTGGAGTAAACGAAATTGATTTGCAGATCAAGTCTTTGATGAAAGCAAAAGTTTTTTTTTGTTATCGACCACTTTGTTTGTCGAGATACCGACTTCAAAGCTTGTCATAAATCATTATATGTATTTAGGTACTTTTGACTACAAAGGAGGGCCAAGGAAACACAAGTACACAAGTGAAAGATGGTGAAAGAGAATTAAATTTCATTACATCAAAATATTCCCAAGAATACGTGACTCGTCTGTCTTTTGGCCACTTTTACTTTTTTGAATTTTCTTTCATTCCTGGCTTATCTATTTCCTTAAAATTATGTAATCTCCGTTGAATCTCAGTCCTTTCGAACAATTGCGCTAATTTCACCAATGTGGCTTATTTTTTTATTCGTTTTTTGCTTGGGATACAATTCAAAAGTGTCATTTAGCAAATAAGTATCTTTTGGTCGCTCAAAGACGTTTTTCTTTCATCTTGTATATAAGTAATTTGTACGCTTGCAAAGAACTTTCGGAACTGTTTCGAAAGTTTTGCTTCATTCGGTTTTGGCAAAACGCCCGTGAACACTTGCAAATTAGGGGTCGACCAAATTTATACCTCTCACACCGAAAAGATTTATTTACTTGCGAAAATTTTTGTCGAGAACTGTCAATCATTTCAAAGTTGCTTCGTATTTTACTACCTGAGGGTAGTAATAAGGGTTTACAATTTTAAGATATATGGACGCAGTTGACCAGTCCAGTAATGCTTAAAAGAATGCCACAGCACTTCTAAAAAATTGTTTGGTCAACTTTCGTTGTGACAGTAAAGTCTTCCGTCCTTCTTATAAATAATTTGAAAACTTGTTGTCTAACCATTGGAACAGCTCCGAAAGTATTTGCCCGAGTCGGTCTTGCCAAGTCGCACGTGTACACTAGCAAATCGTGCGATTGTATACTTGCAGCAGTTTTACTCTATGTGCCGTGTACACGTGGTTTACACAGTATGCACCTGTTCTCAGACCTAACTTGCGAAACTTTTACTTGCTAGTGGACACGAGCCTTAATAGTATCTCAGATACAAGTGTACAAAAGTTTTCAATTTTGTCACATTTTGGCGATACAGCTTTCGACAAAGATCCGGATTATGTACCTTGTATCAAATAGGGTAGTAAAGATTTTCTGGTATGTTGTACATGATGAAGGTCTAATGACAAATCTAAGTTTTTGACCTCGGTGGATCTCCGGATCTTTGTCAAATCTTCAAAAATATATACGATTTAGATCTGCTGTTGTTTTGAATATTTGAGAAACATCCGGAGTTCCATCGGGAACAAAAACTTGGACTTATCATTTAGACCTTCATCATGTACACCATACCAAAAAATCGTAATTACCCCATTTAATGTAAGGTAAATAATCCGGATCTAGATATATGCGTTTTAGTTTTAGGTTTTTGAGACGGGTTCGTATTATTTACCTATCAGCAAATTGAGTAGCTATAATTTTTTGGTATGTTCTATGAGACGGAGGCCTAATGATAAATTCAAGTTTTGGTCTTTGGCGGATCTCCGGATCTTTGTCAAATATCCAAAAGTAAAGCAAAACTAAATCGTATATATTTTTGAATATTTGACCAAGATCCGGAGATCCACCGAAGACCAAACGTGGATTTATTATTACATCTTCATCATATAAGACATATCAAAAAATCATAACTGCTGCATTTTGTGCAAGGTAAATAATCCGAATCGCTGTATCGCTAAAAATAACAAAATAGGAAAAATTTGTCAACTTTTGTGCACTTGTATCTCGGACACCACTAGGTTTATAGAGACCAATCTAGTCTCAAATTGTATAAAATTTAGTATACTTTTAAAAAGTATTAAACTACCTTAGCCGAAAAATTAATCCTTCGGGGTCAAAATTGACAGAAACTAAAAAAGTTTTTAAAATTTCGCTGTTTCTTGGATTTTTGACAAAGATCCGGAGGTCTGCCGAGTCCAAAATTTCAATATATCATTAGGCCTACGTAATAGACAAGGTACCAAAAAATCAGAGCTATTTAGATAGATTAAATAGTGTTTGCGATATCGGCCATTTTTTTCTCGAGTGCTGCCCTAAAACGCATAATTTTCGAGAGTGCCAACATCAAAATTATGTTTCTCCAATGTTGAACAAAGAAATTGAGATCAATAACATACTTGCGTCATCAAGGTTCCGACGAGAGCCTGGTTTTGTACAATTACAAGGGGGCTGTAAGCTTTCTGAGAAAACAGTGAGTCCTACATTAAAATTGGTAATAACCTTTTTTGTGTATAATTGTTGTAGCAATATTTTGTATATTAAACTTATTTTGTAACAACAATGGTTCCTCAGATAAATTGGAAAAAGTGTTTGCTATGTTAGCCATTTTGTTCTTCACGCGCAGCAGTCAAACGCATAATTTTTGAGAGTGCCAACATCGAAATTATGCTTCTGCCAGTTCAAATAAAAAGATTGAGATCAATGCCACACTTGCTTCATCTAGGATCCCACGGATGTACATTTGAGAGCGGACTATTACGTATCATATAGGCATTTTTTAAATATTTGTCGTAAATAAAACATTGTAAGAGTATAAAGTTTATTGTGTATAGCGCTTTTGAAGACGATTTCGACTGTCTCAATAATAAAACACGGAATACATAACAAAAGAAGTTCAGAGACTGCGTTTCCTGCTGAAACCTTTCTTGTCAATCGGATATTTCTTACAAAATACTTCGCGGGCGCGCAAAAGGGGAATTTTGACGGAGTTGCCGAAAGAGGCTATCGAAATACCTAATTTTGAGTTTAGGTCTCAATTTTTGCCGCAAGGCCACGCTTTAAAATGACGCATTAATAATAAGAACTATTATTAATATCTAGTTGGCAGTTGATGATGGATGAAACGCATATCTAGTTGAATGACACAAAATATCATTTGAACCGAGCGCCTTAAAGTAGTACGTACTACAAGAAAAGTTTCCAACAAAAGATTTATTATTAAAGTTGGAGTTTTTGTTTTTTTTTAAATTCTTTAAAGTGAAATATACTACACAATATGAAATTCTCGACGTGTCTCGAGTAAAGCCTATACAGCAGAATGCCGATAACTGTGACTGCATACACGGAAAAAGCGAAAAGCGCCAGCAACAGGAACGTAAGGTTCACGTCAGCGACAAAGTTAGAATTTTCTCCAATTGGAAATTTATTTAAATTCGCCAAATTTGCACGTATTCGACTTTGAGCTTTTTTTTTCATTTTCAAAACATAGCAATCCACAAAAAAAGAGGAGAAAACTATAATAAAATAAAATTGTTCGAGTTACAGACGAAAATACCTCGTCGACTAGTAAAAGTAACGGACGAAACAAAGAACAACAGTAAGAAATTGAGTGCAAAAGTGTGATAAGCGGAAAACTCAGATTTATGAACTTGCATTATAAAGACACGGCTTTTACTGACTAGTTTTTCCAAAGGGAAAAGTTTAAGTAGGAGCTTTACGTTGTCACAGTTGAAAAAATCGTCCAACCATGAATTAACACAGAAACACAGAGAGACAAGAATTTTAGAAAGTAACCGAAACTTCGCAAAGCTCGGATTTAAAACGAATTCGACGCGGACAATTAACATACCGTACAGTCTTTTGTTTTTATAACAATAGCGC
Organism: Malthinus flaveolus; assembly: GCA_950108345.1. Lineage (NCBI taxonomy): Eukaryota > Metazoa > Arthropoda > Insecta > Coleoptera > Cantharidae > Malthinus > Malthinus flaveolus. Next base: position 21,162,476 of record OX467286.1, on the reverse strand, counting down.
GAATTGCATGCAAAGCAAATATGTTTTCGTTCCTCCTTTCTAATGTTTAATGCAACGCATTTAGAAATAGCGCAGTGTTGAAATAACAAAAAAATGTATAAATATTTTTCCTTAAGTTTTCACATCGGTAAAAGTGGGTGGGGGGAGAAAATAGACGTGTGTCGGAAGTGCAGAGAAAAAATGATTTGGAGAACAGTCTACGAGCGAGAAAATTGAATATCGACACATTAATTTTCACTTTTCCGTTTACTTGACTTTGACAGGCTTTTATTTACAATTCGACGATTTGGTTTCAACTAAAAGCGAAGTAACATGAAGCAATCATTGTAACGGCATACGGCAACGAGGAAATGGAGTATTTCGCTATATTCTCACTGTTTACTTATTACGGAAGAAAATAAACGAGTTTTCTTTATTTAAATATCTTTACAGACCGCACTATACTGGATGAAAACTATGAAAATCGTAGTACAAAAATGTAAAAGAACGTAAACTATTTGTTTTACGTTCTCGAGTTATTCTCTAAATGTACGAAAGAAGCAGCCTCGCTATATTTAATGTTCAGAGTACAAAGCCAGGTGCCAGAAGTGTGTTCAATTATATAAAAATTGGTGGTTAATTGCAAATTACAAGACCTACGGTTCGATGTGTGAACTTTCACGATTTCACCTTTCTCATTGTGCCTTCCGAGAAGTGTCGCTGGACGCGAGTAGCCCATCAAAGCGAATTTTCCGAAGACCGCGGTAAATAACATAGATGTAAGCATCTAGCGATTAAAAATAGAAAAATATATACAAGGTGTTTAATTTTACCAAAGCGACAGTTCTCGCCGTTTTTAAACGTGTGCGCCTCCGGCGCCATTTCCACTCCAAACGAGCTAATCGTAAAGAAAAACTTTAATTTTCACTTTAATAAGTAAACAATAAAGAGTGAAATTTCATTTCGCATTTAGTTCATTTAAGAAAGAAGTAAAGAAAGTTTATAAAGCGCACTTTTGTAGGAGACGTAAAGATTGCATTTTCTTACATGTGCAATTTTGCCGAATGAGAAAACTTAAGTCTTTCTAATGTTTTCTTTTAACTATAAAAATAAATTTTCAAACTTCTTCTTTTGTACAATTTAGGAATATAAGAATAGTATAAATTACAATCTTAGAGTGCGCGCTATCTTTTATAGATTTCGAGTTTATTTCAAAAATAATGTGTCTGCGCTTTCAAATACCGCTCTTCAAAGTTGAACTGAAAAAACTATTTCAAAAATTTAAAAAAACGTGGACTGCAGCGTTCCGTACCGTATCAATTTTTTAGGACTTTTCAGATGACAGTAAGTTACTTCATTACTTTTACTTCATTACACAGCTTGAGCATTTTAGTGTGCGCATTTGAACAGCTCTCGCGTCTAAACTACTAGTCTTAGAATATAACCGTTCGAGACTTTTTTGTAGAAAATTTACTGCCCTATAAAAAATGTTCTATACAATTTTGTCCTATCTGGCTTAGTTTTCACTATGCGAGCGGTTTTAAGGATGAAAATGTAAATCGCAAACATTTAACAATCTTTTGTTAAATTTTGTGCCCCATTTCCCTCTACACTGCAATGATTAGACCTATTAGACAAACCACAGCGACTCTTCGGCCTTATGGTAATAGGAGCCATGAAAACCACTCTTTCGGCAGCTGTGATGCTCTTCCCACTGGATCTATATGTAGAGGAGGTGGCAATAAAAGCAAATGTTACGTGGTCTCTGTAGTTCCTCGTACACCACCCGGTCGGTGGTCCGTCGGAGGGCCTAGGCTAGACTCAGTGCAAGTGGTCGTGAGTCCAAATAACAGTTAAACGAAAAGTAAGATTGGGCGCCAAGCAACCGGCCCTTGGGCCCCCCTCAACCGGTTGCTTAGCCCCGGGCGGCGGGCGGTGACAATATCGGTGTTACTCGGTAATAAGACAATCACTAGACGGTAACAGTTTTTAATATACACCAACTCGATAACAGCTATATAACAACAATACAAGTGCCTAGCCCTAAACGGCGGTATAACGCAGTGGGTGTTAGGTGTTGGCGAGCTAAATGATGACGCGACGATAACATAAATTAGAGACTAAAACGCACGACGGGGATTATACCCGTCCAACTTGCCAAAAAAACGATGCCGGAAGACGATAGTCGAAATCCACCAGTCAAGAAAAGCTGGAAGCCGGAAACAAAAAAGCCGCCTGTAGATCACGTGAATGTCGGTTATAACGGTGAGCAAAACGAAACAAAAATACACTTACCTTCTGCAAGAAGGCGACTAAACAGATAAAGAAAGCCACTCAAATCCCCTACACGGGCTGACGGGAACCGGTAAATAGATATCAAAGAGAGAGCCGGTTCTCGTTTAACGGCGGGAGGCCACACTTAATAAATTGTAGAAATACACGTATACCACGTACTCGTTTGAAACCCCACATCCCCACAACACGTCGGCGTGACTCGCTACTCTCAAATGCATCCCCGGTAGCACGACAGACTCACCACTATCACCTCTACGCTCTCGCGATCGTAGCGAGGACAATTAAATTTCGTCACTTAAATATTAAATTTACGGAATGCTCTAAGAATCTACCTCTTCGAGACCGTATCTCCCAAAAATAGGCATTCAATAGACACTTTCAAACTTCAATAAATCCAATGGAGAACATCGTAGCAGACGTAATTGTCTTTACCGAAAGAGTCTGGAGCAGGTGTGCATTCACCTGAACTTGCTCTCAAAAGCAGCTTCAGTTTTCCAAACTGAGCTTATGGGAATAGTAGACCTAATCAAAAAAATACTCATATAGACGGACAGCAAAGCTGCCTTTCAAGCCCTAAACACTTGTAAGGTAGCCTCTGACCTCTGGGAATAGTAGATAATCCCACATTTCGTAAATGCGAACTAGAAAACGAAACAGCTGAATACGTACTGTGCTACTGTTTTACGTAGTTTTTCTTCCCCGAGTCCGTTACCACCCGGCAGGTGGTCGTTGAAGACTCCCCAATGGGAAGTTCGGGCTAAACTCAAGGGAGGTGGTTGTGAGTTCAAAACGACAGTAGGTGATAAAGTTGGACGCCAAGCAACCGGGCCCTTGGGCCTCCCCAGCTGGTTGTTGAACTCCGGGTGGTAACGGTAGCTTGATTCTCAATTTATTAAATATACAATATAAATAAAACAATTAAATCGTGCGACAGTAACAATAAATTTATAAAAACACCCCCAACGGGGTTTACTGGCAAAATCCTAAACACTCCTACAAAAACGAAGCCTCGCATCTATGGATGGCCTTCCGTGGCGCGTGTTGGTGAACTGGGAATATATACCAGTATATGCTCGGGACGGCGTGGATTCCGTTCAATCTTGTAACCTGCTGGGCACGAATCCTTCGGAGGTAGACAAGAAGAAAAACCAAAGAAAAACCGCCTGTGGATCACGAGAAAAGGTGATGATGATAACAGTGAGCAAACACAACAAGAAACCACTTACCTCCTACTGAAGGCGGTTACTTAGACATTCGATGATGAACACGTCAATCTCCTGAGCGGGTGACCGGGTCCTTGGTTACCAAGTAACAAAGCAAAAGAAAAAGAGAGCCGGGTCCCGTTTAACGGCGAGGGGCTATATTAAAAACCGAAGAATACTAGCAAAGCTTTAACTATTGGTTTGCGCCCCACGATACGTCGACGTGAATCTACAACTCACGGGCTCGCCGTTATCACCCCCACCTTCTCGCGATCGTGACGGGGACAATCACATTTCGTTATTTTCCCGGTTATTCGGAAGAAAGCGTATTAACAACTGTTCAACTCTTGCGTCGATCAAACGATTCGTGTTGGAAGACTTCTGGCTCGATATGACCAGAATTATCACACCTCCCCTCCCGCCAGATTCTGGAGCTCATTCTGCAAGTTTGATTGGCTTGGAGAAGGGACGAGGATTACATTTTTTGTTAATCTTGAATCCCATCTATTAAAAAACAGCTTTTACGTTGCCTGGTCCTTTTTGTAGAACACCCTGTATTTATTCGTTATTAAATATTTTTATTTTTATTAAAAGACGCACTATCGGATCAGTGTGGTCAATATGCGCAGATATCGCGATTTTTTATTGATGTATCATATAAGTTTAGTCGGCCCACCCACTCGTGTAATTCGAACTTAATCGCACGAAAAATTATTACACGCGCGCGATGCTCATCATTTTTATTTCTTTTAAAAATATTTCGCAAGTTGAAAATTGTCTATTAAATTGCCACTTCCGATATTCATTTTTTAGCCCAAGTACATTACATCATGATTCCGTTAAAAGCTTTTGTAACTAACAAGAGAGATTTTTGGATATAAATTTCAGGAGATAAAGGATTTTATTTGGTGGATCCTAAAATGTAATAAAGTGAAATGAGAGTGATAAAACAATTAAATTGTTATCATAAAGATATAGTGGCACTTAAGTTATATTTTTAAGAAATGACGCATTTTGTGTTCGCGTATTTTTTCCTATGATTTAAGCTCGACTTTCGCACAAGAAAATTGGCTGCTCCTTAAGACGTTCTAGTGCTATCTACTAAAATTGTTTTTTCTATCAGACTGCTTCAGTTCGAACGCCCTTCCCTGTCTCTCCTACTAGCCCTTCGTGAAGTTTATTAATCAATTTTGCTTTTTGGAAGAGTTAATGACTCAGGACCTTGCAACTCAATGCTGCGCCCTACTTCGCTGACATACCAGTCACTCACTGCGGCATCCGTTCCGCTTAATCCAGCTAATTTCGACTAGTTTGTGAGATGAGAGGGGGGGGGGGGTATCCACAAACAAGAGTGTCAAATTTTTACCAGAGATTTGGCAAAAATTTAGTAGAATCAAAGCCTATTGAACCTATCCATGGCATACGAAGGCATGGTTTGGTTCACATTGGGTTTTGTAAAACTTTCCTGAAAGAGAGGTAGAGTCGTTAGTTCTCCAGAGTTCCGTTTTTACTTCTAGAACTCTTTTTCGTTACTTAACAATCCGTTACTGTATTATAGACTGAAAGAAAGTCGTTGCCAATGTCCCCTCCTCCTCAAAGCCAGAATTTTGACTCAGCCTTACAAAGCAGGTACTTTCTTTGTTACATCATGTAATTACCGGCTGCTTTAGACGTTAATAAAAGCCAAAAACATACTTCTTTTAAACCCACATGAATAATTATTTAATTGACCTTAGAGTTTAGAGAAACCGCCCTTCGGAAGTTTCAAACTTTACAATTTATTTTGATACGAAGACAACTTCTTTGTACGTGTGTGCTCTTGTTACGGTTTATTTAAATTTCGCTGTCAGCTCCATATATTACGCATATTACGAGCATAAGTCACTTCACGTTGAAAACTTATTTTAGCTATTAAATTAAAAAATATCAAGCAATTTTCGTTTCGTTTTCAAAACGACGTGGCAATGCCAGTTTAAAGTTTGCCAGTGGCAGCACAAAAGTCACACGTTGAATGAGTAATCTTGCAAGTCACGGAAAAGTATCAAAATATAAGTAGAAGTAGGCCTCTACCGATGAAGTGATGAAGTATAAAATGGGACCTAGTTCTGTTTTTGTTTCTTCAATTAAAAACAATTAAAGTTTTTCAAACTGCAACCCACCACACACGCGTGTATTGCAAACATGACTTTGCCACGCTATGGCTAATAGAACGCCCACTCGAAGCATGCCCACAAACACCATTAGCACAATTAAGGCGGGAAATTAAACTAGATAGCTAGCACACCTCTAAGAATGCGTGATTAAATAAATTTGGCAATCCAACGCGTGGATTAACGCCACAGTGCAAACTTTCGCGAAACATAGGTTAAAGAACAGCTCGATGCAATTAGTGCAATTAGCCACATACACATATCAAGTTAAGGAATATAATTATACGGTGTATTTGCTTAGTTATTTGTTTTGTTATTACGTTATTAAACTAACTGGAGTTTCAAAATGTTCGTGTTATTATTAAATTAACAAGCTTCGACTGTGATAACTTTAAATACCAAAGTACACTCGCTTATTGCTTACTTCCTCACTTCCTATTAACTAAAATTATAGAAAATTCGTTTAACTCGCGATCCTACTAAAAGCGAATTTGTATAATTAATATACAAAACAGTTTTATTTTACAGATAATTAATGAACGTAGAGTCGAATTAACGTAGAAAAGTATAAACTACAGTAAATTTGTTGCAACGTCATTTTACACAAAGGGCTACCTTAGTTTACAATATTAAACTCTAACCCTTACTTACTGAAGTAACCCCAAACATTTAATTTAGGGAAAGGCAAGACAATAATAGTCACTCTTGGGAGACTTTTTTCTAAGACTTAAATTTCGACACAAAGGCCAATTAAGAAAAATATATACGCAATCTCTACTTGCTTGGAAAGCACAACGATACGACACAAGTGCGCACTTTTATCACCTCGTGGGTTACCAAAGCGCAGACGACAAAAGGACATTGAATTGAATTTGTCTATAAAGTGTGAGTTTCGCGATCCCACAATTTCGTGTTTATTGTTTTTTACACAAAAAATTGGCAGAGAGTGCTACATTTTGGAAACTTGTAGACAAATTGAGAAGTTCGCTCCTTGAACAAAAAGGTCCTGTGACGGCTACATCGAGTTTTTTTAAAATGAGAGGCTTAAAAAACAATTGGCATACTATTGATTACGTTAAGAACAATATCAGCAAAGACACTCGAGAATTTAAATTTGGTAATAAATTTGAAATGCGTTCGCATCAGCGCACTATTAGCGGCGCCACCTTGAATTCGTGTAAATAACAAGTCGCTTGTTTTTAGAAAATTCTGTTTTTCGTTACTTCAGGAGTCCAAAAAATATGCATGCTCGTTTATTATTGGAATTGTAATACAAAAAAAGTATATCTAGGAGTTGGTAATCCCACTACTGATAAGTTAAAAAAATAATTTTTACTTCTTCAAAACACCAATTTTAACCGTGAAGTGTTCTTCAATTATCGTATTTGATGTAAAGCTAACAAAAAAATTTTTTTAGCGTAAATCAATAGTATTGGTACACATACTTATTTAATGTAATCAAACAACATTTGTTTTATCGAAAAGTAAATAGTTGCCGCTGTTGCCAGTTAAATACCTGCAGGTTAGAAAAACATCACAAAAATTCAAATTTACCAATAAATTTTAAATCGGTCCACGAAAATAAAACTGTGTAGGTACTGATCCAAATTCATTATTTCATTCGAGAGTTTACAATTTACAAATTTTTTTATCGATTTAAACTACAAAGGCCCCGGGACGTAATAATTGTACAAAATACTCTATCATTATCCTAGACGGTCTTCGGTGCGCGTATTGTCCACGAATTCCATTAAAAAATAAAAATCTACGAAACGAGATAGGTTTACGTCTTTTATAATCCAATCAAAGAACAAACTTGAACGAGACTTAGTTTTTGCCATCTTGATCAACAAGGAAATAAAATAAAGTAATTAAGGGAGCTTAAATAGTTTTTCTTTATCCCAATTTACTAAGTATTTGCAGAGTCAGATAATATTATGAAGCGAATTTGATCAAAAACTGAAGACGCCATTAATTAACATAATATTGTTGTTTGCTCATTCTCAGAAGACGTCTTTATGAAACATTTATGTCATTATTACAGTGGAGGGGCGGCAGTGGCGGATACCGCACAGGAGCATGAGGCGTGTGCTCGGGGCTTTATCAAAGCAAGGGCCTTAAAGAGAGTCGTTGAATGTGTGGGCGCCTACAAGAGGAGAACGGAGGAGCTACCCCCTGGCCTTTGCGCACCCCTAGCTGGTTAATGATCTCTGGACGGTGACGATATCTAGATTGCCAGGCATCTCGGGGGCAACAGTATATAATATTTACACCAACTGTGCTCGATAACTCGATAATAATAATTAATACTAAAATACAATAATAAAAGCGCTGCCTAAAAGGACGGCCAAACGTAGTGGGTGTTAGTGACCCAAATAATATCTAAATACGGCGACAACACAAATTAAAAGTAAAAATAGCGATGGAGGTTATATCCGTAATCCAGCCAGGCTCGGGGCAGTGTTAGTCCCGTACAAATTTAAAAAAAGCAGCCGGAATCCACCGGTCACAATCCAACCACCAAAATTCAGCAACCAGAATCCAACAACCAAAATCGAACAACCAGAATCGAACGGACGGAATCCAAAAACCAAAAGCTGGAAGCCAAAAAGCAGGATTCAAACTGCCAAAATCCCGAAAAGCCGCCTGTAGGCCACGAGAACGGCGGTGATAACTGATAACAGTGAGTAAAACAAATCAAAACCACTTACTCTCTGTAGAAGGCGGCTCTGTAGGATCAGAGAGCCCCGTCAATTTCCTAAACAGGCTGCCGAAACACTGGTAAACAGATAGTGCAATGATACCCAGTTCCCGTTTAACGGCGAGAGGGAGATATAACTCAATAAATCGAAAAGACAAGTAGACAACGGTATTCGTTGTAAACCTCCCGACACGTCGACGTGACTCTCAATGTATCCTCCGTGAATGAACGGACGGGCTCACCGTTATCACCCCTACGCTCTCGCGATCGTGGCGTGGACAATAAATTACAATTCATTACTTTTTCTAAATTTTAACAGAGTACATTTCACACTCTGACTAGCCAGGGGCGCTAAAGCGCCTCGGCCCCCAAGGTTAAGACAAGCCCGGGTTTTTCAACAAATTGCCTAATCTAGTTTTAAAATAATATAATCACCTTTCTTAGACACTGTCAGTCGCGACTAATATCCTTATACTTCATTTAACGCCGTTTGACCTTGAACAGTCAACAATTTTAGCCTGCAACGCTATTTCCTGTACAATTTTTAGCCTAGTCCCTCCTAACATAGTATAACAAAGAGTCAATGAGGGGACATCCAAATCAGGTTGCGTCTGGTAAGCCTAGCAGCAAGGCGCCTTTCGCCTACTCCCTAAACAAGATACCATCAGATCACTTAGTTGCGCTACAACGAACAGCCTAATGTGGTGATGCGGTGGCCCTTCGAAAAGCTATGGCAAAACTGCTTTTTTATATTTTGCGTCTGTAAGATTGCTATTATAGCATCCATTTGCGTGTCGTAATGAGATTTAGCGTGCTGTAATAATTTTGGTAAAATTTGATGTTCGAAGTTGGTAGTAATATTTAATTTGACATATTTTGTCAAATCGAGGAAAGAGAAAATGACATTTTTTGTAATTAACATGTTCTATTTTTTAACATAATAATTAAAATTAATTAATTAACGACCAATTTAAACTACAAAACAATTTATTTGAATTTTAAATTACGAAATGTCACTTTACAATTAGTACTGCCAACCAGCCAACCATCACAAAAATCCCAAAATTTTTCTATTTTGATTTTTTTTTTGAAAATGGACTTTAAAAGGCGCAAAATAGAAAAAATTGTATAAAGAACTCGTTTCATAAGTCATTATAGCGATTATAGCACTCCTCCATTAAAACGCTCCTGGCTACGCCAGTCGCATTTTAAATTTGGAGTCGTGCTATAATACGTGACTTATGAAATTCGTTTTTTAATATTTTAACGTCGAACCGCTGTACGACGACTAGAAACAGTTCAAGCATTATACAGTACATAATTTAGCAATTAACAAAATAGTCATTACATGTGTATATTAGACTACATTTTTGTTTCTGTAGCTGCTGTTTTAACAGTAAGACAAGAATACGTCGACACGCGCCCTTGTTCCGTGCAATTAGTTGCTAAGAAAATAATAAACTACCTTTAGAAGAGTTATTTAACTTCGCTTTTACACCCAAGGGATGTAAATTACAAATTAATATTCTCCCATAATTCGGTACGATACAAATAAAAAAAGTCGTCGAATTTCTCCCACTTTTTTGCGAGCCTTGTACACATTTATACGCGTCGTTTCGCCCACTTTCTTTTTATTTTTTCAAAATACAACTTGTCACGTACTTTTGGTTATTTGCTTTCCTTTTTTCTCCTTTGTAACTATAAAAGTTTTAGTTGGGAATGTTGGGGTTATGCTTTCCAAGTTCGCTTCTGACACTGTTCGGGTTTATGAGCGACCGGGGCATATTCGGTGTCGTCGCTTGCAACCCATAACCCTGTAAAGAGACTTTCTCTTACCCCGACACGTTTTAAAGTGTTGTTTTCAAGAATATAAAGCCAAAAGTTGTATGCGATGTAAATTGTTACGGCATTGTTCGAACATCTCTTTAAATAAATTAACGAAATACTCGACTTACAACTTACAACAAAATCGAGAGTGGCTGTTCTTAAATCTTCGCGTAGTTTGTCAACGTTTTTCAGTTTATAAAAAGTTGCGAGTCGTTCGTGAAAGTTTTAATGGTTATTATTACGTGGTCAACTTTGTGGGCTCTTTATGTGAATGTCACACGTAACTTAAGTTCATAAGTTTGAATTTAATTTGGAAGTAACTTTTTCCCAGCAGAGACGCGATTGGAAGATTTTATACAGGGTGACTGAGATTCTCGCCACAACACGAAGAGCTGAATTATTACAAATTTACCTATAACGGATAGACGGCAGGTTTTGCAAAATTAATTAAAAGAGAAATTCCAGTTCAACTTCCTCAAGGTCACGGAACATGGAGTTTGCAAATGTTTCTAGTAAACTCTAATTTTTTTCAAAAAGAAAAAATTAAATTAGAGCTAAAGTAGACACCTACTCTACTCCTATTTTGAATTATTGTGGTGTGAAATAGTGACCTATTAAAGCATGAGTAAGATGAATTTCGAAACGAATGCTGTAATAATCACCTCACGGACGTATATTGTAGAAAATTTTATTTCATACAGTTTCAAACAGTTTCTTTATTTGAATAATTTTTTAGTATAAAAACGTCATTTTAGAAATGTCAAATTAAACATCCGCTGTAGGTATTTCATTTTAAATCACATCATCCATTTTATATTCGTTACTTAGCAACAAATAACTACTTTATAACTTTACGCTTTACATACATTAATATAGGTGTTCGTTTGGTGTAAGGGTTAGCAGCCTTGCATTTCACCTAAAGGTTTATAGGTTCGATCCCCGCTGCCGGCAAGCTTTTTTCAAGAAAAAATTAAAAAATAAAATCCTTTTCAAAAATTGTGCCAAACAGTCCGGGAAGTGTTACTTAGCAACACTTCCCGGCCTAGTAATGTAATGTGCCATTTCCCGGACTCAAATTAATGACGGAAAGTAGCAATACCCGTACAGTATGAAATAAAAATAGTGTTCGTATTTAGACAAAAATCACCATGCACGTTCGGTATATTATCTAGAAGTTAATTCAGCAATATACAATTTTACACTCAAATATTTTTGACGGAATGTATAGATAAATTGCATTCTTTCCTTTTCAGAGAATGCTACGAGGGGTAAATAAATTGAAATAAGATGTGAAAAACAAAGCGTAACGAGGTGATATCAAAGTCGACTTCGGGGCCTGTCAACCATTTTAAATTTAATTCACCGAGTACACCCCTTCCAAGTTTTTGATCTACCAAATAATAACATTTTGGAAGGCTGTGTTAACACAATAACTGAATAGTAACTATTTTACGTAAAAAATTTTCACGATGTAGAAGTTTATAGACTTTGAAAGCGCGTAGCATTGAAACGAATAATTTTTCGATAACAATACACCCTAGCGAAATTGTAGATATTTTAATTACCTATCAAGTGGGTTTTGTTAATTTTTACCGTATTGTGTACTGTTATCGAGATATTTACAAAACCGCAATTTCACAGTTATTTATTAGTTTATAACTCCACACAACAAAACTTCAACAACAGGTACGCTCGAGGCACTTTTTCTTGTTATTGCCACCCAATAGCAGTTGTTTACTGTAATTAGTTCCCTTATTTCCCCTAACCCTTCTTACCCAATACTCCCTTCACACGAGTAAATTTTTCGGCGCGCTTTCTCACAAGAAAACCATATCTCAATTTTCTCGTATTTACAATATTTGAAAGAAAACGTTTATTTAAAGAAAATTTACACGTCGAGTTTACATAAAAGATAGCTGCGATTGTTTGTTCTTTCGCAATCCAATAACAACCTTGTATTTACCTATTTATTACGTCGTAGTCGTTCAAATATAAAATAGAGAAAACCTTTTCAGCAAAAACTTGAAATTGTAAAACATAAAAAAGCGATCCTGAAGCACAAAGACTTGGGTATATGAGCGCCGAACTGATTTAAATTTTTTAATAAATCATGTGGTTATCAACGAGTTTGATGCTTTAATTTATAAATGAGTTTACTCCAATCCGATGGAGAAAAAAAATAGAATTTGAGACGCACGGTGCAGATAAAAAAATAAAATAAGGTGGGTAGCGTATAACGCTTATTTAATTTCCCATAGTATACAGGTTTAAAGCGTTTATTTAATAAGGGAGGAAGTGGCGCGTTATTTCCTAATGGTAATAATGTTAATGAAAGGCGTCAAGTCTTACGTGGAAAGCAGAAAAGCTTCGACGGTCCTAAGTACGTTTAAGTCCTTATATGTAGTCTCATATTAACTTGTTCAGGTTCGTCCCTTTTAAGATTAATGAAGGATAAACTTGAACTATTCAGTTTATTAGTGAAATACGCTTTCCACACAAACTTGTTTCGAAGATGAGAATATATTGCCCTGCAGATCCTTCAACGCGTTATAATCGATAATTTCGTAAACTGAACTTTGTAATAATTTATATTTCAACACAATAAGACTGCATAAATAGATAATGTAAATTTATTCGGGGAAAATTTGATTGATGGTAAACTATATCAATAAAAAGACAAGATATATATGATTAATTGTGCGCTAAAATAACTAACAAACCGTCGCGTTATAGGAACGTCTAAAACAGGCGATGAATAGAATTCGAAATTTGGCCAGAAAGGGCATTGATTGATTACCGAAGAATCGGTGAGTTGGAAGTAACGTTACTCCAATTCGTACAAATATCCAATATTTATAAAGTTAAAGCTCCATATTTATGAACAATCACATATTGGATTTTCCACGATCCGACGAAATTACGTAAAACTCGACAAAATCTTACAGGATTTACTTATACTTTCGTGCAAAACTACGATTGAGACATACTACGTCGTATTAATTTGACTAATTGACAACTGCTTCCCTCGTCATTGATACTGTTCGTTGATTGTAATTAATTTTGGAGAGCACATCCAAACACCATGCACCGAAAGTTAAACATAAAGTAGAAGTAATTTCATTCGAGTCACAGAGAAGGAAAGTCTGTAAAGTTAAATGGCGGAAATTTTTGGGGCGAAAAACATTTTTTTCGTTTTTATTATGAGTTACGACACTTGTAAGCCAAATGCACCGACAACCCGCCTATTTTTGTAACTAAATTATTTTTGTGTTTTTAATACTTTTCGCTAATCTACTCTCGTATGTTAATGGATTTTTAGCTCAACTAAGGTGCCTGAATATAATTATATTATGTCGTATTTGATGTAAAAATAGACGCCTTTCGTCTTTCCTATACAATAATTCAACATTTGGGAAAGTAATCACATACTGGTTTAAAGGGCAAAAGAGGCGAATATATCTCTTGTTAGATACGACACAATAATGTTAAAATATACAGTTGTAGAAGACTGAACGACACCTACTTTAACGGGTCAGTTTACTGACATCGTGGCTACCCAGGTAGTCCATTAGTAGTAGGGATCAATCGAAAATATTCAAAGAAGGTAACCTCCAAGCTGATTAATTAGTTTGTCAAGTGACGCACTGTGGGGAAGACTTTAGAAAAGAGGCGTGGCTTCAACAGTGTTGGGAGGAGCAATCTTAACTGCGAAGCGGGGCTTTTATAAAAAGTGGCGGGAGTTATGAGAGAGCTCAATGATCCAAAACGTTGAAGGTTAAGGCCTACAATCATAAAGAAAGGTTAAGTGACCTTGCTATAAGAACTAGTGGGTAAGTGTCAAGAGAGCTCAGTGGTTCAAAACGTCTCAACACTAACCTCTAAGGTAATTAATTAGTTTTTCAAGTGACGCATGAATGTTAAGAAAAAGCGGTAGGGGAGACTTAGGAAAAGGGGCGTGGTTTCAACAGTGGTAAAAGGAATGATCTTAACTGCAAGGCGAGGCTTGAGGATGCTGATTAAAACAGTGTGGAGACACCCGGAGAAAGAGACTTATAACAGGTGGTGGGAGGAGTAAAATCATAAGAGAGCTCAGTGGTTCAAAACGTCTAAACACTAACCTGCAAGCTGATTAATTAGTTTTTCAAGTGACGCGTGAATGTTAAGAAAAAGCGGTGGGGGAGACTTTAGAAAAGGGGTGTGGTTTCAACAGTGTTGGGAGGGGCAATCTTAACTGCGAGACGGGGCTTGTGGATGCCTAATAAAACAGTGTGGGGACACCTGGAGAAAGAGGCTTATAACTTATAACTTATAACAAGTGGTGGGAGGAGTACAATCATAAGAGAGCTCAATGGTTCAAGACGTTGAAGGTTAAAGCTTACAATCATAAAGAAAGGTTAAGTGACGTTGCTGTAAGAAGTGGTGGGTAAATGTCTAGAGAGCTTAATGGTTCAAAACGTTTAGACACTAACCTCCAAGCTGATTAATTAGTTCGTCAAGTGACGCACGAATGATGAAAAAGTGGCGGGGTGAGACTTTGGAAAAGGGGGCGAGGTTTCAACAGTGGTGGAAGAAAGGATCTCAACTGCGAGGCGGGGCTTCAAGATGCTAAATAAAACATTGTGAGGACACCTGGAGAAAGAGACTTATAAAAAATGGAGGGGGAAGTTCAATCATAAGAGAGCTCAATGATTCAAAACGTTGAAGGTTAAGGCCTACAATTACTGAGAAAGGTCAAGTGACATTGTGTAAAAAGTAGTGGATAAATGTTAAAAGAGCTCAATGGTCCAAAACGTTTAGACACCTTCATCGTGTTATGTCATAAATGTCATCGCATAAATGTTAAGAAAAAGCGGTGGGGGAAACTTTAGAAAAGGGGCGTGGTTTCAACAGGGGTGGAAGAAATGATCTTGACTGCAAGGCGGGGCTTGAGGATACTTAATAAAACAGTGTGGAGACACCTGGAGGAAGAGACTTATAACAAGTGGTGAGAGGAGTACAATCATAAGAGAGCTCAATGGTTCCAAATGTTGAAGGTTAAAGCCTACAATTACTAAAAAAGTCTAGTGACATTGGTGTAAGTGTAAAATGTTGTGGATATATTATGTTAAAAGAGCTCAATGGTCCAAAATGTCTAGACACTTTCATCGTGATTAATTAGCTCGTCAAGTGACGCATGAAGGTTACTAAAAAGTAGTGTGGAAGGCTTTGAGACATGGGCGTGGCTTCAAAGGTAGTAGGAGGGGCGATCTTAACTACGAGGTGTGGCTTGAGGATGGTAAGAAAAAATTGTGGGGATACGTGAAAAAGGGAGCTTGTAAAAAGTGCTTGCGGGAGTACAATCATAAGAAAGCTCAATGGTCCAAAACGTTAAAGGTTAAGGCCTAGAATCATAAGGAAAGATTAAGTGACGCTGGTGTAAAAAGTAGTGGATAAATGTCAAGAGAGCTCAATGATGGTCTAGACTCTAGACACTAACCTCTAAGCTGATTATTTAGCTCAAATGACTCAAGAAGTTTAAAAAACGTTGTGGGGACACTTGGAGAAAGAGGCGCTACGTGAGAGAGGCGGGGTTTCGAGGGTGGTATCATCGAAAGGGCGGGGCTTAAAAATGAGGAGTGGGGTAAGAATGGAGTACCGCATTGCCTAATCTAGCAGATCTATAGCAGAACTCGCACCTTGTGAGTTAGACTTAAGTCTTTTTACGTTTCGTAAAACTCAACACCAGAACTTTTGTGTAGCTCTTAATATTCACTTATATGGGCTACTATAATGGGGCACATCAAAACAAAAATATGCCCGTGACGGAAATTAAAAACAGTAGAGGGCTTAAAGTGGATCTCTGGAGAACTCCACCAGTTGAAGGGATCCAAACTGGAATCGATTCGTACAGAAATTCTTAGTAGGTATAAATGGGCAGATTTAGTCATCTCAGAGAGAAATATCAAGAAAAGAAAGTCAAGTGAGGCAAAACTTATCCCTCTGATCTTGTAAAGTCAATCATTTTGACTTTGCTCCATATTGAAGCCACCCCGTATAGAACTTCTGACATTACAATCGTTTAGCTGTTTATAAAAAAATTAATCAGAACTCTGAAGTGTAATAACAAAAAAATGTTACCCTCGAGAGCTTAGCTAACACGAGAAATTAATCGAATTCCTTCATTAACAAAATTTATAAGCTTCATCCTCGATAGGAAAGTAACAATTAATTTGACATCAAAATCCAATTAATTTTGAACTTGCTAGATAAAAGGATTGTTTTTACTTTTTTTTGTTCGCGCGGACTATGGACGAAGGAAAACGTAACAAGTTTGTGATACTAATGGGGAGGGGGAGGGGGTAAATTGATCAGTTTTGTGAACATTTCAACAACGCCATTTTCGTCACTAATGTCAAAATGCAAATTTGCAAATTATTGTGCTAACTCAGCATAAGTGGCTGATGCTGCTAACTGAAACTTACTAATAGTATTGAATTCGTTTTAAAACTATTTTATAATTTATGCAAATTATTTATCTCAAAGAGTTATTCTACTACTATACTATACTTAAACCAAAATGGCCGCTTATCAAATTTAATATTCTCAAAGCTCATTTATGAAACTAAAAGCAAATTAACATTTAAAGCTTTCTTTTTGTATTACAAAGTACTGATTTCAGGAGTCTGAGAAAATAATTCGATAACTTTCAACAAAAAGTCCAATCAGTTTTTATTCCTTTTTTTATATATGGCGCGCTAGCGCCAATGCAGGTTTTCTTATATGTATAGGTAGGTACATGGTACATGTCGAGCAAAATATACGTTATAAAGCAGAAGTTATTTCAACAAACTTTTGATTTTGATATTACACTTTTCTCTCATACGAACATCATTTTTAATTTACTCAATTTTTGACGTTGAAAGTCATCAGCTAACACAAATATTGGCCTAAAATTTCCGATGAGAAATTACGGTTGCATAATGCAAACGAATTTTTGTGGAGCGTACACGAAAAATTCCAAAGCTCTTCCAATAATCTCAAATCTGAACTTTATGAAATTTACGTCGATTGTTTTTATTATTGAAAGTGTTCGGCAATGAACCAAGTTATGTCTTGAGCACTGTATGCAATTGACGTATAATCACTAAATTAATCAGTTTGAGTTCGGCAAGAGAGCGCCAACGGGCGAACGCTGTCAATCGGTTACGTGCACTTGAATGTAAAGCGAATATGACGGATCTTCGATTCACGCAGAGCCCAACTACTACAGAAAGAGGCATGGGGCTAAATTTTCGATTTTCTAAAGGCTTCTGGAAGGTGAAACTACGTACTAAAAATTGTAGACGCAATTGGTCTATTAATGACGGCCAACTCATTGTTTTGGGCAGTGACAGTTTACTAGAAAGGGGCGAGTCTTTCACTTATGCAGGAGCTCGATATTTTTAATCTAATCGTCTAACCCTCGCATAACTTTATTTTTTGTATGTTGGCTGAAATTAATTTTTATTATGTTTTACCTGCGACTTTATACCGCACGTATAGGAAATGCGGTCGCTCCAATTCCCAACGGCTCCTCTGACGCAATGTCAATTTTGCGGTACTAAGAATTTAAAGCAGCTCGCAATCCCAACGAGACGTTTTTCGTTATTAAAGCCAAATAATATTATTCGCATTCAAAGTAACTTTCGAACTAAAAGCTACAGCTACAGTTGGTTGAAACAAGAACTTAATAAATACGTAGTGGGAAGTCAAGAATAGATTTGTACCATCTCTCCCTTTCTCGTCCTGACAGGAGAACATTAATACGCTAACATTAACATGAAAGGTGTACGCTCGAAATTGTTGCCACATAAAGTTGCTTTCGTAATGAAAATTTAGGCTAATGGCGTATGAAATAAATTAGGGAGGAAATAATTTCGTCTAAAAATGGAAAAATTGAATCACAACAATATATGCCGGTGGAGAGTTTTTAGTAGGTACCTACGTCGGTTTGGTCAAACATAAAAGCTTTTTGATGACATTTAATAAAATGTAATTATCCGAGTTTAAAAGTTAATTTCTGTTTGTTGCGTATCCGAAATAAAAAACAAATTTGCTTTACTTTGCAGAACGGTAAAAATTTGATTACTCGCAACCGCGAGTCCGCGAGCGGATAAAAAGTCCGTCTGTGTGATCGAGACGTTAAAAGCAATCTAACGAGTGATTTTTCTTGTAAGGAGAAATATAGAAAAAAACATAGCATCAACTCGCTACATGCGTTCAGTTTCCACAACTCGCCTCTCTTCGTAGAATCTGATTAGCTGCCATTATACCTCGCCTTGCTTTTAAAGTTCAGTTGAGTAGGTGTTAGTTACAAGATTTTTTCCATATGGAATGTAGACCAATGTTTTGTTTAAAAAAATTTAGCAACATTAAACGAGGGTTGTAGTTATCAAATAGCCTAACCACGGTTAAAGCGAATACTGGACTATATATAAGTGCGAGAAAGCTCTAGAAAGTCCTGCAGAAGTCGCTTGGAATAATGTAAATGTGCATTGGAAGCAACTTCCTAGAGTTTTCTCGTACTTGCAGTCAACTTTTACGTTTTTCAAGTTTCTGAATTATAGGCAGTCCGCCAGGGACTGCGGAGGTGATTAATAAACGTAATGGACTTCCGTATTTGGCGTCTTTGGACAAACTGTCAGATAGACACTTAAAAAGTGTAAAAATGGGCTGTAAGTGCGAGAAAGCTCTAGGAAGTCCTGTAGAAGTCGCTTGCGATACTGTATATGTGCACTAGAACAACTTTTTAGAGTTTTCTCGCACTTACAGTCAAGTTTTACGTTTTTCAAGTTTCTATTTGACAGTCTGCCAAGTTATACTGAATTAGGCAGTCCGCCAGGGACTGCGGAGGTGATTAATAAACGTGATGGACTTCCGTATTTGGCGTCTTTGGACAAACTGTCAGATAGACACTTAAAAAGTGTAAAAATGGGCTGTAAGTGCGAGAAAGCTTTAGGAAGTCCTGTAGAAGTCGCTTGCGATACTGTATATGTGCACTAGAACAACTTTTTAGAGTTTTCTCGCACTTACAGTCAAGTTTTACGTTTTTCAAGTTTCTATTTGACAGTCGGCCAGTCTTTGGACAAACTGTTTTGAACAGTTTGTCCAAAGACGCCAAATACGGAAGTCCATCACGTTTATTAATCACCTCCGCAGTCCCTGGCGGACTGCCTAATTCAGTACAACTTGGCAGACTGTCAAATAGAAACTTGAAAAACGTAAAACTTGACTGTAAGTGCGAGAAAACTCTAAAAAGTTGTTCTAGTGCACATATACAGTATCGCAAGCGACTTCTACAGGACTTCCTTGAGCTTTCTCGCACTTACAGCCCATTTTTACACTTTTTAAGTGTCTATCTGACAGTCTGTTTAAAAGCGCTGGATTTGGAAGTCCATTGCGTTTATCATTAATTACGTCCGTTGTCCCCGGCGGAGTGCCTATAATTCAGAAACTTGAAAAACGTAAAAGTTGACTGCAAGTACGAGAAAACTCTAGGAAGTTGCTTCCAATGCACATTTACATTATTCGGGTTGTATAACATACATGTTCAGTTGTATATCAACTGGACTGTAAGCGCTAGAAAACTCTAGAAAATCCTGCAGAAGTCGCTTACAAGATGTACATTGGCTGCGACTTCCTATTAGAGTTTTCTCGCACTTACAATTAAGTTTTACATTTTTCAAGTGTTTATCTGTCA
Source organism: Malthinus flaveolus (assembly GCA_950108345.1). Lineage (NCBI taxonomy): Eukaryota > Metazoa > Arthropoda > Insecta > Coleoptera > Cantharidae > Malthinus > Malthinus flaveolus. The sequence continues at coordinate 21,142,604 of OX467286.1, read as the reverse complement.
GTGGACGAAATTAATAAACGCGGCGGATGGCAAATTTGGCACGGTTGGGCAGACTGTCAAATTGAAACTTAAATAATGTTAAACTGGACTGTCGGTGCTAGAAAACTCTAAAAAGTCTTGTAGAAGCCGCTTGCAATACTGAAAATGTGCATTGGACAAATTTCTAGAATTTTCTCGCACTTACTGTTTAACGTTTTTCAGTTTCTAATATTTGACAGTCTGTCCAGCTGTGCCATCTTCGGCAGTTCACCGACTAACAAATTCGGTGAAGTTGGGCAGACTGCCAGATCAAAACTTAAATAATGTGAAACTGGACTGTAAGCGCTAGAAAACTCTAGAAAATCCTGCAGAAGTCAAGATGTACATTGGCTGCGACTTCCTAAAGTTTTCTCGCACTTACAATCAAGTTTTATTTTTTTCAAGTGTTTATCTGACAGTCTGCCCTGCTGTGCCAAATTCGGCCTCGGACAATCCTAACAATCCACAGCTTTATTAGTTGGAAATGTACGTGTTGTGGATAGGATACGTTGAAAACAGTTGTAGCATTAAAACTGTTAACATGGTAGTGATGTTGTTAAATAATCTGCATTTATATCCTGTAAATACTAAATGTAACTGTCGAGTAACGGAATAATAAATCACTGTACTTCAATACGTACAAGAATCAGCACTTTAGTACAGGGTGAGGCATCGCCCAGTGACCCATTGATTTTCTATACACAATGCACAATGCGCTTATAAAAGTTGCAATAAATTGAATGTTTTCATGAAATTTTCCGACGGAAGCTAAAGTTGAGAAAGTACCGGAATCGAAATAAAATGGAAAATTAAGAATTTCGGAGAATATAAAATATCAGCATTTCTGTCTGTGTCTGTGTGTGTGTCTTTATTAGTTCAAAAACGCATAAATTTGCGTTGCGCCATTGGCATAGAAACTATTTAATGAGCGAGTTATGAATTTTAACTACGTTATATATGTAATATCCATTCGCTTGTCAATTAAAAGGTAGAGGTAACATATCAGAATTCTATAGTTTCAATTAATTGACACTCGAATGGGTGAAGTTAACAAAATTTTGAGTTTATTAATTAATTGTTATGCCAACGCAATACAAAACAATAAATAGAGCTACTGTTTGATTCAAAATTTAATTAGGTATTTTTCGGATTGTGCCTACCTAAATAATAGTAGCAAGAGAAGACTCTTGTAATTCCCTAGTTATTTTCGTAAAAAACTGATTTCCCTCTAATAATAAAATATTTATTAGTCAAGGCGAGGCCTTGTCCTGTACAGTATTATAAGAAAAATATCATTTAATGATCAAAATAGACGATAGTGAGTTGAACTTTGTGAAATCAAAGCTAAGATCGCGTAGAGTGAGACGAGTAAATTGTCTACCAATTTCCTTTGAGCTCTTGCACAGATTGTGCATATAAATCGAAAAATAGTGTCTCCGTAAGTTTCGCCACGAACTTCTATCAAATATCATCTTTTCGATTTTATCGAATGCTCTTTATATACGAGCAAACTCACGTGATAGGGTGAATTTAGTGTAAGTTTAACTGTATAGAACAAATTCAGAAACTCAATTAAACATTTATGATATTTAAATGGGAAATATGGAAAAGACCGCGCTTCAGTTAGCGCTGGGTAAAGAAAAACAAATATTTGACTAAAATTTGATTAAGTTTTGGCAATGTATCAATAATCCAATAAAGTTTGCATTTATCGAAAATTGAATAAGATTATGAATGTAATTTCATTAAATTTGGGGTGGAAAAAAGTCGTAAAAATCGCGCGTGTGTGGTTAAAACTTAATTCGACACTATTCAGAGCGTGAAATAAAACAAAAAAATTCGCAAAATCGTTTTACATACAAAACAACCAAAAATTAAACTGATTTATGTAGCCATTATTAAACGTCAAGTTTAATATTTGAAAAACGGCACGAGCAAATCACATCGGAAAGGTTTCCATTAAAAACGTGTAATGTGAAATCAAAAATGTGTCGTGTAGCATAACTTAGACTAAAATGATAAATCGTTTATTCTCTCTTTTTTCCCGAAATAAAATTAATAATGTATCTCGTAACTATTTCGGCTATAAAGTTACGAAAGTTGGTGGGATACGGCGGGCGAGTTGTTGCTTAAAAATGTAACCGAAAGGGAGAGGGAAAAAACATCGACGACATCGATTAGAAAACTTGGCAATGTAATTCGCACAAGCTGCTTTTGGAATTTCAGGCTCGTGTTTTGAGCTGACAAAGGTTTAAGAAAATCCGTAGCATATGGTCAAAGACTTCGAGGCTTATTAAAAGAGCGTCTTTCCTACATCGAAGAATTGACCCCGCTGTGTAGGCGCATCGTGCGTTTAAGCCTATAACCGTACGAATTAATTAATTCCGTACTAGTTAGACGATTTAACTAGTCTTAAAATTCTTAATTGAGGCGACTTTACACGTATTTATCACGTACGCGAGTCATTTCTTGTGGAGAATGCCCAAGATTCGCAAATATTCTCGGCGAGGTTTTTACGTTTCTACGGACGAATTTCTTCTAAAACAAAAAATTAATCACCTGCGTTTATCGCGAAAACTCAAACGTACATTTCGACGACACAAAGTAGTTTGCATATTAATTATGAAATCAACAAGCAGAAGCACCAGATGTTGTATACTCTTGACGTAGGTTTGCAGAATGAAATATGTACCCAAATCCGTTGAAACGTACCATGAAAGTAAAACAGTCTTCGAAACTTAACTAACGTAAGGAACAGTCAGTTAGTAAAACTTTTGTAGATAGGAAAATTACAAGTAAATATTAACTTTTGATGTGAACACACTCCAATAATTTGTCCTTCCTCTTCACCAGAGGATTTAATAACGTAAATTGCTCGAGTAAATTTAAAGGCTCGTTTTATTTATGGGGTGGGTCTTAAATAGTAAGTACGCTTTTCAATTTGTTTTCCTAACTAAGCTACAGAACGCTTAATTGTAAAGTTTTGGGTTTCATTTAACTTTATTCCAGTAGTTCTACAACGCAAACTTCCATCCTTCACCGACCGACTCGCTCCTACTGCAGGGTATAAATCAGTGGCTCACTGAAGCACACTTTCGGTAGATCTTGTGTCATTTTTTCTTCGTCCTGAGACGCTTGCAGCTTGAGTAATTAAACTGACCACTTCTAAGTGGCAGCATTAGGCTATGGTGACTTGAGGAAGGTCGAGGTTTAGTTTTTCTTCGGTTTTTTGATTATAACTCTAAAATTTACCAGGTTATAAGAAAAGTGCTGCTATAAGAATAAACTAAATCGAATTTCCTACGAACTATATCTCTTACATTTTTATCTTCGGGCAAAAGGCTTAGGCTCTAGAGCGCGTTAAAGTTTAAATGAAAATTTCACAATAAGCCTAAAAGCTGTTTTATGTTTTTTGGCTCATAACTCGGAAACTACGCACTTTTAGAGAAAAATGTTTCTATGCAAAAATAAAGTACCTTAAATTTTCTATAAATCATGTTTCTTAAGTTTTTTCCTTTAGATGGGTGGTTGAGGCCCTGGAGCGCGGTAAAGTTTAACTTTAAATTCCAAAATAACTCAAAAAGCTATTTATGGTTTTTCGCTCATAACTCGGAAACTACGCACTTTTAGAGAAAAATGTTTCTATGCAAAAATAAAGTACTTCAAATTTCTTATAAATCATGTTTCTAAAGTTTTTTTCTTTAGATAAGCGGTTGAGGCCCTGGAGCGCGGTAAAGTTTAACTTAAATTCCAAAATATCCCAAAAAGCTATTTTATGGTTTTTCGCTCACAACTCGGAAACTACGCACTTTTAGAGAAAAATGTTTCTATGAAAAAAAGTACTTTAAATTTTCTATAAATCATGTTTCTTAAATTTTTTCTTTTATATGGGCGGACGAGGCCCTGGAGCGCGGTAAAATTTAACTGAAATTCCAAAATATCCCAAAAAGCTATTTTATGGTTTTTCGCTCATAACTCAAAAACTACGCACTTTTAGAAAAAAATGTTTTTATGCAAAAATAAAGTGCCTTAAATTTCCTATAAATCATGTTTCTTAAGTTTTTTCCTTTAGATGAGTGGTTGAGGCCCTGGAGCGCGGTAAAGTTTAACTTAAAATTCCAAAATAACTCAAAAAGCTATTTATGGTTTTTCGCTCATAGCTCGGAAACTACGCACTTTTTAAGAAAAATGTTTCTATGCAAAAATAAAGTTCCCTAAATTTCCCAAAAAATATATTTCTTAAGTTTTTTCTTAAAATTAGCGGTTTAGGTCCTGGAGCGTGTTAAAGTTTAAACAAAAATTCCAAAATAAGCCAAAAAGCTGTTGTATGGTTTTTAACTCATAATTCGGAAACTAGGCACTTTTAGAGAATAGTGTACCTATACAAAACTAAAATACCTTAAATTTCCTATAAATTATGTCTTTTAAGTTTTTTTCATTAGATGGGCGGTTGAGGCCCTGGAACGCGATAAAGTTTAACTGAAAATTCTAAAATAACCTAAAAAGCTATTTTATGGTTTTTCGCTCATAACTCGGAAACTACGCACTTTTAGAGAAAAATGTTTCTATGCAAAAATAAAGTACCTTAAATTTTCTATAAATTATGTTTTTTAAGTTTGTTTTTTCAGATGAGCAGTTTAGGCCTTGGATTGCGTTAAAGTTTAACCGAAAATTCCAAAGTTAGCCAAAAAGCTGATTAGTGTGTTTTTCGCTCATAATTAGAAGACTACGCACTGTTAAAAAAAGTATATTTATACAGAAATAGAGTACCTTTATTTTCCTACAAATTATGTGTCTTACATTTTTTTCTTCAGATAGGCGGTTTAGGCGCTAGATCGTGTTAAAGTCTTAACAAAAATTCCAAAATAGGCCAAAAAACTGTTTTCTTGTTTTTCGTTTATAGCCCAAAAATTACGCATTTGTAGAGAAAAGCGTTTCTATACAAAAATAAAATAAGTCAATTTGCTACAAATTCGTGCTCTCAGACTTTTTTCGTCAAACAAACAGTTTAGGTGCTAGACAGCTTTGAAGTATACCGCTTCGAAAAAGGCGGCCTTTTGGGGGTCAAACTAAACCATAGGATATCACAAAATTGCATTTTTGTGTAGGTTTTAAATGTATTCTGCCTGGAGTTTTTAATTTCAGCCTTCTTGGAGGCTTTAAAGTTGAACAAAATTGGGTCCGGCGATTTATAAGCAATAAAACGGTTTTTTGTTCATTTTTGGAACTTTTGTCAAACTTTAACGCGCTGTAGCGCCAAAACTGTTTGTCTGAAAAAAAACACAAGAAACAGAATTTGTAGAAAATCGAATGTAGTTAAGTTTCATATAGAACCAATTTTTTCATAAAGTGCGTAGTGTTTGAGTTATAAGCGAGAAACCGAAAAAATAGCAAAAATACATCATTATCACGAATCACCCACAAGTGGCAAACGGTCCAATGTTCTTTCAGCCTGAATCGTTATAAATTTTGATTTTATCGTATTATAAATAGTAAAAGTTCACGCTAGCCCCTGGACTATTTATCGTGTCATCATGCCATTGTTTTACAACAGTTATTTAGTAGGAACCGTTCGTAGGTCATCATCAAAGCAAAGCTGTTCTGCTGTTTTCTAATAATTCCACTGCAATTAGCTTTGCTCAACTTACATATTCTGAAAAATTCGGAACGCCAGCATGGCAAGCGTCAACAAGTACTATACAGGTGATCTCAAGTCCAGAGTAACCGGTATGAACGGGCAGAAGAAGAAGAAAATGATGGATGTACGGTAGGGTGGAGCGATATCATGTACATTTTCAGTTTTACTCTTTTTTCACTACGCCTGTATTCCCGAAAACTGTGGATAATGATTAAAAAATTTTTGCCAATCTTTTTTTTTTTTTCAAAATTCATCTTCCACCGCCACAACGTCTGAATAAAAATTTTTTTTTTTGCGTGGGAGGGGAAGGTTTCCTGATGAAGGGGACGGTTATTTATGGCAGTAGAAAGAAAATGGTGTTCCAATTATTATTTTTCTTGGTGTCCTTCCACCGCCACAAGGTAATAATCCAAATTCTCAGTTTTTCAAATATTTAATACTCAGTATAATAATAGATGTACAAATTAATATTAATTCAGGTAAAAATTAAAAACACAAAAAACATGTACATTAACATGACCTAATGCAGCTTGAAGTCCTGTTTTGTTTCGAATATAGGCATCTTCAATCTGGATTCCAACTTGCTTCTGATGACTCCGTCTCTTCTTTTTTCACCACAGACAGCAAGAGAGGCCTCAGTTACAAGTTTCACAGCTCTCTCAACAGCTTGCGTATGGCAAGGTAGCTCCTGTATATACGAAAGATCGGAAGATACTGGATCATCTACATGATGTTTCAACTGATCCAGAGAAAAACTACTGGTCATTGGTGGTTCAGTCCACGTAACCTCTTGGCAGTCAACTAGTTCGAAATATTCTCTAGCCTGAAAATTGAACTTAGGAATTGAAAATATTCTAATCGCTGAGTTGTCTAATCCGTTTCTGGCTTTCACGATTCTCAGATAAGCGAGCTGTCTGATTTGCTTGCGATCATCCCAAAGCATGCCAAGAAGGATGTTCTCTGGATGCCCAAAATACCCATTTCTTTGTATCGTTTCGAAAACCACAAGTTTCAGCTCGGCAGGTAAATAACTAGCTAGCTGAATTGTTCGGAAGAGATGTTCTGATCCTTTGGTACAAGAACTTTGCACTTTAATAAAGTTGATGACTGGAAGGTTCTCACAGTTTTCCAATAATTTCCCGATAGGTCCAGAAAACCCTCGAGGACCAGAAGTAACCCCATCTAAATGTTGCATCAAATGCCGCAAAGGGAGTTCGTTGCCGTGTAATTGGCAAACTAGCCATTGTAACGGTCTTTTAATTTCTTTTTCGAACGAAGTGATTATCCCTTTCTTATTCCCAGTATTGGTATTGGTTCCATCGCAACCCAGTGCTTTCAAGCTGTTTAGAGAAACACGTGCTCTACGAAGAAACTCTATCAAGGATGATAAAATCGACGAGGCTGTTCCAGAAGCAGGTATGATGTGGCCTATATATTTGGAACCGGGTTCTTCAATTAGAGATATATGTTCCTCTACTATAGTTCGTCTTCGATTTTCAGTCATAGTTAGAGTTTTGTCTTTACGACCGTCAAAATAAAGACCGCAAATAGTTGGTTGATTGAACTCGGATTGTAACTCACCACGCTTTTTATCTCTGGCTCTTCTTACTTTGTGCCGATCAATGATATTTTCATCGTTTTCTTCTTTAATGACGCCAAAGTCTTGCAATACAGCCGAAGCTATGGCTGCCCCGGCTCTGTCTGAAATAGCGTATCGGTCTAGAGTTTCCGCCAACACTGGGAGTTTACTTAAATTTCGTTTTTTGGCGCAATAAGTGCTTTGAATAGAAGCCGGCATAGAAACAGGAGGATCTTGCTTTGGATAATCTACATCAGAGCTGTCAGATTTATTTTCTTGAACCAAACTTTGTTTTATAGCAGTAGAAGAAGTACAGGGTGCTTGATTTTCGGTAATTGTTCTTTTTTTCGACTCAGCTTTCCTGGCTTTTCTCATCTTCTGTTGTCGGACATCTTTGAAATCAACAGAACCGATCATCATCTTTCTTGGTCCTCTTTGATCTTCGAGAAACAATCGTTCTTTCATAGGAACCTTTATTTAAATTAGGTTGTTTATTTTTATGATGAAATTAATTAAATGAAGTGAAGAGACTTACCTTGAATTGCTTGTCACAGACACATGTATCAAAACTCTTGCACTTACAAGCTGAAAAATCGAATAAAGCCTTGCTGCTGGCGGCAAAGGCCTGTAATTGCAATTTATAGCTAGTAACGTTACTCCTTTGCTTATAAGGCTTCAGTAGATTCCTACGCTTTAGTTGATATTCTCTGATGAGTGACACTATTCTCTGATGACTCAATATTGGAATCGAGGCATTGCTCCAGATTTCTTCCACTTTTTCTGCAACGGCCTCTAGTGTTTTGGATACGAGAGTATTTCTATTAATGTTGGTATGCTCTAAATTCTCACGAGTCCATAGAAAATACTTAATTACATCCTCGCGCGTTGGCAAAACGAACATGTATAAGTCAGTTGGGGCACCAAAAATGGGGCAGTCAGCTGGTTTTTGTCTCGACATCATGCACGTAACCTAATTACGAACTCTGCACTGAACAGGTTGAAGCAAATCATCCAGCATCAGCGGATCAGCGCACGCCGTACACCACCACCAAATCGCAGAGTGATTAGTGGAGGTGCATAAAAAACTTATTTCTAGAAATTCAACCTGCCTGACTGTTCATCAGTTGCGCACATGATCAACAAACATTTTTTAATAGTGGCAAAAGAAAATCGGAAATTGTTTTCCACCGCCACAAAGTGATAAAACTGAAAGAAGTAGCTAAGGCTTTGTGGCGGTGGAGGGGATAATAGGAAAAAAAAAAGAAAAATACACAAATACTTCTCGTTCACGTACACAACTTTCCACAATACAGGAAAATCAAATTGAGTGAAAAAAAAATCTCACTCCACCCTAATGTACGGCATCGAATGCACACACGATTTGACTCTACACTACACCACAAGAGACCCAGGTGCAGGCTCACTACTTGCCACATACTTTTATGGAAGAAAAATGTATGTGGAGAAGAGTAAATAAAGTATAAGACAACCGTAATTTTATTTATCATAAAAGAGAGGGAACCTAAACCTAAGACAAGCACAATTTTGTTTATCTTAAAAGAGGGGGAAAAAATGACGGAAATAAACTTAACAAACCGCTTTAAATTTTAATGGAGCAGCCAAAACTTTTAGTCACTTTTAATATGATTACATTTTTTTATTCAAATACGAGGGCTACACCAAATTAAAAATAAATTGAGAGGGCGTCGTGATTGCTTGCTGGGAAGGTAAAATAAGCGTTAAACGGGAAAGTAATATAACGGTTGCGTAAAGCTCATTCTCAAAGTATTGATTACTTGTTTAGGGATAACTCATTTTATTTTCTCAAAAGTATTGCTTGCCGTTTTTAAGGAAATTGTTTGAGACGTTTAGAGAAAGCGAAATGAAGGTACTCGGTGAAAATCTAAAGATTTTTAAAAAGCGATATGGTAATGCAGTAATAGACGTTCGTTGTAGAATTCTGTTAGTTTTATAAATGAGGAAAAATATCGGAAATATTAATTTTTTTGGGCGCAAATTTACGACTTTTGCTCGAGAAGGTTTAGTTAGGGCATCGATTGGAAATTTTGAAATCAAATTAATGGAGTCCTCTCGAGCGCTCTCTCATTTCCTAAACACAATTTAGAGTTACAAGTACATTGAAACGAGTAAAGTTGGAAGGTGTGTGTGTGTGCGTCATTTGAGAAGACGTATTGTAGAATCTAATAACTATTCCTAAAGCAGTGATCTAGAATTCCGTAACATGAACATCGTTACACTAAATTATATGTAGGCGGCTGCTGCGGTTAGAGTTCGACACCCGCAGGCAACGCCGCATGCAATATCAATGAGACGCAGTGCTGAAAAATCTCTACTCTCAACATCGCAAGCAATTATGATCGTCAATGAAATATAAGGGCGAAGCGAGGCTTAATTACGAACATTTTGTTAAACTTGATGTCTTTTGGTAAAACTGTAATTACACGCTTATAGTGCCGATCTATCAAGATTTAATTGGACAAACTCCTTGATGACAACGATTACTTTCTTAGTGAGAAAATTTAAATTTTTAACATTAAAATAAATCACTCTCGTTATAATTGTTTGCGAGCGAACAAAAAATCCAGTCATTAATTTGATCGGTTCATTTGGAAAACGCTTGATTAATGTCTTACCGATTGTACACCTTAAGAGACCCGTCGGAGCAATCTATCAACTTAAATGAAAAAAGTGTTCAACTTGTCGACTTACAAATTTTCGACTACTTGATTAATTTTCATTATTTTATTTAGGAAATTTTTACCTCAACTTTCTTTCAGCTCAATTTTGCGTTTTTAAGGTACTAGGCCCAAAGTTTGATAACTCGAAGTGATTAATTACTAAACAAAAGCGTAAGTGTTGAGATTAAAATTTATTTTCGTCGAAGAAAACTTAATAACCGACGACTGCAACTTTTAGGTAAAGCAATTTTAACGACGTTTGCTTGTTTTAATCTCATTACAATATAGTAATATAATTGTGTAGAACTTTTATTAGGATTAAAGGCGCGTCCACACTATGCCGAATGAGACGTGTCGACTAGCAGTAACCAACGGGTTGCTTCGTGCGAGCGACTCGCCGAATTTAAACTAACGAATGCTGGCCCTTGGTGGTTCTACCAATTCGCGCAGATCGGCAAAGTGTGAACGCTCCTTAAGAGGTTTTAAACAGCAGTACGCGAAGTGTATAAAAAGTTTGATGGTAAATTTCGAAGCGCGCTAGTCTTAAAATGTTTGTGCTCGTAGTAAAACTGTCAAAATACTTTTGAGAAATGTTAAAGCCGAATATTAAATATTAAAATAAAGCAAGTTACGATATTTTGTAAAGAGCGCACGTATAGCATTAGAACAGAAATAGCAACAAGCGTTGAGGAAACTAATTAGAATGGGCTCCATTAGGAGCTCCTATTTAGGAGAAGATCTCGTGTTCAATACCATTTATCAAGTTATTGAAACGAATAGCTAAATGTATGTTACTCTAAGAACTACGGGGTAGTTTAAGGTTGATTCACATAACTCAAGGAGTGTGATTAAATTTATTATTTTTCAGTTTTATGATTCCTCATCGAATTTCATGAAAATGTGTTATTTATTGGCCAAGGATTCTAAAGCGTTTGTTGATTACAAAACAAGTTCTAAAAGGCATAAAGACCTTTGTAAAAAGATCAAAAAATTCAAATGAATCGTGGAAAACGTTATAAGAGGAAAAAACAAGTAAAAATGGTACAAAAAGGAGAAAAACTAAGCTCCAAAGGCATAATTATCTCTGACAAGGTTCTATGACTCAAATTGGCTTTTAAAAAACCTTATAAAAAGCCTAGAATAAATAAATAGACTCTTAAAGGAAGAAAAAGCAAAGCTCGAAAAGTTCATAAACGCAAATTAAACACTTAAAGAGTTCTAAAAGGCATTAATGTCCTCCCAAAAAGTTATATAACTCAGATTGACCTTTGAAATCTTCTAAAAGGCAAAAAACAAGTAAAAAGAATCCAGAAAGAAAGGAAAAACGAAGCTCGAAAAGTTAGAAAACCCAAAAGAAACACTTAAAAAGTTCTAAAAGGCATAATGACCTCTTAAAAGGTTATATAACTCAAATTGATCTTTGAAACGTTCAATAGGCAAAAAACAAGTGAAAAACTCCTAAAAGGAAGGTAAAACGAAGCTTGAGTAGTTACAAATTTCAAAAAAAACACTTAAAAAGTTCTAAAAGGCATAAGACATCTAAAAAGGTTCTATAACTCAAATTGACCTTGGAAAATAATATAAAAAGCACAAAGTAAGTAACAAGAATTAATAAGGAAAGAGAAACGAGGCTACAGGACTTCCAAAATGCAAATTGATCACCAAAAAGTTCTAAAAGGCATAATGATCTCTGACAAAGTTCTAAAACTCAAATTCACTTTGAAAAAGCATAATATAAAAGACCAAGAATAAATAAAAAGACGCAAAAACGAAGCTCGAAAAGTTCCTAAACGCAAATGAAGCAACTAAAAAGTTCTAAAAAGCATAATAATCTCTGAGAAGGTTCTAATACTCAAATTGACTTTGAAAAAGCATATGAAAGGTCAAGAATAAATAAAAAGAGTTTAAAAGGAAGCAAAAGCGAAGCTCAAAGAGTTCCTAAACGAAAATGAAACACTTAAAAAGTTCTAAAAGGAATAATAATCTCTGAAAAGGTTCTAAAACTCAAATTTACTTTGAGAAATCTTATAAAAGGCCAAGAGTAAATAAAAAGAGTCTAAAAGAAAGCAAAAACGAAGCTCGAAAAGTTCCTAAACGCAAATGAAACACTTAAATAGTTCTAAAAGGCATAATGATCTCTGAGAAGGTTCTAATGCTCAAATTGACTTTGAAAAAGCATATAAAAAGCCAAGAATAAATAAAAAGACTCCAAAAGTAAGCAAAAACGAAGCTCGAAAAGTTCCTAAACCCAAATGAAGCACTTAAAAAGTTCTAAAAGGCATTATGATCTCTGACAAGGTTCTAATACTCAAATTGACTTTGAAAAAGCATATAAAAGGCTAAGAATAAATTGAAAGACTCCAAAAAGAAGCGAAAACGAAGCTCTAAAAGTTCCTAAACGCAAATGAAACACTTAAAAAGTTCTAAAAGACATAATGATCTCTGAAAAGGTTCGAAAACTCAAATTTACTTTGAGAAATCTTATAAAAGGCTAAGAATAAATAAAAAGAGTCTAAAAGGAAGCAAAAACGAAGCTCGAAAAGTTCCTAAACGCAAATGAAACACTTAAAAAGTTCTAAAAGGCAAAATGATCTCTGAGAAGGTTCTAATGCTCAAATTGACTTTAAAAAAAGCTTATAAAAGGCCAAGAATAAATAAAAAGACTCCAAAAGGAAGCAAAAACAAAGCTCAAAAAGTTCCTAAACGCAAATGAAGCACTTAAAAAGTTCTAAAAGGCATAATGATCTCTGAGAAGGTTCTAATACTCAAATTGACTTTGAAAAAGCATATAAAAGGCCAAGAATAAATAAAAAGACTCCAAAAGGAAGCAAAAACGAAGCTCGAAAAGTTCCTAAACGCAAATGAAGCACTTAAAAAGTTCTAAAAAGCATAATGATCTCTGACAAGATTTTAAAAACTCAAATTGACTTTGAAATATCTTATAAAAGGCCAAAAACAAATTTAAAAACTCCCAAATGGAGAAAAACAAACCTAAAAAAGTACTAAAACACAAATAAACCAGTCAAAAAGTTATAAAAGGCATAATGACCTCTGAAAATGTTCTACAACTCAAATTGATATTGACCATATAAATGGCCAAAAACAAGTAAAAAGGTGAGACTCGCTCAACAGAGCTCAAAATAAGATGATGACACTAAGAATTTATTATAAAAACATGTATTTGTATGTTTAGTCATTTTGCTTCATATTTTTCAGAAAAATTCTTATTTGGATCTTGTTGGCTGTGTATACTGGCTGTAATAGATAGGAGTCATTTTTTTCCTATAACACCATAATTTTGCAACTTCTGATATAATTTATTGTGCACCTTGGCACTAAAGTTTATTTTATATAATATGTCTTGCATTACTCAACTAACGCTTGCCCAAATCATATCTACATTAGCGCCCAAAATGAACTTTAGTGCCCTGATACGCCTGTAGATACACAAATAATTATTTTCCTCTCATAAATTTTTTATTTTATTTCTACAATAGTTGAGAATATTAAGTTTAATATGGAGGTTAGGTATATTGTTTAAAACATTATTTTGATTTAATTTGACTAATGGAAAGTATAATTACTATAGAGAATAGGGCAATCTATATTGGTTTAATTACGACCACGTTCATTTCATTAGTAATAGATACTAATATATACCCACACATAAATGTCTTGTTTCAGGTACAATATCGATTTCGAGCTTCTCATTACAAATTTGAATTAATTCACATTTCTCTTTAAAAAAAATAAAATGCGAATTCCACAAAAATAAAATTGTAAATGGGCACACCTTCGCTAATTCTCGTCGTATTAAATAAAAAATCGTTTTCTAAAGTGAAATAAAACAATTTTTCATTAAAAAACGCTTTATGAAAATAAAGTTAAGCGCAAATGTTACCTATTACCTTCAGACGAAACGTTTCGTGCAACGCTAAGTAATTTCTCCAATTTATTTGTTCGATTCGGCAATTTTCGATGCCAATGTTGCGATTTAAGCTCAAAGTAAGTATGGACTTCAACTCGCTTACTTTGCTCACATACAAATAATAATAAATTTCGATGTAATCCATCAAAGCAAATCCAAATTAATGTGGGAATTGGGGCAATGTTTTCTCATTCAATTGAGACAAGAAACATAATATTTTGATTTGTTGAGTGTTAAACATTTACGCATCGATAACATAAAAAGAAGCTATTTTTTTTAATATACAGCTATACAATACTCACTAACTCACCAAAGGAAGAAATGGTAATTTTTTGACGGAAGGCACATATATGTTAAGTTCCCAATTGGGGTAGACTTCAAACAACACCTAGGACTTTTTCCAAAGCTCTATTTGTGTCTCAATACGTAAAAAACTATGCAGAGCGCGAGAAAAATAATTAACCCACCTTTATAGCTACTCGAATGTGTACGCGTTTATACCAAGGAATTGCAAGGATCGGGCTAGCTTAATTTTAGAGCACTCTGCGCTGCATCGAGAGACTCGAAGTCAATCTCCGATCGCAATGAAAGTTATTCCCATTTGGAGAGGCTTCATCGGCACGTCTAGCATCCACGCCATTGCGGCTAGAATACTAAAACTTCAGCCAACGGCTTAGCTTGCCCTAGAAGCACGGCTAGAGACGTGATGAAAATTATTTAACGGCCGCCCTTATTGAAGTCGTAGTTGGGTAGCCAGTGCACTTTAATAATAACTATTTATAAAAGACAGGATTACTTTTTCTAAATGTTCATTTCAATTAGGTAATGAAAGTTTAAAATAAATAAAAACGACAATAGAAAAACAAAAAACAAAAACAAAGTTTATGTTGCGGATTTTAAGTTATTACTTTTAGCCTCCTTTTTTTATATTTTCTTCCTTAAATATGTAAATGCTCACCGACTTGAGTTCTAAAATAAGGAAAATTAAAAGAAAACGTAACGAAATTGAATATTTTAAGTGTATACTACTTTGGAAAATTAGAGTAGGTAAGTAACTGCATTTGAAATGATGAAAAAAAGCTTCTCTAAATTACAAATTTTGTACATGAAACAAGCATCAAGGGAATAAGTCGGGTTCTAAATCATCTAAAATGATTTGATGATATATTGTGGTCAACAAGAACACTTAGATGGGGGTTGTTCCTTTGTGAGAAACATGGGAGAGAAATGCAATAAATTTACTTCATAGTTCGTATTACGTTGTTACGTAAGATCAATTTCTAATCATAAACTTAGATAAATTAAACAGAAACAAGTTGAATTGGTACTGTTTTTCATGCTTCTACATTAATTTATACGTTTCAGAAATTAGTAATTGAATAAATCAAGATAGTGAGAATCTAATCGCGAGTATACAGTGTGTCGCAGGTTATAAAATTGTAGGTGAAGTTCACAAAAAAAATTGACTGAAAAAAATTAATTTAATAGCATTTATAGTGAGTTAGTAGGTATTAGCCTATGCGGGTTCTGTCTGAATTTGCGTTTTCTGTGGATTAAATTTAAATAAATTTTTTTTGATCGCGGACGCAACTCAGACAATTAAAAATTCCATTAAAACTTAATTTAATTCCGAGGAATATACAAATTGAGGTAGAACCCGCATAGACTAACTACTAGAGTGTTAAAAGCGTTTGCGAAGCAACCTCGTAAAAGTGAAATTTAAATAAATTTGTGCCCACCCAGTATATCTGTTAATAAATGTTACGGATAGCTACAAAAATGCAATTAGCTTTTAAAATATTTACTTCAATTTGTAAAATATTATTTAATATACAAACAAATAAAAAATTAATACCGGAATACTTATTTTATCCATTTTGTATTATTTTAAAACTAAAACTCCAAAAACCCATTTATGTGTAAGCGATAAGTTCGATAAAAGCCAATAGAAAATCGTGTTATTTTTGTTGGCCGCCGTATTATTTGTCAAAACAATAAATCGAGATATTCCACAAAATGGAAATTAGAAAAGGCATTGCATTAAAAGTTGAAAATATAAATGTCGAATTTAAGAGTTTCAAAAGTCAATTTACATATAGTTTGGGGACTTTCAAATTTATTGTTTATATTCCACTCGGATTCGTATAAATTTAACCGATGGGAATTATTAATAAAAGGTTATTTAGCGCACACGTGAAAATATTGAAAAGGAAAATTATTTTTGAATCGATTTCCGCCAAAGTCGTCGTAATCTGACTAATACTTAAATTCAATCAAGTGTTTTGCTCGAATTCGTCTTTAAAATGGCTGCCTTGAACTAAATTGATTCATCATTATAGTAAGAACATGAAACGCTTATACTAGAAAGTGGTACACCTACAAGAAGCTTTGGAATGGCAAAGTCGCAAAGTGAATTGTGGTTTGCAGAGATATATGATATACACACTACACACACACACGTAGAGGAGAATATTGAAAAGCCAGTAAATTACTTAGATAAAGATCTGGAAGTGCTGCCATTAAGTGTGATGAGCGAGCAATTTACAAGCGCTTTGTTTCTTAATGACGACTTAAACGATTTTCAAAAGACGTCTCCTTACGTCGGCCCGGCGTTTAAAAAAAGGTTAAATGTACAAAGTGGCTGCGGATTTATTTATCTAGGGCAATGAAAACCACTGTTGATTTACGTTTGGTTTTTCAGCGCTTTTAACGCCGTACAAACACAAACTTTGCTTAGGTACCAAGAAAAGTCTTGGTATTGTCTCTAATCCAAGACCAAGATCAACACAATGGTCGCATTCACCGGACGTAGCGTAAACTGATACCGATCCAGCTGCTACATATGTAGCGGTACAACGTCCGGTAAATTTGGCTTAAAAGTGAGCACAATTATGTCGATTACCCTAGGCCCCATAAAAGTATAATGCGCCACTGACTGGTGAGACTCTACATAGATTCCCATCTGAATTCAAAATGTAAAGGTGGTCCATCACAAATTCGAATTGACAACTACTTTTCAAAATACGCTACAACTCCGCTCCCAATAAGTAGCGGAAATAAAAGATGCTCGAAAAAATACCGACCGCTCCACAACATGTTGCAATTTGCAACAGTTACGTCCGGTGAATGCGACCAATGAGTCCACGACAAAAACCAAGACCAAGAGTCTTGAGACAAGGGTCAAGGACACTACTGTACTTCTTTTATTGGTTAATTGTTTGGTTGTTCGGTTGGCTGGTTGTTTGGAAACGCCCCTTACATTACGGATTGTGAAAGAATTAAAATATTATTAAATTTAAAATCTAATTATTTATTATCCTGCAGCATTTTCCAATAAATAAATTAAACAAAGAGTTTTGTCGTTTTTAAACTGCAAAAAATTTAAAATATTAAACGAATAGAATTATGTGCTCGAATTTAAACAACCAGCTTAGTCGTATTTGGAGTGTATATTTATGTTGAACATAATTTAAATTGTTTTTTTGTATTTTAAAAATTAAAAACGTACGAACGTATATTTTTTTAGCCTATAGTGTAATATTTATTTAAGCTTAAACAGTTTATTGCGTTTAAAAGAGACCAAAAAAATTTAAATGAAGCAATTAAAGAATTTAATTAATGGGAATGAAAAGAAAAGGATCAGAACTCACTTACAGGGCCTTAATATTGTCGAGAAGCGCAAAGAAAAATATTTGCTCAACAGCAACACTAACTAAACACGCATTGAGCTTGGAGTGCCTCGGAGCTTCGGAGAATGGTTTTTCGGTAAGCGAAAACCGTAGGATGGAATTTTTCTTCCAGCAATTTGAACGGAAAAAATAATAAGAATAACCAGAAACAGCATGGGAAATGAATAAGAGGCAAAGAAGCTTAAGACGTTTGAATAATGCGAAAACCCAAGAACTGATGATTTCTAAAGTTGAGACTCGCTTTCTTGAAACATCCAGTATGTTAGGATGCAAAACATACATTTGCGACTTTTCATCTTATAGAAAAACGTTATATAAATATAAGTGCGTAGCACTTAACTATAATTTGATTAATTTAATGTGCCCTGAGAAGACGTCAAAGAAGTGTGCTTAATCTTGGATTAAGAGCAGTACGGAATATTTCATTCGCTCAACTCGTAGAATGTCGTAGAAAAAAGGTGCAAGGCAACTGTTTTGGTACTATCGATTGGCGGATTATATCTCTTAAATAATTTCATCTAAATAATGTCAAAAAATGTTTATAAAAAATATAAAAACTTTTGTTGTATATCTTTCGGCAGAATAAAGAAGTTAACGTTGCCAAATTGATCTAAAGTCCATTCTTACTACATCCAACTTTGCTAAAGTTTTCATATCGACAAAAGAGATTTTGCTACAATTTGCCAAATTATACCATTCAATTCCTATAATAAATTATCGATTTTACTTGATAAAGAAGTTGCTCTCGTTTCTGTATTTTTCTTAATAAAACTAAAAGGTTAAGATGTGTCTTTGTATGGCGCAGGCGCGTATATGAAAAGGGGGAAGCACCCAACTGTGACCGACGTTTTAAATTTTTCCCAAACATTAAGACACTTTGAGTGCTACATCGAGACAGCTGAAATGAACTTTCCAGTTTAAGAAGGCTTCGATGGAGCCGCTGCAATGGGCATTGAAAGCGCGTAGAGAAGTGGATACATTTGCCAAAAAGAAAGCAAACAGGGGCCCTGGTTCAAAGTGAGCGTATTCTAAATCAGGAAATTTGATATACGAGGCTATATTGAAAAATTCTTAGCCTACTATAGAACCAAACAAAATTTCAATGTCAAAATATTTTATTACTCAATATATTCTCCTCTTGCTCTGCAAACTAGACCTCCACAGCTTTTATTACCTCCTCGTTGGAAGAAAATTTACGACCTTTTAAACTTTTTTTCAGTTGAGGAAAGAGATGATAGTCGAACGGAGCCACATCTGGAGAATAAGGGGGGTGTTCTAGTAATTCAAACCCAAAATTACGAATTTTTTGCGTGGCAACATGAGATTTGTGTGCAGGGGCGTTGTCCTGCAAAAACAAAACACCTTTGGATAGCTTTCCGCGTCTTTTCTCTTTAATTTTTTCCCGTAGAGTAGTCAGTAATGTCGAATAGTAATCTCCAGTTATTGTTCTACCCTTATCCAAAAAATCAATCATGATTACTCCATGGCAATCCCAAAAAACTGAAGCAAGAACTTTTCGATCGGTCATCATCTTCAATTGAAAATTTACCTCTTTTGAAGCTTGCAGTCCAATTTTTCACGGTCGCATACGAAGGATCATACATTGATCACCAAGGGTATTAACCATATCTTCGTAAATCTGCTTACCTCTTAACCCTTTTAAATACAGATACTTGATGATGGCTCAATACTCCAATTTTTCGATTTTCACAATTTCGGTGGACATCTTTTTTCTATTAATTTATTGCTTAACTCTGGTTTACTTTTTTGACGCCAAACTTTACACTGACACTTCTAATAAGTTATTGTTCGTTGCTATGGTAACGCAATATTTTTTTTTGCATGGAACTGGTCTAGGCTAACTAGTTATCAATACATCCTCGTAGTATCAAATTGAGCCGTATAGAAGACTTTGGAGCAAAATTAGTTTGAGCAAGAGCACGTTTAAAAAGGAAAAACTATAAGTTGATTTTACAGAATCAAATATAATAACAAGTTAATAAAATAAAATTAAAAAAGCCAACTTTTTAACAAAGTTGGTGTAAAATTGAAACTGCAACAAAGTATACGTATGGCTTTCTGAAAAATACAATCTAGAAGTTTTAGTTTTTAAAGTTTCGCGTTACTTTGCCACCACATAAAGTTCCTGCCTTTTATATCTTTATGTTTCTTAAAGTTTATTTACCAAATAATGTTAGTTATCATCATCATTTTATTTTTTGCCCATCAAAAGTTCGCTTATTCGTTTATCGCAATTTTTCAAGTCGTAACAAAAGTTATTTCTGCTCTCGCTCGCATAATAGCGGACCTCAGAGGCCCTCTAACGCTTTACGAGAACATGACATACTGAAACTTTTCTAAATAAATATATCGAAAATTACACAAAAAGGGTGTAAAAGCGATAGCTGTACAAGAGAGCCGCGTAATCGCCACCCTTTAAAAAGTCTTACTTTTAGAGCAGGCCCGGCTTACGCAAATTGGTATAAAAGAAGATTAAAACAAGTTTAAACGTTTTTAGGCGAGAAAAAACTATTTACCGAAAATTATTAAGAATCAAAAGTAAAGGAGGACGCCTTTACGATGCGCTAGATAGTCAAAAAAATTGTTAGGGCAAAAAATTATGCATTATCGATTATCGAAACCGTATAGAATCGAGTTGATTGAAACTTGAATTTAAAATTAAATAATAAAAGCAAAAAGTGCTCGTTTCATCTCTACAAAAGAAGAATAAGCAAATAATCTTTTGAAAAATGTTTTTAAAACTGAATATACTACGGGGAAATCTCAGTCGGAACTTTCATCTTATAAACCAAAGCTAGCACATGATGCAGTCATTTTTCACACGGATGCCCTGTAGCAACGAGCTTTCCACATTTGAAATCCGCATTGAAATAGTAGGTCGGTACACGAGCGACTCGGCAAAATTTTGGCTAAAGAGCACATCTTCCAATATAATTCGTAAATTCTCTCGTACGCACTAAGCCTCTAGGCATTTCCTACAGATTAAGCATGAAATATGTCAACAGGAAAAAAGCTGTCATCAATCAAGTCAATAGAAAATATTGAATTTTGTTTTCGGTTATTACTCTCTATCTCGTTCGAACGCGGTTTAAAATATAAAATATCACGTGTGTTGTTGGTTATAATTAGAAATGAAATTTTTAGGTTTTTACCTTTTTTTATTTACGCTGCTATTTATATTTTAATTCAACTAAAATTTTTTTTACAGAAAAATATGTTTTTGTTATGTTTTTACCTTTTTTAAACAATTTGTCCAAAAAGTACCTATTTTAAAATTTTTAGAACCTATTCTATAACCTATTTTGGAGACTTTTTAGTTTTTTTTTATTATTTTTAGATGCTTTGTGGCATTTTTTCTGCCCCAAAAAATTTTTTTTTAAATTATAATTACCCATGTTTTATCTTTTCAGATCCAACCAAAGAAGAAGCAATGGACCCAGTTCCGCAGCTTCATCATAGTCATTCAAGATTCACGATTCACCAAACTTTATTGAATACAGAATACAGAATTAAGGGAATAATTCAAGCTTCACTTGATATTACTTAAAAGTGTAGAAAAATGTGGTTTGTTAAAAAATATACAGGGTGTTAATGAATACGTGTTACAATTTTATAGGTCATGTAGGAAATGCAAAAATAGACGGATAATTTCCTGTAAAAGTATGGAGATATCCAAAGTATTAAGCCATCGAAACTATCGCGGTATCGAAAGTATCGAGGTATCGAAAGTATCTAAAGTATGGAAGTATCCAAAGTATGGAGATATCAAAAGTATCGAGATATCTGAAGTAAATAGGTATCAAAATAATTGAAGAATTGAGGTATCGTAAGTATAGAGGTATCAAAAGTATAGCGGTATCGAAAGTATTAAAAGTATGGAGATATCCAAAGTATTGAGGTATCAAAGTATCAAGGTATCGAAAGTATCTAAAGTATGAGGGTATCTAAAATATTGAGGCATTGAAATTATCGAGTATCTGAGTATCAATACCTTTGATACCGTCGATACCTCAATACTTTGGATACCCTCATCAATACTTTTGATAATTAGATCCTTCAGATATCTCGATACTTTCGATACATCAATACTTTGGATACTTCCATACTTTAGATACTTTTGATACCCCGATAATTTCGAGTCCTCAATAGGTATTTTCGATATCTTTAATACTTTTGTTTCCTCGATATCTTCGATACTTTTGACACCTTAATACTTTCGTTTCCTTGATACGTTTGATACCTCAATATTCTCGATACTTCGATACTTTTGATACTTCGATACTTTTGATACCTTAACCCTCGCCGTCCCGAAACCGGGTCACGACTGACCCAAAGTCGATATTTTTTTGAATAACTTCTATGATAAATTTTTTTAAATAATTTCCTTCTGTGTATTCTCCTAAAATACTAAACTACGTAATATACTGCTGGAAAATATCGAAAAATGTATAATTTTAGAAAAACGTTAATAAAGAACACCCTGTATAAAAATCTGCAGGAATGAAACTATGAATATTAGATTTGAAACAAGCAAAAACTTTTATGAAGAGTAACATTTTTTGATAAAATCACTAATAAGCGAGATTAGATTGAAACCAAAATGTCCTTATTTCATCCGAAAACACAAAATAAAAAATGGGTCATCGATGACCCGGTTTTGGTAAACTATGATTGTAATTTATTTTGGGACAGCGAAGGTTAATACTTTCGTTTTCTCGATACGTTCGATACCTCAATATTCTCGATACTTCGATACTTTCGATACTTCGATACTTTCGATACCTCAATACTTTGGATACTTCCATACTTTAGATACTTTTGATACCCCGATACTTTCAATACCGCGATACTTTCGATACCGCGATAATTTAGAGTCCTCAATAGGTATTTTCGATATTTTTAATACTTTTGTTTCCTTGATATCTTCGATACTTTTGATACCTTAATACTTTCGTTTTCTCGATACGTTCGATACATCAATATTCTCGATACTTCGATACTTTCGATACACCGAATCTTTGATACTTTAGATTGGTACCTCAATACTTTCAATACCTCGATACTTTTGATACCTAAATATCTTCAATACTTTTGATACCGCGATACTTTCCATACCTCAATACTTTTAATAGCTCAACACTTACTATTTTTCATCCTTGAACTTTCTATACCCCATACCTCGATACCTTTGATACTTTCGATACCTCAATAAATATCTTCGATACTTTAGAAACCTCAATAGATACTTTCGAAAAATTAATACTTTCGTTTCTTCGGTATTTTCAATACTTTCGATACCTCAATACTTTTGTTACCTCAATACGTTCGATACCTCGATACTTTCAATAGCTCAACACTCACTATTTTTCATCCTCGATCTTTCGAAACCTCATATCTCGATACCTTTGATACTTTCGATACCTCAATATTTTCGATATTTTAGAAACCTCAATAGATACTTTCAATATCTTTAATACTTTTGTTACCTCGATATCTTCAATACTTTCAATACCCCAATACTTTTGTTACCTCGATACATTCGATACCTCGATACTTTTAGTACCTCGATATCTTCGATACGTTTAATACCCCAATACTTTCGATACCTCGATTCATTGATACTTTCGATATTTTTAGTACTTCGATACTTTCGATACTTTTGATAATTTCGGTACTTTCGATACTATTTACTCTTGGTATCGTTAGGCGATACCGCCGAAGGTATCGCCACTGTGAATAAGTATCGATACTATACCCAGCTTTAATCTAAAGATTGGGGGATCCGTTTCTAAATGAATAGTCCTCTTACTAAAAGCCAAAGCCATGTTTTACAAAAATGGCGCAGTCGACGCGTCACCAGAGCGACCGACCCTGGCCTAATTAGTAACTATTTAAAATAGAAAAATTTGTAATTAGGTACCACTTTTATGTTGTTTTTTGATGGGAGGGAATAGGAGTTCATCAAAACTCTCGCGGCGAGGGACAGAAAACTTATCACTTATTGCCCACACCAGCGCCAATTGGTCCTGCGACCTATTCGCATATTTGTGGTAAATAATTTTTCACTTTGACCACTCGTTAAAGGACTCCATTACATCACTTTTAAAATTTAATGTAGAAAACGTAAAACTCGTAATTAAACGTTACGTCAGTAACGCTAAAAAGTGCCTCGAGGAAAGATAACAAATTAAATTCGAGTACGGTTTGTTTAGCATTGTAATCAAGATATTTTCTTACGCAAATATTAATTTAAATTAATGGCCCATTTATTACCTGTTTACAGGACAATTAATAATAAATGAGAGTGCATTTAATTAAAAATTAACGCAGTAAATTGCATAAAGTTGTGACTCCTTTTGTTTTACCGTTTAACTGTTTCCATTTTCCGAGTGTTTCATAAACTTTATTTTTGTAACGTAGTAAGAAACGTACCGAGTGCTCTGAAGTTCCAAATGGAAAATAATTCTTGCCTTTTAGGAGTCTCAACTAAACCAAACCACTAGCAGTTTAGTAACTTACCGAGACCACAACATGCAGCTACTACATTTCATAAAGAATAAACGCTACAACTAGAGATGAAACTAACTATATTCGTTATCTTTTGGACACCCTCGTTTTTGCAACGCCCATCTTTAATAATTAAAGTAGGTGCTGTTTTATTTACGCTTTATTGCCTCTTAGACGAAACCTCCATTTTATCATCCTTACATTTGGACCGGTTTCCTATAAAAAAATATGTCGATTTTCGTCTTTCTCGTTTCTCCGTCTTTTCGCCTCCCGTTAAAAATTTTTTTGTGCGCCTAATTAAAATTGTATTTTCATACTGTACGAAACGTTTTAAATTTGTGCCTCGAAGTATAAAATAAATGGTCCAGATTTTCGATATTAGCCGATTTACGTGTACACGCATCAGCACTTTGGTGATTAGATTCTCTTTACATCATTCGAGAGTCTCTTTTGGTTTAAATCTTCCCCTTTTTGATTAAAATTAATTTTAATTTTTTACCAAAGTGTTTTTATTGTTTGCCCGATGGGCGCAGCCGGATAAGCTTTTTAAGATAATGAATATTTAAAACAAAATTTTTTTCAATATCAAACATTTAAAATTGTGAGTGTGTCCGTTGGTGTGTTGATTGATTGGGCCTTTGATTGTCCTGGAGTAGAACAAATACTAGTCTTATTGCTTACCTCATAGATGAAGTCGACTAAGAGATACAACGATACTTTCATGAAGTGAAAATAAATAATAAAACAGTAGGTACGGTAATAGACCGCCCACAGACTTGGGGAAGCACTCATGGCAATACTTTCGGGCTGTTTCACAACGGTTTTTTAACGTCGCGTTTTCGAGCCCCATTTCCAAAAATTCACTAATCACTAAGGACGGATAAAACAATCACACTATTTTAATCCTCTTTACGTGAAATTTGCCGAATAATAAGAGCATTAATTTTGAACTCTCCAAAGAATATAACGAAAGACGCGCCTCGGGCAAATTAAAACAAAATAAAATTTTGTATTTAGATTAGTCGCTCGGAGTTTGTTTGCTTAGGATTTTAAGTGTTTTTTTTATTTGGCACTGTTTTCCTGTTTGTGCGGAAAGTGTTCAAAAATATTCTCTCTGAGTGTGTTAATGATCAGCGTATTAGAATTGTTCGCTCTGATAGTCTAAGTTACGTTAAAAATTATAGTTGTACCAGTTCAAAAATTAGATTTATCAAGATATAAAAATAGTTCAAAATATGTACAGGGTGGGCAAAATTCTATGGTTCTTATGGAAAAATTGATAACTAGAAGAAATAGGGAAAAATGGGTGCCGCGTCCTCGTTTTTTTAAAAGGGACTCAATGGCAAAAACCTGAGTTCGCAACCTTCTTTTGTTTTGGACCTATAGGGCAAAGCTCAATTTTTTGCAAAATGTCAATAAGTATATCGTTCTTCGTTTTCTGTTAAATATTTTTTAACCCTAAAGCTACCGTACGGGGTACCCGGGTACTTTTTTGAGTTTAAAAGCCTATAACTTTTTTTATTTTAAACGAATATTATTGAGACTCTTTGACATCCTGTAAAATTTAATTCTTTATACGAAAATATTAGAAGGGCACAAAAAAATTGAGTGAGATGGGATATTTTTGTAATTTAATAACTTACACCTTAAACCTACCGCATGGGGTACCCGGGTACCTCGCTGTTATTTCCTTGTATTTCATGAGGAATCAATCAATTAAAAGTAGAAGTATTCGAATTATTCATTTATATTACACATTTTTATATTATAAATAATTATTATTATTATAAGCAATAATTATTACTAATTAGAAATCGCAAAAAAAGTTAGTGATGAACTTTTGTACCTGCACAATCGTTAGATCTAATGGAAGTCGGTGAGATATGCCCATCACAGACAAAATTTTTACAACTCTCTCATCTCTTCCTCGTTTTCCTGTTTGGCATCTTTTCACCATTCTTCCAAATTATACAAAAACCAATTACCCTCAGTCTTTCAGTTATATCCCGTTCTTGAACGTTTATTTGTGGCTGTGGTTTTGTAATGCTTACTTTGACGCCAAGAAATGATAACAATGCAATTTTTATCAAAATAAAATTGAATAATTAATACTTTAGTTCCCTAGTTCATAATCCTTAATCCCTAATCCCTAGTTTAGTTAGTATAGATCCTATATACTTCGATCTAGTATGGATGGCATACAAAGAGTTTTTCCTAAATCTTTTTAAATTTCCCTACGTTGATTTGATTTTGAAGGCAGCTAATAGGGTGATTTTCAACAAAGATTATTTCTATGATTCTGGACACGGATTATTTGGAAAGATGTTGCAGTACAAAACAAAAATAAACCCTGTTGTAAATGTCCACGACGCTATGCCCACAGAAAGCGCTTGTTATCTTCACAAAACAGCTTTACTTTTGAGACGCAATTAGTCATTTGCTGGTTATAAATAAATTTTGGATTAAGTAAAAAGGCGTGGGAAACTAACAATTGTCTTCTGGGCACTGTCGAAAAAAAGCACGTGCCGACACAGGGTTTATTTGTAAAAATATTGCAGTGTAATATAACATAAACTCCGTTGTAAATGCCGACGACGCCGTGTCTTCACAAAACCGCTCCAATTTGACAACAAAAATTGTTATTTTAATTTTTTTTAAATTATAATTTAAAAAATAATAAATTTGCAAGTTGCAATAATAATTAATATCGCCCAAATATAAACTAATTAGCTGTATTACTACTCATTCTCCATATAAAACATGCAGGGTACCCGGGTACCCCGTGCGGTAGGTATAAGTTGTAAATTTGTATGGTACCATGAGGGTTAATAAAATGGGATGAAAATTAAGTATGTCTACATGCTATATTTATATGTTGTAGACTTCATTATTCCAATTTCAGCTCACTTTATTAAAAATTGTTAAACAAAAAACCAAAAAATAAAAAACTACATACGATAAAAAATAAAATAATAAAAAATTAAAAAATACATAATATTACATATCATTGAAAAGAGGATAAAAAACGCTATTCAAATATGTCACATCCAACTACGGTTTCTATTTAAAAAACACAACTTTGTGTTATAAACCGGAAACTAACAATAGTATTAAAAATCTCTTCGGCTCATTTTATTGCCCTTAATAAAGTGCCCTAAAAGTGTGCTAATAGTTCTCTCTGTAACTCCACAACCACCGAGATATCTACCTTCAGCAAAAAATCGAACTTTTGCTTATAGGTCCAAAACAAAAAAAGATCGTGAATTCCTGTTTTCGCCATCAAGTTCCTCTCAAAAAAAGAGAGCGAGGATGCCCCGTCGATTTTTCCATATCTCTTATAGTTATGGATTTTTTCATAAGAACCATCGAATTCTGCTCACCCTGTACATACATATTTTTAAATTCATTTTATTAACCGTTAACCCGAGAAGGCGGTACATGGTACCGCCCCGCAAAATTTAAAGTTTCATAACAATTTTATTGACACACCTAAGAAGTTGCTGACTTGTCTAGCTTGAAAATATTGTGTTATCGACGAATTGACCGGATGTCGCCGTCACCAGTCTTTAGTATCCCTAAATTAGAGACTGTTTGCCAAGGTTCGCGCGGTTTATTATACCAGTTGTCGCCTACAGCGTGACTAATTTTATTACGTGTGCATTTGTATATTTTTATAAAGTGTTAAAAATCAAAGTAATTATATTGTGAAATTTCTTTGTTTATTATTGGAAAATATAATTTAATTGATTTTTTTAAATTCAAGTAGGTACACTGTTAAAATATAATTTTCTTTAGAAAATGGCATCTAACTCGGAAGAAACGGTCATAAAACAAATGTTACTTCATAAAAATTCAATTTTTGGGTCTTTTCTTGTACTTTAAGCTTTGCATTTTAATATTAGTTAATAAAAAACTGATATTTGCGTATTATTCTGTGCGTTTTACTGCTATACAATAAGAGAAGCGTCAGATACCGCTGTTCGCATATAGCGTAACAAATATCAACGTCGCGAGTTAAGGGTTAAATTAAATTAGAACGACTAACTTTTGAGATTTTGTTGGGCATCCTACGTATTTTTTAATAGTGAATTTCATCCGCAGTAAACAACGCCAGAAGATCGGCCAGGTTAAATGTTACATAGCAGAAGAACTATGACACAAAAATTGTTAATTGTTTAGGATTACAGATATAAAAGTGAACACCGGGATATTAAAATATGGTGCCAAGCGTAAAACGATTTGGTTGATTTGCTGTATTACTGCTACGATCCTCAAGCAGCCCTTCAATATCTTTTATGAGCCAATTTTTGGCAAACGGCCAAATTCTCAAAGTCCTAAAAAGATCTAAGATGTATGAGTAATTTGTCTTTTGAAAACAATTACTATTGACGACGAGTAGTAAAAAATTAAGAACTACGCGCCCTCCCTCCTTACAAATTTTTAACAACGTCATAGAATAGGCCACGCCTCTTTATATTTAGTCTACTATTAGAGTAATATTTCAATACTCAAGCGGGGGGAATCTAAATGTGACTGCGACTACTTATTCCTGACACTTTTTAAAAGAAGTTTTCATAAATATCTCTTTAAAGATTACACCGGTGTAATCACTGCGAAAGCAGTAATAACCAAAGCAAATTCTTTACTTAAGAAAGTGAAAGTGTCTAAAACTTTAAGCGAAGTGTTAATAATTCGTTCGCGTATCGGTAAATTTAAATCTGCCAAATAAAACGAGCAGTAAATGAAGCAAAATTTATGAAAGTGTCTTCCGAATTATTTAATTACATTTTGCTTTAAGTGCCCTTTTCCCTTGCTAAAAGTTAATGTTAACTAGTAGTGAGGTAACACTAATAGAAAACAAAATATTTTCGCCCAGACTACCTAAACTAGATATTTATCTTGTTAATTATTTGAAATGCTTGTACTCGATTTTCTTTCTCGCCTCGTTAAGTTAAAACGGCGTATACGCGAATTTACAAGTTTGTTTTTGACTATTTTCTCATCGCTCGGAATACTTTTCCTCAAAGAATGTTCAAAATTTAAACAAAATAAGCCAACTCTTAACTTTAAAAAGCACTTTAAGCTAACACTATATACGTACTATATTTTTAATTAAAATCGAAAACGCTGCAGCTAAATCTAATTGCGTTACTTTTGAAACTCTTGATCGATAATTCTCTTTGATGGGAAGTTGCGATCATTTTTTTTTCTTCTTAAATTAGCCGATTAGTTCAATACTTAAAACTAACGAGTTGTTGTCGGGATGGACTATTAAACGTAGAAATCTACCTTCAAAGGAAGTTAATAACTAGTCATTTTGTAGGGTCCCGTCTTAAGGCTCGTTTCACATGGGCGTTTTACGCGCGCCCGTCTAGTGTCGACTCTTAACAGATGGCGATTGTTTTCGCCAAGGACGATTTTTGTGGGGGACACCTGGAGGCGTGTAAAACGAGCCTGGCACCCTCGGGTATTCCAATGATGCCAGCTCTCTGCCTAGTCTCGCGTATTCTACGACTGAACTAAAGCTGCATTCTTAAAGATTTGGAAAAATTCACACAATAAATGTCAGACGACAAGCCTACGCACGACCTGACATTAGGCCCGACCGCCTGACCAAATCAGGTCGTGTGGAGGGGACTTAAGGGTGACATACAAGAGAATTGTAGGAACCGAGGCAGCTTATGCTTAATGGTAGAGCACTCGTCGCGACGCCGGCGAGACTCGGGTTAGATCCCAGATCTTAGTGCAAAATTTTGTTAATAATGTTGTTAATAAAAATTTTGTGCCAACCTTGTAATGAATTTTTATTTAAGAGGACACGAGTGCCAAGAGAAAATTCGTAAACTTTTCAAACAAAGAAATTTTGTAGAAAATGTTTCAAAAAGCATAAATTTTGGCGCGCAGCCACGATTTTTATCGAATAAAATTTACAATATCTCTTTTTAAAAATTGCTGTTTTTCTGAAATGTTTTGCAATCACTTCTTGTTGCCCGACCCTCTTAAAAACAAAGATTAGATAATACATGTTGTCAAATTCAATTATGCCAATATTTTGAAAAAGCTCATAATATGACTCACCTTTTTTAATTAGTCTTGCATAAGAAAATGTAAAATTGATCGAAACGCATTTCCTATATTGACAAATTAATGTAGTATATGAGGATGAAAATTGTTTGGCCAAAATAATATTAATCAATCAAACTCCACGAAGATGTCAGCTGTGACAAATTGCAGATATTAGGAAAGAGCTTCATGTTATTTTATTTAAAAAGCAACGGAAAATTATACATCAATTTGTAATTCAAATTTATTTAACAATGTCGCAAGATGCGAAATTTGAACAGAGAAATTGAACCGCAGATAAGCTGAGAGCAGTGAGCTGGGGGATACCTCAAAAGGCCTTTAAAAAAGTTGGCTTTAGAGACAAAAGTTATGACCATACCGATTTCTAGAGTAGAATACGAAAAGATTAATTTTTATTAGCGGGCTGCAGCGCATTGGTGCAAAGTAGGGGATTACCCGCATTTCTTGAAACCATCACTAACCGTCACTTGGATAGCTATCGAGAAGAAACAAAAAGAGAGAGAGGGGACGTCAAACAAAGCCGATCCAGCATAGATCCTAAACTCAAAATTGTTCCCGCAGAAGTAAATTACCTAAAGAAGCTAAAATTGTTTTAGAAGAGATAAATTTACGACCTCGTCAATAATAGAACGTCCTTTAGGAAAAAGCAAGTTGGTTTTTCGGGTTTTCTCTGGCATAATGTGGTATTAGGTTATACCAAAAATATATAAATAACTTACAAAAAACGTTTTGTAACCATTTTCTCACTTTCTAACTAAATAATTTACAATTCGCTTTGTACTTCGCTTTAAGCTACAACTCGTGTTTGTTGCTACTTCTAGCTCTTTTCTCTTTTTTAATTCCAACATAAAAGTTTTTAGTGCATCCAAACCTATTCTTCTCCACGCGGTTTTGTTTTTACTATTTTTAGTCGATACTTGAAAGTTTTTACACAAGGCATTACCCGGAAGTTTCTTTTAGAGGTGAAACAATACATCCTTGACGTTTTACGTTTTCTGGGCGCTTTTATCTAAATCCAGTAGTAAACAAACAACGACGGAGAGTTAAAGGTCCTTTTTTAGATTTCCTCCCAATAACAATGGAATAAATTATATTTGTATCGACAAACTTGTCGCATCCGCGCTTACCTACTACTACTATTAGCGTAAATTATTATTAAAAGTCGCGTACCGAATTAAGTACAAAATTTTTGAGGTTAAAGTGTACTTTATTATATTTAAACGTCTTAATTATATAAACGACGCCACGTACAAGGGCTCGCACAGTGTACGTTAATTACTATTTTATTTAATATAAAAGGCGGTCTCCGCTGTTATAATCGGAACGAATCTACACACGTGACACATACGGTTAAAGCCCTCTCACACCAAAATCGCCAAAATTAAATACGCCTTTCCGTCAAAGTAGCGAAAAATAAGACCACGTTTGATTTTTGAAATTTTCTACATGAAACGTAAAGAATAAAAAAGCTCTTAGATAATCGATATAATGCAAAAGAAGGAGTTTATCGAATGAAATTTCTAAAGCTTCAGTGCCGAAAAAGTTTAATTTGTTGAGAGTAAATTTCGAACACCTACACATTATACGAAACAAAAGGGTTGCGAGATTCGGAGTGCAATTAAAGATAAAGTGATGTTAGGTTAGGCCGGGTTGTTCTGAATGGATTCGGGTTACGTATATCTTCGGAACTGTATTTAATGTATTTTAGGCGGTTCTGAATGCAGATTTTAAAATAAAACTCGCCGGAAAAAATTTTAATGGGCACATACATACTACCTACCATAGGCAAAAATATTCGTAATTTTGTCATCAACTCGACAATGCTTTCACTTCAAGAAGAAAATTATTGTGTATCGCTGAACATATTGTATTGTATTGTACTCAGGGATCGATTGGTTACGTGAGCCTTACAGAACTTCGACCAGCATTGATCTTTTGTTCATAACCCTACTCGTATTATATTCTCAGGAATTCGATCTTGTCAACGAAGCCTAGAGTGTCCCTGAGAGGCTTTCTTTTTATTTCTTCAGGCGTTAGTTGTGCCTGCTCTAAGTGTTTCAACCTAAGTCGAGCTAGTGCATCGCAATTGCAGAGAATGTGCTCGGCGGATTCGACCTCCGTTTCACATAGCCTGCATATGTCACTATCTTCCAATCCCAGTTTTTTGAGGTAATACCTCACTGGGCAGTGTCCAGTAAACCGACCTGTGATAAGTCTGATTTCGTTCTTTGATAGAAGAAGAAGCTTTTTAGCATTCGTAGACGAGTACTCAATAAATTTCTTTGCCTGTCTATGTCCTGGTATATTATGCCAGTGAGATTTTTTGTTCTCAGTTTCCCATTTTTGGATTCTTACTGTTCTGTGTGCTTTAGATAGCCCACAGAAGGGTTCTGGTCCAATCGGGATAGCTTTTGAGCCTGTTCTAGCTAGTTCATCAGCTATTTCATTTCCTATAACTCTCTCATGCCCTGGCACCCAGTGCAGGGCAACTTTGTTGCCCTTAGCCAGTTTTTTGAGAGACTGTCGGCATTCCCAAGTGGATAGGGATTCATAGCTGTTGGCTTTGAGTGCCTTCAGCACGGCTTGACTGTTAGACATTATATAAACCTTTTTACCCTTTATACGCCTTCGTAGGCATTCCTGGGCGCATAGGTCTATTGCAAGTGTTTCAGCTTGCATAATTGTGGGGAAGATTCCTAAGGCTATCGATGCCCTATATTTTGGGCCATATATTCCTATACCTGTTCCCTGTTTAGTTTTAGATCCATCCGAGTACCGGATAGAGGAATTTGGTTCCTGTTGTATTATTTGACTTCTAGCCATGTCGCGGTCCCGAATGACCACTTTGAAAGGTGTCTGGAAGTCAAATGCCCTTGAAATGCCATCCAAGGGTTTTTCAAAGAGTTCAGGATGTAAGAAGTCCAGAATCTTTAAGTGACCTGTTTTGTCACCCGGTTTGAATTTCCTGATTTGGGTTATTTTTAAGGCGCCTGTAGGCTTTCCCTCTTCACCCGCAATTGCAGGGACGGCAGGTCCAGAACATAAGTTTTCAAAGAATTGACTGGGAAGAAGCAATGAGCAACTTCGAGTCGAGCAACGAAAAGGTAAACTTTCTTTCATCAAACAGCCCTCAATCTAGAAAAATACTTATACACGTTATAGAACACTAAAACAATGCGCAACCAACTCCTGGATCAACAGCCTCTAAATGACGAAACGGAAGAGGAACTTGAGGAGAAGATATCGGCGCACCGGAAGTGCCCATAATGTCCCAGAATACAGAAACTACTCAAAAATTCTCGAAAAGACGAAACGAAAGAGGAACTTGTGGAGAAGATCTCGCCGCACCGGAAGTGCCCATAATGTCCTAGAACACAGAAATTACTCAAAAATTCTCGAAAGAACGAAACGGAAGAGGAACTTGGGGAGAAGGTATTACCGCACCCGAAAGTGCCCATGTTTCACAGAACGCAGAAACTACTAAAACTCTTGGAAATGACGAAACGGAAGAGGAACTTGTGAAGAAGCTATCGCCGCACCGGAAGTGCCTATGATGTCCCAGAACACAGAAACTACTCAAAAATTCTCGAAAGAACGAAACTGAAGAGAAACTTGTGGAGAAGGTATCGCCGCACCCGAAATTTCCCACGATTCACGAAACACAGAAAATACTAAAAAATTCTCATAAGGACGAAACGGAAGAGGGAAGAGGAACTTGTGCCCATGATGTCCCAGAACACAGAAACTACTTAAAAATTCTCGAAAAAACGAAACTGAAGAGAAACTTGTGGAGAAGGTATTACCGCACCCGAAAGTGCCCATGTTTCACAGAACACTAAAACTCTTCGAAATGACGAAACGGAAGAGGAACTTGTGGAAAAGGTATCGGTGCACCAGAAGTGCTCATGCTTTCACAGAACATAGAAACTACTCAAAAATCCTCGAAATGACAAAACGGAAAAGGAACTTATGGAGAAGGTATTGCCGCACCCGAAATTGCTCACGATTCACGGAACACAGAAAATACTAAAAAAATTCTCGAAAGGACGAAATGGAAGAGGAACTTGTGGAGAAGATATCGGCTCACCAGAAGTGCCCATGATGTCCCAGAACACAGAAACTGCTCAAAAATTCTCGAAAGAACGAAACGGAAGAGGAACTTGTGGAGAAGCTATCGCTGCGCCGGAAGTGCTGTGACCAGAACACAGATACTGCTCAAAAATCCTCGAAATGACTAAGTGTTTTAAAGAACACAGAAACTACTCAAACAGAATCTTGTTAACTGTCCGACAAGAAACATCTAAATACAAACAATAAACCAAGTTCGAAAGTGAACATCTCCTACTCAATACAGACAACAACCTATTCTGCGCATCAAACCTGGAAATCGTGAAGGTATTCGTCACTTTTTCTCTGAAGTGGTTTCGAAAGAGAAACTTGTAAACGACGCATTACCAACAATTGTCGCTTCACGTAACCCCATATCGATTTCGGATCCAGGTTTTTCATCCCAAAAAGTTGAAAAAGTCTTAAAAGCTTAACGACGGATACAACTGCGGAACTGGGCAGTATAGGTGCAAAACTTCTCAAGAAATCTTGATCTGCAAATATTCTTCTTTCCCTAATAATGCAACGATCTTACCACACATGCCGTTTGCCTACTGCGTGGAAGAAAGCTTCAGTTGTTTCAATCTACAAAAAAGGTGACAAACTTCAAGCAAGTTATGGAATCCATAAATCCATAATAGGTCGACGTCTCAGAAGTATCTGCTTAGATAATGAGGTCATCGCACACCAACAGCATGAGTTTGTATCAATCATCACTACCGACTGGACAACTGCAGTCGATAGGAGGAATCCTATGGGCGTGGCCTATCTCGATTTTGCCAGGGCGTTTAATCAAGTGCCCAAGAAAAGATTAGCCAAACTGGAGCGAGCACTTTGGAATCCGTAGACGGTTGCACACTTAAGGTGTCAAACTTTTTGACAGACAGTATTGTGTGAGTCCCACAGGGCTCGGTACTAGGACCTTTGCCATTTATTATTTGCGTCGCAGACCTACCATCTTGTGCCAAAAGCACCAAGCATGTTGATGACTCGAAAATTTACGACAACAATGCAGCTACTTGGGTTATTTACGGAAAAAGAAAATTCAACCATTCATAAAGCTTATTTTTTTCGCATTTCCAAATGTATAATTTACTAGGGTTGCTTTAAAAAAATGTTGACCTAAGAACAAAAAAAGCAAAAAATTTATTAATTTTATAATAAATTTTAAAAAATCAAATTGCCTTATTCGCTTATTCTTTTATTCAATTGTGTCATGGAAAACTTGTTTTATAAAAATTGGAACCATAATAACAGACTTTTTTGTTCTTTTGTTCTTATAGGCACAATTATTATTAAATTTTATATTTTTTAAACGACAAAAAATAGCTTTTCAATGATTGAAACTTTCCACAGAAATGAATATTTAATTTGGCATAAATTTATATTTAAAATAAACTTTTTAAACCTCAATCAACTTAAACTATTTATAAAATTTTTTTTTTCACAAGTGCGCTGCAAAGAATGTTTGTATTTTTATGGCTCACTTTTTATACTTTATAAAGCATTAAGTTGGAAATTTATTGGAAAAATCCAAAGAATACGTACAACCGGTTGGTTTTGTATCCATATCCTGGAGGCTATCAGTTACCTGCGTGGGTAAAATTTGTAAACCTCGATTATAAAAAAAGAAGATCGACGGAAGACTCCCTATACAAAAGTATTTATCTCAGTTTCAAAAACCAGCACAAAAACTTTAATAGAAATCAAAAAATAGAAGAATGGCGTTTACTCTTTAATTAGTGTTAGATTGGTACTTAGGAAGGTAAAGTATTAAGAAGGAGCCCGCCAGCTTCTGTAACACAATTCATCCATTGGTTAAATTGACTAAACAACCTCCCCTGGAATGATGAGATTTTAGTACTCCCTTTAACTAAAATTGAACGAAAATAAATTAGCCACTTAAAAAATGAATTAATTTAAAACCCTTGTCAACGTTTTATATAAAAAACCACAAAATAAGAAAACGGCACAACAAAATTGATAAAAGCTCCGACTTGTTCGCCGCACAAATTTCGATAAAACATCGACTTAAATTTGATCCCTCTTAATAAAAGAATTAATTGCATTACGCAAAAAAAAATCGAATTTTCGACCCGCACGAGAAGAGAGCTTTGCGCTTTTGATGTTGAGCAGATTGATTTTCATTGTGCCCAGCAAGGGAGAACCACATCAACTTGAATGTCAATCCGTCGCGGTGCTCCCGAAACCTCTCTCATCAGCCTTGCGCCGAATGAATGAATTTTTAAAACTAATTTATCAAAACTAAACTAAAACACTTTTTTTTTAACAACAAAAAGAACTTTTTTGTGACTTCTCGCGCAACAAAATTACGAAACTAAAACAACATCAATCTTAACATTACAATCGTAGTTTAAAAATTTTTGATAAATTGTTTTTCGAGATAAAATTTATTATGAGCCAGTTTGAGAATGTTGAGCGAACGTGTAATGTGATTTTGACGTACTTTTCGACGAGTTTTCCATAAGATGGTTGTGGGTCTTGAATCGAGTTAATGTGGTACGAACTCGTCATATACAGTTTTAGTATTAATTTGTTTTACGAACAGAGAGCTTTATTTTCGTACCAAAATAAGTAATGGTTTACACAAAAGGTTTGATTGTTATTCGTCGAAACAATACATTTTGAACCACAATTTTGACAACAGACGTGTTTGAATAGCAAATATTTAGTAATTCTCGGTGCCGCGCCTGTGCTAATGTGTGCTGGATGTATTACAGGATGATTTCTATTATTTCTATTATCTTACCAGCAACAACAATTAAACATTCAATTAAATTACTAAATAGTGGTGTATTTGGAAGAGTGGCGAGGATCCTATTACGCGCTAAATTATTCTTATCGCCATTCTTAGTACCTCCATAGATAAATAAATAGGCACTGGACCTACACTTTAACGTGGGATTCGATTCACTAAGTTAAGAAGTTTAACTGAACAATTTTATTCCAGGCGGTCCATTCCCTTCTGAGAGGTGAATAAGATTAAATTGCCACATTTCAAATTTCAAAGAAACTTAACCTTTTACAATTATAACTCGTAATTAATTAAATAATTCATTTTTTATTTCTTATGGTCTCATGACCGTAGAAGCCATGATAACTAAACCCCTTGCAGCAGTTTAGGAGCTGCTTTGCTTTCCTCCACTAGACTTATATGTAGAGAATATGGTAACAAAAGCAGCCCTAGGACTGCAGATATGGGGATTATGATCTGTCAGATACAGAATTTAGGAGCACACCAAAATTCTCGAGCAGTGCTCCAAGAAGCTCTCCTGGAGATGGATGCAGACCATATCTCTCTAAAATATATATTCAACGTAGACTTTAAAACTCTAATGGATTAAACTGAGAACATTAAAGCAAACATAACTGTCTTAACTGATGAATCTAAAAATCAAAAAGGTATTGGAGCAGGTGTGCACTCACCTAAGCTTGTCCTTGACAGCAGTCTAACCGCTGGGGAAATATGTCTCAGTTTTTCAAACTGAACTGATGTAAAGCTGCCTTGCATGTCTGCAAGGTAGCCTCTGGTTTTCTGCCGGAGTGCATAGAGATGCTAATTCAGACATCCAAACAATATTCTCATACTCTGTTGGGTCAAAAGGCATTAAGGAAATGAGGGTAACGATAAAGCAGGCGAGTTGCCCAAGAAAGGTTCAAACATGCTGTGGCTGTGGCTCTGGGCCAATCATCAAAGCTGCCGTGACTGCTGCTAAAACTTGAGAATGACTCCCAGGCAGGGCCATTCTAAAGTCCAACACTGTAGAAACCCTCTGACTCTCTACTCGTTTGGGGTAAAGGGGAGCTACGACTGGCAACGGCACTAATAACGGGACACTGACAGCTTAAAAATCACCTGTATACGATGGTACTAGAAGAAGGCCCACTATGAAGAAGATGTTCAGAGGCAGAGGAAACTCCAATTCGTCTTCTGCTACACTGCAAGGCTTTTACTAAAAGTCATTACAGCATT
This sequence comes from Malthinus flaveolus, assembly GCA_950108345.1. Taxonomy (NCBI): domain Eukaryota; kingdom Metazoa; phylum Arthropoda; class Insecta; order Coleoptera; family Cantharidae; genus Malthinus; species Malthinus flaveolus. The sequence goes on along the minus strand of OX467286.1, from coordinate 21,104,340 downwards.
TCCGGAAAGGAGAAGATGCTCCAAAGAGAATTGCCGAAACTATCGACGAACAAAATTCTGGACTTTATCAAAAGCACAGAACTCGTATAAAGAAAGATTACATCCGAGGTGCACAAGAGATCTAAGAGGTCGCGATGCAAGGAACAACTGGGGATCACTCAGCGAAATGAAAATGATGATAACAAACCGTCCTTAACGTAATGAAAGATGGACAGAAAACGTAAGTTGCTCTAGATCTAAGATCTAAAGATCTAAGAGCTAAAAGCTAAAAATTTGTCCTGACATTATCTAGGATCAATTGTAGGGGACTCGTGAGACTCTATCGACTACGCAAACATCTCTACATATTGGATACTAGGCTTGGTAGATAAACCCATATGTCGTAGATGTGAACTAGAAGACGAAACGGTTGAACCTGCGCTTTGCCACTGTCCAGCCCTAACGTCGATAAGAAAATCCGTGCTTGGGAGCCAGAATAAGTACCACCCCTCCCGCCAGAATCCTGGAGTTCATTCTACAAGTAGAATGGTTCGAGATCTGATTAGCACGGAGAAACCGCTTAGAGAGAATACACTGGGTCTTATTAAATGGCCTAAGTGCAGAAAGCTTGCTGCCCCTTTCTAAACGATCCAGATCTCAGCTTATGCGCCGAGGTGACACATTACAGTAATTGGGAAGTTGACGACGGGAATTGCGTACTCCTTACAGATGAGCCCTGTTAACTCACCCAATGAACATTTTAAAGTCTAGTCAGGAGCGAATAAACGCTACGCCAATAATAGTTAACAGGAAAACCCACAAAAAAATGTTTACGCTTCAGTTCTCACCGAAAATTTATGTTTTTAAAATCATTAATTTTAATAACGGCTAGTTTGGGTTGTTTTACCGTTATAAATTGGCGCCCGAGCAGGGACTTAGAAGTAGAGATTTAATTAAAAAAGTCGAAAGCGTAAAAATCAAAGTCTTATTTCAATGAAAGAATAATAAAATAGTAAGATCTAACCCAATTACTAGTTCGCAAGCAATGTTAGTTACTGCACTACAACAATAATTTAATTTTAAATTTACATAAACTACGAGATTTTAAAATTCTTCGTTCGCCGAATGCAAAAATCAACGCAATTGCCATAAAACAAAACAAAAATCTCTCCTAAATCCTTGATCCCGAAATTTAATTCGATTGACTTTTGAAAATCTCGTAAGCTCGCAACATTGAAAATAAACAAAAATTGCGCTTTTCGTTTTTTTTTAAATTTTTCTCTCGAGATTAGTTCAAAATGATGTTGCGACGAGAGCTTTTTTCGGAGATTAAATAATTTCGAGTCTGTATAAACTTTAAAGTAGGAGGTTCTCGCAAGTAGAAAAAGAACATTTCCATTAGTTTTCTAAAGCCACAAACAAAGTTGAAAATTTTAAAAGTCCTAGAAACTTAGCGACTGGATATTTATAGACTAACTTTTCATATTAAGCTGAATATATTGGGGTTATTTTAGCTTTTGGTAGTCTGATAACGCCGTTATAAGTTACTGGATTAAATGCTAATGTTCATGAATAATTAGTGTGTGACAAGTCACTTAATAAATATTACGGAAAATTGAATATTTAAATTTCTTTTATTTGTATTTGAGGCTAAGGTAGATTGGTTTATTTTGTTTCGTTCTAATTTATTTAAATTAAAAACCGTGGTCAAAAGCAATTTAGATTTTTGATGGAGCTTAATCGGCGACATTCGTCCTGAACACTCTGAACACACATCGGGTCCGCAGGTGAAAATTCATGCCACTAAATTAATTTTTGAATACGGCGTCGTCTCTCGTAAGGCAAAGGCAAAGGCAAACTCTCCAATTTAACCATTCTCATCCCACAATAAATTGTGGGTCTCTCTTACGTTGTAATGTAATTGTTTCAGCCATTTTAACAAAGTTGGAAAGTGGTACTAGCAGTACTAGCGTTCTTATTTTAAATGGAACGCCCTGTAGATTTTTAAATTTTTGAAATCGGCGGAAGATTCTCAGATTACAAATTTATAACAAATCGAATTTGATGTCATTAGCTATTTTAATTTACTTAGGACGACACACACAAACTGCCAATCAATAAAATCCTGTTTTTGACGCGGAAAATAGAAAAATTTTAAACGCCGCTGCGATAGTACAACCATATACAGTTAGATGGACGGGTTAAGAGTCACGTTGAAATTTTAGACCATTAATCAAACTATTTCAGTACAATATACGGATTTGACTACCCAATCTCCAAATCTCTCTATTATGCGCTTACGTATAACCTAAAAGCAGAAATGTAATTTGTTCATTTTCTTGTCATATTCGAAAGGGATGAAAGTTGGAAAAAATTGAACTAATTTGTTAAACGAGAACATTTTATGCATAATATAGGGCGAGAAGGCGATCATTGGTACAAACGACCCAAGATTATTAGGTCGCACACACGAGACGACTTCAAAATAATCATGTGGGGGGGGGGGGGTAACAATAATTACTTACTTAATTGATAGCGCACAATATTAATTATCAATTAAATATAGCTAATTGATTCCCATTGTATCTCGAGTTTATTTTCTCCACGTTTGATTAACTGGGGGATAATAAAAGTGCCTCCTTTCATCTTCTAGTGGTGATTTGTTAATTCGTTTTCGAGCGAGTATAAGATCAATAACTAACTGATTACTTTGATATCTGTGTCCAATCTTGGAGTTGGTAGAAAACGTAAGTTTTCGCAACTTTAAGCTTTAGAGAATTGGCTCCCCCTTGAATACAACCTACAGCTACTTCTAAAGAGGTGTACTCACTTTTTCACAATTGGACCTACAGTCTACAGTTACGACAATGAAAGGGAGTGATGAAGCGATTTCTTGTTCCAAGTCCCATAATGTAATATTTCAAAAATAACTTAATTATAAACTGCGAGTCGCTAAAAAAATTGTTGATAAGTCTGCCTGTTAAAAGAAGTGTCGTTTTTAATTCGTTCAGACCGTTGCATTATTTGTTGAGAAGTTTCCAGCAATATTTAATTAAATTATAGTGCTTTTATTAGATTACACTACTTAATTCGATTTAAAACTTGAGAGCAACGGATTAAATTTTTAAAACACTAAAATAAAATTGTTAAATTTTTCTCTAAAATAAATCAAAATAACTTAAACGAATTTTATTTCATACTGTACGGGTATTGCTACTTTCCGTCATTAATTTGAGTCCGGGAAATGGCACATTACATCACTAGGCCGGAAATTGTTGCTAAGTAACACTTCCCGGACTGTCTGGCAAAATTTTTAAAAAGGGTTTTATTTTTTAAATTTTTGCTTTAAAAAAGCTTGCCGGCAGCAGAGATCGAACCTATGAACCTTTGGGTGAAATGCAAGGGTGTTATTCAATACACTATACGAACACCTATATTAATGTATATCAAGATTGAAGTTACAAAGTAGCATTTGTTTCAAAATTCCAGACTTAGCTTCGCTTTGTCCGTAAACATCTTATTCATGCTTTAATAGGTCACTTCCCGGACTAATGACGTAAATAACTATTTTTTTTTACAAACGACACTGGGGCAAAACGTCAATTTAAAGTCAAACGCCATAATTAAAATGACTTATCTGAATTATTTTTAATAAAAGTAAAATGGGAAATCTATGACACCATTAAGCAAGTTCACGACTTAATAATGCCCAAAAAAACTACGTTAAGGTAGAAAAAGTATCGGAGGGTATAAAAAGCCAACAATGATGTTGTAAAAGTAAGTTTGTAAGCTGACATGATAAAGATGTAGCGGATGCTTAAGTTGGCTTTATTAAGCGCGTTGCAAACCGTAACTCTATTAATATTCCGTTTCGTTAAAAAAAATTTTTCTTTATTTTCCATTACTACCTACTTTCATTTTTTCCAATTTCACACAACTAACGTCGTGTAATTAATTTACACGCCCCGAAAAAATTAAACAAAAATACATTCCCTAATGATGACTAATGACAAAAGGGCGCCCCGCTTTCTCATTTTTAATCAAACGTAAAGGTACACCTCCAATTTTATTTTATTTCAATTTACGTAATTGGGTTCGGTTAAAAAAAGTTAAGTAGACTACCGAATGAGAAAAGTTCTCTTGAGAACGAATTGTACGATTTCGAGTTTTGAATTAAACCAAAAGTTGATTTAATGAATGAGGAAGATTAAACGAACTTAATCAAGTTGTGTGTGTATGTGTATATGTATTGAGGTAAACATTTGGGTTAATAGAGTTCTCTGGAAGGCCTTTGAAAAAGGTATACATGTAGATTCGTAGATACTAAGCTTAAGAAATTACTGAACGTAATTACATTTCCGTTTCCAATAAATGATTAAATTAGTTACGAGTTACGGGAGCAAAATTAAAATTTCTCCGCGATACCTTTTAAAGATATTGAACTTAATAGTTTATTATTTATTAATATCAAGATTCAAATGTCGCAATGTTGAACTAACTCATTTTAAATTAGAAGCAGAGAATTCCACCACATCATAACATGAATATCAATGTAATGTAAATTCGTTAGCTTCATTTCAAATTACCTTTTCCTACTCTCGTTTCTTTGCATACGTAAAAGCTCTAATAAGTGCACGTTTAAGTGCTTTTAGAAACCTAATAAAAAGCCTCTTATGTTACCCAAATACTTGCGATTGTATGTGTAGATAAGAATTATCACTTGGCTAGTCTATCCAACCTTCTAAAGTCATCTTTTGCGGCTTTCTCTGGCCTACATGGTTGTAAAAAAACTGTCTCAGACCAGAAGTGTGGCTATGGATCAAAAAATTGGAAGTGCCCCAGAAAGACGAGTTTAGTTTGTGTTTTATGTAACTACTGTTAAATCCTAAAATTAAATTCTCACTAATTTCTCATTTAATAGCAGGCGATACATTTTAATTCCGGTCCTTGGGCGATTGTGGTCACTTTCAAACTGTATTCGAGTGTAAAAAAGTTTCTAAAAACGGCAATTTCGTAGTGCACTTTTTAAAAATTAAAAAATCTTATAATATATTAAAAAACGAAGTTTTTTCTCCTAAACCGGATAGGACATAATTCAATCTATCCGAAAATATAAAAAAGTTGCTAAAAATTACCATTTTCAATAATACCACCGCCCTTCAAAGTTTATCAAAATCACATAATTTGAAATAACGCATTTTTTTAATTCCAAAAAGTAATTCAAATACAATTTTTTTCAATTCATGCGTCATAGTTTAGTTTATGTAAGCTGAAAGAGCAGAGTAGAAAATGTTTAATTGATGATGGTGTATAAAAACCGAAACGTTGTATTGAAAATACGTCGTAGAATACAAGGAGTACTTGACTAGTCTATCCAACTTCAAAATCCAAAGCTATCCTTTGCTGCGCTTTCTGACCCACAAGGTTGTAAAAGGGCTGTCTTAGACCCGAAATTCACCATAGATCAAAAAATTTTAAATTCCCCAAAAAGACGAGTCTGGTTTGTGCTTTTATGTGGCTACTGTTAAACCTTACAATTAATTCAATCGAACGAACAGAATCGCTGATTATACTAAATTCTCTTTTACGTTTTAAAAATATTTAATAACAGGGGATAAATTTTAATTCCAGTCCTTTGGCAGTTGTGGCTACTTTCAAACTGTACTTGAGTGTAAAGAAGTTTCCAAAAACAACAATTTTTAACCCCGTTACCACCCCTCAAAAGTAACCCAAATGTTCAGAATTAGAAATATGTAGTGCATTTTAAAAAAATTCAAAACTCATATAAAATACTTAATAAACGAAGTTTTTTTGCCTAAAACGTATAGGGCATAATTCAATCTATCCGAAAATATAAAAAAGTTGCAAAAAATTATAATTTTAAATAGTACCACCGCCCTTCAAAGTTTAGCAAAACGACCGAATTTTTAAATAAGCCATTTTTTAAATTCCAAAAAGTAATACAAATACAACTTTTTCAATTCATGTGGCATAGTTTACTTTATCCAAGCTGGGAAGAGCAGAGTAGAGAATCTTTAATTGTTGATAAACAAAAACCGAAACGTTGTATTAGAAATTTTAAAATACCACGCTGTAGAATACAGTACTCACCGTACCATACATTATAGCTGGCGATAAATTTAGTTCCAGTCCTTGGATGATTGTGGCCATTTACCAACTGTATTCTAGTGTAAAAAAGTTGTAAAAAAAGACAATTTTTAGCCCCGTTACCACCCCTCAAAATTCACCAAAATATTCAGAATTACTAATATGTAGTGCATTTTTTAAAAATTCCAAAATCATACAAAATATTAAAAAACAAACTTTTTTTACCTAAAGCGCGTAGGACATAATTCAATCTATCCGAAAATATAAAAAAACTGCCAAAAATTATCATTTTAAATAGTACCACCCGCCTTCAAAGTTTAGCAAAACGACAGAATTTTGAAATAATGCCTTTTTTAAATTCCAAAAAGTAATACAAATACAATTTCTTTTCAATCTATGCGGCATAATTTAGTTTATACAAGCTGGAAATAGCAGAGTAGAGAATGTTTAATTGATGATGGACAAAAACCGAAACGTTGTATTAAAATTTTTTTAAATGCCACACTGTAGAATAGAGAGTTCTTGTGTGGATGTAGTTTTTGCTTTACTTTGTTTAAAAAAATTAGTTAAAAATATAAATACAGGTCCATATTTCAAGTTTTCACAATGATGACGATGATGACGATATTATGACTCATGGGAGTACGTAGCCGAAAGACGAAACGCCGCTTAAATTTTTTTTAAATGTCATCTGGTCATCTCGTGCGGAGACAAAAAATATAATCTTTTTGCAATTTTTGTTCGTTTTAAGAATATCTGAAACGCATAAAATTTAACAGTTGGCGCTTTTGAATAACACTTTTTGTAAAAAAGTTTCTTTCTCTACATTTTTATTTGTTTCTCGAAACCTAAATAGTTACATTATGTGGGTTTCTTGATTTGTTCGACATAAGTTTTTTCTGTATTATTTGCCATGATAAAAGAAACAAACTTTTACAATAACTTTGCATCACGATAACGGCGTTTTTGGTAAATTACACGACGAAGTTGCCCTTAACAAAAACTTTTAGGGTTTCCAAATCCAAAGACAAGTGCTCACTTTCTTAATTATTCGTTTTCTTTCATTATTGTTGGAATTTTCTTTTTTGTTCTGTCGGTCTGTTAACTTATCGACTTACAGGCATCTGCGCCGATTTAACAATCTACCAATGCATCTGCCTGTCGGCCCGTTTGTCGTAAGCCTGCCATTTGCTTGTCTGCTACGTATACAGGACGCGCCTTTTTTAAATTATAAAATATTTTTATTCTACTCACTTATAGGTAAATTGTACAATTAGGGCAGTAGATGCACGATTACGCCCAAATTAATTTTCTGAAATAGCGGCTTCGAAATTATGATATAATAAACAAACCGACGGTTTCGACCTGTAATTACAAGCTCAAGTTATTTTGAATCCGTAACAAGCAATGAAGATGACTATCAGTGCGCTATGGTGCACAAGTACATTTCAAATGAGTCACAAAGTTAATTACTACGCTCACGGAGCTAAATACGCCATAATCTCTTACAAAGCCACATGAGAGACACCGTAATACTAAGACCTAATTAGACATTTTGATCGTAAATTTGAATATTTTACATCTTTTTTTTCTTCGCGTTCGAACATACTGTTAGCTCCTAATGAGATTAGATGTTTCGTCTTGTAATAATATACACTGCAAAGTTAATGTAAACAAATGCCAGCAAATGAATAAGTCAGTCTTAGATTAAGAATATACACATAATATACAGAGTGTTCATGGCCTGGGCTCTCATTATACCTCTACGTAATGGAGCTCTAACTCTAACTAACAATTGTTTCGAACAACTTCATTGTTCTTCGTCGGAGTAACAAATTAATTTTCGAAATTATACCCTGAACGACTAAAAATTTTGCGGGCTGAAACTCTTACTCGAACTCAATCACTGTACAGAACTATTGATTTCTTTACAAAACGAAAGTTCTGATTTTCTGTTTTTCCAAGACGTTGCTTTAGATAAGTCTTGTATCCATTTATCGATACTTTGGCATCGCCTCTTGTTACTTATTTTCGTGACTCTCGAAGTATGTCATTTTAATCGGCCGTTACATTAATCACGCTCTTGTGCAACCCGAGATTACTCAGAACATTAGCGAGTAAATCTCGACCGACTACTTTGTGCGACTAAAAAGCGCCCACTTTTTGTTACTCGAGAAAAACATTCCACGACAACACAACTACATGCGAACAAAAATAAAAAATTTAATTATTCTTCGACTTTTCTTGTACTTGGCAAGTTTTTCAAGAAATTAGGAATGGTAATACCTGAGCTTTCCTCAGAGTTGAAGTTAAAATCTCTCGCAAAACCCTAAAATTAGCAAAACCCACGAAGTAGGTGAGGCAGATTTGCATCGTCCGCAACAGAAAATAAAACGAGGTTAAGTTAGAAAGCTGCTTATACAGGGTGTGCAACTTCGAAATTTTAATTTTCCTGTAAGCTTCAAAACTTTTTACCCCATAACATTGTTTTATAATTTTAATACGATTTTGTTACAAAAAGTAAACAAAGCGTAGACTATAAACAGAAAGACAACAGAAGATATTGTTTTTCATACAAGAATATAATGCCCTATATCATTTTAGCTCAGTTTAAACAACCCTTGACGCTTTTCATAAATTAAAAATGAACTTCACACACTAATAATGTCAATTAAAAAATAAAACTTAAATTAACTTTTTAACATTCGCTCAAAAGGCAATTATTTAATAAATTACGAATTCTCCACGCGCTCTTTTTGAATTTTTAAATGTTCCTAATCTAGAGTAAATTGCACGTGTACGGTGGCTCTTGTTAATTAACACACAGGGCCGTACTATATTATTTATGGTTCATTCAGTGGATATAAACAAATACACGTAGACTGCACGTGATAATGGCGGGCACATGGAAGAGCTAAAACATTGAACAGAGGCGGATTTGAGTAGTAAGTAGTGGACTTTAATATTATTTTTAAAAAACTTTTTTTTCTACTGTTTAAATCAAACCGTCGTGTCTTTAATCTTAAAGGGTTATATAATCCTATTTTAAAATCATTTCGAAATGAAACATTCCCATCGCTAACTAAATAATTCATCTAAAAATTCTCACTGGGTACGGCCTAGATATTTAGGGGGCGGGACTAATATCTGCAGCCAATTGCAGTCGAGCACGATGCTAACATGCAGTGATCACGCAATAATCACTGTTGACATTTAATGCAGCTTAAATTTGAATAGGCTATTGTAGATATACTGGACTAATAGGTTATTAGTGGTGTCACAAAAAATCAGTTAACGTAGATATGTCATGAGCAAGGTTTCCAAGATCAAAATGGCGTAATTTGATTTGACCATTTTTTATTTACGACGACGTTATTTCATTATTTCTCTACATAGAATTCGGTTATTTTGAAATTCTTTCGAATCATATAAAACTAAAAGAGGAAAAAATTTGCTAATAACTCGAAAGCGACATCTTAGTCGGCAAAAAAGCTGATACAGTTTAGTAGGTATTGCACTATATTGGAAAACAGAAGAGCTAACATAGGGGTGAATATTTTAACATAAAATTAATAGATCAAGTGGAAATATTTCAAGAATAAATCTGCCTGTTTAAAATTACAGAAATATTATACAGAAAGTCCCATTTAAAATTTTTACTAATTTCGATTGTTTAGAAATAAATTATGTGAAAAACAAACGAAAACTTGGAGTGAATATTTTAAAATGCGCTAAAATTAACAGATTAAACTTAATCCAATAATTCCTCCTAGTGAAATACGTTAGAAGGGTTTTAATATTAATCTTCTTACAAATACAGAAATATGATGTGTCCCATTTATAACAAAATGTTTTCGAAGCGACGACGCTGCATTGTTTATTTAGAATTAGAATTACAACAACAGCTGACATTGCCGTCACCTTTAAACTCGTTGGCTGAGCAGAATGGTAAACTGCTAACTTTTTCCTGTCATCACTAGAAGTTATAATCAGCCGCCGTAGTTTGTTAATAGCTCGCTATTGGCATCGTAATTAGCGGCTAACACTTGCCACAACTTCGCTAATTTAAAGAGTTGCATCAAATGGAGAGATGGAAGAGAGCAATTCAAGGTAAACACATTTGAATAAAGCAAGCTAAAACAACCTAAAGGTGTGTCAACTAACCTAGTGGGAAGGAGAAAGTATAAGTGGGCGTTACGTAATTTTTGGCGCCCAACGTGGGGCCCGACAACATTAAAAAAAATTTTTAACACTAGCTGCCACAATTTGTTAATAGCTCGCTATTGGCATTGTAATTAGCGGCAAACTTGCCACTATTTTGCTAATTTAAACAGTTGCATCAAATGGTGAGACGGAAGAGAGCAATTCAAGGTCAACACATTTGAACAAAGCAAACTAAAACAACCTGAGGGTGTGTCAACTAGCTCAGTGAGAATGAGAAAGTATAAGTGGGCGTTACATAATGTTTGGCGTCCAACGTGGGACCCGTCGACATTAAAAAAAATTTTCAGCACTAGCAGTTATAGTTAGCTGCCACAGCATGCTAATAGCTTGCCCTTGGCATCGTAATTAGCGGAAAACTTGCTACTATTTCGCTAATTTAAAGAGTTGCATCAAAAAGAGATGAAAAAGAGCAGTTCAGGGTCAACACATTTGAACAAAACCCACTAAAACAACCTGAGGGTGTGTCAACTGACCCAGTAGGAAGAAGACAGTATAAGTGGGCGTTACATATTTTTTGGCGTCCAACGTGGGGCCCGACCACATTTAAAAAAATTGTCAGCACTAGCAGTTATAGTCAGCTGCCACAGCTTGCTAATAGCTTGCCATTGACATCGTAATGAGCGGCAAACTTGCTACTATTTCGCTAATTTAAAGAGTTGCATCAAAAAGAGATGAAAAAGAGCAGTTCAGGGTCAACACATTTGAACAAAACCCACTAAAACAACCTGAGGGTGTGTCAACTGACCCAGTAGGAAGAAGACAGTATAAGTGGGCGTTACATATTTTTTGGCGTCCAACGTGGGGCCCGACCACATTTAAAAAAATTGTCAGCACTAGCAGTTATAGTCAGCTGCCACAGCTTGCTAATAGCTTGCCATTGACATCGTAATGAGCGGCAAACTTGCTACTATTTCGCTAATTTAAAGAGTTGCATCAAAAAGAGATGAAAGAGAGCAGTTCAGGGTCAACACATTTAAACAAAACGCACTAAAACAACCTGAGGGTGTGTGTCAACTAGCTGAGTGGGAATGAGAAAGTATAAGTAAGCGTTACATAATTTTTGGCGCCCAACGTGGGGCCCGCCAAAATAAAAAAATTATATCTAGAGAAGGGACGCAAAAACACCATAAGTAAAACAAGCAGCATCCACAATAAATTTCTTATAATTATTACCGTGTAGTAGCTGTTGGTTAAACAAGCAGAATTGGTGAGAACTAAACCAAATAAAAACACTCCGTTAGTGAAACTCGATCAAATTCGCCAAACTCGCGAGATCGTAGGAAAAAAAAGTGAAAACTAAAATTTTCAAACCCTCGTCGCGCGTAGTGTGTTTTAATTAAAATAGCCGAAATTTACTTTTTGTAAAATAAAAATTTTAATTAATTAATTTAATTTATCTTTTTCCGATTTCCACGATATACGTAGTTTGCCAATCTATCGCTAAAAGTTAATTTTTTCAACGCATACCCTCTCGTATCCCTTTTTTCTAATCTTTCCCATTTAGCTTTCCGTTATTTTTTCCTCAAATGAGATCAATTTACTTTTAATGGTAAATTAAGCGTTTTATATTTTTAATTTAAATTAAACGAGTCGCAGAAAAAAGTTCCCGTCGTTTACGTTAATGCTAATGCACTAGAACTTAGTAGTGCGTATTAGTAGACTCTCGCTAACGTGAAAACGGCCAACTTTAGGTATAAGGAATGCTATACTCGGTCGAAGGGTAATTAAATTCTATACCGGATGTTGATAAAAAAAGTGCCATGTGTCGTATAAAAATCTCGACTTACTAGCGATTGAAGTGGTACAGTGAACGCCTTTTAAAGAAAATGACGATATATTTCGGGCGACCTTACCTAGATCACACCTTTAGTAACAAGTTGTAGGAATAACCTTTGTTTAAAGTAGAAGATAAAAGATGCGCGAATTTTGCAACGAGATAAAGAAATTGACAAGCCCTTTAGTAAAGTTTAAAATAGCTCAGAAATTATTAACTTTAAGCGTTAGTAACCTCAGTAGTTTTTTGCTCAAAATAAGTATGTGAAACCAAATAGTAAATAAAAAATGTAGAAAGCTTTTAAAAATATAAAGTGAGGTTAGGTAGCGGTTTTACAAACCACCCTGTAGGTATAAAAATGTTCTTAACGTATAGGGCGCTTTGAGATCAGAAAGTTTTATTGAAAACATTTTTTAATATTTTTTATAGAAATTGATGTAGTGCCAATGGCATATCGATCCGAACTCACCCTGTATATAAGATTATAGTAAATAAGTAACCATTTAGATCTTAGATGCGTTGGGAATTTAATTATAAAGGTATAAACCCTTGTTTTGGTTGTAAGCGTTAAATTTAATGCACAATAAAGAGACAAATTTATAGAAATTCGATTAAACAAGCTAAATTGTTTGTTTATGAACTGTTATTATTATTACTGCTTCTAGCAGTATGGTACCTAACACATAAATTTACCGTTAAACCTTGCACGTTACGATGTCGGGATCAAAAAAAGAGCATCCCTTTGAGAAATGGCTTTCCTCCATAAAAGAATTCCCTTTTCACATGCGTTTAATTACTTAGTATAATATTCTTCGAGTTAATTACTTTTAGTGCGGAAACTTGACTAAAACAAAAAGTGAACGTAATGGAAGCTCACTCGTACACGCTCATTTCTAAAATCATCAAAGAAATGTTATCAGCAAACAACAACAACAAGAACGTAACTTTAATTAAGTAGCAAATTAAACGCGAAATTTTCCTTTAAGAAATAAACTGTATCGGGTCTTTGGTGTAGAAACAAAACCGTCGTTAGTGAATTTAGCACCACGTTTGTGATATTTTATATCAAGAAACCCTAAGTGGTTTTACTTATCTAATTAAAGTAATTAAATGAGTTAGTACCGAGCTACTAATTAAAGTGCAAGAAGTAACTCGAAACTCCAAACAACTTGTACATCCTTCACTTTTTACAAACTTCCCCAACTTACCCCAACAAATTTCTTTTAAATCTCGCCATAATTTACCAGAGAATAAAGTAAAACCCCCCAAGTAAACAGTAAACGAAACTCACCCCCAAAAAAAATTTTTCGCACTAGAACTTAATTAAGCACAAATTTGTTTTGCGACACCGAAATGCATTTTAACGTCCCGTTGGGAATCGAAAAAAAATTGCACTCGACTATACGGGGTGCAATTAAATCGCGCAATTTATAGTTCACATACTTCGATTACCCTATTTTTTCGAAATTTATTTCGAAATAACCACCCGGAATACTCGCATCGTACGGACTGGGGTAGGCGTCCTGGTGCTTCCGACGCTTCATAAACGACGCGGCTGCGTGTTATCTTTACGTAGTTCATCTCAAAGACGACCTATTGTTTTGTATAATTTTTATTTAAAAACAAAACTTAAATGTGCTTTGCACGCGATTGAAATCGAATTATTAGCTTCGTTTTCTACAAACGGCCGACCGAGTGGAAAATTGCTCTTTATCGGTATTAATGTTAACAACCGCTCATAAAAGTAAAATACGCCCGATGCGTTTCTCTCGCTTTTTGAAAACTTTAAAATATATATTTTTGTCCTAAACGCGTAATTTTTACAAGATTAATTAGTATCAGTCATTTTAACGGTAGGTGAAATTTATGTTGTGGTTTTATTTTGTATTGTTCGTGAATTTATGACTGCAGGCAGCTAAACAAAACAAGTTTCCGCAGTTAAACATAATAATTACCTATAATACAAACAAATTTGTGATAATTATTTAAATTTTTTACCATCCCCTTCCAAGTTTGGAAAAAAAGAGAGATTAATTGCTATGACTGTATTAATAAATTTGTAAGCCGTAAGTTTTACCTTAGCACTCGGTAAAATAAGGGCGAACGAACGTGTTAGATACTTTTTACCACTTAAGTATCCTATTTGTAGTTTCTGCTCCATCACCGTACCCGTAGCTCTTTATCCTTCTACTATTATCTATTTCCCAACAACTTTGTGTACTTAAACCTACAATCCCTAACGATGGCTCCATTTAAACTTTAAAAAAAGGGTCGAACTGCAGGGTGAGGTTTTTTTTCATTTTCTCTTTTTTAGTATAATTTTGGTTTGCAAGTGGGAGAGAAATACGGGAATAATTTCAATTTTTTTCTGAACAATTTAAAAAGGACTCAAGTTTTTTAATTCGATAACCCCATTGTTTAAATATGGGCTCTGAAAAATGTAATTTCTTTAAATCTCCACTCGAAGACTGAGCGAAGCGAAGTCTCTAATTTTGCCAGTTTTTGGTGTCAGCGAGTTTTCTAATAACAATAAGTTTTTCCGAAGACAAAAATTATGCAGTGTACAGTGTAGATTCCCAAAAAATCTGGGCAACGTTAGAACTATTGTTGTTTTTTTAACCAAAAGTAAGCGTAGGTGGGTCCCACGTTTGCGTTTGCTTTGGTCGAAGAATCAAAGAGTAGTTTAGACTAAGATGGGCGCAAAATAACTCCAAGTTTGACTACAATAGTTTAGCAGTGAACTAGTAAGTAGTAAAATATTGAGGTACTTGAGAGGGGTTCCTCCAGTTAGTACAATGCGAAGAGGGTTGCCTATCTATAATTAATAAGCGCTATTGAAAATACCGCTGCCGCTATTGGAAATACCGCTATCACTACTTGTCTAGCGGAAATACCGCTATCGCTTTTGGAAATACCTCTACCGCTATTGAAGAGACCGCTGCCACTATTTGAGGTATTTTCAATAGCGGTAGCGGTATTTACAATACCGGTAGTCGTATTTCCACTAGCGATTGCAGTATTTCCAATAGCGGTAGCGGAATTTTCAATGCGCTACACACTCCTAACGGTATAGGCAACCCTCTTCACATTGTAGTAATGGGAGAAACTCCTCTCAACTCTCAAGTAGGTACCTCAGTATTAATTACACTACTATTGTTTTGAAGAATTTAAGTCCTTGCGAGATCTGGCACCTTCAGTTTTAATTTTAAGTAGTACTTAGTTTAAAGTATTAATTAAAAAATTACTAAAAACTTGCGAGTTATAAATTATAAGCGCAGTCGGCAGGTGCAAAAGTAAACAAAACCCTTAAAACACACTTGAACAATGCACCGTATCCAGTACACTTTGGGTAATCAATTAACGTTCAGAAACAGGTAGTAATTAAGTTTTTATTAGTTAACTTATTTATTAAAAAACAAAATAAATGATGCAGAAATATTATTCAATTCGATAAAAAATGAATGTTTAATGGCAGTTCTATAAATTTTGTAATTAATGAAATATGCAAAATTCATTACGTAGTTTTAAAAGAGTTGTTTAAAAACTTGTTAACTCTGGCGTAAAACTAGGTGATGATTGTTTAATTTTTAATTATTCTGTGAATCCGCAGGGTTTACGTTAAATTTAATTTTATCTGGAATTTATTAAGAGCGACCGACGTTGGGACTGTTGAGATTTTTTAACATATTTCGTCATACGAACATTCCACCACCGTAGATCAATGGGTATCGCTGGTTATTTCAGCGCCCACTGAAAAGTAAGTTTAATACTCGTCTTTTATAAAACAAAAAACCCAGAAAGTCAGATGAACCTTCATATGCCCAATTACTCACATATTCACCAACAGGACACAGTCCTCATCTAACTCTGGGGCGCTATAGTATGTTTGGATATATCAGTAAGATCGTCACTAGACACTCACCAGAGTGTTGACAGCTTTAGCTACAAGTTAAAAACACCCTGTTGCCGCCAACCCAGAAACCAGAAAACCCATCAAGTCAGATGAATCATCATATGCTCAATCCCTCAAATATTCACCAACAGGACACAGTCCTCATCTAACTCTGAGGCGCTATAGTATGCTTAGATATATCAGTAAGATCGTCACTAGACACTCACCAGAGTGTTGACAGCTTTAGCTACAAGTTAAAAACACCCTGTTGCCGCCAACCCAGAACCCAAAAAACCCATCAAGTCAGATGAATCATCATATGCTCAATTCCTCAAATATTCACCAACAGGACACAGTCCTCATCTAACTCTGAGGCGCTATAGTATGCTCAGATATATCAGTAAGATCGTCACTAGACACTCACCAGAGTGTTGACAGCTATAGCTACAAGTTAAAAACACCCTGTTGCCGCCAACCCAGAACCCAAAAAACCCATCAAGTCAGATGAATCATCATATGCTCAATTCCTCAAATATTCACCAACAGGACACAGTCCTCATCTAACTCTGAGGCGCTATAGTATGCTTAGATATATCAGTAAGATCGTCACTAGACACTCACCAGAGTGTTGACAGCTATAGCTACAAGTTAAAAACACCCTGTTGCCGCCAACCCAGAACCCAAAAAACCCATCAAGTCAGATGAATCATCATATGCTCAATTCCTCAAATATTCACCAACAGGACACAGTCCTCATCTAACTCTGAGGCGCTATAGTATGCTTAGATATATCAGTAAGATCGTCACTAGACACTCACCAGAGTGTTGACAGCTATAGCTACAAGTTAAAAACACCCTGTTGCCGCCAACCCAGAAACCAGAAAACCCAGAAAGTCAGATAAACCATCATATGCCCAATTCCTCAAATATTCACCAACAGGACACAGTCCCCATCTAACTCTGGGACGCTATAGTAGGTTTAGATATATCAGTAAGATCGTCACTAGACACTCACCAGAGCGTGGACAGCTTTAGCTACAAGCTAAAAACACCTTGTTGCCGTCAAAGCTGCCAAACTCACCAAAACGGAAGTTAAAGTTAAATATAGAGGAGATTGTGGAACTCGAAAAGACGACACTCTGTAACTAAACTAAGAACTATTGTGTCTCGCTGGGAAGGCCAACTCGAAAATGGTGGCTTTTGATGGAATTCGGGCAACTTCTGTATTTGTAGTGGTGGAATCAAAAACTGACGTTCTGTAACCAGACTAAGACCCAACGTGCCTCGCAGTATTTGCTATCCTTTCCCCGAAGTAACGCAATCCCGATAGTCGTGGCTCGTGCGCCCAATAGATGAGACATACCAATTAGAAAATGGTGGCCTTTGATGGAAGTCGGAGCGGATCGCCCACAGGGTTGCCCACATGGCAACTTTGGTACTTATAGTGATGGTATCAAAACTAACGTTCTGTAACCCGACCAAGAATCGACGTGCCTCGTAGTATTTGCTATTCTCTCTCATAAGTAACGCATTCCCGATAGTCGTGGTTTATGCGTCCATTAGATGGGACAGACCAATTCAAAAATGGTGACTATAGATGGAAGTCGGAGCGGATCGCCACAGAGTTGCCCACAGGGCAACTTTGGTACTTATATTGGTGGTATCAAAAACTGACGTTCTGTAACCCGACCAAGAATCGACGTGCCTCGTAGTATTTGCTATTCTCTCTCCGAAGTAACGCATTCCCGATAGTCGTGGCTCGTGGGTCCAATAGCTGGAACAGACCAATTCGAAAATGGTGGCTTTTGATGGAAGTCGGACCGGATCGCTCACAGGGTTGCCCGCAGGAGAACTTCAGTATTTATACTGTTGGCATCCAAAAATTACATTTAGCCAAAATCGAAACTTTTGTCACACATGTTCAGTACGATAAGATAGAGATTAAAAATTTTTTTTTAATAAGTACCAACCCTTACGAGGAGGTATGGCAGCCATAAAATCCAAGATATACGGAATCTTTTTCGAGTCGTAGCTTTAAAAGTGGTACACACACTTTTTTTAATTTTCCGCCATTTCAATATAGGGAAACTAATTTCTTTGGCGGCTCTTTACAACAATTTTCAGTTAAAATTTTTATAACAATATAATTGTTATAAAAATGAATGTGTAAAGCTTTCGGCCAATTCAGAAGGATCGATTACGACACTTGTCTAGATCTAGTTTAAAAGTATCCGCAATTGCTTGCAACTTGCAGCACATAACAACTAGTAGCGCCTAATTGCGCGATAGAAACTCAAACTTGTAACCCTGTAACTAAAGCTAACTCCTAAGTTTATTTAAAAAAATAAAGGGTCCTCGAATAGTCGTTAACTATCAGAAATCAGAACGCTTGAAAGCAAATCTTGATTATGGATGGATCTTATTAACTTAATCTTGAGAAACCATTCACATAGTGTGGTGACGAAACTACTAAAAGCTACATTTAGAGAAATTATATGATAAAGTCACGATGAACGTTTAACTTATTATGATTCCACCAGATAACCCTAATACGGTTTTCATCAAGAGACGAAATTAAGAAAAATTGCACTGAATAAAGGTTCGTTCACAAAGTTGCGTTCCTTTTTCGTTCTTTTATAATTAACGGGTGCTTTTAACAATATTCTATTAACTTTGATTATGATGTAACGACTCACTCTGTTACTACACACTGGTAAATCTAACAAAATTAACAAAAACGTTTATAAAGGGTTCAAACCCCGTACTCCCCACCCTTCTTCTGACTACGGCCATGATATGAAGTAATAAGGTTTAATCGAGCTTTTATGAAAACTCTATACGAAGTTTATTAATTATTTCAAAATTACTAGAAACCGCGTATTGTTGGTTGCCTATGTTTAGGCGTTTTGATGAAAAACTACTTTATTGAACAGTAAGCCTTAAGCCATTGTCACAAAAACGAACATACTCAGTTGCTCATATTTCGGAAACACGAATCAAAAAGGTATACTTAGAATTTTCCAAAAAAATCTATCAAATTGCTTATTAAATAAATTATAATACCTATCAGCATTGAGGTATAAACATAATCTGAAACTCCGGTATAGCATAATAGCAAAGCACTCTAAGCAGCCGTATTATGTAATCGCAATTTCTTTAGGCTATTTAAATTTTAAAACAGAGTTTAAAATAGCTCAGGAAACTCGAGAAAACTTTTTAGTTAATAAACGTAGGTATACACTTAATTCCACTCTCGAGTCTAAAATAGTTAAGCAATACGAAAGGTGTAATCGCGTAATATAAAAGAAAAGAAGTTTTATAGAGTAAAATCAGGCACTTGTTCGATAAGGGGATTTTTCGATCCTTTTTCTTTTATATAAAAAAAAATAAATCTTTTGTTCTCGATCTAATTAGACTTTTTTTTGTTAAAAAAAACCTTCGAGATACCATTGTAATTAAAATTATTTGCAACGATTACCCATCAAATAGCCGTAAAAGGGATTGAATGAAACTGAAATTTCTACTACCGAACGAACAAAGATAACAATAGATATAAATTAAGAATCTCGACAATTAAAGGAGAGATCAAATTTTGTAAAAGCTTGAAGGGTACGTTTCGCCGTCTCGGTAGATATTAAATGAATTGTTAGAATTCCAAGCAAATAATTAATTGTATTGTAAATCATATTAATTTATACCGTTACCCGGCAACATTTTTTCAATTGAAATAACAGTTAATTAATTTCGGTCTAATTAAAACGACTAATTATTTACGCTTCATATTAAGGGCGTTATTAGCTCGGCAAAATTTTCGTTTACAGTCGGCATAGTTGGTTGCATAACCTAAACATCGACCTACCTTATTTTTGTAAAATTGGAACTTTTTATCTACGGCCCTACGTCATCGAGTGAACTAGGGTAAATCAAAATTTGAATTGTAAGTCACCAGGCAGTTAATTGAGTGCAATTTAAACTAATTAACTCTTTCTTGACTGAAACGTCGTTGCGTAGAGAGAGGAATTTATGAAATTTTCATAACATTCGGTCAGCCTATCTCTACAAAAGACGCCTTGTTTTTTAAAATGTAGAATACGTCCGTCTAGTAACGAAACGAAGTTATTCATGTAGCTGATTGCCAAAAGGAGTAGAGTATAAATGAGTAACGGAAGCAGCGCAAATTAAGTCTCAAGGCGACTGTAACAGTAACGCTCAAATAAATTAGTGATTAGGGAAATAATAGAGGAGCATTTTTAGAAATTAATACCAACTAAATAATTAAAAACAACAATCAAATAAAATACATATTACTTTCTATACAGGGTGTGCTGGTGTTCAGAAAAGCGCACAGTTTTTGAAGGATTATTTTCCACATTAAATTATTCTCAATTCTACAGAGTGATAACACATATGGGCTGCGCTGAGACTTTTAAATGGAACGCCCTGCAAATTTTCCCAGTAGCTATTGCAGTTGAATTGAATTAACATTTTTGGACACCCTATATAAATGAACAGAAATGACACGTCTCCGCTAGTTGGCAATTGTCAAGTTTATTACTTTCTTTATCTTTTAAAAATAAATTACATTTTTAAATACAATCAACTGATTACTTTAGTTCAGCTGAAGCCATTATCCTCGAACGCGTTAACTTCAGTTTACTTTGATTCCGGTGCTTTGATGTTTATTGAGCGAGAGTGTTCTTTAATTGAAATTAATCAAAAAGTATATCGATGCTACTTCGGTTCATTATTTACAGTCTTCAAACTTCGATCGTGCGTGTCAATATCGTTATTTAAACGCGTGCGTAAAATTTCTAGTAGAGTCAGGAGTGAGGAAAAGTTGGAATTGTATTAAAAAAACAAACTATTGTCATTGTAGATTAACGTGTAGTGAATGAAGCTTGAAGTACAATACCGAATTTACGAAGGGCCGAAAGAACGATAACTTAAGACAAGAAGTGTCATACTTCCTCAGAAAAACGCTTTAGGCGCTAGAACGCGTTAAAGTTTGAGGAAAAGTTCAGAATCAGACAAAAAGCTGTTTTTTTAGTCTTTTGCTTATAACTCAAAAACTATCCAGTTTATCAGAAAAGTGTTTCTATATGAAAATAAACTACATTCAATTTCCCACCAATTATATTTCTTAAATTTTTTTCGTCAGAAAAACAAATTAGGTGCTACAACCCGCTAAAGTAGACAAAAAGTCCATAATCGGTAAATAAGCTGTTTTTTAGTTTCTCGCTTATAACTTGAAAACTATCCAGTTTATTAGAAAAGTATCTTTATATGCAAATAAACTACATTAATTTTCCCACCCATTATATTTCTTTGATTTTTTCTGCAGGGATACGACTTGGGCGGAGTGTTAAAAGTTGAGGAAAAGTCCAAAATCGGCAAAAAAACTGTTTTTTAGTTTTTCGCTTATAACTTGAAAAATATCCACTTTATCGGAAAAGTGTTTCTATATGAAAATAAACTATATTAAATTTCCCACAAATTATATTTTTTAAATTTTATTTGTCAGGAAAGCAAATTAGGTGCTACAACCCGCTAAAGTTGTCAAGAAGTCTAAAATCGGCAAAAAAGCTGTTTTTTAGTTTCTCGCTTATAACTTGAAAACTATCCAGTTTATTAGAAAAGTATCTTTATATGCAAATAAACTACATTAATTTTCCCACCCATTATATTTCTTTGATTTTTTCAGCAGGGATACGACTTGGGCGCTAGAACGTGTTAAAAGTTGAGGAAAAGTTCAAAATCGGCAAAAAAACTGTTTTTTAGTTTTTCGCTTATAACTTGAAAACTATCCACTTCATCAGAAAAGTGTTTCTATAGGAAAATAAACTACATTAAATTTCCCACCGATTATTGTTTTTAAATTTTTTTTGTCAGGAAAGAAAATTAGGTGCTACAACCCGCTAAAGTTGGCAAGAAGTCTAAAATCGGCAAAAAAGCTGTTTTTTAGTTTTTCGCTTATAACTTGAAAACTATCCACTTTATCAGAAAAGTGTTTCTATATTAAAATAAACTACATTAAATTTCCAACCCATTATACTTTTTTGATTTTTTCAGCAAGGATACGACTTAGGCGCTAGAACGTGTTAAAAGTTGAGGAAAAGTCCAAATCTGCAAAAAATCTGCTTTTAGTTTATCGCTTATAACTTGAAAACTATCCACTTTATCAGAAGAGCGTTTCTATATAAAAATAAACTACATTAAATTTCCCACCCATTATATTTCTTAGCTTTTTTCAGCAGGCATACGACCTAGGCGCTAGAACGTGTTAAAAATTGACAAAAAGTCTATATTCGGCAAAAAAGCTGTTTTTTAGTTTTTCGCTCATAACTTGAAAACTATCCACTTTATCAGAAAAGTGTCTTTATATGAAAATAAACTACATTAATTTTCCCACCCATTATATTTCTTTGATTTTTTCTGCAGGGATACGACTTGGGCGGAGTGTTAAAAGTTGAGAAAAAGTCCAAAATCGGCAAAAAAACTGTTTTTTAGTTTTTCGCTTATAACTTGAAAAATATCCACTCTATCGGAAAAGTGTTTCTATATGAAAATAAACTATATTAAATTTCCCACAAATTATATTTTTTAAATTTTATTTGTCAGGAAAGCAAATTAGGTGCTACAACCCGCTAAAGTTGTCAAGAAGTCTAAAATCGGCAAAAAAGCTGTTTTTTAGTTTTTCGCTTATAACTTGAAAACTATCCACTTTATCAGAAAAGTGTTTCTATATAAAAATAAACTACATGAAATTTCCCACCCATTATATTTCTTAGCTTTTTTCAGCAGGGATACGACTTAGGCGCTAGAACGTGTTAAAAGTTGAGGAAGTCCAAAATCGGCAAAAAAACTGTTTTTTAGTTTTTCGCTTATAACTTGAAAACTATCCACTTTATCAGAAAAGTGTTTTTATATGAAAATAAACTACACTAAATTTCCTACCCATTATCTTTCTTAGATTTTTTTTCCCAAAAACGGTTTAGGCGCTAGAACGCATTAAAGTTTGACAAAAAGTCCAAAATCAGCCAAAAAGCCGTTTTGATAGTTTCTTGCTTATAACTCGAAAACTATCCATTTTAAGAGAAAAGTCGTACTTTATGAAACTAAAATACATTAAATTTCCCATCGATTATAGTTCTTAGATTTTTTCCCTCAGACAAACAATTGACGCGCTAGAACGCGTTAAAATGTACCAAAAAGTTCAAAATCGGTCGAAAAATTTAGTTTATCGCTTATAACTCCAAATTTACGCCGATTTAGAAAAAATTGTTTTTAGAAAAAAGTAGCGTAGGTTCAATTGTCTACAAATTATGTATTTTACATTTTTTGTCATCCATACAGTTTAGAGTTTAGATGTTAGATGTAAAAATATAGCGCCTGAAGGAAGGGGGCGCCGTCTAGCACCGCAACTGTTCGTTTTATAAAGAAAAGCTAAGAGAAATAATTTGTAGGAAATTGAATGTACTTTCTTTTTTGTCAAACACTTTTTTTAAAAGTGCGTGGTTTTTGGGTTATAACAATAAACAAAAAAAAACAGTTTTTTGGCCAATTTTGGAATTTTTGGCAAACTTTAACGCGTTCTACCGCCTAACCCGCTTGTTTGTAAAAAATATCTTTTTAATATAATTTGTAGAAAATTTGATTTAGTTTATTTTCATATAGAAGCACTTCTCTCGTAAAGAGCCTAGTTTTCGAGTTCTAAGGGAAAAAACAAAAAAATATCATAAATCCACCACCCTCGAACCATCCCCAAGCTTGCTAATTGTGCCACTTAGGAATAAAAGACGGTCAGTTTTATTACTCATTTGAAATGTTCTTTCAGCCTGAATCGTTAAAAACGACTTTATTGGTTAGTAAAAGTGCACGCTGCACGTTGAGTTTACTTTTTGAATTTGGTCCTAAATGGAAACGCGCACTCAGAATTGGCTGATACAAAGCAGTTCACGTGTAAAATGTAAAATATGCCTAAATTTGATACTTTTTGCATTTTTTTTTCTGATATGCTTCAAGCTTAGACAAACGCGTGTTTGGCCTCAGTTCCACTTCCCCAGCATTGGACACTGTATGAAGAAAAAATGTCGACCTTTGTTTTGTAAACGTTTAATAATTACTCACGTGATAATGATTCGTTAGTACCTACTAGCAAAAGATTTATCGTTATCCCACCCGCAATAACCGTTTCTTTTAAATTCGTGCAAAAATCCATTTTTCAGAGCCCAGTTTCGCCCGAAAAGGAAGCTCTAAGCGTCTAACACAGTGAAATATATCTTTCTGTAAGACTAAAAACTTACATCGAATATAACAAATTAATAAGTTACTTGATATATTGCTTGTAGGAAAGTGTGGGTATAAATATTACGTGACGGACATTTGCAGTTTCACAAACTTTTAGTAAAATAAACCCAAATACTTGGTATAAGTGTATTTTAGAAAGAGTTTTCTTAAAAGCTTCGCCGTTAAAGTGACTTTTAAACTCGAATTTAAAAATTTTTCACCAACTGCAACTAACAAGTTGTACGAATTCATTGCTTTTCGAAAAAATATGTAATTTTTGCGTTTACAACATTAATCCAATCACGTTCAATGAGAATTCCAGCAATGACGGAATTTGCGCAAAAAAATTTTATTAGTTCTCTTTCAGGAATTTTTAAAAAAATAATCGAAATTAAATTTTGACTGTAAGCTACTACTGTATCGATACGAGTTGATGGTGCAGAACATTATCAATTACGTTTGCCTATGTGATGCGAATCTCAATTCAATTCGTCCCCTATAACATCACGGTTTGATTGCTTTATAACAAGTTTTGTGTCTCTATAGTATGTTTTAATCAACGAAAAACAAAAATTGCACCGAATTGATAAAAAAATTCTTATTTAAGGAACGAAGAGTGTTCTTCGAATCTTCCACTGCTTCCACATTCCATTATACGAAACTTTGTAACTGTTGGTTACTCAGACTCGGGCTTATCGAGTAAAAGCATTTCTCGATAACCCGCATTTCGAACTCGAATTACTTTTAGTACTCTCAAATCAGATTTCCGTCCATTTCACGTTTAAACTTGGTGGTGGTTTGCTTTCACTGATAACAACAAGAAGTTTCCTTAAACGATTTTCGATACTTTAAACCCACTACTGCTGTTGCGTTTTACTTGCTCCTCTTTGTAAGTTTGTAAGTTTTTAAGTTTTGCACTTTTCTTTAATTACTTACTCTATTTTTGCGTCGTCGAGAATTAAAATTTTATTCTCCAGACTGAGAGAGTATACAAAATTTTATTAAATAAGTAAATTTTCGTTTCAAGTAGCAATATTAGCTCGAGGTATCAATGATGTACCGATTTTTAAAAAGTTGCGTTTTTTATTCTACAAAGCTTCAAAGTAAACCTTCCATTATCGTAAGATAGCAGGCACCTTTAAAATTGTTTCTGTTAATACAAACTTGCAGAGAAGATTAAATTTAAATTAGTTTTTACTTTCCGGCATATCGCCGAGTTATTTAGTAAATTAATTAATTTTAAGCATTTATAAACAGCTTCGATAATATTCCTGCAGTAATTAATACGCGTAACAAATTAAATTTCGTTTAAATATCGCAAGTCGCTTTTATTTTAAGATTTCTCATAAACCAAATTTGCTTTTTGAAATTAAACCGAGAGTAATTATAACCAGGAATACCTATACTTGAACAAATTCGGCTCTTAATAAATATCTAATTGGAGCTCCATTTCGTCAGCTTTCCATTGAATTATACCTATTAATCCAAGAGCTGTACGTAGTCACGCAGCTTTTTGTCCGATTATGGACTTTTTATCCAACTTTAACGCGTTCTAGCGCCTAAACCGTTTGTCTGAGGAAAATAATCTATGAATTATAATAGGTGGGAAATTTAATCTAGTTTAGTTTCATAAAGTATCACTTTTCTCTTGAAATTGATAGTTTTCGAGTTATAAGCAAAAAACTAACAAAATTACTTTTTGACCGATTTTGAACTTTATGGCAAACTTTAACGCTTTCTAGCCCCTAAGCCGCTTGTCTGAGGAAACAAAGCTAAACAATATAATAAGTAAAAAATTTTATCTAGTTTAGTTTCATAGAGACACACTTTTCTCGTAAAGTGGATAGTTTTTGAGTTATAAGCAAAAAACTACAAAAATAGCTTTTTGTCAGATTTCGGACTTTTTATCAAACTTTAACGCGTTCTAGAGCCTAAACCGTTTTCCTGACAAAAATTCTAAGAAACACAATGAGTGGGAAATTTAATCTAGTTTAGTTTCATAGAGGCACACTTTTCTCGTAAAGTGGATAGTTTTTGAGTTATAAGCAAAAAACTTCAAAAATAGCTTTTTGTCAGATTTCGGACTTTTTAACAAACTTTAACGCGTTCTAGAGACTAAACCGTTTGTCTGAGGAAAAAATCTAAAATATGTAATGAGTGGGACATTTGATCTAGTTTAGTTTCATAAAAACGCACTTTTCTCGTAAAGTGGATAGTTTTTGAGTTATAAGCAAAAAACTACAAAAATAGCTTTTTGTCAGATTTCGGACTTTTTATCAAACTTTAACGCGTTCTAGAGACTAAACCGTTTCCCTGACAAAAAAATCTAAGATATGTAATGAGTGGGAAATTTAATCTAGTTTAGTTTCATAGAGATACACTTTTCTCGTAAAATAGATAGTTTTTGAGTATATGCAAATAACTACAAAAATAGCTTTTTGTCAGATTTCGGACTTTTTATCAAACTTTAACGCGTTTTAGAGCCTAAACCGTTTTCCTGACAAAAATTCTAAGAAACACAATGAGTGGGAAATTTAATCTAGTTTAGTTTCATAGAGGCACACTTTTCTCGTAAAGTGGATAGTTTTTGAGTTATAAGCAAAAAACTTCAAAAATAGCTTTTTG
This sequence comes from Malthinus flaveolus, assembly GCA_950108345.1. Lineage (NCBI taxonomy): Eukaryota > Metazoa > Arthropoda > Insecta > Coleoptera > Cantharidae > Malthinus > Malthinus flaveolus. The sequence goes on along the minus strand of OX467286.1, from coordinate 21,077,452 downwards.
TCAGATTTCGGACTTTTTAACAAACTTTAACGCGTTCTAGAGCCTAAACCGTTTCCCCGACCAAAAAAATCTAAGAAATATATTAAGTGGAAAATTTAATTTACTTTATTTTCATAGAGATACACTTTTCTCGTAAAGTGGATAGTTTTTGAGTTATAAGCAAAAAACTACAAAAATAGCTTTTTGTCAGATTTCGGACTTTTTATCAAACTTTAACTCGTTCTAGAGCCTAAACCGTTGGTCTGAGAAAAAAATCTAAAATATGTAATGAGTGGGACATTTGATCTAGTTCAGTTTCATAAGAACGCACTTTTCTCGTAAAGTGGATAGTTTTTGAGTTATAAGCAAAAAACTAACAAAATTACTTTTTGACCGATTTTGAACTTTTTATCAAACTTTAACGCGTTCTAGAGACTAAACCGTTTCCCTGACAACAAAATCTAAGATAGGTAATGAGTGGGAAATTTAATCTAGTTTAGTTTCATAGAGATACACTTTTCTCGTAAAATAGATAGTTTTTGAGTATATGCAAATAACTACAAAAATAGCTTTTTGTCAGATTTCGGACTTTTTATCAAACTTTAACGCGTTTTAGAGCCTAAACCGTTTTCTTGACAAAAATTCTAAGAAATACAATGAGTGGGAAATTTAATCTAGTTTAGTTTCATAGAGGCACACTTTTCTCGTAAAGTGGATAGTTTTTGAGTTATAAGCAAAAAACTTCAAAAATAGCTTTTTGTCAGATTTCGGACTTTTTAACAAACTTTAACGCGTTCTAGAGCCTAAACCGTTTCCCCGACCAAAAAAATCTAAGAAATATATTAAGTGGAAAATGTAATTTACTTTATTTTCATAGAGATACACTTTTCTCGTAAAGTGGATAGTTTTTGAGTTATAAGCAAAAAACTACAAAAATAGCTTTTTGTCAGATTTCGGACTTTATATCAAACTTTAACGCGTTCTAGAGCCGAAACCGTTTGTCTGAGGAAAAAATCTAAAATATGTAATGAGTGGGACATTTGATCTAGTTTAGTTTCATAAAAACGCACTTTTCTCGTAAAGTGGATAGTTTTTGAGTTATAAGCAAAAAACTACAACAATAGCTTTTTGTCAGATTTCGGACTTTTTATCAAACTTTAACGCGTTCTAGAGCCTAAACCGTTTGTCTGAGGAAAAAATCTAAAATATGTAATGAGTAGGACATTTGATCTAGTTTAGTGTCATAAAAACGCACTTTTCTCGTAAAGTGGATAGTTTTTGAGTTATAAGCCAAAAACTACAAAAATAGCTTTTTGTCAGATTTCGGACTTTTTATCAAACTTTAACGCGTTCTAGAGCCTAAACCGTTTCCCTGACAAAAACAATCTAAGAAATATATTAAGTGGAAAATTTAATTTACTTTATTTTCATAGAGATACACTTTTCTCGTAAAGTGGATAGTTTTTGAGTTATAAGCAAGAAACTACAAAAATAGCTTTTTGTCAGATTTCGGACTTTTTATCAAACTTTAACGCGTTCTAGAGCCTAAACCGTTTGTCTGACAAAAAAAATATAAAAAATATATTGAGTGGGAAATTTAATCTAGTTTAGTTTTGTAAAGACACACTTTCCTTGTAAAGTGGATAGTTTTGGAGTTATAAGGGAAAAACTAAGAAAGCAGCTTTTTGTTCGATTTTGAACTTTTAGTCAAACTTTAAAGCGATCTAGCGCCTAAACCGTTAATCTGAAGGAAAAAGCCTAAAAAGTATATTAAGCGGGAAATTTAATTTAGTTTAGTTTTATATGGAACCACTTTTCTCAAAAAGTGCGTAGTTTTCAAGTTATAAGCGAGAAACTAAAAAAAATACCCAAAATCCGCTCTTTACGAGCCTTGAGCCAGGAGGAGTGGCAGGCGGCCATATTTATTATTTATTTGCAATGTTCTTTTAGGCTGCATTGTCAAAAATTGTGTAAAAATTTGTACGCTCCCTTTCAATCAACTTACGCGCTACTTGCTGCAGACGTCTCGCTCAATCGAGTTACCACTTACGCGCTAAACTGAGATGTAATGAGAATCTTTAATAGCGTCTGCCGGACAAACGCGCCCGTCTGCCTAAATTCTGCTTCCACAGAACGATTCATTATTTTTTTCCTCGTTTTTTAAACTATAATTTCATCCTACAACAATTAACCTAACATTTTTTGGAAATTTGTTCCGCGACGCGGCCAATATAGCCCGGCAGACAAGCAGACAAGTGATTTTATATTAGCTATTGAAAGCATATTTAAATAAAAATATTGAACCTCTGAATATTAGAACTGAAAAAAATTGTTTACCCTGAGGACTAAAATATGGAAAAATTAAATTGTAAATAAATTTTTTTTCGAGTATTTATTAAGCTACTTTTTCAAAGTTGATGAAAGCCTAAAAAATTAAATTGTAAATAAATTTTTTTCGAGTATTTATTAATCTACTTTTTCAAAGTAGATGAAAGCCACCGAAAAAAGTCAAATGTTTCTCTCAAAGAAACTCGAAAACAACACAGTTGTAGGTTTAAATATTATCTAGTGCTTTTATCTGAGTTACTACTCCACGTGAATATTAGCAAACAATAGGTTGGATAAAATTATAATTGTTCATGCGAAACTCGCTGTTCATTTGTCGCAACAAATACAGATTATTCAGAATTTAATCGACGGTTTTCAAACAACGAAATTAATGCAAATATTTTTCCAGCATTAAAAATAGATTAAACAAAATAAAGCCAGTTTAGTGCGGTATTAAAGTTGTTTTTTAATTTTAATTAAAATTTACGGTTGTTGTATTCCGTCAAGGTGGGAATTTACGTTTAAAAAATACGCCAGAAATGCACAGAAGGGCACTTTACTTTTATTAGGCATACGAACGAAATATAAATTTACAACAATTTGGGTTTTATAAAACTAAAACGAACAAAGCACCAAAGTGCGATTCTTGCATTAGTCAAAAATTAAGGCTTTACACAAATTAATTATTACACAATGGAGAGATGTGTCTCGATAGTTGAAGGTTTAGCTGGTGAGATGAGATCGAGACAAAGCGCCAAAATATAATAAATCAAATTTAATGAATTAAATAGTCTTAAACGTATAATGGCGTCGAGCGTCGACTAGAAATAGGCGCGAGTTATTATTACAATTAATTAATAGATTACAAATAATCATATGCTTGTGTTATTCATTGTAATTTAATATTAAATGATGATTTAGGTAATACAGGAGGAATTAAATTTTATTTTGGAGCTCATTCATTCATGCAAACAATTCAAATAATATTCGTCGAAATGTAAATTTGCTTTGAATAGATAGGTTGGGTACAAACAAGAACATAGACCTTTCAACTGTTGAAAACGATAAACAAATGCACACCAAAGAAAATATTATTACTTAGAAAGTGTAATAATAGTAATAATTAGTTTGTTCATATTTGAAAATTACATACAAACTTCGTCACCGCATACAAATAAACAAAGATTGACAGCTTACGTGACATTCAGATTATTCGCCTAAATCATAGGCAACCCATACATCACCAAAGCTATCAAATTTTTATTTATTATAAAAATATCTACATTTTACTTTTGAATTAAAATTAGGTATCCAAAAGAAACTACTGTACTTTTAAAATATAATAGAAAGTTTTTTAAAAACCTTTCTTTGTCCTAGAACGGATAATATGTATATAATTCAATAATAGGTACAATATCTTGTTTATTGCTACAGGACTACAGGTACACCCAATCTCTTGAAAAAAGCGATTTCTTTGTTAACAAAACCGCAACATACAGTTGGCATAGCGTTGGCAAAACATAAAAAAGCTCAAGTCAGCTAGCGTCACATTGTACTACAATATTAAATACAAAACAATGCCTTTTCAGCTTCTTTATTACAAAATAGAAAATGCACTTGTAAGAATTATAATCCCTACAGATTTGGAGTGTATTTCAAATGTCTAGTTCAAGCAAATGCAGCGCCTAAAGTAGGTACATAGTGCAAACCGAGGTAATGCATATATTATGTTGAAACAACAATAAAAAGAACTTATAAAAGCAACAAAATTGCTTTTACCGTAAATTTACTATTTAAACATAGAAAAACTTTCGTCTCTACTCTATCAAATAAAATAAAAACTGAAAAAGTCAATTTATTATTTCGAGTAGAAAATTCCTTCAAACTCACATTACACATTTCAGGATAAAGTAATAAGCGACGGAAAAGGATTTTGTTTACTAACCACAACTTTTCTATGTTGTCTCGAAATGTACCCTTTGATTTTACCTTCGTAAATTAAATTGGCAACAATACATTCAGTCTCGTCTAAATCGACGTCAGTTTGTCCTAAATAAATCAACGCAGCCTTTAACGATTCTACAGGAATTTGATGAGTGTTTAACAACAAGTAAACTTTACGAAACAAATTTCTATAAGCAACGATTTTCAGCTTCTCAACTATTAAATAAATGCCGCACTTAATAAAAAAACTCTCGTGTTGGCCCATAATTTGATCAAACAAGAGCAAGTTGCCGTGCGTGACGGCTTGAACCAACTCCCAAAACTGAGTCAAATCGTACTTTTCTAAAACTTGCTTACTGGGCACATAACCCAGCGACATTTTAACCGGCACTAAATAAATTAGTATCAAACGTTTATTCTTCTTACTAGATTTATGGCAGTGCTCAAAAGCGTACGACAAATACTCATCCGCCAACTTATAATCGCTATCAAACATGGCTTTACGTCCGACAAAATACCTATAGGTGATTTGTTGGCTCAGTGAAAAACTGTCTTTAAACGGCGACGATTCGATAGCTCGAATTAACGGTTTACACAAGTGTAGCTTATTTATGCGAAAATACACTTTAAAAAGTTGATTAACTAACGTTAACATTCCTATTCGCTTCGTATCCTCTTCGGACGACCTATTGTCCGCCGCACACACGCGAAAACATCCTAAAAGGCACTCGGCGGCCTTTTCTAAAATTTCCCCGGGCTTCTCGTTGACGCCGACGCGCTCTTTTTCGGCTCGTTGCGCCAATAAGCGCAAATCTAAGCAGGCCGTGTACATGATGGGTAAGGACCAATTTTCTTCCTTTTGTGCTTGGATGAACTTTGTTAGGCATTGTGTTAGTTGACTTTGTTGCTGGTACGCTTCTAAGTAGTTTCCCAAACTAATATAATATAGTGCTTTTAAATGGTACGATACTATTTCGTTCGACGGTGGTATTAAGTAGCGGTCGACCATAAAATCGGGATTGTCCACTATCAGGTGTTTGCTGTTTATGTGATCATGACGGAGCGATATTAAATTTGCAATTACGAGTCCTTCTTCAGAACTCCAAGTTCTATTCAGTAACTGCAAATAATGGGCCAGTTGCATATACATAATTTCTGAAAGTTTGAAATTGTTATTATAACCTAACATATTCTAAGGAGACCGAATAAAAAGTTGTAAAACTTACGATAATGTTTGTTTTCCTTGTGTAAATTCAGAAATATGCGCTACAAAATATTCTTTTTGTTGTAAGTTTATGTATTTTCGCGAAAATAATTTGAGGTTATAACGCTCTTCTGCGCGTGCTTGCCAAGTTGATCGATGCCTGATGCGGCGTTGCCACGCTTACGTTAAGTAGCCAAATATAACTAAAAGCTTGCACTACGAAACTTACAAATTACTAATTACGAGAATTTCGAATTACTTCGACACATTAATTAATTTATTAATTATTGCATTTTTTCTAACAAAAAATACACTTTAAATACGTTATTTTTTGTATTCGATTTTAAACACCCAAACCGTTTTCCATCCGAACTAAAATACTTTTCTGTTCCTTTTTACTTTACCCAAACAATTTAATTTACTATTATTGTAGAAAGTAGAAGCCTTAACTACATAATATTGTATTGCCAGTTAGCTCAGCAGAACCTTTGAAAAATTTTCCGTGCGTGAAGTTCGGCAAATAAATTTTTTAAAAGCTACCAATTACGTAGAAACTTTTAAAACAACTTCAAAGATAAAATACGTACATCGTACAGTTAACTAAAGAATAAATTATTGTGAATTACCGATTTTTATCTACAATCTAGGTATTATCTAAACTTCGTGTTTTCTATTCCACCAACGTTTAGGTACTAAAGTTTATCATCTTCCATCAGCTCGTTAATTTTATAGAAAGCGCTTTAAAATATGTAGTTAGCTCTAATAAGAGGGTTTGTAACTTGAAACGGCGTCGCGACGCCAAACAACACTCTGTAAATGCACTTCTCATAATTCCACCAATAGATGTCTCTGAACGATTAATGCATTTAAAGTCGGCAGTAGCGTGTTGAGAAATATAAAAATCAATTTTGGAAGCATCTTTCAATTTTACTCAATTATATACAGGTAACATTTTAACTTTTAAACGTTTAAGTGAAAGTATCTTGACGTAATTATAACAAGTACTTAATTGCTGTTACATACGCGGTTTAATTTACATTATTTTAACACGATTATTTATAAGCGCGTATAAAGTGGTGATTAATTTAAATATCGTTACTTAATAATTACGTCGAGTAATGCATTTTGCACTATCTAAACTGTAAACATAAAGTTTGCTAACTTTAACTTAATCAAAATTTTCGATTTGTTAACGTGGACTCGTGTGGACAGTTAACAAAGGCCTTTAATAATTCATAGAGCAGTGTCATTAATTGGAAATCATAAATTATTAGAATAGACCGTACTACGTAAATTGTGAACTTATTGATTGTAATCAATAATTTATAATACAAATTGGATTAATTGCTAGCCAATTGTTAGACTACTTACTTTAACAACGCGAAGACGCAATATGAGATTAGTAAAGGTCGACTCACCTGAAACAAAGAAAAGTAATTAATTTGAATAAATTTAATTAGAACTTTAAAGCAGTTTAATAAGCAAACTAATTTGGAGCTGTCTTTGCTTTTCGAATGTCAAATAAAGTCTTAAGATTTAAGTATTTTGTATATCGTTTGAATGGGGCTGGAAAAAGCGAATGTAAAGCTTGGAGGGGCCGAGTTTAATGAAATACGTACTTAAACAAACCAGATTCCGAATTACTTCAATTACTCTAACGTAGTATACATATGTAGCGAATTCTCCCAGAAAAGTTTTAAACTTATCCGGCTTCAACATATACGGGGTGGCCATCTAAAACTGTTCACGCGGGCTCTTCAGGTGCTACAACTCTTCAAATTAACTTTATAGGAAGATATTTGAGTTAAATATTTTTATTCGAGCAACTTCGACTTCAAAGCGGGCGCAACGTGCGCCTTAGAAAATTTAATTGGGAAGAAGGGTCTAATGGCACATCACTTTATAGCCGTTTACTATACGAATTTCGGCCATTAGTTTTCAGGAATGTCGTTCTAACACTATTATGGAAACTAATAAAGTGGTTATTTACGCGTCATTCGACTAAGTGTTGGAAATTTTCATAATAACCATAAATTTTTCGTGTACCCTACGGTTTAGTTTGACCCCCGAAAACTCACCCTTCTCAAAGTGCTACATTTCAACGCGCTCTAGCACCTAAACTGTTTGTTTGGCGAAAAAAATTTAAGAGAATCAATTTGTAGGAAAGTTAATTTACTTTGTTTTTGTATTGAAACGCTTTTTTCTAAAAGCGCTGAATTTTCAAGTTATAAGCTATAACCAAAAAACAGTTTTTGACCGACTTGGAATTTTTCTTAAAATTTAATGCTCTCTAGCGCCTAAACCGTTCACCTGCAGGAAAAAAATCTAAGAAATATAATTAATAGCAAATTTCAAGTAGTTTATTTTCAGATAGATACACTTTTTTCATAAAATGCGTAATTTTTGGGTTATAAGCAACAAACAAGAAAAACAGTTTTTCTCAGATTTTGGAATTTTTGTCAAACTTTAATGCGCTTTAGCGCCTAAACCGTTCTTCTTCTAGAAAAAACTTAAAAAATATAATTTATAGAAAATTTTAAGTAGTTTATTTTCAGATAGATCCACTTTTTTTCATAAAATGCGTAGTTTTTGAGTTATAAGCAACAAACAAGAAAAACAGTTGTTTTCAGATTTTGGAATTTTTGTCAAACTTTAATGCGCTATAGCGCCTAAACCGTTTCTCTGCTAGAAAAAATTTAAGAAATATAACTTATAGCAAATTTCAATTAGTTTATTTTCAGATACATACACTTTTTTTCATAAAATGCGTAGTTTTTGAGTTATTAGCAACAAACAAGAAAAACAGTTTTTTTCAGATTTTGGAATTTTTGTCAAACTTTAATGCGCTATAGCGCCTAAACCGTTCCTCTGCTAGAAAAAATTTAAGAAATATAACTTATAGCAAATTTCAATTAGTTTATTTTCAGATACATACACTTTTCTCATAAAATGCGTAGTTTTTGAGTTATAAGCAGCAAACAAGAAAAACAGTTTTTTTCAGATTTTGGAATTTTTGTCAAACTTTAATGCGCTTTAGCGCCTAAACCGTTTCTCTGCTAGAAAAACCTAAGAAATATGACTAATAGCAAATATCAAGTAGTCTATTTTCTAATTGATACACTTTTCTCATAAAATGCGTAGGTTTCGAGTTTTATAAGCAGCAAACAAAAAAAACAGTTTTTTCAGGTTTTGGAATTTTTGTCAAACTTTAATGCGCTATAGCGCCTAAACCGTTTCTCTGCTAGAAAAAACCTAAAAAATATAGCTTATAGAAAATTACAAGTAGTTTATTTTCAGATAGACGCACTTTTCTCATAAAATGCGTGGTTTTCGAGTTATAAGCAGCAAACAAGAAAAACAGTTTTTTCAGTTTTTGGAATTTTTGTCAAACTTTAATGCGCTATAGCGCCTAAACCGTTTTTCTGCTAGAAAAAACCTAAGAAATATAACTTATAGAAAATTTCCAGTAGTTTATTTTCAGATAAATATACTTTTCTCATAAAATGCGTAGTTTTCGAGTTATAAGCAACAAACAAGAAAAAACAGTTTTTTTCTGATTTTGGAATTTTTGTCAATCTTTAATGCGCTCTAGCGCCTAAACCGTTCCTCTGCAAGAAAAAACCTAAGAAATATAATTTATAGCAAATTTCAAGTAGTTTATGTTAAGATAGATACACTTTTCTCATAAAATGCGTAGTTTTGGAGTTGCAAGCAATAAACAAGAAAAACAGTTTGTTAGCCTATTGTGGAACTTTTGTCAAACTTTAATTTGCTCTAACGCCTAAGCCGTTCTTCTGCTAAAAAACCAAAGAGATAGAATTTATAGAAAATTTCTTGTAGTTTATATTCAAATAAAAGCACTTTTCTTATAAAGTACGTAATTTTCGAGTTATAATCGAAAAACCGAAGAAAAAGCAAAAATCGACTTCTCAAGACACTCGCAAGTTAATGCTGCTACTTAGGAGTGGCAACAAGCCGTTTTTTCTTCGTTTAGTAAATGTGCACGCTACTTCCTGCACTAAAACTTTTACGTGCAAATACCATTCTTCCCCAATTATTTTAAAAAAGCATAGCGCCCTTTCGTATTGAAATTTCCGTCAGTAGGTAGTACTTGTTGAGGAATTTAACAACATTTTTCTACTGTACTGTCGTAAAACAGTATTTATTAATCAAAGAGCGCGCTTGTTAAATTTTAATTTGTAAAGTGTCTGAAACTCCAGTTTTGTAAACAACTGTTGGGTCTTCTCTAGCGCAATGAATGTGCCTTACAAGTTTTTGAAAAATGGCTCTCGTCGTTCGAATAAACTGAAAATTTTTTAATTTTATTAGAAGGGGTAATAAAAGTTAGTAGTAAAGATAAAGGATAATATACAAACATATAAAAAAGATTGTGAGCTCTCGATTCCTTCTTATACAACAAACTAACAGTAAGAGTGGAAATACGAAGATGAGGGGTTGTTAAGTTAGTGCGGTCTAATACCTATAATTGAGCACGCAGATAAGTGGTTTGATTGCAGTAAAGTTAAGTTCAAAGCTTCCTTGTGTGTTTCAGTCAACTCCTTCGCTCTTAGTTATGTCCTAAAAATTACAAATATAAGCGCCTACCTCCATTATATCGTGCCTCGCGTCATTAAAATCAGATTGACGCTAATTAAAAACGCGGATAGTCACTTGATTGGGCTTGTTTCAAGCGCAATTGTGGTAATTTTGAGTTGAACCTCATCAAATGACTGTTCGCTGTTCGTGTTCCAAATTAAATGCCAATCTTTACCAATTTTTAGTAGAACACGTTAGAAATTAGTAAACAATTGAAACTAATTGCTGGTAAAATAATAAAATATGAGATGTTGCCAATGATTGATTTTTGTTAATTCGAACTTCATCTTTGTAAGATTTTCTAATGCTTTTGCCCTATGGAGCATCGCGGTACGGTACAAACGCACGAACCATTTCCCGCAAGTAGACGCAGGAGCTCAATGAGTAACATTTTCAGTAAAAGAATTTTAATCAAATGTGATTTTGAAGGGTATGTTAAGGAACAAAAGGATGCCACAAATTGAAAATTACAAAAAATTAGTTCAAGATAATGCCAATAGATCTAAACTTTTAATTAAACTTTGATGCATTTTGTAATTCAATTAATAATTTAGTTTTTTGCTCTAAACTGAAATATTGATTTTTAAACTGAAGGATTTAATTAAAAATTAATTCAAGCTTATGCGGGAAATAGTGAAATATTTCAATAATAAATCAATTATAGTTAAGGGTAGGTACGTTTGTGTTTGTAATAATAAAAGAAAATGTAAAAAATGGCGTTTGTTGGTAAAAATTTATCGAAATGGACACATCACTAGACCAATTTTTAAGGTGAAAAAGAAATTTGAGAAATGTAAACTGTTGGGAGAGCACAATATCCACTTTTTTGAGCCACTGAAGCCCAGTCGAACTAAAAAATGTTTCCAAAGCACTCAACAATTTTTTTTTAAATAAAATCTTTCTAATTTCCATTATGTACGACTTTGATATTCCACCGAGAGAAAGAGCGCGGTGGGTATTCAAATTTATGTCGTTTTTCCTTAAGCGAAGATTCTTAAATTTAAGTTTACACAAAATTTTTAAATCATTACCTACGTTTACTTTGGCTTTTATAAATTACATCTCGCTCTTTTACATCTTTTTATTTGTAAACTGTGCGGAGCAATTCGATAAATAAAGGTAAAAATAAATACGACGACTTATTTGGTATTTTATTAAATTGCCTTTGTTACAAAATTCGGCTATGTGAACAACACGAAACGTTAAATTTTAACTTTTAAATTCGAAGAGAGAATTTCGTAAAATATTTTTAAAAGTGTTGATGATGGGCATTCTTGAGGTATCTTTTAAAATGCGAGGGAGTCGAATTTACTTAGATATAGGAACCACATTAAAAAATGCGTTTAAAATTGCCAAACGAGCTTTGCGCGTAATTAAATAATTGACGATTTTCAACTCGGCGCACTTTTGAAAACAGGTTTTTGTCGATGTTAAAATTTTTTCAAACTTTAATGCGCTCTAGCGCCTAAACCATTCTTCTGATGAGAAAACCGTAAGAGATATAATGTATAGCAAATTGGATGAAGTTAAATTTCAGATTAAAGCACTTCTATAAAGATATGTAGTTTTCGAGTTATATGCAATAAACAACAAAAACCGTTTTTGGTCAATTTTGAAATTTTTGTTTAACTTTACTGCGCTCTAGCGCAGAACCCTTTCCTCTGCAGGAAAAAACTCACGAACTATAATTTATAGAAAACTTCAAGTACTTTGTTTTAAGATTGATACAATTTTATCATAAAATGAGTAGTTTTCGAGTTATAAGCAATAAACAAGAAAAACAGTTTTTTTGCCGATTTTGGATTTTTTATCAAACTTTAATACGCTTTAGCGCCTAAACGGTTTCTCTGCAGGAAAAAACCTAAAAAATATAATTTATAGCAAATTTAATGTAGTTATTTTCAGATAAAAACACTTCTTTAAAAAATGCGTAGTTTTAGAGTTATAAGCAAAAAACAAAAAAAACAGTTTTGAGGCCAATTTTAGAATTTTTATCAAACTTTAATGCGCTCTAGCGCCTAAACGGTTTCTCCACAGGAAAAAAAAATTTATAGCAAATTTAAATTAGTTTATTTTCAGATAGATACACTTTTCTCATATAAAGCATAGTTTTCGAGTTATAAGCAATAAATAAAAAAACAGCTTTTTGGCCGATTTTGGAATTTTTGTCAACCTTTAAAGCGCTGTAGCGCGTAAACCGTTCCTCTGATAGAAAAAGCCAAAAGATATAATGTATAGCAAATTCGATGAAGTTTAATTTCAGTTTAAAGCACTTCTATAAAGATGTGTAGTTTTTGAGTTATATGCAATAAACAACAAAAACCGTTTTTGGTCAAGTTTGAAATTTTTGTTTAACTTTACTGCGCTCTAGCGCAGAACCCTTTCCTCTGCAGGAAAAAACTCACAAACTATAATTTATAGAAAACTTCAAGTACTTTGTTTTAAGATTGATACAATTTTATCATAAAATGAGTAGTTTTTGAGTTATAAGCAATAAACAAGAAAAACAGTTGTTTGCCGATTTTGGATTTTTTATCAAACTTTAATACGCTTTAGCGCCTAAACGGTTCATCTGCAGGAAAAAACGTAAAAAATATAATTTATAGCAAATTTAATGTAGTTATTTTCAGATAAAAACACTTCTTTAAAAAATACGTAGTTTTAGAGTTATAAGCAAAAAACAAAAAAAACAGTTTTGAGGCCAATTTTAGAATTTTTATCAAACTTTAATGCGCTCTAGCGCCTAAACGGTTTCTCCACAGGAAAAAAAAATTTATAGCAAATTTAAATTAGTTTATTTTCCGATAGATACACTTTTCTCATATAAAGCATAGTTTTCGAGTTATAAGCAATAAATAAAAAAACAGCTTTTTGGCCGATTTTGAAATTTTTGTCAACCTTTAAAGCGCTCTAGCGCGTAAACCGTTCCTCTGATAGAAAAAGCCTAAAAGATATAATGTATAGCAAATTTGATGAAGTTTATTTTCAGACAGAAATACTTCTATCAAAAAACGCGTAGTTTTCGAGTTATAAGCTATAAATTAAAAAACTGATTTTTTGCCAATTTTGTCATTTTCTCAAACTATAATCCGCGCTAGCGCCTAAACCGTTCCTCCACAGGAAAAAACTTAAGAAATATAATTTATAGCAAATTTAAATTAGTTTATTTTCAGATAGATACACTTTTCTCATATAAAGCATAGTTTTCGAGTTATAAGCAGTAAATAAAAAAACAGCTTTTTGGCCGATTTTGGAATTTTTGTCAACCTTTAAAGCGCTGTAGCGCGTAAACCATTCCTCTGATAGAAAAAGCCAAAAGATATAATGTATAGAAAATTTAATGAAGTTTATTTTCAGACAGAAGAACTTCTCTCAAAAAACGCGTAGTTTTCGAGTTATAAGCTATAAATTAAAAAACCATTTTTTTGGACAATTTTGGCATTTTTCTCAAAGTATAGTCCGCGCTAGCGCCTAAACCGTTCCTCCACAGGAAAAAACTTAAGAAACATAATTTATAACAAATTTTAATTAGTTTATTTTCAGATAGATACATTTTTTTTATATAAACCATAGTTTTCGAGTTATAAGCAAAAAATAAAAAAACAGCTTTTCGGCCGATTTTGGAATTTTTGTCAACCTTTAAAGCGCTCTAGCGCGTAAACCGTTTCTCTGATAGAAAAATCCTAAAAAATATAATGTATAGCAAATTTGATGGAGTTTATTTTCAGACAGAAGCACTTCTCTCAAAAAACGCGTAGTTTTTGAGTTATAAGCTCTAAATTAAAAAAAAACAGTTTTTTGACTAATTTTGCCATTTTTGTCAAACTTTAATGCGCGCCAGCGCTTGAACCGTTTCTCCACAGAAAAAAAACTTAAGAAATATAATTTATAGCTTAGTTTATTTTGAGATAGATACACTTTTCTCATAAATGCGTAGTTCTCGAGTTATAAACGAGATAAACAGATTTTTATTAAACTTTAATCCGCTCTAGCGCCTAAACCCTTCTTCTGCAAGAAAAAACCTCAGATATACAGGGTGACGCGGATCTAAATGAACATACTTCAACACAAGACAAAGAATACCTTGGGGGTTCTTAATCACCCATCTTTGATAGTTCAATTGTCGATAGTTAATAAGATACAGGGTCTTTTATGAACTTCAGCAATTTTTTGTTCTTGACATATTTTTTAATGCACTCCGTATAAAATTTTCATATTGGGTCAACATCTGTAACCTATCTGTCGCTTAAAATTGCAGTATAAGAAAATTTTAAATTCCAGGCCCGTATTAAAAGAAGTTGACATTTTCAATGTTTACATTTTTAACACCCTGTAGATCAATTTTTTCAAAATATTATTTTTTTATTGGAAAGAGCATAAAGAATTGACCCTAACGGCATAATTTTCAAAGTTCCCGCACCCATCACTTGATTAGAATAAATGGTTGTTTTGTAAAAAATTTCAAAATGGTGCATATTTGAAAATTAGAAATTAAGAAAATAACAATAAAAAAGCAAAAACTGCTTCCGACAATTGAACTATCAAAGATGGGTGAGTAAGAACCCCCAAGGTATTCTTTGTCTTGTGTTGAAGTATGTTCATTTAGATCCGCGTCACCCTGTATAATTTATAGCAAATGTCTTGTAAACAGTGAGGAGCAATTCGATAAATAAAGGTAAGAATAAATACGACGACTTATTTGGTATTTTATTATATTGCCTTTATTACAAAATTCGTCTATGTGAACAACACGAAACGTTAAATTTTAACTTTTAAATTCGAAAAGAGAGAATTTCGTAAAATATTTATAAAAGTGTTGATGGCATTTTTGAGGTATCTTTTAAAATGCGAGGGAGTCGAATTAACTTAGATATAGGAACCACATTAAAAAATGCACGCTTTTGTTTAAAATTGCCAAACGAGCCTTGCGCGTAATTAAATAATTGACGATTTTCAACTCGGCGCACTTTTAAAAATAATGTTAAAAATCGCCTTAATATGTATGGAAATCAGCACTAGTACTAGCGTTATTCTTAGTTACTATGAATTATTACTCTAGTGTCTGCTTGCTATTAAATTTATTATTCAGGTAATAGTAATAGCTTTAATTAATGTTTTGTAGCGCAGGTAAAATATTATGCAGTAATTAGAAATTCCTCACTTACAAATAAACAAGACCATCATAACTACCTCATAATTCTGCTAATGAAATGTTGTTAAATAGACTATTATTAACCATAAATAACATTCTTAAACCTCTTCCAAGCTTTCGCCCTTTTAAAACAATCAGAAAGGCCAAAAAAGGATCAATTTTAACTTTTTTTCTACCGCTATACTCGAGTTCTTATTTTACTCTAAAAAGTGCACTTGAAAGTGAAAACTTTAGTGCGGGTAATGCAATAATTTTAAACAAACAAGTGCCCACCTTCTTGTTTATCGCGATGCTTCTTGTTTAACGCCCGTGTTGCCGCATAACGCGTGCTCTCTCGCACAGAGAGGGCAGGTCAGTTCGTTTGGGTCGTTCCGTACAAATAGTCCTAAAAACTTTATTTTTGATACGAGACAATACGTTATATGAGATTATATGTTGACAGAACTTCAATTCAGCCATGTGGGGCTAAAAAACTAAATTCCGTCCGTAAAAAGAAAAGTTCAGCGCGTTTAAAGTCGAAACTTTACAAATTTGGTCGCGACACTTCAACAAAACAAATTAATACTGCCAAAACTGGAAGTGGTATTTAGGCTCTATAAATAGTTTTTACTTCCCCAATAGTGACTCTACTAATTGAGATGAAAAATAGTTATGTGCGTTAATTATTAACGGAGAACAAAAATGTTTTTGAAACATTTAACGCAGACCAAAAAATATCCATATTTTAGATTCGAAGGCTCTTAATTTTTGTCAGTACCACGGCAAACAGTCGTGAGACAAAATTACAGTGCCTTTGAGGCTTCCTAATAAGATAGTGAAGGTTAGAAGGTTCAATAGGTACCTTTCTACTCTGAAGAATTTTAAAGTGCCATTAAGTGGCTCCTGTGATAACACATCGCCCTCTTTTATAATGGCCGTTATATATTAATCGTTGTCAATGCAGATGCAAGTTTTTAGTGAAAATTTATCATGTAACCGTCGCTACAAAGGTGCCTGTAGTAAATTACACTCTTGATTTTCCTTTTTCTCATTCGACATCAATAGGTAGGTGCAATGGTTATATCTCGTGTACGTAATAAGAACAATCGAAACTATAGTTTAGCAATTAACGTTTACATGTACATTAAAATTAATAATTAAATTATAAGCTCTAAACTAAATAACCGATACTTCTGCTAGACGAATGTCTACGTGTCTACTGTGTACTGGTAATTAACTAAAATAAGTTACCTGCTACCGCTCTACCAGCGGGCACGTTATAATATTTGAGCGATTTTCCTCAAATTTTACCTAAAAGCAAATTGATGTAAAATTAATTTTTGGCGATTGTAAATAATTAATTTTCGGAACGTAAATGGGTATTAAAGTAGTTGTTGAAAAAATAAATGGAGGAAAGCGTAGAAGATTGTTATTTCACTTCTTTACCAAATTTCGTACAATTTATAAATTCGCGTTTGGGCTCGCAGAAGTCTCGAGTCGCGAGATGTACAAGTGTGAATAATTGACGAAATTCTTAAATTGTTAATTTCTTCTAAATTAAAAATTAAATTGCAGACGAGCGGCTGTACGAGAGAAGAGAGATCAGAAGTGGAAAATTTGAGTAAAAATTCCCAAAGCTCTTTATTCATTCATCGACCGACGATCGTATAATTTCGATAGACCTTTCCGTGGTAAAATTTTCAACAGAAAATACTAAAATGGGAGAAATGATAATATTTTCTTGTGCTACAACAAAAATGTAGTGGAGTTCGGCTTGCCCTGTGTATTTAAAATAAAAAAATTGGACGATGTAGACCGTTTAGAGCTCAGATGGTTTTGCTGAGGGCATTTCAATGTCACATCAATCTAAGCCCGCTCTTATAAATTTGACAATTTCTACTATATTTTTTAATATAGTTTACTTAAAGTTGCAATACACAAAAATAATAAAGGCAATTTATCAAAAGTAATAATGATCGCCTACTCGAACACGCTGCAACCATCAGACATAGTCCGGGAGGGTTACCCTAAACTTCAAGCGCTATAGCAACTAAACTGCTCGTTTGAAAAAAAAATCGAAGCGGACTAGTTTGTAGAAAATTAAATTTTTCTTATTTTTGTATCGAAACACTTTTCTCAAAAATGGCGTAGTTTTTGAGTTATAAGCAATAAAATAGTTTCGTGGCCGATTGTGGAATTATCGTCAAACTTTAACGCCCTCTAGCGCCTAAACTGCTTATTTGAGAAAAAAAAGATAAAAATGTAATGGGTGGAAAATTTATGTAGATTAATTTCGTATGGAAACACTTTTCTAATAAAGTGGATAGTTTTCGAGTTATAAGCGAGAAACTAATAAAACAGCTCGTTGACTGATTTTAGACTTTTTATAAAATTTTAACGCGTTATAGCGCCTAAACTGTTTATCTGATGAAAAAAAGCTAAATATATACTGGATGGGAAATTCTATGAAGCTTAATTTCGTATAGAAAGACTTTTTTTATAAAGTAGATAGTTTTCGAGTTATAATCAAGAAACTAAAAAGACAGCTCGTTAACCGATTTTAGACTTTTTGTAAAACTTTAACGCATTCTAGCACCTAAACTGTTTGTCTGAGAAAAAAAAGTTTACTATATAATGGGTGGAAAATTTATGTAGATTAATTTCGTATGGAAACACTTTTCTAATAAAGTGGATAGTTTTCGAGTTATAAGCGAGAAACTAATAAAACAGCTCGTTGACTGATTTTGGATTTTTTGCAAAATTTTAACGCGTTCTAGCGCCTAAACTGTTTGTCTAAGAAAAAAAATCTAAATATATAATGGATGGGAAATTTTATGTAGCTTAATTTCGTGTAGAAACAGTTTTTCAATAAAGTAGATAGTTTTCGAGTTATAAGCGAGAAACTAAAAAAGCAGCTCCTTGACCAATTTTAGACTTTCTGCCAAATTTTAACGCGTTCTAGCGCCTAAACTGTTTTTCTGAGAAAAAAAAGTTTAATATATAATTGGTGGAAAACCTCATGTAGCTTAATTTCGTATAAAAGCAGTTTTTCAATAAAGTAGATAGTTTTCGAGTTATAAGCGAGAAACTAAAAAAACAGCTCATGACCGATTTTATACTTTCTGCCAAACTTTAACGCGTTCTAGCGCCTAACTGTATGTTTGAGAAAAAAGCTAAATGTATAATAGGTGGGAAATTTTATGTAGCTTAATTTCGTATTGAAACACTTTTCTAATAAAGTGAATAGTTTTCGAGTTATAAGCGAGAAACTAATAAAACAGCTCGTTGACCGATTTTCGACTTTTTGTAAAACTTTAGAGCGCTCTTGTGCTTAAACAGTTTACCTAAGTAAAAAATTGTAAGAGAAATAATTTATAGAAAATTTTGTCTAGTTTATTTTCATATAAAAAACTTTTTTTATAAAGTGCGTATTTTTCGAGTTATAAGCAAAAAATAGCCAAAGTCCGCCTTTCTCGAGCCATTACCAACTTAATGCTGCCACTTAGGACTCATTTGCAATGCTCTTTCTGACTGAATCATTAAAAATTTTGTGAATTCTTGTTTAGTAAAAGTGCACACGGTGCACGCTAAATTAAACTGCAAAAAGTTGCAGTAATTATAATTTCTAACTAAAAAATGTGAAACTTGATTAGGCATTTCTATGTATATTGATTTTTGAAAATAAATTATTGCGATTAATTAATCGGCGTTTTCAATATCGTGAATATCGATTAGATGTTACATTAAATAAACATTCAAGGACCGTCCAACAGTAACATGCCAAATTCTTAACAAATTTTTAAAATATTTGTATCGTTCTTTTACCATTTTACGTTTTAAAAATTATTCAGTTTTTCATAAATTGTTACAGACATTTCAAAAAGTAAATTTTGAAATTAACACTTGTGTCAATCCCAAGGGAGGCCTTTGAATTTATCTATTCCGTAAAAGCTTTTTACGCTTAATTTTTTCCTGAATTAATATACACAGGCAGTCGAAAATATTTCGCAGTTTGTATTAAGTCGAAACTACAATAATTAATTGTTTCGAAACATGAGCACATGAGCAGTTTGAAGAAATATCGGAAAGTATAGAAACAAAGTGATACATTTTTCAATTGTACTCTGGGCTATGCGGCGGCCCATTATAAAAGTAGAAACTTAAAAATTAAAGGTAATAAAATGAAAATGTTCAGCTAATATTTCATAAAAATGTCATCGCCAAAACTCTTTATTCTTTAAACGTATCATTAGACGTTGATATAGAAACAAAAACATGATTTACTACATTACACTTTCTAAGGCACATAAAGTAGGTAATCTATTTCTTTTAATTTTTACAATTTCGTAAAAAATAGTCTAACCGGTTAGTAGTCAAAAATATTTCGTTCGCTGTGGATATCCTTTTCAAGCAAATGCCAATTAAAAACAAATAGTCAATCAGTATTATTAACCGAATTTGAGAGAGAGACAAGCAAGGCCTACTTATTATTCTTACTGTATAGAGGTACGGACAAATTTTGCACCAGAAATGCTCCAAATCGTCTTGGATAATGTCCAATACCGAATGGTTTCAAAAATCACTCATATGACCTTATAAAGAAAGTTAAGAAAAAAGAATTTGCACAAACGAGAAATAAGTTAGGAAAATATCTAAATTAGAAATTTGAAGTACCTTTTATTGTCCCATCAAGTTTCTAAAGTTATTAAATTAATTTTTTATAAGCTTCTTATAAACAGAACACTAAAAAAATCTTTTTAATTATTTAATGACACCAAAATAACATTTTACTTACTAGATGTCAAAATAAATCATAAACTTTAGAAATCTAATTTTACTTATAACATTTTAGCGCTTTGGATAACAATTTTCTAATAGTTATTAACTAAATAAACATAGATTTTAATCAATTAATCATATATCTAAGTGCACTTTTGTTTATTCAACATTTTAATAACTACCCACTTATAAACTTTAATTAAAAAGGTTGGCTATAGCCACTCAGTGTACTTTCAAGCCGACGTACGGTAACAAAAAAGTGTACTTAAACAATTAATTGAAATACATAAGAGGTACACTCAAAATTTAAAAACTATTTTTTTCAATTATAGTCCAGTGCATTTACGAAAATTCTATACGTGTGACCCAAAAGTTTTAGGCACTGTCATTTTTTATTTTTTTATTCGATAGAGGGTTAGTCGGAAACCTTAACTCTGATTTTGCGTATCCGCGAAATTACCCCTTTCGCCGCCATCTTGTAAAATGCGTTGTGGCTTATATCTCGAGTTCTATCTACTGCAACTCGATGGTTTTGAAATCGTTTGACTCGTTAGTATTTTTCTTTCAAATTCACTTATGTCATAGTGAGCGCTCCGATGACGAGAAAAAAAGTTATTCGTGTTCAAAGTTGAAAATTTTTGGGAAAATTTTATCTTCGGGCGATTTTTTGCGAGTAGTTTTCTTATGCTGCTTTGGAGCTGTTGATGACTCTAATGATTTTTAAAGAAGACTCAATTATGCGTATTTGCGTATAAAAATTAATCCGATTGGTCCATTGGTCGCCGACCAATCCAAGCCCAAAGTTGCGCTGCCCATGTCGCACGCAACGTTGAAAACTTCTAATGGAGCACGATGCGCTTCGCAGCGCTTGCAGTTTTCTTCTCCTCATCAATATTCGTCATTATTTTATACAATCGAATGTTTCTTCATATTGTAGGTGTTTAAAAATCGATTCAACGTACTATCTTCTTCTACGTACCTTACCCTTACCTCTTACCTTCGCCCTCCTAAGGCGAAGACGAGTGCGACGATGAGACGGAATACGAGAAACCAAAAATACAGAGAAAAGGGTAAAAAGTTGAAAATTTTAAACGATTCTTTTGGGTATAACCAAATATTTTGTAGGAAAACTTGGTCTCTAAAAGTTTAAGTCAATTCGACCAAAATTTTAGACATCATGACTATTCAAAAAGTCAGAAAAGTGGTTTAAAATTGCAGTACTTTTCAAACATCTCCAAATTTGTTTTCCAGATCAGTTTAAACAGGTTAAATCACTGACTTTATTATGACTTACCAAAATCATGAATTATTACGAACAACTTGATTTTAAACATCTTCCATATTACCTACAATATGATCAAACAGTCGAATGTTCGAAGTCAGTGATTTAACCTGTTTAAACTGATCTGGAAAACAAATTTGGAGATGTTTGAAAAGTACTGCAATTTTAAACCACTTTTCTGACTTTTTGAATAGTCATGATGTCTAAAATTTTGGTCGAATTGACTTAAACTTTTAGAGACCAAGTTTTCCTACAAAATATTAGGGTTATACTCAAAAGAATCGTTTAAAATTTTCAACTTCTTACCCTTTTCATCGTCTCATCGTCGCACTCGTCTTCGCCTTAGGAGGGCGAAGGTAAGAGGTAAGAGGTAAGGGTAAGGTACGTAGAAGAAGATACGTTGAATCGATTTTTAAACACCTACAATATGAAGAAACATTCGATTGTATAAAATAATGACGAATATTGATGAGGAGAAAAAAACTGCAAGCGCTGCGAGGCGCATCGTGCTCCATTAGAAGTTTTCAACGTTGCGTGCGACATGGGCAGCGCAACTTTGGGCTTGGATTGGTCGGCGACCAATGGACCAATCGGATTAAGTTTTATACGCAATTACGCATAATTGAGTCTTCTTTAAAAACCATTAGAGTCATCAACAGCTCCAAAGCAGCATAAGAAAACTACTCGCAAAAAACCGCCCGAAGATAAAATTTTCTCAAAAATTTTCAACTTTGAACACGAATAACTTTTTTTCTCGTCATCGGAGCGCTTACTATAACATAAATGAATTTGAAGGAAAAATACTAACGAGTCAAACGATTGCAAAACCATCAAGTTGCAGTAGGTAGAACTCGAGATATGGGCCACAACGCATTTTCCAAAATGGCGGCGAAAGGGATAATTTCGCGGATACGCAAAATCAGAGTTAAGGTCTCCGACTAACCCTCTATCGAATAAAAAAATAAAAAATGACAGTGCCTAAAACTTTTGGGTCGATTCGTAAGTGCACTGGACTATTAGACGACTCTAATCAGGCTATTTAGCGACGCCGAAGAAAAAGTCGCAATTTGTCGGCAAAAGTTTTCTTATATTGCGCGTCCCATACACAAATTACTAATAATAATTTCAATAAAACTCTCCAATCGATACTTTTTTAATAATGAAATAGTCAAACAGTCAAACTTCCTTAGCCACCCACCTACTTGGGTAAGAGGTTATTCACTGAAAATTGAAAGAGTCGCAATTATTGGAAGTATACCGTATGAATTAAACAGCCATTAGTATGAAAATAATTTTTAATAGAATTAAATTGTATAGACAGGGTGATTGTTGCTTTCTGGTGATTTTTGTAATATAAGAAACGAAATTCTTCGTGAGCTACTACAACTGGTTTACAGAAAATAATATTTAATTTTTGGCCCTCTAGTTTTAGGACACCCTATAGATATACTATTTAAAATCTTATGTCTTTCTTGAAACCCAACAGGCAATAAAAACTATTTTTTGCCATGTTACCAATATAGACAGAGCCATTCTTAGGGTCGACCCAAGCCCGGCAAGCAGGCATCCTTTTTAGTGAACGGCAAGAGGCTCCGATTTTCTCTAATCTTTTGGAAAACTGAGACATAAAACGTTTTCAAAAAACTCTTTTCTTTAATAGCCACACATTCGTCTCGCTACTGCGTAGAAATTATTCTCTCTCTGCTATAATATAGACTCTTGGCATGCTCAACTTTGGATTAGTCTCATCGTTTCATTACCAAAACTTCGGTTATAAATCGATAAAACTATATCGAGACTCTTTAACGAGCCACGCATAAATTCTTTGCGCATAAATGTTTAATGCTATTAAGTAAAATTCGTCTTTTTAATTAATTGCATTATCGCTAATTGAATTTAATCGCGCGTTAATATAACGAAGGTAATTTAATTTCGGTTTCGTTTATATGGAAAAAATATGGCGCAATTTGCTTGTAAAAAATGCATAAATTATGTAAAACGAAAACTGTAAATTATAAATTACCATAAAGAGGGTATTCATCCAAGACAGACTTAACTCTTTTCGTAATCGTTCACAAATTTAATGTCCTTGTGGAGGTACAAGTATACAGCGCGTTCATTCGAGAAATTGTCATTCCTGCTATTTAGCCCAAGTGCGCCTCGCACGGCGGTCTCGTGCGGTCGCCGCTACTAAATAGCGCGTAATAGTCCGGAAGGCAGCGAGCAATTTTACTAAAATAACGATAAACCTTTTTAACAATCTAGACTGAAAGAATATCGCAAATGAATAATAAATCCTGCGGCATTAACTTGGTTAAAGAAGACTCAAGAAGGGTGGGTTTCTGCTCTTTTTTTGTTTTTCGCTTATAACTCAAAAACTACAAACTTTATAAGAAAAGTGAATTTATATGAATATAAAGTACTAAAAATTTTCTACAAATTATTTATTTTATTTTTTTCCCTCAAATAAATAGTTTAGTCGCTAGTGAGCCTTAAAGTTTGGCAAAAATTCCAAAATCGGACAAAAGACTGTTTTATAGCTTGTAACTCAAAAACTACGCACTTTTAGAAAATAATGTTTGTATACAAAAATAAAGTTCAGTAAATTTCCTGTAAATTATATTTCTTAAGTTTTCCCTCTCAAATACACTCTTCAGCCGCTAGAGCACGTAAAAGTTTTACAAAAATTCCAAAATCGGCCAACAAACTATTTTAACGCTTATGACTCGAAAACTAAGCATTAAAAAAATATTGCTATACAAAAAAAGTGTAATCAGTTTTCTACAAATCATATTTGTAGGTGTTTTCCCACAAATGGTCAATTTAGCCACTAGAGCGCCTTAAAATTCGACATATATTTCAAAATCGGACAAAAAACTATTTTATCGCTTGTAACTTGGAAACTAAGTACTTTAGGAAACAGTGTTTAATATCAAACTAAAGTACATTCAATTTTCTACAAGTTATATCTGGAAGGTTTCTCTCTCAAACGAGCAGTTTAGCCGCTAGAGCGCGTTTAAAGCTAAAATTCTGAAACCGGTCAAAAAGCTTTTTTTTTGTTTTTGCTTATAACTTATAAGCTACACGCGTTATGAGAAAAGTACTACTATATTAAAATAAACTACATCAAATTTTATACAAATTATATTTTTTAGGTTTTTTCCACAGATAGGCGGCTTAGGCGCTAGAGAGTGTTACAGTTTGATGAAAATTTAAAAATTAGCTAAAAAGCTGTTTTTTAGTTTTTTGCTTATAACTTAAAAACTGCGCACTTTATGAGAAAAGTACTACTACACAAATATAAATTAATTTAAATTATCTACAAATTATGGCCCCTCAATTTTCTTTCTAAAATAAACGGTTTAGGCGCTACAGCGCGTTAAAGTTTAATGAAAATTTCCAAATTGGTCAAAACTTTATTTTTTAGTTTCTCGCTTATAACTTGAAACCTATGCACTTTATGAAAAAAGTACTACTGTACAAATATAAACTAATTTAAATTATCTACAAATTATAACTCCTAAGTTTTCTTTTTAAAATGAACGGTTTAGGCGCTACAGCGCGTTAAAGTTTAATAAAAATTTCAGAATTGGTCAAAACGCTATTTTTAAGTTTTTCGCTTGTAACTTGAACCTACGTACTTTAAGAGAAAAGTACTACTATATTACAATAAACTACATCAAACTTTATACAAATTATGGTTTTTAGGTTTTTTCTACAGATGGGCGGCTTAGGCGCTAGAGAGTGTTACAGTTTGATGAAAATTCAAAAATTAGCAAGAAAGCTGTTTTTTAGTTTTTCGCTTATAACTCAAAAACTGCGCACTTTATGTGAAAAGTACTACTATACAAATATAAACTAATTTAAATTATCTACAAATTATAGCTCTTCGGTTTTCTTCTTAAAAAGAATGGGTTAGGAGCTACAGCGCGTTAAAGTTTATGGAAAATTTCAAAATTGGTCAAAACGTTATTTTTTAGTTTTTCGCTTATAACTTGAAACCTACGCACTTTATGAGAAAAGTACTATTGTACAAAAATAAACTAATTTAAATTATCTACAAATCATTGTTCTTAAGCGTTTTTGGTAAGACTAACGTTTTAAGCGTTAAAGCGCATTAAAATTTTATGAAAACTCCACAATCGGCCAAAAGCTGTTTTTTTTAGTTTTTCGCTTATAAATTGAAACCTACCCATTCAATGAGAAAATTATTACTGTACAAAAATAAACTGCTTTAAATTATCCACAAATTATGGTTCTTAAGCGTTTTTGTTAAGTTAAACGTTTTAAGCGTTAAAGCGCGTTTAAGTTTTACGAAAATTTCAAAATCGACGTTAGTTTTTCGCTTATAACCCGGAAGCTACGCACTTTTAGAGAAAAGTGTTTCAACACAAAAAAAAGTACGTTTAATTTTCTACAAATTATGTCGCCTGGATTTATTGATCCAACGAACAGTTTAGGTGTTAGGTATAGCCTAATGGCGACTCCAGTTTCAAAACGTCCCAGTTTTAACCTTTATAATGCTTTCTATGTCCTTGTAGAACCATCACTCAAATAGATTTTCTTAGGTACCCATGGCGGGACCATACCCACAACAAACCCTTAGATACGAGCCTACTAACTAGATGTACCTAATACGGTGAAAAGCACACTGTAGTAGGTAATTAATTAATTATTTCTAACTCTGTAATTAAGTAATTAAACCGCCGCTAAATTGGTTTGATGTGCACGTACTAAAAATGTTTATTTAAATGTAGACGTTACTTGCAAAGTCGATACCATACTCCACCAACCCACACCCACAATAAATAATTTGAGATTTAATTAATAGAACTCCATACTTTAACGCGACTCGAGTAAAATAATTTTGTTTCAATTACCACTAACTTTAAATTCGTGTGCCGGCAGCACACTTTAGTAATCTAGCAGTTAAGTAAATTTAACTGCGCCCCTACATAACTCACCTTTAATCTTTAATGCGTTAACGTATCTTCTAAAGTCTCTAGTTTATTAATCTCTCCCTCAAAAAGGTAAAAATTGCAAATAAACGTCGATGAATTTGAAGAAAGAAAAAAATTTACAAGAATACAACAACAATTAACGAAAACACTAATAAACTTTCTCAAAACATGATTATAACATAAACATTTATTAAGGCGTAAAATGGTGCACATAAATCTTATTAAAGCTAGGCGAAAATTACTTTATTATACGCAATTCTTCTTATCACATTAACATCAAAAGTGGTAGAAAGTGGCTGATTATATTGCACCAAAGTGTCATTTATTTCCAAGTAAATTGTGTTAGAAAGTGTTACGATTATTTGTTTAAATTATTCGCCCTCGCATTTATTTGATACACGCGATTACTATTGAGAGAAACTATTTTTTTATAATTGCGCGCCAATGTGCGTTTTGACGAGGAAACAGCTTAGCGTTTAATAGCGACGTTTCTTCTTCTCGCGGAAAAACTAATGGGCCCGGAAAGGGCGCTCGTGGAGTCCGAGTGGGCGTCTAGTAAGCGCACGTTCGATGTTGCTAAGTATAAGCAATTATTAGGTAATTACAACAAATCTCATGGATATGAATTATTTCTAAATGCTTAGCATTTTTAATGAGCGGTGTTAGCGTCGCAAGCTACTCATCGCTCGTAAGGTCGTAAGTGTAAGTAGGGTAACCAAGCCGAATTGTGTACCAAATGGTTTACGCTTACTCAATAGCAAATTTCTAATATTTATATGAGATCATATATACAGGGTGACCCCGAGTCCCGAAAAAGTCCCATAACTTTTTTGCTACGTGATATATCGACTTGAGTTTTTTTTCAAAAGATACGTACAGCAATAATGCATAATTTAAAAATAGTCTCGTTTATATACAGGGTGTCCCAATGTTATAAATACACTAAAGTTAGGTTTTTTTAAATGGAACCCCCTTTCTTTATTTTATTTCTGAATTATAAACTGAATTGTGCGTAATATTCATCAAGGTTGTTTTCACGTACCTGTCACAATATTTGACTTAAGTCACTTTCTTGTTTAAAAATCCTAAATTCAAGGTTCCGCTCGAAAATTCATAACTTCCAAACCGTTTGAGATAAATTGATAATTATTTCTCCTATGGATTCCTGAAGATTTGCCAAATCTTTTGGCATGTCTTGGACTATTTTATCAAGTTTTATGAGGTTAGTGCGATTTTTTGAATATGCCAACTTAATCATGTCAAAAACTATTTTTTTTCAAATGGCACCCCCTGTATATTATTGCACTAATCGAAAGATTTTTTGGCAAGCTTTCCAACAATATACTATAAGTATGGTCGAATGTGAAAATTCTTGCTGTTATGATGAAGAAACAAAATTTCGAACAACTCATACTTATAGTATACTGTTGGAAAGCTTGCCAAAAAAGCTTTCGATTAGTGCAATAATATACAGGGAGTGCCATTTGAAAAAAAATAGTTTTCGACATGATTAAGTTGGCATTTTCAAAAAATCGCACTAACCTCATAAAGCTTGATGAAATAGTCCAAGACATGCCAAAAGATTTGGCAAAGCTTCAGGAATCCATAGGAGAAAGAATTATAAATTTATCTCGAACGGTTTGGAAGTTATGAATTTTCGAGCGGAACCTTGAATTTAGGATTTTTGAACAAGAAAGTGACTTAAGTCAAAAATTGTGACAAGTACGTAAAAACAACCTTGATGAATATTACGCACAATTTAGTTTATAATTCAGAAATAAAATAAAAAAAGGGGGGTTCCTATTAAAAAAACCTAGCTTTAGTGTATTTATAATATTGTGACATCCTGTATATAAACGAGACTATTTTTAAATTAAGCATTATTGCTGTACGTATCTTTTGAAAAAAAAATCACGTCGATATATCACGTAGCAAAAAAGTTATAGGACTTTGTCGGAACTCGGGGTCACCCTGTATAATTGTAATATACATATTAAGTATAAGAATATATACTTGTGGAGTGGAGACCCATTAAAAGCATTCATATCTCATATTATCCTATATAATCTTATTGTTGGTTTCAAAAAGCTTGTATTTGCCCTTTTCTTAGCTTGTTTACTCAAATATCTTTGTAGTTTCTTAAACAGAATTAATAAAATACCTACCCTAAATCCTATTAGACATTACTTTTGCTAAATTTTAGAAAACCAACTTTTATGCGGAGTAAATACAGAAGAACCAATTCTGACTTTCGCTTTTTAAAAAGCACAATATTATTGTTGACTCGGCAAATTCATTATCATTTGCACAACTGCTGAAATTGAAATTAGTTATTGGTAATGAAATATTGAAAAGAAATTTTAAATATTTAAAATGTAAAATAAAAATTTAGAATTCTAAATAGTAGTAACAGTAAATAGGTAGCTACTATAGGTTTCAAGTTATTCCGGAATGACTTCTTGTCTTTAATTACGGTAAGCCGGTTGAAAAGGGCCATAAATTAAACTTACAAAGCCATCCTAGACATTCGTTCATAGTTTCACCTCGCAGAATTTAAGAAAAGAGGTAAAATTGTACAGAAATTTTTTAAAGAGCAAAAAATTCCCTACAAAAAAGTCCGGGGTTGCCCTAATCTACTCGTCTAAATGCGCGCGCCAAAATGTTTAATTTCTTAGTGACTTTGAGACTTGACGATCGGCGCAGGCTTAATTAATGTGAAAATTGTAAAAACATTAAGAAAGTATGACACGACAGAAAAATATAAAAAAATATACTCGTAGCGTAACAAAACCGCCTTTTAATTTCATTGCCGTATTCAAATTATTATTTCGATCGTATAATAAAATTGTACATGTTGAATCTGCTAGGCTCTACAGGAGATGATCGAGTCGCCATAATAAGAAGGACGATTACTTACGTAATCGATACGACCATTTCAAAATGAAAAGAGATTTTTTCGTACATATTTTCGACATGAAGTGACCGTAAATCTTCCTCGTTTTCAAATTAATTCGCTTACTCTCTTATACGCGGACAAGTGGTGTGTTGAATTTTATTGCCATCCGTATAAAACTACCGAAAGGTCGCTATGAAACTCTTTTATTGCAAATATATACAAATTACCCCTTTGGTTTATATCAAATTCGGAAATAAAACTAAATTTTTTGTTTAACGTATTATACGTCTTGTACTAAAAAGGGCAAAAGTACGCTTTGGTTTTATAAAAGTGATTTGAACATTCCTACACTGTATACAGACGCCTTTAAAGTCCAAATACCGAATTTTCTTCAACTTCAAAGGCGTCTGCCACCACGAGGGCTGCACTTAAAACCGTCTGCCATAATAAATATATTTAAAAATACACAAAAATGAAATTTTTTGGTACATAAATTGTTAGTATACCCATATGGTTTAGTTTGAATCCCAAAAAACCACCATTTACTTCAACGCCCTCTATAACCTAACTTGTTAGGCAGACAAAAAAATCTAAGAGAAGTAATTTGTAGGAAATTGAATTTACTTTATTTTTCTATAGGTACACTTTTTTCTAAAAGTGCGTAGTTTTCGAGTTATAAGCAATAAAACAGTTTTTTGACCAATTTTGAAATTGTAGTTAAGCTTAAACGCTCTCTAGCGGCTAAACTGTTCCTGTTAAAAACAAAACCTAAAAATATAATTGATAAAAAACTGAACGTGCTTTATTTTTATATAAAACACTTTTTTCTAAAAGTGCGTAGTTTTCGAGTTATAAGCGATAAAACAGTTTTTTGGCCAATTTTGAAATTTTTTTCCAACTTTAACGCTGTCTAGCGGCTAAGTTGGCCCTGTTAGAAACAAAACCTAAAAAATATAATTGATAGAAAACTTAACGTACTTTATTTTTATATAAAACACTTTTTTCTAAAAGGGCGTAGTTTTCGAATTATAAGTGATGAAACAGTTTCTTGGTCAATTTTGGAATTTTTGCCTAACTTCAACGCTCTTTAGCGGCTAAACAGTTCTTGTTAGAAACAAAACCTAGGAAATATAATTCATAGAAAACTGAACGTACTTTATTTTTATATAAAACACTTTTTTACAAAATTGCGTAGTTTTCGAGTTATAAGCAATAAAACAGTTTTTTGACCAATTTTGAATTTTTATTTAAGTTTAAACGTTCTCTAGCGGCTAAACTGTTCCTGTTAGGAACAAAACTTTAAAATATAATTGATAGAAAACTGAACGTACTTTATTTCTATGAAAAACACTTTTTTCTAAAAGTGCGTAGTTTTCGAGTTATAAGTGATGAAACAGTTTCTTGGTCAATTTTGGAATTTTTGCCTAACTTCAACGCTCTTTAGCGGCTAAACAGTTCCTGTTAGAAACAAAACCTAGCAAATATAATTCATAGAAAACTGAACGTACTTTATTTTTATATAAAACACTTTTTTAAAAAATTGCGTAGTTTTCGAGTTATAAGCAATAAAACAGTTTTTTGACCAATTTTTAATTTTTAGTTAAGCTTAAACGTTCTCTAGCGGCTAAACTGTTCCTGTTAGGAACAAAACTTTAAAATATAATTGATAGAAAACTGAACGTACTTTATTTCTATGAAAAACACTTTTTTCAAAAAGTGCGTAGCTTTCGAGTTATAAGTGATGAAACAGTTTCTTGGTCAATTTTGGAATTTTTGTCTAACTTCAACGCTCTTTAGCGGCTAAACAGTTCCTGTTAGAAACAAAACCTAGGAAATATAATTCATAGAAAACTGAACGTACTTTATTTTTATATAAAACACTTTTTTTACAAAATTGCGTAGTTTTCGAGTTATAAGCAATAAAACAGTTTTTTGACCAATTTTTAAATTTTAGCTAAGCTTAAACGCTATGTAGCGAATAAAATGTTCCTGTTAGGGACAAAACCTAAAAAATATAATTGGTAGAAAACGGAAGTTACTTTATTTTAACCTAAAACACTTTTTTCTAAAATTGCGTAGTTTTCGAGTTATAAGCAATAAAACAGTTTTTTGACCAATTTTTAAATTTTAGCTAAGCTTAAACGCTATGTAGCGAATAAAATGTTCCTGTTAGGGACAAAACCTAAAAAATATAATTGGTAGAGAACGGAAGTTACTTTATTTTAACATAAAACACTTTTTTCTAAAAGTGCGTAGTTTTCGAGTTATAAGCGATAAAACAGTTTTTGTCCAATTTTGAAATTTTTGTCTAACTTTAACGCTCTCTAGCGGCTAAACTGGTCCTGTTAGGAACAAAATCTAGGAAATATAAGTGATAGAAAACTTAACGTACTTTTTTTTCATATAAAACAATTTTTTCCAAAAGTGCGTAGTTATCGAGTTATAAGCGATAAAACAGCTTTTTGGAATTTTTGTCTAACTTCAACGCTTTCTATAGGCTGAACTGCTTTTCTGAGGAAAACAATCTAGGAAATATAAAATTTAGAAAGTTTTATGTAGTCTATTTTTATATATGAGCACTTTTTTCATAAAGCGCTTTGTTTTTGAGTTATAAGCGAAGAACCTAAAATAGAGCAAAAACCCACTCTTCTCGACTCACCCCCAAGTGGCATTGCTGCCACTTAGATATGACAGACGGCCGGTTTACTTACTTATTTACAATGTTCTTTCAGCTTGAAGAGATAAGAATTTTTTATCGGATTTCCTCCTCTCCCATCAGTTCATTGACTGCCGAACTTATTATTTAAAAATTTTTCTGCTTGAGAAGTTTAATTTTTTTTATCTCTCCAGGAAATCTTTTTAAAACTCTTGTTTATATAAATGTTTTGAAGTTATTTAGTGCGTAAAGCTCACTCTAACAATTAATAGTAGCTCGTACACACTTTTTACATAATTACTATTGCGATATTTGGGGTTTGAACCACTAAACTGGGGAGCTTTATTTATTATATAGGCAATTTCACCCTTCGTGGTCAGCCATCGCTTTCCGAGAGGCGACACAATAAAAATCTATTTCGAGCATTAATTATCTGCAAAAATATACCGCCTAACGAGAAGTTTATATGAACTTATTCCAGCCGATTTAAATACGCGATAGCGTAATAGCTACGCATTACAATACATTAACATAACAAAGCCGTAATAGCTTGTCGTTACCTCTTTCTTTTTCTAATAAAAAGGAATAAGTAATTAAAGAATCCTTTTGTTTCTGTGCTCAAACAACGCATAAACATTCATTTTTTATTGCAATCAGCTACTTACAATACGATTTATTCCATCCAACATAAAGATAAATAACACGAAGGAAAATTTATAAATATTTAAAAAAAAATTTCTCATTTTTACTAACTAAAATGAATAGTTAATATTTTCCGAGCTGTTAAATAAAATATTTCATTCAGTGACCGTAACAAGTACCTACTCCTTCTTTGCAATTCTCCTGCTTCGAATGTAATATTAAGTAATTCTCTTGTTTAGAAATTTTAACAAAACGTGGATAACTTTCATTTTTAGGTTGCTTTTCTCAGTTTTTCTGTATCGAGTAACATTAATAATAATTGTGATTTCGTTCTTTTATAGGTACACGAATTCAATTGACAGACACACGCAAGCATTAATTTAATGTAATAATTTCCACTTCCTACTTTATTGTTTTGCGTTATAAATTGCAAGCTTTGTTTACATTTTGTCATAAACATGACTACTTATAGCTGCACGGATTGTTAAATTTAGTGCTGTTTCAAAAATTAGTTTGATTAAATTTTACTCGAGTGTGAGTACAAAGTGGTCTCGGATTGAATTTCATCCGATCACTTACTTACTGCACGTATAGGGTGATTTAAAATCGTTTTGCAACTTGGGGTTCCAGTATGGCGCCAATAAAAAATAAAGTTGACATTAAGAGACCAAGAACAAATCAACTAATCGTGATTGTGATTACGGATTCGAAAGCGGGTTCAAAAGTGGCAATGAAAATGTCTTTACATAATTCAAAAAGGTTAACTAATAAAAAAGTTATGGTTAAAAAAAGAAAATGAGAATTTTCGTTTTTTTGAGTTTTCGCGAAAACGCGTAAATTTCTTTGGAATTTTTTTCAGATTATTTGTCACGACCTAATTTAACAGCTTTGCCAAATTTAAATCTATAGTATAGCTCTTCGGGTAAGCGAGATGATACTCATGTTGCATAAGGGTTTTAGTCACCCTGTACACGTGCCTAGCCAATTAAGACTAATTTTAGAAAGCATACTGTGTCCTTCAGCTTCACATTTTACAGAAAAGTTAATATTTGGCATATTTCATGAATTTCTTGGTTTTTCTCAAAATCACATTGCTACCTAGAAGATGGTCGTTGCGCCCCCCCCCCCCCATGAAAGTAAAATAACAAAATACTGAGAGGAAATTTGATGATTTGATTATTTGATGATCGTTTCGTTTCCAAAATTTTAATCGGCGTGTGTAGTTATCGTTAAAAACAAGAGAGATGCGAGAGTTGCAAATTACAATGAGATACAAAAGTGATAAAAAAGGATTAAGTAGCCGTAAATAATTATCAATAGCCTCTTAAGGACAGGTTTTAACAGCAATGGGAGATACTTTAAAGTTATTTAAATGCTCGTTATTTTAACGAGAAGAGCGCGTAGTATGCACTGCCTTTGATGTGACTTTTATTTTAAAAAAGAACGACATATCCATAAAAATCGCACCTTCATCAATTATATTTTATGTAATTCATAATTATCTTAACTAATCTATTAAAAGAAGAAAAAATAAATTCTTTTTCGGTCGGTTGATCGGTCTGCGTATTTGTTGAGGGAAACAGCTGCAAATTAGATAAAATTAACGCGGAAAATGGACTAATATTTACCCCCCCCCCCCACACACACACACACACCCTCCTCTTTACGATAAAAAACATAATTTATGTACTATTTGTAAGCAAAGCAAGCTAAATTGTCTTATTGGCAAATTTTCATGAGTTTTAGAAGTACGTCTGCACTTGTGTCTACAAAGGAGGGGGCTATAATTTAAGCACATTAGCAATTGAATAATAACTCAACAAATCGGGGCCTGAAGGGAACGCAAGAGAGGCTGCTTCCCCGGATCTCCCAATATTAGGCAAACATAAAGGAAAAATAAAGTCAAAGACAGAAATTAGGACGAGTAGAAAAAATTCAATGGTCAAATTTAGGGACCTCCCCAACAATATAATAATGTAATGTAATCCAATTTTTAATGTTTCTGCTTCATTTTTGTAAAACATCCTTTTTGAAGACACTATCACTCGCTACTAAAGTTCCTGAACTTCAATTTTTAATTTTTTGGAGACACAATTAATCGCTACTAAAATTTCTGAACTTCAACTCTTAATTTCTCTGCTTCGTTTTTGTGAAGAATTTTTTTTGGAGACACTATAAATCGCTACAAAATTTTTTGAACTTCAATTCTTAATGTTTCTTCTTTATTTTTGTAAAACATCATTTTTGGAGACACTATCAATTGCTACTAAAATTCCTAAACTTCAATTCTTAATTTTTTGAAGACACTATCAATCGCTACTAAAATTTTTGGACTTTAATTCTCAATTTTTCTGCTCAGTTTGTGTAAAATATCATTTTTGGAGAGACTATCCATCGCTACTAAAATTTTTGAACTTCATTTTCTGCCATTTGACCCTAATCAATCATATATTTTTGCCCGCGGCGCTATAGATTTTATTTCTAACGCATGGCACGCACTATAATTATTGGAGACACTATCAATCGCTACTAAAACTGCTGAACTTTACTTTCAGCCGCTTGACTTTGAACAATCGTGAATTTTCGCTCGCGGTACTACAGATTTTACTTCTAACGCATTGCACATGAACCTCTATAATTGGAGACACTATCAATCGCTACTAAAATTCCTGAACTTCAATTCTTAATTTTTTGGAGACACTATCAATCGCTACTAAAATTCCTGAACTTCAATTCTTAATGTCTCTGCTTCGTTTTTGTGAAGCATATTTTTGGGAGACACTATCAATCCTTACAAATATTCCCGAACTTTATTTTAAGCCGTTTGGACTTGAGCAATAAAAATTGTTCGCCTGCTTTTTGTCTCATGGCTCATGGCCCATGACTCAATGACCCCCTCAAAAGAATATCCGGGCCTATTTGCTCACAATTTTATTTCAAATTTTTAAAGGACCCCTAAATATTAGTTGCCCCGGTCTTCGCATTTTTCCTTCGGATTAAGTATTTAAAACAAAAGAAAACAAGCGAAAAAATATAAAAAAAAGAGCTTATGCAATGACACAGAACATTAAATTCGAGAACAGCTTTAAGGAATTCCTCGAAATGAAAATTTGTGGTTATTTTACTAACACAAAAAAATCGTTTCGTTTGACCCAACATTACTATAAAGACAATTTCGTTTCACCAACTTCTGCCTAAAACAATAAGAATAAAGCCGAGGAAATTAATTGTTATGAGTATACGAAGTTTCTTTAGATAAAAAGTAAATCTGTACTAGGGGCTGCCCCGAGGATTATGGGCTGCGTGTTTATTTCAAAACGCTAATTTAGTAGCTAAGAAACTTTGGGAATGAGCGAAACGGAAATTCACATTAAATATAAGATCTAAAGGCGCGTTTTCACAGCGCGTAAATCGGCACGATGATGCAGAGAGATTCGGCGAAGGTTTCGCCTATGATGGGATTTTCATCTTGAGCAAAGTACGCCCGCCCTATTTTGCTCATTAGACGTCTAACTGAAGTTTGTCCACCTGGACTATCTATGGACGTCCATTGAGTAATGTACTCGTATGCTTCGCGAGATATTAATCTTTGCTATTTGAAGTACCTACCTGCACGTACGTATGCATTTATTTATAAGCGAGCGCAATTAACGTAATCACTTACCATTAAATTAAATTTCGTATATAATTTTCCGTTAAATTTAATATAAAAAAGGTAATTTACTAATTGTTTCGGATTAAGAAATAATAGCGTGTAATTCTTTAAAAAAAATGGCTCTAAATGATTTCTATAGTATACTGTAATAAGCGAAATAAACAATAGTGTAATTAAAAAAAGAATAATGTACAATATTAAAAATTAAAATTAATCACAATTTGTGTGCCGTATTAGCTCGCAGACTTATTTTGGTGAAACTCAATTTAAAGAAGCGTATCAAAACCAGCTGCGCAGTATGACATGTGGGTGCTTCCCCTACTACAACGCCACCTTCAAAATAATATGCTATCTTACTGTCATTTTCAGCTCCTAAAGAATGTTTTAAATTTCAAATGGATCTATTTTTGCGTGTTCAAACACAGACGGGCCGTTTAAAAAAATCGCAAAAACCGTTTCCATGCATTTTCGTCGGTCAGATGAGCAAAAGAAAAGCCTGAAAAGACAAAAGGGATACAGTTTTACGGTACGGTCCGGCCCTCCTTTATCCTATTTGTGTCGAGTCACGTAATGTTTTATTTTTTTTTCTACGAGGCGACAACGATAATGTGTAAATTACAGAGCTTAACTTAGTTATTATAAGTGCTGCAAAGCAAATATTATTAGATTTTCCACTTAGGGCAAAATTGCAAAACAATGCTCGATATTTTTAATTTCCACCTTTCTGTTCAGCAATTCAGGATTGTAGTAACTGTACCAATTTTTCTACGTGTGATGACAACTGCGATTGCTACGAAAGTTTTTTCTCTGTCATTCTTCATGTATTATTTTGGGATGCTAAATCCGCCATCTCGTAAAGTGATGCGTGCTAAAATAACTGCGAAAACAATACTAAACTATCAGTAGTGCCCTTATAACTTGAAAAAATTGGACACTTTTTTAAAAAAGTACGTAGATACAAAAATGAACTACTGAAAATTTTCTCGTGAGCTTTTTTTTAGACAAATAATTTAGACGCTAGAGCACGTCACAGTTTGACGTAAATTCCAAAATCGGCCAAAATGCTGTTTTTTAGTAACTCGCTTATAACTCGGAAACACGCACTTTGAGAGAAAAGGGTTTCAACGCGCTCTAGCGCCTAACCTAAACCGAACGTCTGACGTAAAAAACTTGAAAAATAATAATAAAAATATTTTGTAAAAAGTTGAATGTACTTTATTTTTGTATGGAAACACTTTTCTCTAAAAGTAAAAGTGCGTAGGTTTCAAGTAGTTATAAGCGAAAAACTAAAAAAAAGCGCTGTGACTAATTTTCAAATTTTCCATAAACTTTAACGCGCGACAGCACCTAAACCATTCATTTTAAGAAAAAAACTTAAGAATTATAATTTATAGATAATTTAAAATGGTTTGTTATTCTATAAAAGTTCTTTTCTCATAAAGCGCGTAGTTTTAAAGTTATAAGCTAAAAACTTAAAAAAAGTGTTTTTACCAGTTTTCAAATTTTTATCGAACTTTAACGCGCTCTAGCGCCTAAACCATTTATATTAAGAAAAAACTTAAGAGTTATAATTTATAGACAATTTAAAATGGTTTATTTTTTATAATAGTTCTTTTCTCATAAAGCGCGTAGTTTTAAAGTTATAAGCGAAAAACTAAAAAGATAGCTTTGTGACAAATTTTCAAATTTATATCAAACTTTAACGCGCTCTAGCGCCTATACCACTTATCTTAAGAAAAAAACTTAAGAACTATAATTTATAGATAATTTAAAATGGTTTATTTTGTATAGTACTACTTTTCTCATAAAGCGCGTAGTTTTAAAGTTATAAGCAAAAAACTAAAAAGATAGCGTTGTGGCCAATTTTCAAATTTTTATCAAACTTTAACGCGCTCTAGCGCCTATACCATTCATCTTAAGAAAAAAACTTAGGTACTATAATTTATAGATAATTTAAAATGGTTTATTTTGTATAGTACTACTTTTCTCATAAAGCGCGTAGTTTTAAAGTTATAAGCAAAAAACTAAAAAGATAGCGTTGTGACCAATTTTCAAATTTTTATCAAACTTTAACGCGCCTTAGCGTCTATACTATTTATCTTAAGAAAAAAACTTAAGAACTATAATTTATAGATAATTTAAAATGGTTTATTTTATATAGTACTACTTTTCTCATAAAGCGCGTAGTTTTAAAGTTATAAGCAAAAAACTAAAAAGATAGCGTTGTGACCAATTTTCAAATTTTTATCAAACTTTAACGCGCTCTAGCGCTTATACCATTCATCTTAAGAAAAAAACTTAAGAACTATAATTTATAGATAATTTAAAATGGTTTATTTTATATAGTACTACTTTTCTCATAAAACGCGTAGTTTTAAAGTTATAAACGAAAAACTAAAATTACAGCTTTTTGGCAGACTTTTAAATTTTGATCAAACTTTAACGCGCGATAGCGCCTAAACTGCACATCTTATAAAAAAAACTAAAGAAATAAAATTTATAGATAATTTAAAATAGTTAATTTTTGCATAGTAGTACTTATTGCATAAAGCGCGTATAGTTTTTAAGTTATAAACGAAAAACTAAAAAAAACTGCTTTTTGGTCGATTTTACAATTTTCATCATCAAACTTTAACACGCTATAGCATCTAAACCGTTTATCTTATAAAAAAACTTTACATACGTAATTTGTAGATAATTTAAAACAGTTTATTTTTATATAGCAGTACTTTTGTCATGAAGCGTATAGTTTTTAAGTTATACGCGCAAAACTAAAAAAACAGCTTTTTGGCCAATTTCGCAATTTTTATCAAACTTTAACGCGCTGTAGCGCTTAAGCCTTTTATCGTATAAAAAGACTTAATAAACATAATTTGTAGATAATTTAGAACAGTTTATTTTTGTATAGCAGTACTTTTGTCATAAAGCGCATAGTTTTTAAGTTATAAGCGTAAAACTAAAAAAAACATATTTTTAGCCGATTTTGAAATTTTCATCAAACTTTAACGCGCTCTAGTGTCTAAACCGTACGTTTGAAGAAATATACCTAAGATATAATATAATTAGTAGAAAATTTGATGTGGGCTATTTTAATATAGAAGTTATATTCTCATAAAGTGCGTAATTTTCAATTTATAAGCGAAAAACTAAGACATCATTTTTTGCAGTTTTTGTAATTTTCTCAAAACGTCAGCTTACGAGATGACAGTTTAAATTCTGATTCAGCATCCTAAAATACATAAAAAGGGATAGATGCAAGACCACACTAACTATTTGACTGGACTATTTTTTAAATCTCCAGCTCTTGAAAATTTGCCCAAGAATTGAAGCAATTCCGAAACTCGAAACCATTTGATTTGCTGCAAAATTCGATGACATTTGTTGGATTCCTTTTTAAATAAATAAACAAACGTTAAAAAACTTATTCGACCACTTTTCTTTTTAATCAGCTTCTTCGAAACCATATTAAAGAAGCAACAATTTTTACTTTCAGAACAAGTTACATGATCGTTCTTGTTTTGTTCCTTTTTTTTTTATTTAAAAGTGAATTAAAAGTAAAATTCGTTTCCTTTTACGAAATTTCACAAAATGTAAATACACTTCGCTTATTGTTATTCCAAATCGATACTCTCCTGATTGATGATAATACGCCAAGGTCTAGTTTTAGCTCTCACAAAAAACGAGTATCTTGTTCAACAAGAAAAAAAATTGTTTCGAGCCCGCTACTACAACTTGTGGCATTTTTTACAAAAATACAAACTTTCACAATTATACCAAATTTAGTTTTTGCGATTACTAATTTATCACTTTCTATACATATAATCAATCTATAATAGTTCGACTAATCGTCTAATTAACGAAATGTGTACTTATATCGATACTTCGGCACTTTTGCCAAAATTACTACAAAGACGTCCAACGCTAAACTACTTAACTATCTGCGAGAACTTGACCTAATCGGTTAGCTAATTTGGAGCCTTTGAAAGTTCGCATAATTGCAACTGAACGTTTGTGAATTCGAAGCGGATTATTTCGATCCCTAAATTCGGTTGCGAGTGAAGACGAATTTAAAAAAAAAAGGTCGTGGACTTGCATCTTCTATCGTGAAAGTGCGATACGAGTTAGGTGAAGGTATATAAGTCGGTGATACCACAGTTTGCTAACATTCTGTTCAGTGTGTGTTAGGTGAGGATTAAATTATGCAGCCAAACG
Organism: Malthinus flaveolus; assembly: GCA_950108345.1. Classification (NCBI taxonomy): domain Eukaryota; kingdom Metazoa; phylum Arthropoda; class Insecta; order Coleoptera; family Cantharidae; genus Malthinus; species Malthinus flaveolus. Next base: position 21,037,187 of record OX467286.1, on the reverse strand, counting down.
CGGTACGTGCTTTCGAATTTTGAGTTTTAAAAAAAAATTTTTGTAAATTTGTGCGTGTTAAAAAAAATGTTCTTTTGTTTCAGATGTTTGTTACCATTTTAGTACACGTTAAGAGAAAAAAAGATTTTAGGAGTTTAGAGTTGACACCCTCTGGTTTATCGTTTTCTTCAAAGAGCAGTTGCGGTTCTTCCAAAAGTAATTACGCCTCCTCAAAGAGCAGCAATGCGTCTTCAAGTCAGCGCAGTAACAGAAAAGTGCGTTTTAAATTACCGGATAACCAAATTTACCTCTAAATAAAAAGTAATAAGTGATAATTTTGTTTGTTGTTTTGAAAAATTGTGTTTTTGAATTGGTCAGAAGTTAAGTTGAAATCGTGTTTTATTTTTTGGATAAAAATACGTTTTTTGTTATCTTAGAGTTCTGATCAAAATAATTTTTAAATTAAGACTGTTACAAAAACCAAAATAACAGATTTACTAGGTTATAAGCTTATAAGTTGTTTATTAATTATTAGTTTTATTTGTGTCAATTGACGATTGTTAAAAAAATTATTAAATAATGTATTTTCTCGAACCGCATTTTTATTTTTCCAAAAATAAACTGGACATTAGTCCCACCGTCCCACCTACTACAGGGTAGTTAATTAACGTAATTATTCGAAAGTGTCGATAATACACCACTGCCACCCAATTAACGATCAATAAACGACTTTTAATGCTCACATTATGCCAAAATCAAATTTACAATTTAAAAAAAAATTGAGGATACTACACTTTCAATTTCACCGGCAAGCGAATTTTTTGTAATTAAGTAAAATTAACATTTAAGAGAGTTTTTTTTTAAAAACAATAACTTTCTTTTAAACATGTTTTTTCGGAATTAATTAAAGCGAAAAAGTTGTAGGCGCCCACCATTTTCAAAACAAACTGTAACAGGTTTTGATAATTAATAACAATTAAGAAGATTTTTTTTTATATTAATTTTTTTTTAATTTGATTGCCTACAAAGTTTTAATGAGGAGAAAAATTTTTCAAGTGCAACCTATTTGATTATGTTAATTTTCTTATATGCCAAAAGTATAATTTGGATTAATACAAATTATAAATTAACATATTTTTCAATTAATTTTATTTTAATCTAAAAATAAAAATTCGAAAATTTTTAAATGTGCACTTCGTTTATGCTAATTTTGCTCTATTTAAGTTACGAACGAAATTAATTTTTGTATTTTATTTTCACGTAAATTAAAATTTTTATTACTTTTAAGTTAAATTAATTCAATTTCAAAGTCGTTAGATATTTTTTTACGTCAACTGGACTTACAAAGAACTGTTTTCTAGAAAAGTAGCCCTAAAATTTCTCGAAACCAAACACTGGTGTTTTTAAGTTAAATTGGCCCATTATTCCGTTATTATTTTTTTTAATGACGGGACCTACAAATTTTGGTGGGTTCCGAACCACCAGGACCAGGGCATTTGACACATAGAAACACTCCAGTGGTGCCAGCCGGCTTTGAACCAGCGACCTTTACATTTGCATGCAACGACGTTAGCCGCTAGACCATCTCGGTCTTTTTATTCTGTTATTATTAGGTTTATTAAAATTTAACACGATTTCACCTGTTTTATAGCCCAATCAGTAGTATCAAATAGTAGTTTGGCGCAGGGGGGGATACCACAGATTTTTTTCTCTATTGTTTTTTATGTATCTTGAGATGCTAAATCCGAAGTTTCATGAAAAAAGTGCGAAAAAAACTATTTTTTAGTTTTTCGCTTATAACTTGAAAACAATGTACTTTCTGAAAACATAACAACATAACATAAAAAGTACAGCAAAAGGTCTTCAAATTATGTTTCTTATGTTTTTTTCTTTAGATAAACGGTTTAGGCGCTAGAGCGTGTTAAAGTTTAATGAAAATTTTTAAATGAACCAAAAAGCTGTTTTTTAGTTTTTCGCTTATAACTTGAAAACAACGTACTTTCTGAGAACATAACTTCTATATAAAAATAGCGTTCATCAAAAGTTCTACAAATTATCTTTTCTATGTTTTTTTCTTAAAATAAAGGGTTTAGGCGCTAGAGTGCGTTAAAGTTTAATAAAAATTTTAAAATGAACCAAAAAACTGTTTTTTTAGTTTTTCGCATATAACTTGAAAACAACATACTTTCTGAGAACATAACTTTTGTATAAAAATAGCGTTCATCAAAAGTTCTACAAATTATCTTTCTTATGTTTTTTTCTTTAGATGAACGGCTTAGGCGCTAGAGCGCATTTAAGTTTAATGAAAATTTTAAAATGAACCAAAAAACTTTTTTTAGTTTTTCGCATATAACTTGCAAACAACATACTTTCTGAGAACATAACTTCTGTATAAAAATAGCGTTCATCAAAAGTTCTACAGATTATCTTTCTTATGTTTTATTCTTGAAATAAAGGGTTTAGGCGCTAGAGTGCGTTAAAGTTTAATAAAAATTTTAAAATGAACCAAAAAGCTGTTTTTTTTAGGTTTTTGCTTATAACTTGAAAACAACGTACTTTCTGAGAACATAACTTCTATAGAAAAATAGCGTACATTAAAATTTCTACAAATTATGTTTCTTATGTTTTTTTCATTATATAAACGGTTCAGGCGCTAGAGCGCGTTAAAGTTTGATGAAAATTTCAAAATAAACCAAAAAGCTGTTTTTTTAGTTTTTTGCTCATAACTCGGAAACTACACACTTTAAATAAAATTATTGATATTTAAAACTAAATTACATTAAATTTTCTACAAATTATGTCTCTTAGGTTTTTTAAGTCAAACGTACGGTTTAGGTTGTTACGACGTAAGCTGCAGCGAAGCCATGAACAGCCTTTTCATTTATGGCCGTGAGCTCTATTTTTGCGATATCTGTATTTATATTTTTTGTGGATTTTTTCCCCTAATGGACCTAAACTACTAGTAGCAAGAAGTAACTATTCACGCTAACTGAAAGAACAGTTTGCGTAATAGCGTACCGAGCGCCCTTAAATGATAAAGTGGTAAATGTTAAGTGCTAGCTGAAGTTGTGTGTTTGTTTTTAATTAATAAAAATAAAGCCGTTACATATTTTTTTCCATCAACTATACTCAAAAATAGCCGCTTTTTCAAAGAGTATCCCTAAAAATTTTCAAAACCAAAAAATGTCATTTTTTAAATAAATTGGTCTCTCACTTCGTTATTAGTATGTAAAAATTTTACTAGAGCTCTTTTTTTATAGCGCAGTCAAATAGTAGTTGGGGGGGGGGAGAATATACAAGTTTTTCCCTATCGTTCTTTATGTATTTCCACTTCGCCGCCCTAAAAACTACTAAGAAACGCTCTTTTTTAGTTTTTTGCTTATAACTTAAAAACTATCCACTATCCGAATCAATTCTTTTAGATGACAAGAAACTTCATAAAATTTTCTACAAATAATGTTTCTTAGGTTTTTTTCTTAAGATAAACGGTTTAGGCGCTACAGAACGTTAAAGTTTGACAAACATTTCAAGATCGGTCTAAAAGCTGGTTTTCAGTTTTTCGCTTATAACTCGGAAACTACGCACTTTTAGAGAAAAGTATTAATATACAAAAATAGGGTGCATTAAATTTCCTACAGATTATGTCCTTTGGATTTTTACGTCAGACGTACGGTTTAGGTTAGACTCGTGAGCGCGTTTAAGTTTGACGAAAATTCCAAAATCAGGCCAAAAACAGATTTTTTTAGTTTTTCGCTTATAACTCGTAAACTACGCAGTTTCAGAAAAAAGCATTAATATACAAAAATAAGGTGCATTAAATTTCCTACAAAATATGTCTTTTGGATTTTTTACGTCAGACGTGCGGTTTAGGTTAGACTCTAGAGCGCGTTTAAGTTTGACTAAAATTCCAAAATCGTCCAAAAAACAGACTTTTTAGTTTTTTGCTTATAACTCGGAAACTACGCACTTTTAGAAAAAAATATTGATATACAAAAATAAGGTGCATTAAATTTCCTACAAAATATGGCTTTTGGATTTTTTACGTCAGACGTACGGCTTAGGTTAGACTCTAGAGCGCGTTTAAGTTTGACAAAAATTCCAAAATCGGCCAAAAGCAGATTTTTTAGTTTTTCGCTTATAACTTGAAAACTACAAACTTTTAGAGAAAAGTGTTGCTATACAAAAATAAAATTCATTAAATTTTCTACAAATAATTCTAGAGCGCTTTGAAGTTTAGTGTATATCGGACGTAAACTGCGGATAAGCCTAGAACAGTCCTCTAATTTATCGCAGTGAGCTCTATTTTCACAATATTTGTATTCAATATCTTCTTTCCCTAGATTTTCCCCCCATTTTCCCCTAGTGACTGGAGTACTACCAACTACTCGCGTCCACTGGAGGTATAGTTTGCATAATAACGTACCGAGCGCCCTTAAGTATTATTAAAAGGAACTTATTGAAGTGCTAAATTAAGTTCTTTAATATTTTTAAATTAAATTAATATGAATAAAGCCGTTGGACATTTTTTTACATCAACTGAACTCAAAAAAAAACGATTTTAGAACTTAGAACTTAATTTGTTTTCGAAGCTAAAAATGGCATTTTTTAAATAAATTGGCTTGCCCATTACTCCGTTAGTATTGAGTTTATAAAAATTTGACGTCAGACCTTTTTTTTGCAAACTTTAAATACTTTTATTCCAATTTTTTGAGCAGAACCAACTTTTACACGACAATAATTGTCTCCCACACTAATTTTTCAACTTTTCAATCGTCTGTGGTAAGTTTCACGTCGGACGTGAAATAATGTAATGAGCCCCTCCCCGATGGAATATACGTATTTACGTGTAACATTTTACAAATTTCGATCTTTTCGTGCAGATTTCTACTAACATGCCTAAACTGAAAGAACCCTTTGTTCTTGACCAACAAAAATTAAATGTTCTCGAGCTCTCGCACGAAATACTTTCGACGTCAACCATTTCAATGGGATACGTAGAGCTAACCTACCATTAACTTTCAATTTAATAATTCTTTTAATACCTGAATTAGAACCTTTACCTCACAATAATAACTTCCAACAAATTTACTTGATAAAAGAGCCCAATTATCGCTATCTTTGACTAATTATTTACTAATTATCATCACTATCAAACATTCGCCGTCAAAATTTTCCTTTAATCCACCACTCTCGCTGTTTAATCGTGCTCTCTTTCACTCTCACCAAACAACAATAAGTTAATGATTAATTTATGAACAAAAAAATTACATTTTTGTGTATATTTTACAAAACTTGTTGCGCTTAAATTTCGATTTTGTGTGTTTTCGTTTGATTGTAATTCATGTATTTACCTCAATTATTTACGATAATTGGGTTTAGAAACTGACACGGTATGAATTATGAAGACCCCAAATTGTTATTTGGCTGACAAGTAACTTGTTGACAATTGGTTTGTAACTGACCCGTTTTGGGCTTTGAATAAGTTAATAAATGAACAATCGTAACTGTATTATCTGTACCTACGATGATAATTCAGTCGTAAAAGTTTGTTAGTTTGTTGTTTCGCAAAGTGGCTCCGCGAAAATTTCATCGTATTTTTATCTTAATATTTTGTGGTAAAAATTTGACGTTAACTATTTTTCACTTTGATCATAAAAATTATCCAACTTTTTCCTTCCTTGCCGTTCCTTACCGTATAAGTTGTATTAAAGCAGCTGTGAACGATGGGATTTATCGCCTTGAATCTTTTACAAAATTTAGTACAGGCAATATCTGAGGATGTAAGTCACATTTTCTGCTACTCTTTTGCTAGTCCTAACGGAATAAGCAGTATGGAACCGATTTTTAGAAAATTTAGTTTTAACCCTCATGGTACCATACAAATTTACAACTTATACCTACCGCACGGGGTATCCGGGTACCCTGCATGTTTTATATGGAGAATGAGTAGTAATACAGCTAATTAGTTTATATTTAGGCGATATTAATTATTATTGCAACTTGCAAATGTATTATTTTTTAAATTATAATTCAAAAAAAATTAAAATAACAATTTTTGTTGTCAAATTGAAGCGGTTTTGTGAAGACATGGCGTCGTCGGCATTTACAACGGAGTTTATGTTATATTACACTGCAATATTTTTACAAATAAACCCTGTGTCGGCACGTGCTTTATTTCGACAGTGCCCAGAAGACAATTGTTAGTTTCCCACGCCTTTTTACCTAATCCAAAATTTATTTATAACCAGCAAATGACTATTTGCGTCTCAAAAGTAAAGCTGTTTTGTGTAGATAACATGCGCTTTCTGTGGGCATAGCGTCGTGGACATTTACAACAGGGTTCATTTTTATTTTGTACTGCAACATCTTTCCAAATAATCCATGTCCAGAATCATAGAAATAATTTTTGTTGAAAATCACCCTATTAGCTGCCTTCAAAATCAAATCAACGTAGGGAAATTTTAAAAGATTTAGGAAAAACTTTTTGCATGCCATCCATACTAGATCGAAGTATATAGGATCTATACTAACTAAACTAGGGATTAGGGATTAAGGATTATGAACTAGGAAACTAAAGGATTAATTATACAATTTTATTTTGATAAAAATTGCATTGTTATCATTTCTTGGCGTCAAAGTAAGCATTACAAAACCACAGCCACAAATAAACGTTCAAAAACGGGATAAAACTGAACGACTGAGGGTAATTGGTTGTTGCATAATTTGGAAGAATGGTGAAAAGATGCCAAACAGGAAAACGAGGAAGAGATGAGAGAGTTGTAAAAATTTTGTCTGTGATGGGCATATCTCACCGACTTCCATTAGATCTAACGATTGTGCAAGTACAAAAGTTCATCACTAACTTTTTTTGCGATTTCTAATTAGTAATAATTATTGTTTATAATAATAATAATTTATAATATAAAAATGTGTAATATAAATGGATAATTCGAATACTTCTACTTTTAATTGATTGATTCCCCATGAAATACAAGCAAATAAGAGCGAGGTACCCGGGTACCCCATGCGGTAGGTTTAAGGTGTAAGTTATAAAATTACAAAAATATCCCATCTCACTTAATTTTTTTGTGCCCCTCTACTATTTTTGTATAAAGAATTAAATTTTACAGGATGTCAAAGAGTCAATCATATTCCTTTAAAATAAAAAAAGTTATAGGCTTTTAAACTCAAAAAAGTACCCGGGTACCCCGTACGGTAGCTTTAGGGTTAAATAAGACCTTGCGTTAAAAAACGGCGCTGTTATAAATAATTTTTGTTTTTATAAAAAAAAATTTTTTTAATTTCATTTGTCATTTTGGTAGTACCCGTAAATCCAAGTAAAAAAACTAAGAAAAAGTATGTTTGTTTGCCTGCCTGCCTGTCTGTCTGTCTGCCCGTCTGTCCGTCTGCCCGTCTGTCTGTCTGTCTGTCTGTGTGCACGTAACGCCGTCAAATAAAAACTACTAAGGCGATTTTGTTGAAATTTGGTTTCGGCCACTTTAACAGAATTTCGTTCACAAAATAAGCTTTTAAACAAAATTTATACAGGGTGGCCTCAAAAAAGGAGTTATTTTGGTCGCATTTCGGAAAATCGTGACCCGCAGTATTTCTACTCGGCTATAAGTTAGTACACACCGGCCCTAATTGAAAAAATATTTTTACAAATTTTTAAATTCAAAATGGCGGCCAGTATAACGTTTATCCCATTTTCCAGTTTTCTAATTATAACTTTAGAGATAATAAATATTATAAAAATCTAAAAACAGGAATATAATAGGCAAAATATAGGGATTTAGTTTTGATATTGTCGATTTTTAAAATAATTTTAAAACTTCCTATTTTTTAAGGACCAAAGTTGACTAAAACTTTAAAACTGATTTTTTCAAAATCAGCTCCGGCCATTTTGTTCTATTTTTTGATATATTGTAGATATCAATGTTCTTAGCGTATCATCTTAGTTTCATTTTTCGCCATCCGCTAGTTTAGGAGATATTATTTTTTGAAGGTCAACATTTCAAAAATTTATAATTTCTTTTGTAATTAAAATTTGTAATTGTAAGTTCGTATATTAATTTATTCAATATATTTCTATGATTTGCTGAAATTTTGGTTTCGAAAACACTCCCAGTTAAACCGGAAATTAGCTAAGCAAAAGAATTTTTTAAAAACATCTTGTACATTTTATAATTTTCTTAAATGTTATAAAATGAGCTGTCTAACGGTATCAAACTTATTAAATCTTAACATCCGGTTTAACTGGAAATGAGGCCACTTTTACTATTTTGAATACAACACCCTGTATATTTTAACTGGTTTTGAATACCCGTAAAATTAGTTATCTAGTGATACCAAGCATTAAATATTTTGACTTCCGGTTCAACCGGAAATGATACTAGCTTTCTATTTCAAATAGAAATGCCCTGGGCGTACTAGAGAATCGTTCCTGTGCGTGCTTAATCTTTCAACAAAAAATTCGAAATCTCAAACGTAAACATGTAATTACTAAAAATTTCCAAGTTTATAAATTATTCCTACAGTGTCATTATTCGAATAAAAAATTTAAATCCCATTACATTATAATAGTCGTAGTGTTGGTTATCGATTATGATAACCACAGAGAAGTAGTAAGTTGAGTGCGTTATTTGAGTTCAAAATCATTAAGAAAAGTTTTTATTATTTTAACTATTTACAAGATAATTCATAAGCAACAATTTTACGAGTTCTCCATAATGATGATTGCGAAGAAGTTATCTTTTAGTTTCAATATACACTTGAATTTATGTATTTGGATCCGGACGTCACAAACAGGTGAATTGAGTAACAACATAACCATTATACGTCGATTACGCCGTCGTTTAGCGATAAGATGTATAATAGTCCAGTCAATGGGGAGAAAAACAGGCCATTGCCCTACAAAAGGTGGTGTAGTTCTGATTTTTGAATATTTCATTAGGTTAGGGGTCCTAATGAAAAATTCAAGTTTTCGACCTTGAGGGAGGTCCGCGCGATTCGCCATCTTAGATTAAAGGTACGAAAATTTGGTTTTACCGATTTAACTTCTTAACGGTTGATCCCACGACAAAACTGTCAAATCCAACTTTGGAGAGGACAAAATGTCGTACAATATTTGTTCTATTCATTTTCTTCCTATCTGTTACGGTTTCTCAGCAACCGTAACCGTAACCGTATCAGGTAACCGTAACCGAAACAGTTTTGTCGTGGGTTCAACCGTTAAGAAGTTAAATCGAAAAAACCAATTTTTTGTACCTTTAATCCAAGATCGTGGATCGCGCGGACCCCCCCCCCCCAAGATCGAAAATTTGGATTTTTCCCAATAACATAATATTCAAAAATCAGAACTACACCACCTCTTGTAGGGCAAAACCCCCCATTGACTGGACTATAAACAGACTTATCGTAATTATTTACTGTTCGATGACGTAAGTATCTAGATAAAAGAATCGAACTACACGTGTAAAACACAAAAACAATTAATTAAACAGTGGCTTGGTACGTACAAAAGTTTCAATAATTTATTAAAATGTACGATGAAATCGGTAATTTTACTCCAATTGAACTCCGCTTAAACGCCCACACATAAAAATTTAAACCTCTCAATTGTAACTTGTAACTATTTTCATTTTTCGCGTTAAAGTGGGCACAGCGTAAAATTAACTGTTAGACGAGCACAGAAGCAGTTTTAATTTATATTTCGAAAGTTCCCTTGCGTATTGTCCTTTTCTAACTGATTGGTAAGCTGTTTTCCGCTAGAAATAATTACAGTATTCTCTTGAGAGTAGAATATCAAGGTACACACAATCAAATAGGAAGATTCGTGATGCACTCTGAGTAGTCAGTTTATTAAGTTATGCCAAAGTGAGCATGGAACTTGCAAGACGTGAAAACGCCCATTGATCTTTGTACGGTTCGATATACAATATAAACAACAACAGGTAGCAATCAATTTGCCAAATTGTTTTCCCTAGAGCCACGCTTCATTAAAGTATCGAGCTCATTATAATTATAAATTATAACAACAAATTGTTATTATTAACAGATCAATGACAATGGGTTCAGATTCAAAGTACAGAACTTCTTTCAAAATTATCTCCCGCCATTTCTATAAAAGTGTTTTTTATATAAACATATAGAAATAAACTGCATTTAATTTTAAACAAATTATCTTCCTTAAGTTTTTTTTCTAAAACGGGCGGTTTAGGCGCTAGAGCACGTTCAAGTTCGACAAAAACTCTGAAATCGGTCAAAAAGCTCGTTTTTTAGTTTTTTGCTTATAACTCAGAAACTAGGTACTTTTAGAGAAAAGTGTTTCTATACAAAAATAAAATTAATTAAATTTCCTACAAATTACGTCTCTTGAGTTTTTTACGTCGGACGTGCGGTTTAGGTTAGGTGCTAGCGTTTAAGTTTAGTGTATATCGGACGTAAGCTGCGGCTAAGCCAAGAACAACGGTTCTCTCATTTCTAATTTCATTTCACGGGTTTAGTTTTACAATATCCTTATTTATATAATTTACCGGCTTTTCCTCTTATTTTCCGCTAGTGACTGGACTACTAGCGACTAGTTAGCGACTAGCGATAGTTTGAGTATTAGGAATGGAGTAGAGGGTACCGAACGCTCTTAAGTATTAATAAGAAACTTGAAGTGCTAATAGAAATAAACTCGTTTCAGTTTCAGTTTTTAATTTATTTTTCCAAGTTCCATACACTTTTGGTATTTAAAAAATGCCTAAAGTCGTTGTAAATACCAATCAACTTTTATCTACATAATGAAAAATAACATTTTAACTTTCTCCAGAGCTTTCGCCACTCTTCCGAAAAAACTTTTAAGTCGAATAAACATTTATTACAATAACATTTACCTTTTACCAACTTATAAAAAATTCTGAAAAATTTCTTCAGCATGGGCTCTTTGTCAGTTAGCACAGATGGTGTAAACCTAACCACTAAGTAGGAATTTCATAATTGAATCATTTTAATTTGCAAGTTTGTTCGTATAACAAAAATTAGTTAATGGCAATTAAGTCGCTCAGTTTAGGCAGGAAGTAAATTAATAAGTTTGTGCTCAATAGAAGTTCTGTATAATATTCAACGTTCAAAGTGTCTCGAGAGTGGAGATAAAATTTAAAAATTTGTCACTTTGTGTCAGTTTCCCTTTTCTTCGTCGTTTACAACCCATCGCTCAAAATTATAATGTGTTGTGTACGAAAACTTTCAAGTACAATGCAAACAAAATATCTACCAAACTCTTACTTCTTTGTACGTTTTAAAATAAGATTGATTGTGTAGAAAAAGTTCAAACGGTTATTTTCGTGTACTTGCACTCGGGAGGCACGAGGTATTAACTGTTATAAATAGTCCGGGAGGCAGCGAGAACCTGAAAACTTTTACTAAACGATAAAGCACAAAATTTTTAACAATGCAAGCTGAAAAACACATTGCAAATGAGTAATCCAACTGTTACTCTCGCGTGGCACAGCGTTAACTCGAGAGGAGGTTCTAGAAGGGTACGTTATTTTTTCAGTTCTTTTTGCTTCTAACTTCAAAACTACACAATTTTTTAGAAAAGGGTTTAAATAAAAGTAAACTACATGTTATAATTTCCTACTTGTATTTTGAGGGTTTTTTCCTCAGACAAACGGTTTAGGCGCTAGAGCGCGCTAAAGTTTGACAAAAACTCCAATATCTGCTAAAAAACTGTTTTTTTTTTAGTTTATCGCTTATAACTCAAAACTACTCACTTTCAGAGAAAGGTGCTTCTATATAAAAAGAAACTACATAAAATTTTCTACAATTTTTATTGTTTAGGATATTTCTTCAGACTAACAGTTTAGACACTAAAGCGCGGTTAAGTTTGACAAAAATTCCAAAATCGGCCAAAAGAACTGTCTTTTAGTTTATCGCTTACAACTCAAAAGCTACTCACTTTCAGAGAAAATGAGTCTTGTATAAAAAGAAACTACATAGAATTTCCTACAAATTATATGTTGAAGGTTTTTTTTTCAGACAAATGGTTTAGGCGGTAGAGCGCGCTAAAGTTTAACAAAAATTCTAAAATCGGCAAAAAGAACTGTTTGTTTAGTTTATCGCTTACAATTCAAAAACTAGTCACAAAAAATCATAAAAAATATAATTTGTCTAGATTTTGATGAACTTAGTTTATTTTCATATAGAAGTATACTTTTCTTCTTAGTTTCTTAGTTTTCAAGTTATAAGCAATATAAGGTTTTTTAACCGATTTTGAAATTTGTAGCTACTTCGACGCGATGTAGAGCCTAAACTGTTTGTCTCGCAAAAAGTCCTAAAAAATATATAAGTAGTTTGTATAAAATTTGATGTAAGTAGTTTATTTTAGTATAGAAGTACTTTTCTCATAAAAGGCGTAGTTTTCAAACTATAAGGAATATAAGGTTTTATGACCGATTTTGGAATTTTTGGTCACTTTAACCCGCTCTAGAGCCTAAACTCTTTGTCTCAGAAAAAAACATAAGAAATATAATTTATTTAGAATTTGATATAGTTTATTTTCATATTACTTTTCTTCTAAAGTGCGTAGTTTTCAAGTTATAAGCAATATAAGGTTTTCTGGCAGATTTTGAAATTTGTGGCTACTTCAACGCGCGCTAGAGGCTAAACTGTTTGTTTCGCAAAAAATCATAAGAAATATAGAGTGTCTAGATTTTTATGTAGTTTATTTTCATATAGAAGTACTTTTCTTCTAAAGTGCGTAGTTTTCAAGTTATTAGCAATATAAGGTTTTTTAATCGATTTTAAAATTTGTGGCTACTTCAACGCGCGCTAGGGCCTAAACTGTTAGTTTCACAAAAAATCATAAGAAATATAATTTGTCTAAAAGTTGATGTAGTTCATTTTCATATAGAAGTACTTTTCTTATAAAGTGCGTAGTTTTCAAGTTATAAGCAATATAAGGTTTTTGATCGATTTTGAAATTTTTGACTACTTCAACGCGCACTAGGGCCTAAACTGTTTGTTTCACAAAAAATTATAAGAAATATAATTTGTCTAGATTTTGATGTATTTTATTTTCATATAGAAGTACTTTTCTTCTAAAGTGCGTAGTTTTTAAGTTATAAGCAATATAAGGTTTTGTGGCCGATTTTGAAATTTGTGGCTACTTCAACGCGCGCTAGAGCCTAAACTTTTAGTGTGAAAAAAATTCTAAGAATTATAATTTGTTTATAATTTGATTTAGTTTATTTTTATATGGAAGTACTTTTCTCATCAAGTACGTAGTTTGTGAGTTATAAGCAATAGAAGGTTTTTTGGCCGATTTTGAAATTTGTGGCTACTTCAACTGTTTGTCTCACAAAAAATTCTAGGACCTATAATTTGTTTATAATTCCATGTACTAGTTTATATTTGTGTAGAAGTACTTTTTTCTAAAAGTGCGTAGTTTTTGAGTTATAAGCAAAAAACTATCAAAAGACCCTTCTCGAGCGTTGGCGTTTTCCGTCACTTTATATGTTTTTGAGAAAGCCTGAGAATGCCCAAATTTTTTTTAACTTTTCAAATTTTTTGTATATTTCCAATGTAGAATTTTGTATCATTGAGAACTCCAGGCTTCCTTCCTGAGTAGTAAAACTTAAGAGAATTTTGTATCATTGAGAACTCCGGGCATCCTTCCTGAGGAAAACTTAAGATACGCGCCACAAAGGAGCTATTCATACTAGACCCAATCCAATGATTAAACGATTCTAATTTGCCATTTCTTTAACATAGTTACTTGATTATTCAGCCCAAACTGTCCATACGACCCATGTGGTTACTACGCATCTTCTCTTTACATTAAAATTTTATGTCAATTTCTCTCTTGTATTTCCCTCGAGAAAATAGAAATTTTACAACCCGTGTGCGCGTAAGGTATGACATTTTTCAACTTTGATATCCGCCTACTTGATTCAAATCTTGCTATACGGTAAGCCTTTCAAGAGGTATACGACTCATATTTGCACGAACACAGTTCCATACTTACGATACATCACGTTATTAACGTAACAAATAAGCACATCAAAAGCCTTCTCAATTCTTATTCTCATTCAAAATATAAATCCTCTTTCAGGGCTCTACACTCTCGTCTCTTTAGATATTTAACAAATATCAAGCTCTTGCACAAGTTGAAAAGTGGCACGCGTGGATTCAGAACTAAAGACGAAATAATCGCGTAACGTCAGATTTCCAAAGATCAAATTCACTAAGCCGTTCTTAAAGTGTTACAAGTTTATAGAATTTAAAGTGAGTTAACGCCGTGAGTTTGAAACAAATTTGGCGTAGAGATACTTTTTTTTTTAATTTAAGCCGCGACTACACGAATGAAGTCCGTTGAACGTGTGTTTTGAGCGCAGCTAATTTAGGTAGCTATACGTAGTGAATTTAACGCCGATGCCGACACACAACAACAGATTTATTTACCTACCTTAAATGCTATTTATTTTCCCCAAAAAAATTACATCTCCGCGCTCAAATTGGAGTTTCGTTCACACTTGTTGGTTAGTGACAATTAATTAAAATTTTATTTACTAATTAAGCTTGGGTTGTGCAACTTGTGAAGTAAATTTCATTACGCTCTTTGTAGTAGCCGTCTATATTAGGTGTGTACATGAGTGCGTACTGGAAGTACAGGCGCAAAATTTTGTAAAGTTGCAAACGAGCGCCAATTTATTAAAAGAGGGACCAGGATGCGTTTCATTTAACTTTTGTATTTCCTGAATATTTGTAAGTGATCTATTTATTAGACAGGGTAATTTGGAAGAAAGCTTCATAAATTTAGAAGACGCCAAAAAGTTGGGCGAATTTAAATCGATCAAAAGAAGAGAAAAGTTTTATGCGAAAAATAAAGCGTGTTTTGTATAGATGATGATGTCGTTTATAAAATAAATTTTTACTTACCTAATAAAGCTTGAAAAAGACGAGATTTGAATATTCTGATAACGCGTTCTATGGCCAAACGAAGTTGCTTATCTTGTGGTTTGATGAGTTTGGAATGATAATCTTCTAAAAGCTCGAGAGCGCGATGAGCTTCTGTAATAAAAGCATTTATTAACACAAGTTTGTTGTTAGGGCGTCTACTGTCTACTATTTATTTTTATTAGTATTTGGACAAAATTTCTAATTTACGAAATTGTGTACGCCGCGCCTCACGGTTTCATTGCACACGAGAGGATATCTCTTATTACAAGAGATAAATAGAGACGTTAATGTTTATGACCGAGATTGGAAATTAAACACCCGGTATATACAGAAATATCCTTCAAAATTAAAACTAAAATGAATAATGAGAAGTTTCTTTAGAGTTTGCATATAAAAAGTTTTCTTCGGCATGATTTATCATTTATCATTATCAATAATATAGGCCTTGTAAACGCATAAAATCCGCGTCCTAAAAATGAGTACCTACTAAGCCAACTACGACTACGAATATAAATTAAGAAATTAACTTAATTATTCCATCTATTTTAATCTTTAAATAGGTCATTAATTAAAATTTTGGTTTATTCGTTCCCGAAATATTAGATTTGTTTTACTTTTTTACTTTACACACTACAGCGGTATACCATTTCTATTAATCCTTGCGAACAAATCGTGAAGTTGAAAAAGTTTTTTGTCGTCGTCGTTTTTACCTCAAAGTAAAAATTAAACAAAAGGAAGTAGAAGTTCTTGTCGGCGATTTTATTTTCTACTTCATGCACTTATGACTAATGACGAACGTAAAGCGAGTGCATAAAAAACCGAGTCAATCGAAGCGTAAAAATGTTGTTTTATTTACAGTTTACTACTTTTAAAACTCGGTTTTAATAGGGATTTATAGCGATAGTATATTGTTTTATGAGAAAAAAATGTGTCGCTGAATTGACGAACAATTTAATGTTAGCACTTGCGAGGTGATGTGCGGCGTAGCCGAGCGAATGCAGAAATCGCAAGTCAAACAGAGAGGTTTTTCTCCGCTGAAACTGTAGCGCCTAAGGAGGAGCGTAACAAATTTTTTTTCTAAAACTGTCACTTTTACTTAGGTCATTTTGTCAAGGTGTATTTTTGTCGTTGATGAATGACGAACCGAAACAATGACTGTACGTTTGAATGACTGAATGACTAACTAAGACCCAGTTGTATAAACGAGGGCTTTCCTCCCCAGGACTCTCCATAACGGCCAAAGTGAATAGAGGCAAAGTTGAGTGCAGGTGGTGCTAGGTCAATAGGTTCACGTTCAATCTCACAAATTTATAAACGAAATACTAACCGGGGGATCAGAATTCTTTTTTAACCCCTACTGTCTCCGTAAGGGTAGTAATACTAGCTTTAAGATTTGGGTGCTAGCTCAGTAGATCACGGCAAACTTTTAGTCGGTCCTAAACGATTGGGGGGGGGGGGTAGAGTCCTCCTCTTTCAAATAGGGCTTTTTAATATTTCCAAAATGACCGAAAGGATTACTAGGTTCAAAACCGGGTGGCAGATGGTGCTAGATCAGTAGGTTAGATCATAAAATTGTAAAAATGAAATAGTACGGGGGGTGGTAGCTATAGTGCCTAGTTCAATAGATTATAGAGCTAGTTTTTGGTTGCTCTAAAACAATTGGGGGCTAGCGGTAACCCCCGATGATGGTTTAGGGTTTGAGTACTATCTAGGTTTTCAGAAGAAAATATTTACTGGATTTTTGCTCTTTTTACGACTGGCTATTCGCTTATAACTTTAAAACTACACACTTCTTAAGAAAAGTGCATCTATATAAAAGTAAAATAAATTAAATTTCCTACAAATTATATTTGAAAAGTTTTTTCCTCAGGCAAATGATTTAGGCGCTAAAGCGCGTTAAAGTTTGACAAAAATTTTGCAAACTGCCTCAAAACTGCTTGTTTTGTTTATCGCTTATAACTGGAAAACTGTGCACTTTTGAAAAAGTGTTTCTATACATAATAAATTAATTAAATTCAATTTCCTCCAAATTATATTTAGAAAAATTTTTTTTTTCAGACAAATGGTTTAAGCGCTAGAGCGCGTTAAAGTTTGAGAAAAATTTCGAAATCTGTCTCAAAACTGCTTTTTTTGTTAATCGTATATAAGTGGAAAACTGTGCACTTTTTAAAAAAAGTGTTTCTGTACAAAAATAAATTAAATTCAATTTTCTACAAATTATATTTAAAAAGTTTTTTTCTTAGACAAATAGTTGAGGCGCTAAAGTGCGTTAAAGTTCGACAAAAATTTCGAAATCTGCCACAAAACTGCTTTTTTTGTTTATCGCTTATAACTGAAAAACTGCACCATTTTGAAGAAAAGTGTTTCTGTACAAAAATAAATTTAATTTCATTTCCAACAAATTATATTTAAAAAGTTTTTTTTAGACTAATGGTTTAGTCGCTAGAGTGCGTTAAAGTTTGAGAAAAATTTCGAAAAATTTTAGAAACTGTTTTTTTGTTTATCGCTTATAACAGGAAAACTGCGCACTTTTGAAAAAGTGTTTCTGAACAAAACAAATTAAAATTAAATTTCCTACTAATTATGTTTCTTTAATTTTTTTCGTTAAACGAACAGTTTAGGTGCTAGAGCGCGTTGAAGCGCTCTCTCGAGAAGAGTGGGTATTGGGCGTGGGTGTCTAACGTGGTTTTGGAGAATAGTACAACTGTACGCCCTATAACTGGGCAAGCTTTAAGAATGGAAAAAACATGCACATATTAAATTTAGTAGAAAATTTTATCAGCTTTAATTTTGTATAGAACCACGTTTCAGCTCCAATTCATAGTTTTAGCATATTCGCGAAAAACCGATACTTGTCTTCGGCCACTGCCGCTAAAGCTGACTTCAGATTTATCACTCATCAGCACCTCTAGAAAATTCATCACGCCACTAGACAAGACACCTACAAATAAGTACGCGAAGTTTCAAAACCCCAGTTTTGGCTTTCGTAGGCTGGACTATGAATGCCAAAATGACCACGTGACGAAATAACGGAGTGGCGGAACGGCGGAATGGCAAATGACTAATTGAAGCGTTTTTTATCAATATAAATGTCTCAACCAATGTGCAAGAGTCCGATTGTTATACTACGATATAACTAATAACTACTAAGTATGTTTTAGTTCAAAACTCATTTTGAAGTTAGAAAAGATGTGTTCCATCATCCAAACTTATAATAAATTCTTTTTTCAAGTTTCTCAATGTTGACATATGTCGGATTTTTTTAAATTGTTGATTTTATTATTAGCATTTTATTGTAATTTGTTGGAAATTTTCTGTTCTCGTTTCATGCCTCGATTGATATTCTTTTCAGAGCTCCAAGACCATATTTCACTTGTTGTCACTCTGACAGGCTACATCTAATATATACAGTTCTATCACAATCGCGTCTGAAGTAGATACATTCAGTGCCAGTTTCAAAAAACACACACACTTACACTCAAATCTTCAACTCTATAATTAGACAGTGGCTCTATTTTTTACGTTTAACCATCAAATTTTTTTTCTTCTATACGAGTTGGTGTAAAAAATCTTATTTAAGGGTTCAGGTGGTTTTCCTCCAAAACTAATCACGCAAAAATGTAATCGTTAAACAATCAGGAAACGGGCAGACAGGCCAATACCCCATACGGAAATGAGGAGCACGTCAAATCGGATCGTGTGATGGGTTGCTCGTTCGAAACTTTTTTTTACAGTTTGCAACTTATCCAATTATTTATTTATTGTACGAATTGCGTTACAAACCCACCCTACTCTTACTGATGCTTATAACCAAATCATAACTATTAACTAAGAATGAGATGCAAAAAAATTACTTTTTAGTGAGTTTCACGATAGAATTTTGGTTTCGGCGGAAGTGGAAACTTGCCGGTGCAAAAACGTGTAAATAAAATATACAAAACTCGCGCCGCTGTGCACAGCCTATACGTGTATTATTTATTTTATTCATTTTCTTGGAGTAATTTTTAGGCGACCGAAACTACGACAGTATAAGAATTAAGAACTTCTGCCGGAAAATTTTGATTTATCTTCCAAAAAATTTATGTTCGACTTAAACCTCGCTAAAAAATATAAAATTGAATTCAGTCGTTTAGATATCTACATTAAAAAGTATTGTTTAAAAAAATCGGGAAAAATATCTAAAAGAAGCAGCAACTGTCTCTTTCTAAATGGAAACGTAACAATTCTCATTTAAAATTTTTTCTTCTACGCGTTCCCACATTTAATTGATTTCGTAATTTACCTGAAAGCATTTGTATTAATCGATTGACTCCGGAAAAAAATACGCCAAAAACGAAATTGTATTTTATTTTTATTCTTAACAAATATTTGGTTATGTCAATGTTATCTTTAGCAGAAATGTTTCTACCGCGCGCTTCGAGCTATACACTCCACTCCCTTCGATTAAATTTTACACGTTGTACCCATTTACAAGGCTTATAATTATTACAGATTGTTATTAGCTAAAACAGAGATTATAGTTCCAATTATCCGTTATATAATGGAGAAGCATAAATTTTTGCCATTATAACAATATATTTCTATTAACAGAGTGTCTTGTTATTGGTTTACATTTACTATACTAAAACTTAGTATTTTTGATCGATTTCGTATGTAGACAACAATTTCCGAATATGAAATGCGTTAGTCTGAAATTTGAGTACCTATCTTGATTCCATTCCGGTCAAATAAATATTTTTTCGTATTTACCTATGTTTACAACGATGCTTTTTATTTTGTCAATTTTGTGTATTCAATCTATGCTTGTCGATCAAGCCGTTACATTACATTTCTAATAAAAAGCAAACATAAAACGTCCCACAGCAATAAAATCGTACGATTTGTTTTGAAAAAGGCGAATTTCAGATTTTAAATACTCACAGCGTTCGTCAAAAAGTCGGTTTATACGGAAAAAGCTTTTCCGATTCATTTTAAGCAACAAGAACCTATATAATTGCTACTATTTTCACAACATTAAAATGCATTTTGTCTATGTCATGTTTTACATACATAATTTGTACGAAATTTGGTACCGTTTATTTTGATATAGAAGCACTTTTTTCTCAAAGTGCGTAGTTTTCGAGTTATAAGCAAGAAAGCAGTTTTTTTTACAGATTTTTGAGTTTTTGTCAACCTTTAATACGCTCTAGCTTCTAAACCGCTTATCTGAAGAAAAAATCTAACAAATATTATTGGTAGAAAATTTCCTAAAGTTTCTTTATATATAGAAGCATTTTTATCGAAATGAGCGATAAGCTAAAAAAACAGTTGTTTGCCAATTTTAAATTTTTTAAACTTTAACGCCCTCTAGTGCCTAAATCGTTTGTCTGACAACAAAACTTAACATACATAGTTTGTAGGAAATTTAATACAGACTCTTTTTCTATAAAAATGTCTGCCAAAAAGTGTGTAGTTTTGAGCCACAGGCGATAAACTAAAAAACAGTTTTTTTGCCGATTAAAAATTTTTTAAACTTTAACGCCCTCTAGTGCTTAAATCGTTTGTCTGACAACAAAACTTAACATACATAGTTTGTAGGAAATTTAATACAGTTGACTTTTCTATAAAAATGTCTGCCAAAAAGTGTGTAGTTTTGAGCCACAGGCGATAAACTAATAAAACTCTTTTTTTGCCGATTTTAAGTTTTTTAAACTTTAACGCCCTCTAGTGCCTAAATCGTTTGTTTGCCAACAAAACTTAGCATACATAGTTTGTAGAAAATTTAATACAGACTCTTTTTCTATAAAAAGGTTTGCCTAAAAGTGTGTAGTTTTGAGCCACAGGCGATAAACTAATAAAACTCTTTTTTTGCCGATTTTAGGTTTTTTAAACTTTAACGCCCTCTAGTGCCTAAATCGTTTGTTTGACAACAAAACTTAGCATACATAGTTTGTAGGAAATTTAATACAGCTTATTTTTCTATAAAATGGTCTGCCTAAAAGTGTGTAGTTTTGAGCCACAAGCGATAAACTAAAAAACAGTTTTTTGGCAATTTTGGAACTTTTGTCAATCTTTAATACGCTCTAGCGTCTAAACCGTTTATCTGACAACAAAACTTGACATATATAATTTGTAGGAAATTTGATACAGTTTATTTTTTTATAAAAGTGTCTTTTTCTAAAAGTGTGTATTTTTGAACCACAGGCGATAAACTAAACAAACAGTTTTTTGCAGATTTTGGAGTTTTTGTCAAACTTTAATACGCTCTAGCGTCTAATCTGTTTGTCTAGCCAAAAAACTTAATATTCATAATGTGTAGGAAATTTGATGTGGCTAATTTTCATATCAAACCATTTTTCCCTGAAAGTACGCAGTTTATGAGATCTAAGCGATAAACTCAAAAATGTTTTTTTTGCGATTTTGGAATTTTCTCAAACTTTAATCTGCTCTAGTGCCTGAACCATTGATCTGACAAAACAGCTTACTATACATAATTTGTTTGAAATTTAAAAAAATTTATTTTCCTATAGAAGTGTCTTTCTCTAAAAGTGCGTAGTTTTTGAGTTCTAAGCGATAAACTTGAAAAACTCATTTTTTGGACAATTTTGGAGTTTTTGTTAGCTTTAACGCGCTCTAGCGCCTAAACAGTTTTTCTGACAACAAAACTTGACATGTATAATTTGTAGAAAATTTAATACAGTTTATTTTTCTATAAAAGTGTGTAGTTTTGAGTCACAGGCGATAAACTAAACAAACAGTTTTTTGCAGATTTTGGAGTTTTTGTCAAACTTTAATACGCTCTAGCGTCTAATCTGTTTGTCTAGCCAAAAAACTTAATATTCATAATGTGTAGGAAATTTGATGTGGCTAATTTTCATATCAAACCATTTTTCCCTGAAAGTACGTAGTTTGTGAGATCTAAGCGATAAACTCAAAAATGTTTTTTTTGCGATTTTGGAATTTTCTCAAACTTTAATCTGCTCTAGTGCCTGAACCATTGATCTGACAAAACAGCTTACTATACATAATTTGTTTGAAATTTAAAAAAATTTATTTTCCTATAGAAGTGTCTTTCTCTAAAAGTGCGTAGTTTTTGAGTTCTAAGCGATAAACTTGAAAAACTCATTTTTTGGACAATTTTGGAATTTTTGTTAGCTTTAACGCGCTCTAGCGCCTAAACCGGTTTTCTGACAACAAAACTTGACATGTATAATTTGTAGGAAATTTGATTTATTTATTTATTTTTCTATTGTGTATTATTCTATTTCTATTAAGTGTCTTTCTCTAAAAGTGTGTAGTTTTGAGCCAGAAGCGATAAACTAAACAAACAGTTTTTTGCCGAATTTGAAATTTTCGTCAAACTTTAATACGCTTTAGCGTCAAAACCGTTTGTCTGACGGAAAAAGTTAGCTTACATAATTTATAGGAAATTTTATGTAGTCTATTTTTATCTAGTAGTATCTTTCTCTAAAACTGCGTAGTTTTTGATACACTAAAAAAACCGTTTTTTGTCGATTTTAAAATTGTTCTCAAACTTTAATGCGCTCTAGCGCCTAAACTGTTTGTCTGACAAAAAAACTTTACGTATACAATTTCTAGGAAATTTGATGTAGTTCATTTTTATATAGAAGCATTTTTCTCTAAAAGTGCGTAGTTTTTGAGTTATAAGCAACAACCTACCCTTCTCGAAGTGAAAGTTGCCACTTAGGAGTAGCAGACAGTCGGTTTTATTACTAATTGGCTATGTTCTTCTATATTACATAAATGTACAACTGCGTTCAATAAAAGTATATTTAAAAAAGAAGAGGTAACCTAACCATCTGCATATGAACAATACAAACTTTATTTGCAAGACGTACCAGAAAAATCTCGAGATGCAAAACGCAAAAACGTACAAAAGTTTTAGTCGGTTTCCAAATAAAAAATAAAACGCTCAAACGCTGTGAAAATAAGCATCAAAAGAGAAGCTGCACGAAACGTAAAACTTTTTACAAAATATTTAAAATAAAAAGCAAAAATAGTTAACCGGAAAATTTTGAAAAATTCAATACGATTTAAGCTTTATATTTAGCGCTTCACCCGGATTAAATTTAGAACTTCAATCAACTTTCTACGAGAAAGATTTCCGAGCTTTATATTGCTTTATTACAAAAATGAAATGAACAGGTATTTCATTTATGATCCGTTGATTCATTTACCTACACCAAAAAGCGTATAAATGGGAAGAGTTAAAGTGTACTTTATACATACCTTAATGGGATAGTTTATACAGGGCGTGTAAAAAGTTTATAAGGTGTTTCTCATTCCAGATCTAATTTGACTTACAAAACATCGAGGGCAGGTATTTCAGCTGTAGCGTAAGCTAAAGCCTAAAGCTTAATAGTAAACTGCGTTTAACTACAAGGGTTTTTCAGTTTCAGCCGAGCTCTGAGATATTGAACGGACTTAAAACTTTTAAATGCGACGCTACGTCGATTTTCAGGGTAATCGAAGGAGCCAATTTGTTTAAAGAAAATGAAAAAGCTCACACTAGGTGAGAAAGCCGCCCGATAAAAACCATGAACCGACTAGCTTATACACAGGCAACAATTTAATATAAACGTTTTCATCAGCATTGTAAATTGTAACCTTTTCGCTTTTCCTACCCTTATTTTAAATTGCTTTTTTTAAGTAAGTGGGTTAAAATATTATTAAAGTTCAAAAACTTTCGAGTTAAGTCGCAATTATTGACTAAATGAAAAGGAAAACTTTCGGCCTACGTAGAAAACTTTTATTATTAACATGAAGACGCTTAAAACTTAAAATTGACTTACGAAACAAAAAAGATTTTATGTAATTGTTCTATAAATTTTTACAAAAGTTTACTAGTTAAAAAAATACACTCTTTTCGTACATTCTCCCCGCTTTAGACGATCAAACTTAAAAAATTTACGCTCAGTTGTGTTTTCTTTAAATAAAGTAAGGTTAACTCAAAAAAGTTGTTTCACATAATTCGCCAACCAACGTTTCCTACGTGAACTTTTATTTATTTTTGTGATGAATACGAGCGGGTTTCATCATCGTCTTACAAAATAAAGCCAAAAGAGTTCAAATTTTGAAATAAAAAAAATGTAGGTACCTACTACCTATACTAGGTAGTATTTTATCTTCTTTTTTAGTTAGATCATCGCTTACAGAGATCAATTTACTACTCCGAATTTATTATTGCTCCTGCCTTTTTAGAATTCTAAATGCACGTTATGAATAAAATATTGAGATACGTGTGTATACCACGTTCGTTGTATTTGAATTTTTAGCTTAAACATTTCCCTTTTATTGTCGTACGATGAAGTATTTTATTCTAGTGCAGATAATTACGGTGTAATACCGGTGGCTTTTTAACAACGGGAAGGCTTTCAGGCAACGATATCGCAAGAGTCGCAAGTTTAAATATTTATTATGGAAAACCATTCAATAACGGTTTAGGGGCTAATTTCCACAGCAATTGGATTTCCACCTTGGGTTATTGTTTGTGATGATTGTCAAAAGGTGCATTTTGAAAGTGAAACTCACGATGCTATCGCCACTAATATGCTTCGCAATTTTGGAGATGTGTGGAAACAGCTTTTCAAGAGAAAAACTTAGGTTTAGATAAACCGAGAAAATTAGAATCAGGTCAACTGCTATAACTACCAAGCTATCTCAACTAGCCTCAACAAACCGCGAGCGGTAACCAGTCGGTAGGTTAATGGTGGAGACGGTCCGGGTATGGACCGTTAGGCCGTAACATAAGCGCTGCTCGTTGACCCGCGGCATGCGCACGTTGACGTTTCCGTCTCTGTTTCAGCATGACTGAACTGGTACACTGGTACCAAAAATTAGATAGGAACCTACGAGGTGGTGCTACCCCTGCCAGTGACAACCAGTGGTGACCTGAAGTCCTGGACCAGTTGTGGAAACTTCGGTGCCCCCTAGACCTTTACGCCGTTATTCCGGATTACTTATCCTACCGATCGGTTTTCGTATCACTGGCGGACGGCAAGGTAAACCGTGGCATTACTAAGGGATGTCCGCAGGGGTCGGTCCTCGGGCCGCTCCTGTGGGACATATTGTTTGGCGAAGAAGCCCGAGTGAATGATTGTCACACTGCGTATGCGAATAACCTCGTCGTGGTGGTCTCGGCCGATTCTCGGGATGAGCTGAAGCGACGTGCTAGGCGAACGCTCGATCGTATCAAAAGATGGGTGCGGAGAGATAGACTCTTGATTGCTAAAGAGAAGACGGTAGACATCTGGATCTGGATTATTAAGTAGGGGGAGCAAGCAACTCTGGCGGGAGGGGTGGTGCTTATTCTGGCCGTGTCAAGCCAGAAGTCCCCCAACACGGATCTTCTTATCGACGTTAGGGCTGGACAGTGACATAGCACGTGTTCAGCGGTTTCGTCTTCTAGTTTGCATCCACGACAGATGGGATTATCTACCAAGCCCAGAGTTTGGAGATGTTTGTGTAGTCGACAGTGTAGTCCCTGCAATTATTCGTAGATTAGTTCGGGACAACTGTAGACAGTATTTTGCCAGCTTTTTGGAAGGAGCCAGTAAAGACGGTAGACATATTGCTTAAGGGGACGCGTCCTCTCAGAGTGTTCTTGGTGGGCAACAAAATTGTAATGTTCAGACTCTCAAATACTTATGGTGTAGGAGTACTTGCCCACGGTTGAAGAAGCGATGCTGACGATTAGGGTCTGGCCTCTTAGACTATCTAGTTTGTTTCCGGTCACGGGGGTTTCGGGAAGTACTCTCGGAGGTTGGGAGTGGGCGGGCTCGTCCAATGCTCGTGTGACGGTGAAACGTTAGAGTCTTCTGATCACCTGCTGCGGTCGTGTCGGCTTTACGTCGATCTTCGGAGGTGCTTCCTGGTTCCTGAGATGTGTAGAGTGTGACTGGTTTCAGTTAGTGTCATATCGTGTCTGCCGACAGACTTCGAAAGGCGTTTGTCGAGTCGTGCTCTAGATTGCTCTGATTCTTTTTCATTTACTGATATTGCGTGTGTGTTAGTAAAGAATAGGAAGGAATATACAGCTAGAAAGTAATTATTACCGACTGCCTCCCCGGAGTAGAGACGAGAACATCGGAAGTCTTATAGCGATCCGCTGTACAGAAAGGAAAGGGATCTCTGTACATAATTTGAATACAAAAAATAACTCTGCCAGTTTCTAAACGTCGGATTAGTGGGGAGCTCGGTTGGGCGCTAAGTAATGTTAGGTACGTGTCTCGTTGCCGTACGTGTGACATGCCCTTAAGAAAAATCATCCCCATAGAGGGCGGTCTCCGCCAGCTGTACTGGAAAGTACATTATGGCTGAATTCACCACGACTCGGTGTAGTTGGTTACGGTGTCACGAAACCAATCCTTGGCGAGATGGCCCGGAGACTGTCTCATTGTTTTATTTTTGTGTCTTCAAAAATCCATTTGCCAAATTAAAGTGTCTGCTCAAACCGTTGGGGGGGGGGGGTCAAGTCAAATGCAAGTTTTAGGCTAAACATCCAGATACTCTTGCTGGGCACAAAGTTATTCTCGCTCATAACAACAGATTGGTTCCTTTAAAAGTATTTCTGAATAGTTGCTTCAGGATACTTTTAATAGCTATTATATTGATATTACAGCTTTACTAGGGTGTACGTGTACAATTTATTAAGCGAGAAAACATCTGGAAAAAGAATTTTTTGCTCTAGAACTAAAAGATCGATAATACAAAACAACTTTTTAGATTAGCAGAAAACTGAAGAGCCCTGTGCTGTGAAATGATCACCAACAAAACGCTCGTCATGATTGATATAACGCAGGAAAAAACAATTGAAGGCATATTGGCACAATTCTTTACTTGGTGCAACCTGGCATAAATCTTTAAAAACTTATCATTCTCTTTCAGTAGGGTAAAGAACAAAACTTTGCCAAACTCACGTCGTCTTCGTCTATATCGCGTTTCAGTGCGACGTAAAATCTTGCAGTAACAAATTTCTCACGACGTTTAAGTTCTCTTTATATTAATGTTGTGCCACAAATTTGTACATTTCTGCGTTTTTTATAATATGTCAAAAACAAACAAATAAAAATCGCGCAATTCGTGAAACAAATTTACCTTATAAACGTTTCTTTTAACCTGATTGCTCCAGATAGTGCAATTGTTTTTTGATTTCGCTTAAAAAAATTTTTTCTTCGGCACTTAGGTTGGTCCTTCGGGCCTCCATTCACTGAACCTTTTTTTGTTGGAAACTGAACAATTATTAAAACAAAAGCGCCGAATTAAAATGGGCGGCTTTTAATAATCTCTTTTCTTTCTCTCGTAACTTATTTGATACGACGATGAATACTTTCGCAGAAAAAGTTTCTTTTTAAAGCTTCTTTGCTAAGAGCTATAACACTTTGAACAAGATAAACATGTCATTTTCCGAATATTTTTTTTAAATTATTGCTTTTAGCAACTTTTTCGTACAAAACAAGAGTCGGTTTGTATAAAAATTGTTAGATACCAATTAATTATATAGATGTCGTCTATTTTTTCACGAAGTTTTTTTAAAAAATCGCAATTTTAAGCAATGTTTCATTTTTGTTGGTAACAAACAGTTAAACTTTATTTGGATTGAAAATAAAAGAAACATTAGCTAAAAAGTTGCGTTTATCTTAATCGTGACACTTTATCGTACATATTATGTACTACATCTACGTCGAAGAATGCACGGATGTAATCAAGTACTACAAAAGGTAATAATACGTAATACGTGTAACTCTTGACAGTTTCTATACAATTTTAAGTGAAGCTTGAAGTAGCGCCATCTATTGGCACGAGTTGTTGAAAAAAACCAATCAAACTTTAAAAACAATTTTAAAAAGTTATACAATGCACTTTTTCCAAATCTGTTGTCAAGATCTGGACATTTATAGCATCACTATTTTGAAATTAATGTTTGCATAGAAAGGTATTGGTGCCTAAGTTGTTTCTAAAGTTGTTTATCTCAAAACGCGAGTGGCGCTGCTTTACCTCTTTTAATCGAAGCTGCACGAACGTACTACCTTCTATTTCTATAGCTATTCACTTGGGGAAAATAAACGGCAAATTCAGGAAAAAATGCAGTAGCTTTTATGTATTTTGGGATGCTGAATCCGCCACACCTCCACCACTACCTCGTGGAAGTGATGCGTTCTGATAAAATTGCAAAAGTTTCTCAGTTTTCGCTTATAACTTAAAAAAAAGTAAACTACATAAAATTTTCTACTAATTATGCTTCTTAGCTTTGTACTTCAGATAAAGCGTTTTGGGCGCTAGAGCGCGTAAAAGTTTGACAAAAATTTCAAAATCGGCCAAGAACTATTTTTCTTTTTTAGTTTCTTACTTATAATTCGGAAAGTTGTAATACGGTATTTTAGTTACCGGTGGTATGCCACGCTTTCGCTGCAGTCGTGAGTCACCGAAATCGAAAAAAAACGGTTTTTAAAACCGGTTACCCGGATAACCGGTTTTCAGTTACACTAAAAACCGCGGTTAACCGAAAACCGGATAACCGGTTAACCGAAAACCGGATAACCGGTTAACCGAAAAACCGGTTCGAATTGCCAGCACTAGTCGTGACCAGGATTCTCAATTGTTTTCTCTTAGGCTCTTTTCTTACCAATAAAAACACAACAAACGAGTAATTTAGAATATAACTTTTATTTTGTTTAACTAAAGGACAATGTAACTCTCTTATAATCTAATAATAACGAACAGGAAATCAACAGTTAATAACACAACTAGCTCCTTGAACTGCGGTGCAGCACGGGTTGTTGGAGCGGGCTGCTGCCCGTGGTGCTAACAAAAATGCAATGAAATTAACGCTGGGTTCACACGACGGGTGTACGTCGACTGGACGTCCGTCACACGGGAGGGGGGGGGCTGAGGCTACCTCCGAGTGCTGGTAGGAGTTTTCGTTCGAGGTGCTGTTGCAATCTGCTTGAGATTGCTGCCATTTTATGTTGCTTGATGAGGCCCTTCTATGAGGGTCTTACGGTCGTTACCGCAGCCTACGATACACAGACGATACGCTTGAAGCGTGTGGAAGCCACGGCACCCTCGGGCTGGTCTCGGCAACCCACCACTGTACGGACGGGCGTCGTACTGACTACACCGTTGTGGTGACGTACGAACGCCTCTTCGGGACGTGGGGTGCGTTTTGGCTCTCTTGGCCGTACACCTGACAGTGACACTGACAGTGACACTGACAGTGACACTGACAGTGACACTGACAGTGACACTGACAGTGACACTGACAGTGACACTGACAGTGACACTGACAGTGACACTGACAGTGACACTAACAGTGACACTGCCAGTGACAAAGACACTGCCAGTGACAATGACGGTGACAATACTTTATGCAGGTTGCACCTTAGGCGCGTGGACGCGTGGCTGGTGCTCAATAGAGCTTCGTCGGTGGGGCTATTGCCCTAAGCACGTTTGCACGCGGTTGGTGCTCAATAGAGCTTCGTCGGTGGGGCTTCCGCCCTAAGCGCGTTTAAACGCGTTTGGTGTTCGATAGAGCTTCGTCGGTGGGGCTTTCGCCCTAAGCGCGTTTGCACGTGCTTGGTGCTCGATAGAGCTTCGTCGGTGGGGCTTCCGCCCTAAGCGCGTTTGCACGTGCTTGGTGCTCGATAGAGCTTCGTCGGTGGGGCTTTCGCCCTAAGCGCGTTTACACGTGCTTGGTGCTCGATAGAGCTTCGTCGGTGGGGCTTTTGCCCTAAGCGCGTTTGCACGTGCTTGGTATACTTACTCGTATAATTCTTCGACGTCGTATAAACAAAATCTCGTTCAATTTATTCAACGATGCTTACTTCTTGGGAGCTCAAACTGAACTCCGGCAAGAGCTCTTTCAGGAGCTCTTACCCCGGTGGGAGCTCGTGAGAAACTCCGTCGCTCTGGTAGGAGCTGTTGCTCTGGTGGGAGCTCGTGAGAAACTGAATTATTAAATCCAAAATCGCCATATTTTGGGTATTTCGGTACGATACACACATCGTAGTGAGGGTTAAAGCGAATTTGTTTTTACCACCCTCACCACGATGATTTAATTTCGACAAATGCTCTCGTAACTTGGCATTTACAATACCAACATCGTTGGTCGTTATGACGCTTTGCGACGGTTAATATTAAACGGATGACTGAGAACGCAATTTTAACGCGAGAACGTATGGTGTTCTTTTGCTCCTGGAGAGGCAATGAAGGTGACCGGGAGCCCAGGAATTTATTGATTGTTTTCGGTCAGTTTTCCTGAGGAAGCGTAAACGAGTTCCGACTCGTTGGAAGCTTTCTCTTTTACGGAAAACCAGCCTTACAAAGTAGGCACTTTTAAAGAAAAGAAAAGTGTTTTTATATAAAAATAAAGTACATCAAATTTCCTACAAATTATGTCTCATAAATTTTTTCCGTCAGACGTACGGTTTAGGCTAGGCGCTAGGCGCTAGAGAGCATTCAAGTTTATGTATATCGGACGTAGCGGCTGAGCTAAGAACACTATACTTTTTGCCCGTTAGTCCCGTAGTGAGCTCTATTTTTACGATATCTTCATTTAAACTTTAATTAGTTAATATTTATTAATTTAATTGAGTACTTAATTAATCACCTACACATTTACAATTAATTTTCTAAGTTGATTTAACAATGTCTCTTTTCTCCAGAAAAAGTACAAAACTAAATTTGTACAAAGCGTTCAAACCCGTACAAGGGGTCGTAGTTCTAGATTACGGTACACTTGTGGTCAATAAGAGCTCTCTATTGCACAGTGTAGTGTGATCAAGTGGGTATCTGAGTTATACGCGAGAAACTAAACAAAATATTTTTGACCATTTTCAAATTTTCGTCAAACTTTAACGCGCTTTAGCGCCTAAGCTACTCGTCTGAAGACAAATAACATAATTTGTAGAAAATTTGATGTAGTTTATTTTTGAATATCAGTACTTTTCTCAAAAAGTACGTAGTTTTTAAGTAATAAGCGATAAACTGACAAAAGACAGCTTTTTGACAGATTTTTGATTTTTGTCAAATTTAAATGCGCTCTGGTGGCTAACCCGTTTATCTGAAGAAAAAAACGTAGATATACAATTTTAATAAAAATTGATGTAGTTTATTTTCGTATAACAGTACTTTTCTCAAAACGTGCGTAGTTTTGAAGTTATAAGCGAAAAACTGAAATAAAACTGCTTTTTGACAGATTTTGAATTTTTGTCAAACTTTAATGCGCTCTGGCAGCTAAGCCGTTTGTCTGAAGAAAAAAACTGTAGATATATAATTTGTAGAAAATTTGAGGTAGTTTATTTTCAAATAAAAGTGTTGTTCTAAAAAGTGGATAGTTTTTAAGTTATAAGCGAAAACCAGAAAAAGACAGCTTTTTAGCCGATTTTGTATATTTTTTGTCCAGCTTTAATGCGCTTTGGCGGCTAAGCCGTTTGTCTAAAAAAAAAAACTGTAGATACATAATTTGTAGAAAATTTGATATAGTTTATTTTCGGATAAAAGTGCTTTTCTTATAAAGTGCGTAGATTTTATGTTATAAGCGAAAATCTGAAGAAAGGCAGCTTTTTGGTCGATTTTATATTTTTGTCGAACTTTAATGCGCTCTGGCGGCTAAGCCGCTTAAGAAAAAACCGTAGTAATATAGCTACTCTTTAGAGAAATTGATGTAGTTTATTTTCGTATTCTCAAAAAGTGCGTAGTTTTTATGATATAAACGAAAATCTGAAGAATGAAGAAAGACAGCTTTTTGTCAGATTTCCAAATTTTTTTCAAACCTTAACGCGCTCTGGCTACTAAGCCGTTTGTCTAAAAAGAAACCGTCAAAATATACTAATTGTGAGAAACATTGATGTAGTTTATTTTCGGATAGAAGTGTTTTTCCAATAAAGTGCGTAGATTTTTATGTTATAAGTGAAAATCTGAAAAAGGGCAGCTTTTTGGCCGATTTTGAATTTTTGTTAAACTTTAACGCGCTCTGGCAGCTAAGCCGTATGTCTGACGAAAAAAACTGTAGAAATATAATTTTTAGAAAAATTGCAGTAGTTTATTTTCTAATAGAAGTGCTTTTCTCATAAAGTGCGTAGTTTTTATGTTATAAGTAAAAATCGGAAGAAAGGCAGCTTTTTGGCCGATTTTGTATTTTTGTCGAACTTTAACGCGCTCTGGCGCCTAAGCCGTTTGTCTGAAGAAAAAACCTTAGTAATACAATTTTTAGAAAAACTGATGTAGTTTAATTTCGTATGGAAGTGCTTTTCTCATAAAGAGCGTATTTTTTAAGTTACAAGAGGAAAACTGAAAAAATAGCAGTTTTCTTTTACGAAATGACAGTTGAAATTCGGATTCAGCATACCGAAATACATAAATATCAATAGAGAATAAAACTTCTACATTGTTTCCTCGCCGAACTACTGTTTGACTGGGTATACAAGTATACATAATATAACGATTAACGATGTATAAGTATTTTAGCACTAACCCAGCGAGTCTAGGTAAAAAGCTCCTTGGAGTCGAGCTAAGAGCTAATACGAAAATTTTTATTTATCAATTTATTATTTACTAATAATCAATAGAGGGTTAATTTATGGGTAACGGAAACTGAGCTTCCATCCCTTTGTTACGGAAGATTTCGTTTTGTTTGTAAATTGGCTGTCTTTTTCACAAATTATAATTTTAAATTCCATTAAAATATAGGGTTTGTTTAAATCCGCCGTTGAAAATGAATCATTAAGTTTAGAATAACAGCACTCTTTTCAACAATATTATTAAATCATTATTTTCAGTGGATACTAAAATATTTGTAATTACTATAATATCGTTTTACTATTTTGAGCATATATTTTAATTATACAAATACTGCAATATTTTAATTTAACAACTCGCACGAGCTTTACGCAAATAATAATAAAAGAGTGGGTAGGTATTCCTCAAAAGTTTTATGTTTTGTGTAAATTTAAATATTTTAGCTTTGGTAAAATAAAATTAATTTTATTGAAACGCCGCTTTTGCCTACGCGTTATTATTTTAAATTGAAAATACAAGTTGTGCTGCTCTGTTCTGTTTATGTGACTGTAAGTAGAAGTGAAGAGTCCCTCCATAGTCTCTGCGTCCTTTTTACATTACCGTCTGTTCACATTCGTTCAAAGGCGACGTTTTCTATGCAAAAGTTCTAAACTATCAATAACTACCCATCCTCGGCTCACCATCGAGACTAAACAACCCTTGACAACCCCTACTGACTGGTATTCGACAATCTCCTTGCGCTCTACTATACCATTTTTTCGTTTTCAAACTTTCGGCAGAAAGTTACGTTTAACAAGGCCACTATGGCATCCCTTCTCGAAAACTTAAGTCTGGGACATTTCAGCAGATACAAAGACTTGGCCGTTGGACGTGCTTAGGGAATGGGGTGGCTCTAACAAAAACCCCAAAATTTCAATTTTCATGGACGAAAGTTTTCGTACAGACCACGTCTTCCTGTTCCGTACGATTACTAATAATTATTACTTCCTACATTTCGATAAATCAGTGCAGAAATTTCAATTTAAAGCAAATTAATTTAATCAAAGGATTGCGTCATTTTCAAACTGCCATTTCCTATCTGCGAGAGCATAAGGTATTAAAAAAAAAGGCATAAAAAGTATATTAAATTAGAGAAACGTCGAGCGAATATTGATTAGTACAACCACTTGAGTAGTTTTTGAAGTTTCGTTTAATATTCAAAAATGCAACTTTTCTAATGTTGTACGTTCTATTTAAAAAGTTTTAAATTAGTTTTTGCGGACGTCTGCGAAACTCGGCAAAAATCTTTTTTGATTTGTTTAATACTTCTTTTCCATCAAGAAATCGAATTCACATATAAATATACGTAATAGTAATAGTAAAAGGACAAAATTTACTATTACTACTATATACTACTCTTGTTTGTTTTAATTTTATTTGGAATTCAAAGAGCATTTAGCAAATTGCTTTTTCCGCATCTGTATAAATATATCCCATATAGCTCAAAATTGATCGAAAACTGCGTTTGTTTATTGTCCCGGAAAGATTAACTGAAGTGGCATGATGCTCGACAGGACTAATACTTTTCCGATGAAATTTCGAGTGGGTACTTATTTAATTATTGTTATTAAAAGAGCTGCAAAATAGAAAAATGTTCTTTTCTAAAAGTTTCGTTTCTACTTTTATTTTTCCTTCCACCGTCTAAAAATTTTCGCCGAGCACAACAAATCCACCGTCTCGCCTCTCGGTGTTTCAAAAACCCAATAAAACATCGAACAAAGAGATTAGATACGGATGAACATAAAAAGATGTTCGTTTCGTCTTGCTCGTAGTTTTCTTTTTGTCGTAAAAATGTGGTGGGTACCTACTGTTGTATTGAAGTGCGATATTAAAAACGGAGCGTATAACTACGTAAAGTTGTGAGAAATGAAAAATTTCTAGTCGTCTACGAACTCGCTCGAAAAATTGAGATTTACAAAGAACAAATTCGTCAAGTGTTTTATAGTAAAAATATACAAATTGTACACGTTCAGTTTGGAACTGTGAGATTAAGGGACAAGTTCAAGAATCAAACTCAACTCGCACTGTCTTAAGTTCGTTAACTCCGCCCCTTTTCAATTCGATAGCAATGCACGAATTTCCGCTAATCTAGAATATAACTTGGCAACCAATCGTTTTTCTAGTTAGGCTTTGCATCTATTGTCACAAAATTTTTGTTTTAAAATCGAAATTCTCACTAAAAGTAGTCAAATGGTCTAGCGGCTAACATCGTCGCATGCGGATGTAAAGGTCGTAGGTTCAAAGCAGGCTGACACCACTGGAGTGTTTTTATGTGACAAATGCCCTGGTTCTGGTGGTTCGGAACCCACCTAAAGCTGTAGGTCCCGTCTGCTTATAACCACAGTAGTTGATGCGGACGTAAAATACAAAAAAAAATGTAACTCACCCAAAATTGTCTTAAAATCTGTTCAAAAATTGTTAATTGAAACAATTATCGTTAACTGCTAGTTATTTTCTGTTTTATTCATTGTGTCAGTTACAAATGTTTACGGCTCAAAAAATGAATCAAACCAAAAATTGTTCAGTGGAAGAAGGAGCAAGAGCAACGAATTTGCTAGAAGGGGGTTGCTAAATAGAGTAAGTCGCCTGATTTGGCTCATAAACGGAAGAGTCACTAGTAATGTGCTCAAAAATGAGCTTGCAACTGCTCAACAATCGGCTGACGTTTAGATGAAATACGCGGATTATCCAGCAGAAGACGGCATAAAACATTAGGCGCGTTTAGCGGACAAAGCTGCTTAAAGTAAGCGATCACTTACGCTGAGTATAATGACATTCAAAAGCCTACAATCCGCTAAACTGTATGCTGAGAGTCACCACAACAGCACTGTGGTAACTAAATTCATTGTATGCTGACTTTTAGCGTAAATGACCGCTTACTTTAAGCAGCTTTGTCCGCTAAACGCGCCCATTGATTTCCACACAGCAGACAGCGTTTGCTGAGAATCATCAATATTGGACTGTGGATGATTGGAAGAAGGTTTAATTCTCTGATGAAACGCGCATGAATCTTAA
The DNA here is from genome assembly GCA_950108345.1 of Malthinus flaveolus. NCBI lineage: Eukaryota > Metazoa > Arthropoda > Insecta > Coleoptera > Cantharidae > Malthinus > Malthinus flaveolus. The sequence goes on along the minus strand of OX467286.1, from coordinate 21,001,691 downwards.
ATCTCCCGATGGATCTCAGCGTCTGTGGCAAAAGGGACGACTTACATCTCTCCAAATATCCCTTTTGTAAGCGGCTCTGTTAGGTTTTAAGATGGAATCTGCTTTGGCGGCCGCATAGAGCTAGTTCCATTACGTGCGAGGTCTGTGTATGCGGATTATCATTTAAAAAACATCGTAGTTAAACATGTAATGTCATTTTTTGCTCCTTTTGTAAAACCTAATTTTTTTTTCATAAAAACTCGTCCGCATGTACGAGGAGGCTGAAAAGTTTCCCACCTAACATAGAAACAAGAAATTTTTTCATCTAATTTATTTTTATTTTTCTACATAGTCTCTCATTTCTCCCAGCGATGCTCCCATCTCTCTAACCCGCCCAAATAATATTCTGCAAGATAGTTGTTTACAAAAGTTATGACCTCCTCATCCGACGAGCGCAACTTTTAGCGTCAAGAACTAAAAAAAGTCGCTTGGGATGAGTACGGAGGGTAGGGTGCTCAAGCAGTCCAAATCTTGGCCTTCAAGTCTTGGTGAAACAAAATTTTCTTTTTCTGCAAATGCTGCCTTCAGCTTGGCAAGTAATGATGCAGTATGGTCCTGTAATGGTTCTTCCTTTTTGAAACTCCATGACGCCCATGATTCCCATAACTTCAAAAAATCAGTCGTCGTTACTTTCCCCTCCTAAAAAACAGTTTTTGCCTTTTTTAGAACCGATTCCTCTTTCTAGTCCACTGTTTTAACTGTATTTTTGTTTTTGGGTATAATGATGTACTTACTCAAGTCTCAACTCTGATTTATTGTGCCTAAATAAATGTTCATTCGAACACGCTTTGGGTCCAAAGTGAGCAAACGCGGCACCCAACGCGAGGACAGCTGTCTCATGACTAAATCTTGATTTAAACACCTGGCAAATACCTTCGTTGGACATATCCATATCCTCTGCTATCTCTATAACTTTAATTCGACTGTTATCTAGCACGATTTAGAGACATTTAGCGATGTTATCGTCAGTAGGTGCACTTTTTGGACGTTCCAAACTGTCCAACTCGTCTTTGATTTGCGTAGACGTACTACCTTTCAAAACCAAATATTTAATGACAGCTCCTTACTCGATTTTTTCCATTTTCACAAAAAAACTGGCATCAACTCACCCAAGCGATTGTCAAACAACAACTGCTCGTCAAAAATGGCTGAAATTCTGGTGAGTACCTGTCAAAGGATGTGCCTAGCTTTTGTGGACAAGTGCTGCCATCTTATTGTTGAGGTCAGAAAGTTTTCAGCGCACCCGTAGCTAAACAATTGACCGATTACTTTAGTGGAGTGGCCACCTAATAGTCCCGATTTAAATTATCTCAAAAGCTCTTAAAAAGAAGGTCCCAAGTTATCCCTCCCCCGTCAACCACAATCAACTGGTAGGTGCAGTAATTGCAGAATGGGAGAATATCTCCCAGAAAGTTATTGGAATATCATTTCTAGCATTCCAAGACGCACGAATGCGATAATTAGGAGGAGAGGAGGAGATATACGATATTAATATTGCAGTGAATCCTTTAATTCATTGTTTTCGATTTTTGTTTGTTTTTATTTTTTGCCAGTTTTAAGAAAAACAGTTTTGAGCCCAGAAGTGATGCAAAATTAGGCATTTTTTGCGAATTTCTTTCAAAAAGTATTCCACTTACCTAATTTAGAAACTTTTATGTAATTATAAGTATAATTTTAATTTAAACATTGGTGCGTTACTTTTGTCCGTGAGTGTATATAAAAATTATATTTTATACAATACAAAACAAACATAAAAGAATACAAACCCACGTCAACAAACAATGGTTATCAAGAAAAGAAAAACCATATCAATGCACAAACGAGCCCAAACAATAATTTTGACAACTTGTTATTAATATAAGGGTTGTAAGGGTTTTATAACATTATAACAAGACTTGGGTTTTAAAAAAATTTTTTGCGCTTAAAACAATGAAAAAAATATCAAATTTGAGTATAGTAAGTTGCCAGTTCTTAACAACCATTACAAGTTTTCACAACACTTTTATTTTGCATTTTCACAATTTCACGAAGGAAATTAAAACATCAAAAAAATGTTTGGGCTTCTTCAACCTCTTCCTCTTTTACCCAAAACTTGTGCAAAAAAACTAAGTATCTTCCATTTCAGACTAGGATGGGAGATATCATTAAAAATAAAGTAAAGGAAAGTCCTTCAAAGCGCCACGTCGCTATAATTAATACGTTTTAAAAGAAAACAGGCTCTAGACAACGATCTCTCGAAAATTTTCCACATTATAAAACTACATCGCGACCATATAGAACAAAGCGAGAGACTTAAAATTTTAATTGTTTTGCGTTTTCTCAACTACTTCGTAAAAGTTAGTATTAACAATCTGAGAGCTTTCTCGGGGAATTATAAGAAACTTATTCAGAAGTCGTCTCAACATAAACAAAACGGCGGTTGTACAATAGTTCAATCTAAACTTAAAATTTATTCACTAAGAAACGAAAATATGTAAAGGTTTACGGCCCTTCTGAGCATAAACACTTGGCACAATTCGTACGTCTTTAGGTCTGTACGTAGTTTAAGTTACCTGGCTTCTCTTAAACGACGCCAACCAGCTTAGTGCTTAGTCTAATTTGAGTATTTTCAGGTGGTTAATAATATAAAAAATCACTAACTGAAGCGCTGACACGTGACACGATTAAAAATCGCACCCTCCCAATGAAGAGTTGGACTATTAAAAATTAAAACATCGATATCTTCTTCGCTTGTGCCACTACTTGTTGCTTTGTGATTTTATGCTCGAGCAATATTCTTGGTGCATAGGAGATAATTTTAAGAAACGAGCAAGTAAACGGCATTTGTTTTAAGGGAATCGTAAAGAAAGCTCCCGTAAATACAACTGGAGGCAGTTTAAAAGCTTAAGGTAAATCAGCCCACGATCGTTGTTCTTTTTTGTTTATTTTTCTCTTCTCTTTTTTTTCGTAAACAATTTTTCTCTAATTTTATTTAATTTTCTAGCAAACCGGAGGTTTTTGTATTTTCTCGGTAATCGTGTTATTATAAAAGCTAATAAATCGATTAAATTAAGAAAGTTGAATGGAATTAATAAAACAAATGCGCGTGTCAGCTTTTGGCGTGTTCTTAAGGCGATGGATTTTCTCCAAATACGCTTTTTTCTGTCCTGAATTTAGATTTGCGGCATTAGACAATTTTCTTCAGACGTTCCGGAAGCGCTTAAATCTCAACTACCTATAATGGTTACGTACACGACCCAGAACAGAACTAGTTCTGTACTAACAATATTTGGTTGACTTTATGGTGGCCATAACTTATCGTGAGCAGGAGCAAAGTGCGGTGGAATATTATAGATACGTAAAAAAATTATACTTTTAGTACGTATTTTACAAATAGTAAATATTACACAAGATTAGCAGGTACAGGCACTACTACTTATAACGTACACCGGTTGATTCGTATCGCCTTCGTACTTAAGCATCCGCTATACCGCTCGCCAGTAAACCACTTAATTGAATCTTTTTAAGAATAGCTTAACAAGCGTTTATCTAAAAATTTTATACGTATAATAATATACCTGACTGATTATTAGGTAATAAATATATTTCAAAATTCAAAATGGCGCCCAGTATAACGATTGACCCATTTTCTAGCTTTTTTTATTATAATTTTGGAAATAATTAATATCACAAAAATTTAAAAACAGTAATGCATTGACAAGATATAAGACTTTAGTTGTAATATAGTCAATTTATAAAATAATTTCAAAATTAACGACTTTTAATGAACCAAAGTCGACTAAAACTTTAAAATGGATTTTCTCAAAGTTGTCTCCGGCCATTTTGTCCTATTTTTTGATATGTTGTAGGTATGTATGTAAAGTTTCTAATGTATCAGCTTAGTTTCATTTTTCGCCATCCGCTGGTTTCTGAGATATCATTTTTTGAAGGTCAAAAGTTCAAAAATCTATTATTTTTTTGTAATTAAAATTTGTAATTGCAAGTTGGCATATTAATTTATTCCATAATTTTTTATTATTTACTCTAATTTTGGTTTAAAAAACACTTCAGATTAAACCTGAAATTTGCCAAGCAAAAGGAATTTTGGAAAACGCCCTGTATATTTTATGATTTTTATAATACTGTAAAATTAGTTATCCAATGATACCAAACATGTTAAATTTTTACTTCTTGTTTAACCGGAAATGGGGTTAAATTTTGTATTTTAAGCACAACACCCTGTATATTTTAGTTGGTAAGAAAGATTGTAAAATTATCTATGTAGTGATACTAACCATTTCACATTTTGACTTTCAGTTAAACCGGAAATGAGATTAGCTTTCCCATTTTAAATGTAAACACTCTCTATAATTTAAGTTTTTGAAATCATGGAATAGTCCGGTCAAAATAGACATTTGAAATGACAAAAATTTCCACAGAGCCAAATATTGGTGGAGACCTTGGGTATACCATTATGAATAAAATATCAAAATCCCCAGCGATCCCATTTGTGCTAAAAAAGTTATTTGGGGTCAAAGTCAAAATTTCAGGTTTTTTGAATTTTTTTCGAAAACGATAAGTTTTATCGAAAATATACTTCAAACAAAAATTGTAGATCTCAAAATTATCTACAAAAATGGTTTTAATACTTTTTTTTCGAAGAATTACCATTCCGGAGATATCGCGATTCGAAAGAGCTACGTTCTACTATACGCTCTTCTCGCTCTACGCTCTTTCAACTTTTCAAATCGCGATATCTCCGGAATGGTAATTCTCAGAAAGAAAAGTATTAAGACTATTTGTGTATATAATTTTAAGATCTACAATTTTTGTCTGAAGTATATTTTGGATAAAACTTACCGTTTTCGAAAAAAAATCCAAAAACCTGAAATTTTAACCTTTGACCCCGAATAACTCTTTTAGCACAAATGAGAACGATGGGGACTTTTGATATTTTATTCCTAATGTTATACCCAAGCTCTCCACCAATATTTCGCTCTGTGGGAATTTTTGTTATTTGACCACCATTTTTATGTCAAATTTGACCGGACTAGAAAGCTTCTGAGCATACTATTGTTAGGTACTATTTCTGATCTATTTTTAATATTTTTAACGCGTACGAAAAAGTCCCGTTATGACCACATCAGCCGGTTTTTAACCCTCTATCACAACCCATACAGAAATATTGATGAAATATAGACTTTTACACCCGCGTATTATGGTATTGGTGCAGCGCTTGTAGAGCACCTTCATTTTGCAATATTAACGAAGTAATAATAATTTTTAAAAACAGCAAAAATACCGCATTAATCGAATAACTCTAATTTATAACTTAATTATTGACACAACAATAAACATTTAATAAGAGCTACAGAGCGCTTGTAGTGGACACTAATGAAGCAACTTGCTAATTTAATAAGTTGGCACTGCTAACAAACTCCGTGCTGCAGTGTGTTTAATCAAAAACAAAAAGAGTAGTACCTCGAAACGTGTAATTAAACTACGTGTAGTAGTAGTAACGAATAAAAAAAAGAGTAATTTAACATTTCAAATAAGAGTAATGCATGTATTAAAGTTTCAGTAGTAAACAGTAACGCGAGAGCTTTTGTTGACAGAAAAGGTCATCCTTTTTCTACGCCGAGTGTCCCTAGTTTTTCCGTCTCTTTTTCCACGTCATTGATCACTACGATGTCTCTTTGGCTCAAATCGGGCCGACTGGTCAATTGTTTTGGCTCGGCAATAAAGTTGGAATTAACTGAGCGTAGCTGTACTGAAAAAAGGTTTGAACAGAGCATTATTTGACCCTTCCCCCCGTTTTGAAAAGTAGCCGCCTTCAAACTTAAAATATCAATTTTCGTTTACAGAGGTAATAAACAGTTTGTGCTAAGCCCCCTACAGACGACCTGATTTGGTCAGGCGGTGGGGTCGATTTGGTTAGATCAGGTAGAATATCAGGTCGTCTGTAGGGAGTTTAAGGTGGTTTTGGAGAAAATTTTGGTGAAAATCAAGTCATCGCGCCAGCATCTCGTGGAGATATTGTTTTCGACCTTTTTTAAATTTGATTACACAATTGTCGGTTTTGGAATTTTTTCTACCCAAAAACGGCCGACTATTTGACTATTCCTGTGTGTTTATCTGTTGCTTCGCATCATGCCCATCTGTGGCCCATTTGAGGAAAACACGTTTTTATGAGAAAACACTAATTTGACCCAGACGAATCTTCCAAAAAACGTAAAAAATTCCGCACATATCGTTAAGCTTCACAGACTTTTGAAGAAATTTTGAAATACGTAACCCAATTTTTCATTTTGCGATAAAATGCCATAAATCTTTAGTCACATTGTTTACAAAACATTAACTTTTAAAATTTACATATAGACTTTATTAAATTACGAGGCAATGCTTTTTAAATAAAAATTTTTTGCTTATGAAGCTCAAAAATACACTCTAAGAACATGGATAAGTAGATAAAAAACTAAAAGCACTAGAAAGAAAAAAATCTGCATTATGCCACGTCAGAGCAACACCCGGCGCCGAATGGACCAAATCTATCGATTTGCGTACAAGCCGAGAAAGCCGTGAATCAGCTGAGAATGTTCGGTTGCATTTATAACTTTTTGTGAGACCGTAAAAGAAGGTTGTTTTTTCGTGGAGCCGCTGATTGATTTTAAAGCAATTTCTAAAAGCTTCTCCTCTTCATCTTACGTTAGGTTAGGGAAAATTTATTGCAAATTTATGCAAATGCGATTTTGTCTAACTTCCAGCTCGTGGTTTTCAAATAAAATAACTTTTGGCACTTAAAAAATTTTTGAGAGCTGATTGTGAGAAAGTTTATTTGGAGGTTTCTTGTAGCTCAGGGATTGTCTTTCAAAAGTTTGTAGAAAACGCCACTTTCAACTGCCCATACCTCGAGAACAGGAAGCTTTATAAAAAGATATGGCGGATATAAGAAAAAAATAAAGTTAACATTAATAGACCAAGAACAAATCAACTAATAGCAATGGTGACGACGGATTCGAAAGCAGGATCAAAAGTTGCAACAAAACGTTTTTACAGAATTAAAAAAGGTTAACAAATAAAAAAGTTATAGTTAAAAAAAGAAAATGAGAATTTTCGATTTTTCCAGTTTACGCGAAAATGCGTAAATTTATTGGAACAAATTTTTTAGATTATTTGTCAGCACCAAATTTAGCAACTAGCTATCTTGAACTATTCTTGTAATATTTTTTTTGCTTACTGCAAGATTTTTCCCCAAAAATGAAAATTTTGGTTAGTCGCAGTCGTAAGCCCAAGCCCTTGTGTTAAAAGTTGCACAACTCTGTTGTTTAACAAAATTTCGAAAAACTCCCTTAATAAAACTTATTGTTAATTGTCCAATCTATAACTTTTATTTGAACAATTTTCTATTTACTTGAAGCATTTTTTCAATACTTACTTCTTTTTGTGTTGGTTTTGCCTACACAAAGGCAATTTAAATATCTGCACGTCCCTCGTATAATGCCATATCCCGCAGCTAAAAGCACTTTGCCGACTTGTTATTTCAAAAATTGATCCGAAATTCCCCAAGTACCTCCAATAACGTTTATTAGATAGTCAAAATTTAACCTATAGTAAACGTTGGTATAATTTTTCAAATTGAAGTTCGTGACTAAAATACTCTACGCCAAATCGCTTTTTAAACGTTTTAACTAAAAAGATATGTTTTTATGACATTTACAATAGTACTCGATTTAACTTTCGTATAAAGATGAAATCTATGTAATCCTCTTACACAAAAAAAAAGCTTTTAGAAAATGAGCATGGCGTCTTCAACAATTTGAGGACGTCTTTTCTAAAACTTTCCGTTTCTAGTTTGTTAAAATTGCAATTCTGTCTTATTTCGTGCGTTCTCCAAGTAATGGCGTCTCGCCTTCTCACCTGGAAGATTAAAAAATATATCTACGTAGATACGTACAGGATGGGCAAGATTCGATGGTTCTTAGGGAGAAATCGATAACTAGAAGAGATTTGGAAAAAAGAGGAACTCAGTGGCAAAAACCGGAGTGCGCGATCTTCTTTTGTTTTGAAGCAATAAGCCAAAGTTTGGTTTTTAAACTTTTCCTTAAACGTCAATATCTAGGCTTTTGTAAAGTTCTAGAAAAAAAATATTAGTACCTTTTTCTAGCTCTCTTTTAAAAACAATAAAATGAGGCGAGAGGATTTTTTTAAATATCTTCGTTAGTTGCCGGTTTATAAGACAAAGTTGTGTGTTTTGAAACAGCAACCATAGTTGAATGTGACATATTTGAATAGCGTTTTTCATCCACTTTTCAATGATATATAACATTATATATTTTTTATTCTTTTATTTTTTATTGTATTGTAAGTTTTTACTTTTTATTTTTTTAACTTACATAATGGACCCCACATGTTATATATTATTGAAAAGAGGATAAAAAACGCTATTCAAATATGTCATACTCAACTATGGTTTCTATTTAAAAAATATAACTTTGTGTTGTAAGCCTGAAGCTAACGAAGATATTAAAAATCCCTTTAGCTCATTTTATTGACATTTAGCGAAAAATTGAAAAATCAACCTTTTGCTTATAGATCCAAAACAAAAGAAGATCACGAATTCCGATTTTTGCCATTGAGTTCCTCTGAAAAAAAGAGAATGAAGATGCGCCATTTATTTTTCCAAATCTCTTCCAGTTATCGATTTCTCCATAAGAGCCATCGAATTTTGCCTACCCTGTACATTAAATAACAATAAAGCCGACGGTGATGAGTGATTAAATCTTTTTCAAGAAAACGCTTTCCGTGTAGTAATAAAGCAGGGAAATTTGAAAGTTGTGGTTCAATGAGGCTTAATTCGTGACCTCTTCGAATACACCTCACCCGCCACCGTTTATACGAAAGATTAAAAAGTTACTTGGAAAGAACCTGAAATAAGCTATACGTCAGTCATCATTTTTTTGTTAAAAAAACTTCTATAATGATGGCTTTTAAAAATGAATAAAATTCGCAGGGCTTTTTTGTCGTAATCCCAGTAATGCGAAAGTTTCTTTTTGCCCTCTTAAAAGCTTTTAATACAAAATGAACTTTGTTGGAAAACTACACAAGAACACACAAAGACTGTATTTAAAATTTCGTGTCAAATTTTTAATTTAAATATTAACTCGAAGTGGCAGTTTAGGATAAAGTTTTATAATTAAGTTTTCAATTAACTAAATTTCAATGTTAATTAAAACATTTAAAGTATACAACTTAAACCTGGACAAATTAGGTACAACTAAGAGCTTTTGAAAATTTAGTTTTACTGGAAATTAAACGCTACACGCGGGTTCGCGCTCTTTGAACTACCACCCTCGATCTTTCGACATTTTTTGAAAATTTTAATTAAGTAAAAAAGAGGCTTTTTGAACTCTTTTTGTATTTGCAAGTATACCTATAACAATGCATACCGAACACCCTTAAGTTTTGCCTTTGATTTTGTTTACAATAAGAGACCAAAGATGCGTTTGGAAAGTTTGAAGGCCGATTTTTGAAAACTCATCAGTATAACGAACGATTACTATCAAATTTTTATCAAACACGAAAGCACAAACAAAAAAAAACTGCTTTGAAAAAGATCCTCGAACATTAAATTCAATTTGTGGTATAAAGGGCACAAATTGTGCCATCGAGAGTGGCGGCGTATCAACATTAATCTCAATATAAGTCTCGCGAATTTAATATTCCTATATCTTGAGATAAAGATAAAATAAATGTTATGTTTACTTAACAAAAAAAGGATGTCATCATTGCCACTATACTCAAAAATAACAACCTCAAAAAATCTTTTAGAATAAATGTTTGAGTAGTCGAATTTTCTTTAAAAGGAGAAGTATAGAGTTTTAAACCTTTTGCCAAACTTTTATTATTTTCAACAAACTTTGCGAAACTCTTATGTTTAACATACTCGAAATGCCATCGTAACGTTATGTAAAATGTAATAACAAAAACTTCCGTATCCGATATGCGTTCTTTCGTACCACTGCATTACCAAAGATGGTTGTTTTTAGAAAGAGCGTAAAATTAAATTTATATTTTTTTCTAGCGCAGCATTCTCATCTCCCAGTACACTGACGGTTCAAAAAGTTTAACAATTTACTTCTTTTACATAAACTTTCGAGTTATTGCTTTCCCGCTCTAATAAAAGAGGTAAAAGTTACGACTTTGAATATTCTCATGTGAAACGTTGGTTTCCGTGTAGAGGGTCTAGTTAAAATAGTCGCTTCAAAATATCTATAAGTGTGCAGCAAATTAAATAATTTAAACTGTGACGTTAAACCGCGAAGATCCGCGACTTAACTTGATTTCGCGGAATATGTAAATTGAGCAAGAACCCGCATAAGCTATCTACTAATACTCAATTTTCGTTCGGGCTGGTCTGGTACTTCCAGAGGTCGGCCCTTAAAACGTCGGATACTTCTCCTTATCCTGCATTTGATGGGATGCAAGTAGCGCCGACGCATAAAACTGAAAGTAGAGGAGTCCCAACTGTTCAATTACACCTAGTAACGGGAAGACGAAAAGTCTGGTAGTAAGTATAAATACCTATGCTTCGGTAGTAGTACGTACCACGTAGGCTTTCCGTAATCTACTAAATCCCTGTTGTAGTCGCCAAACTCTCTGTTAGGGTTGTGTTTGGATGAAGGTTGGAGGCGCGCTGACACTCTCTCTTGGTGAACCAGCATGAAAAACCTGGTCTGTTTCAGGTCATAACAGATGATCTGGGTAAAAGGTTTTCTAATAATAATAATAATAATAATAATAAATTTATTGAATTAATATTAATACAATAGCAATTCAAAAGGTATAGCTTCAGCAAAGCTGATTTACAAGCATACCTGTACCAACTAGCAGAAATGCTACTAGAGGAAATTAACATAAATCAAATGTCAACGAGCACTCATGGGCCTGGAGGCCACCGACAATCTCCCTGAACCTCACCCTGAACGCTTGTCTAGAATTTGAGGTGTTATACACTAAAATAAATTTATTTATAATTCTCACAGCAGAGTACTCGAAGGAACACTCAAATTTAGCTGTCCTATGGCGAGGCACAGAGAGCCACCGAGAAAACCTCAGACCCAACGAGTGCGCGTCCGATCGCTTGCAGAGCAGCGAACCCAAATACGTGGGCACACTATACTTATAAATATCAAACAAAAAGTTTGCAAACAACAACATAAATCGAAACTCAATTTTTAGAACACCTAGATCAACATAATGAGGAGTTACATGCACATAGCGTTGAACATTGTAAGCAAATCTGAAGCATGCATTCTGCATTACCTGCAGTCTATTCTTAACACCAGAACTCAAAAAGTTAAAATAAATACAACTACAGTAGTCTATGTTACTTAATATTAAGGAATTAACTAACTTCCACTTGACCTGAGGTGACAAAATATACTTAAAGCTATACAATGATTTTAACTTATAATAACAAACTCGAAGCTTTTCATTTACATGTCTCTCAAAATTTAAATCGCTATCCAAGATTACCCCCAAATTCTTAGCAAAATCGCTAAACATCAATATCTCGGAACCTATCACTATATCTAAGCTTTTTAACGACAATGCTTTTTCGCGCATTGCTTTATTACCCAGACACATTGCGACACTCTTTCGCGGATTCAGTATAAGACCGTTATTAACCGACCATTTATACACATTGCTCAAATTTACATTTAATTCACAAATTGATTGGTCGATCAAAGACACGTCACTGGATACGTAGATCTGCGTGTCATCCGCGTACATATGAATCGCACAACCGTCGTTGAGAGATGCTGGCAGATCCGAAGTGAAGATTGAAAAGAGCAATGGACCCAGGATGCTTCCTTGCGGCACGCCGTTTAAGATCTCCAATTCGCTGGAGAACACCCGGCCCAATCGAACCCTCTGACTGCGTGACGTCAGATAGCTGTCAAACCACGACAATACCTTCGCATCACAACCATAATAGGACAGCTTAGCTAACAGGAGCTTGTGGTTTATGACATCGAACGCCTTACTGAAATCCAGAAGAACCAGTAAGGTTAACTTGGAATTATCAATGTTTCTTGAAACATCGTTGGTGACTTTGGCCAGCGCGGTGGTGGTGCTGTGGTTTCTTCGAAAACCCGATTGAATCTCGGGAAGCAATTTGTTGATTCGAAAGTGCTCAACAAGCTGACAAGAAACAGCTTTTTCGAGAACCTTAGATAGTGCGGGCAGAATGCTGATTGGACGAAGTTCAGACAAGGTCGTCGCTCTGGCTACTTTCGGTAATGGAGTAACCACCGCACTTTTCCATAACAATGGCACCATGCTACTCTCAATAGAGAAATTAATAATGTGACTCATAATGTTCGCACAAAAAGGCAGCAATAAATTTAACATTTTGGAATTAATGCCGTCAATGCCGTATGCCTCGGATTTAACCGATTTTAAGATTATCTCCATCTGCTGAGTCGAAACCGGGCGCAAGACAAAGTCACCGATCACATCCGGGTGTCTACTATTCGCAAAATAACCGCACAAATCTTCATTAATATCTGGAGCCCGAAAGGAATTAACAAAACTATCGTTTATAATATTAACATCACTAATCTCTCGAACCGAAATCAATCACATTAGAATGCAAATGCGAACATGGTTCCGCTCTCTATGCGTACCTCGGCGCGTGCGAGACGCCCTTAAACATTTCACTCTGGTATTGGTACTACGGGCAGAAACTTGCTTGTGGTGCAGTTTGATTCGCAGTTGCTTACGAGTTAACTAGGTAGTGGTCATCTTTATCAACCTGCTTTTTTAACTTTGGTTATATTGAAAAATAAGTGCAAAGGAACAGGAGAATCTTAGGATCCGCCAAACAATAAACTCTATTTTCATGTAGAATGTAACTTAAGAGTCTAGTTAAAAGTGTCTGTTTAAAATATCTATAATTGTGTCTAGAGTCTAGAGGTTCTACGTAAGTCTATGCGGGCTCTGCCTCCACTTACATATTCCATGGAATAAATTAACATACGTTTTTTTGATCGTGGTCGCGAATCAAATAATTTAAACGCCTTATTAAACAGCTAATCGTCTGTGAAAAACCGCGACTTTATTTGATTCCACGAAATATGCAGAATCCGCATCTACTATCTACTGATACTGAGTCAGTATCCGCACAGTCTCAGTACTTACGTAGATTGTAATTTTTCAATTTATTGGCACGTCGATCTCTTGATCGATTGGTATATCGGACCGAAAGCTTGTCCAATTCTTGGTTTGTCAATTTATCGACTTTCGATCGTGTATGTGTGTCCATACTGTAAATAGTGGATGTAAACCACTAAAGCGTAACAAAAGTATTTTTACTTTTAACTAGGTATTTGTGTTACTTTTATTTGCAATTAATTTAATATTATTTAATCATTAATTAATGGTATACAGTACCAACTCCAAATGTTTCGCAAAATATTTTAAAACTAAACTTTTAATCGAATTATAAGTTGTTTCGGCGTCTCTCTATTTTAACCGTTTGAAAATCAAAATCAAAGAGAGAATTTCGTGTTGCTTTTAAGAGACAAATTTTGTAAAACCACATTTAAGTTATATATATTTATGTAAAGTTGTTTTTCCTTATTCAATATTTGCTTAAACTATATTAACATGTTAATACTTTAACGAGCAAAGTTTGTACTCGTATTGTAAACACCTTGTATGATAAGACAAACTCCCGATACGCATTTGGTCTCGAAATACATATCTGCCGACTTCACACAGTCACGTCTGCAAAATCGGTTGTGTACACAAGTTACAAATGGATTACGCGAGAATTTTGATTAACTTGGAAACGGTGCAAAGAAACAAAACAAAAAGGAGCGCTGCATCGCCACCCAGTACGTTTTAAATGTTATACAGTGCGTTCGTTCTAAAACTTTCCACATAGATGTGATCTTTGGAACTCTTTAAGAGAGGAGAGGGTAAGATGGGAGAAAGGAGGGGTTAAACTATTGTCACATTAATTTTATATAATTCTTATTAAAATTGAATTTGTTCAACTCTAGCAGATCTAAAAGCATCTCATTCTAAAAAAACGAGATACACTAAGCCATCCAGTCGACAATGGTACTTCGAGGAGTTATATGAAAATCCTTCTAGATGTCGCTCTTTCGTTTTTTTAGAATAGTTAGTAGAATTCGAATACTGAATGCTGAAGTCTGTGATTTAAAGTCTGAAGTCTGAAGCCTAAAGTCTAAAGTTTGAAGTCTCAAGTCTAAAGTCTCAATGCTAAAGTGTAAAATCTGAATGGTGACGTCTGAATTCTGCAGTCTGCAGTCTCCGTCCTGAAGTCTAATATTTAAAGCCTGAAGTCTATAACTCAAGTTTAAATAGTGGAATCTGATGTCTGGAGTCGGGAGTTTAAAGTGCAAATGTTGGAGTCTGTTGTCAAGTGTTTGGAGTCGGAAGCTGGGAGTCGGGAGCTGGGAGTTGGGAATCGGGAGTCAGATGTCTAAAATTTGAAGTCTCAAGTCTCAATGCTGAAGTTTGAAATCTAAATGATAACGTCTAAATGCTTCAGTCTGAATGCTAAAGTCAGCAGTCTGTGGTCTAAAGTGAGAATGCTGGAGCCTAAAGTCTAAAGTTTGAAGTCTCAAGTCTCAATGCTAAAGTGAGAAATCTGAATGATGACGTCTAAGTGCTAAAGTCAGCAGTCTGTGGTCTGAAGTCTAATATTTAAAGTCTGAAGTCTCTAACTCAAGTTTGAATGATGGAGTCTGATGGGTGATCTTGAAGTCGAGAGTCGAGGGTGTGAAGTCTATAGTCTAAAGTGAGAATGCTGGAGTCTGATGTCTGGAGTTTGGAGTTGGCAGCCGGGAGTCTGATGTCTGAAGTCTGAAGTCGGCAGTTGGAATGTCGAAGTCTGATGTCTGGAGTCTAGAGTCTGGAGTCTGAAGCCTGAAACCTGAAGTCAGAAGTCTTAAGTTTAAATTCCGAATCCTGAAATCTAAAGTCTGGTGTCTAAAATCTTAATGCCGAGGTCTGAATCAGAAGTCTGAAGCCTGAAGTATGAGATCTGAATGCTGAAGTCTGATGTCTAGAGTCTAGAGTCTGGAGTCTGGAGCCTGTAACCTGGAACCTGGAGCCTGGAGTACGTTTTAAATGTTATACAGGGGCGTTCGTTCTAAAACTTTCCACATAGATGTGATCTTTGGAACTCTTTAAGAGAGGAGAGGGCTTTAATTTTATATCATCCTTATTAAAATGGAACTTGTTCAACCCTAGCCGATCCAAAAGAATCTTATTCTAAAAAACCATCCAGTCGACAATGGTACTTCGAGGAGTTATA
Source organism: Malthinus flaveolus (assembly GCA_950108345.1). Taxonomy (NCBI): domain Eukaryota; kingdom Metazoa; phylum Arthropoda; class Insecta; order Coleoptera; family Cantharidae; genus Malthinus; species Malthinus flaveolus. Next base: position 20,986,321 of record OX467286.1, on the reverse strand, counting down.
TGAAAATTCCTCTAGATGTCGCTCGTTCGTTTTTAGGAACTTTCAATATTTTTCGGTCACAACCTAAGCTTAATTACAATTTACGATGGTATTACTTATTCAATTATCCCTAATTTAAAAGGGTTCCCTTAGGTGGAGGTTATTTGGATAAACATAACTTTATTTTAAAATTATAAACGTTGAAATGGAGAAAAATCACATAAAAAATACAATTTTATCACTCATAAATTAAACGCGATAAAATCGCTACTTGTTAGAGGGTTAACATTTAATCTAACCCTAACGTAAGTTAAATCTCATAATTCACATTTTGTACCATATAAATGGTATTTTATATTAATCCGTCTTTCCAAAATAATATAGCTAAGATAACACAGCAATTTTCTTTCATCCGTTGTGTTTAGTTGTTAGTTGTTGTTAGTATCCCGAAGCTAAAAGCTGGCGATTAATTACTCTAAAAGTGATTACGTAACCACGGCGAATGCAGAGCATGAAGCATGATAAAATTATAATTGAATTAATTGTATGTAAAAAATTAATTAGAACCTTTTTGGGTATTATAGAAAAGAATATAAAGCTCGCCAACGATATGAGGGTAAAAGATTACGACTATATTTCTGAACTATTCGGCTGTTTTAATAGGGTCGACATACTTTAAAAAGCGTTATACAACGGAGGTTGAAAAAAATGAAAAATCCAATTTATAATTTTCTAAAATATAACCAACGAGTACATTTTGGTATGTATTTTCGTTTTTTATCTTTAAAAATTGCATTTTTAGTTTCGCAGTTAATGTTTTGGTGCATGTGGGAGCTTCTACGATTTTAAGGACACCCAGTAATGCAGATACAAAGAAAGCCTGCTATAGAAATTTCTTTTGTACAAATACTCAACTTTTTCTATATGACGGTAAGAGAGAAAGTGACCAATTTATTGTTCCAAACACAACACGGCAAAAAACTTGGGAGTTCAAGTATAAAATCTCAATTTAAGGACGACTCGTCTTGAGCTCATATTTCTTATACGTTTCCCGTAAGAGCCTAAAAAATTGGGCAATTTTTTTCCATCTTGTCCTCTCGAAGATTCTGCAAAAAATAAAAAATAATTGACCACTTAAAACAATTACTCGGAGCTTGTGCAGACTCAAAATTAAGTGACGAATAACAGAGTCGCCGTACAGAACCGCCATCACGTGATGCAACAGGGGTTGTCAAAAAAATTGGGTTTTCGAAGCTTCAGCTTGATAACTTCAACTTTCTACAGCAAACCCAGTTGCAAGAATTTTGCTAATCTGACTCGACTCGCATCATTTCTGGACTGAACAAACTTGTAACGCCCAACGACAAAAATCTAAAAATGGCATACGTAGTTAAATATGATGATTTTATAAAAATGTAACTTTTTCATTCTTTTTTAAAGACATAATCCGCGATAACAAACATTTAAAAAAAATTTAATCCATCTCTCTTAAATCCCAAACCCGGCAGACCCTATTTCGTGGCACGATTTTTACGAAACTAAATGCTTTCGATACGAAAACTTTTCAAATTTACTTTAACGTCTGAAAGAAGCCATCGAGTAAAGAAAATTTTTTGCAAATTTATTATTTAATATTTTTAAAAAAATATAAAAGCGAGGCGCTGATTGAGATATCCTCCTGTGCGAAATTATGTCTACGTATATTACCTACCTACGAAAGTTATTTTAAAGGTGTAACTTTTCAGTGATGTCTAGAGACACTGAAATTTTATAACACTTTTTTAACATAAACTAGGGAAGTATTTCTTAATAAATCATAAAACAAAAATAAAGTGATGGGTGGCAGAGTCGCCTGACGACGCTTTTGTTCGTTTTTGAACGAAATATACGATGCCTAAATTTATGTTTTGCAATTCGAGCGTGAACGTTATTTTATACGGGGTGGTCCTTACAAAATGAGTTATGGTATAAATACCAATACTGCATTTTCGAGAAAAACTCAAATTAAGTTACGAGAGTGAGTGTGATCTTCCTGCACTGAAATATAACGTCGCTGTAAATAGCAAACTCTAATAATAATTAATCTAATTCTTATTCTATCTATTGAGAATAAAATCAAGGACTATAGAGGAAAAATCTGAAACTCCATACTAATTTCTGTAGTCTGTAGGCTGAAGGCTAAAAACTGAAAACAGAAGTCTCAAGTCTAAAGTTTGAGCGCTGAAGTCTGAAATCTGAATGATAGAGTTTGATGACTGGAGTCTTGGGTAGGGAGTTTGAAATCTGAATGCTTAAGAATAAATGCAAAATGCTGATGAAAGAAGTCTGAAGTCTGAGGTCCGAAGTGTGAAGTTTAAAAATGCTGGAGTCTGATGTGTAGAGTCAAGAATATAGAATCTAGAATCTAGAGTCTGAAGTCTAATATCTCAAGTTTGAAGTCTAAATGCGGAAGTCTAAACGCTTAAGTTAGAATACTGAATGCTGAAGTCTGTGATTTAAGTCTGAAGCCTAAAGTCCCAAGTATAAAGTCTCAAGTCTCAATGCTAAAGTGTAAAATCTGAATGGTGATGTCTGAATGCTAAAATTTGCAGTCTGCGTTCTGAAGTCTAATATTTGAAGCCTAAAGTCTGTTACTCAAGTTTGAATGGTGGAATCTGATGTCTGGAGTCGGGAGTCTGAAGTGTAAATGTTGAAGTCTAATGTCTGGAGTTTGGAGTCGGAAGCTAGAAGTCGGGAGCTGAGAGTTGGGAATCGGGAGTCTGTTGTCAGAAAGTCTAAAGTCCGAAGTTTAGAGTCTGAAGTCTGAAGCCTAAAGTCTAAAGTTTGAAGTCTCAAGTCTCAATGCTGAAGTGTAAAATCTAAATAATAACGTCTGAATGCTTAAGTCTGAATGCTTAAGTCAGCAGTCTGTGGTCTGAAATCTAATACCTAAAATTTGAAGTCTGTAACTCAAGTTTAAATGGTGCAGTCTGATTTCTGGAGCTGGAGTCGAGAGTCGAGACTCTAAAGTCTGTACTGTAAATGCTGGAGTCTGATGTCTAGAATTTGGAGTAGGGAGCCGGGAGTTGGGAGCCGGGAATCTGATGTCTGAAGTCGGCAGTTAGAATGTCGAAGTCTGAAGTCTGAAGTCTGAGTCTGAAGTCTGTAGCCTAAAGTCTTAGATCTGAATGCTGAAGTCTGATGTCTGAAGTCTAGAGTCTGAAACCTGAAGCCTGAAGTCAGAAGTCTTAAGTCTGAATTCCAAATGCTAAAATCTAAAATCTGGTGTTTGAAATCTTAAAGCCAAAGTCTGAATCAGAAGTCTGAAGCTTGAAGTCTGAGATCTGAATGCTGAAGTCTGATGTCTGGAGTCTAGAGCCTAGAGTCTGGAGTCTAAAACCTAAAGTCAGAAGTCTGAATGCTTAAGTGTGAATACTAAAGTTTGCAGTCTACGGTCCGAAGTCTAATATCTGAAGCCTGAAGTCTGTAGTCTCAAAGTTTGAGTGGTGGAGTCTGATGCCTGGAGTTTGGAGTCGGAAGTCAGTAGCCGGTAGCCGAAAACCTGATGTCTGAAGTACGGAGTCTGAAAACCAAAGTCTGAAGCCTGTAGTCTAAAATCTGAATGCGGGAGTCTGATTTCTAGAGCCTGGAATCTGGATCCTGAAGTCTGAAGTCTGTGGTTAGAAGTTTCGTATCTAAAGTCTAAAGTTTCTAGTCTCTAGTCTAAAGTTTGAATGGTAGAGTCTGGAAAATGAAGTTGAAAGTCAGAAATCTGAAGTCTGAAGTCTAAATGCTTAAATCTGAATGTTGAATGCTAAAGCCAGAATGCGGAGTTCTAAATTCTCAAATCTGAAGTCTAAAGTTTGAAGCTTTTAGTATGAAAGCTGGAGTCTAATGTCAGGAGTCTGGATTCTACAGACTTGATGCTGAAGTCTGAATGCTGAAGTTTGAAGTCTGTAGTCCTAAGTTTCAATACTGAAGTCTGATGTTTGAAGTCGGAAGTCTAAAGTCTGAAGCCCGAATGCTGAAGTCTTAAGTCTGAATTCTGAATGCTATAGTCTAAAGCCTGTTTGGAGTCGGGGGTCGGGTCGAGCGGCTGAAGTCTGAATGCTGAGCTTTGAAATCTGAATTCTGAAGTATGTTATACTATCAACCCGTCTAGCACCATCTATGAGTAAGCAAAGTATCTTTTCCAAGCTTTCATAAATTTGTAATTTGGTGCGTTCGATACATCTCGTGTTATCGCAGGAAACTAAAAAAATTAATACAGACACCCCTGTATTTATTTAACATAATTGTGATTGCTTTTGTGTTTAGAAAAAGAAGTCGTTTTTCAAATAAAACGCAGAATGCTGAACTTGGAACGTGGCCCATTCTTTGAAAACACCCTGGAAGTATATTACTTCTACTTTAAAATACAAATGAAAAATACTACAATGTAACAATTTCGTTTCTTTCCATTATCAACCGGATATTATTTTATTTTTATTTCCTATTGAAACAGTCGATTTGATTTAAGAAATGATTCTTCTAATTCTACAGAGATAGAATGAAATATTTTATAGTATAACGGAAATGTACACTACACGCAACTGGATGGTCGAGCACGGAATGATTAAATGATTTCTTGTTTTAAGGATTAAGTGAAGCGCACGAAAAGAGTTTCGTTCGTAGATTTGAACATTTTTAAAATAACTCTAATAGTTTTAGGAGTTGTTAAACAAGCTAGTGTCTACTTTTGTTAAATTCATATTTGATAGGCCGATAGGCCTATTCAAAGTCAGGCTCGTTCTTTAGTCCAGTCACTAGGGAAAAATAAGGGGCAAATGTAGGAAAAAAATTTAGAAGTTTTGGGATGCTTAATCTAAATTTCAACTATGCCACCTTGTAAAAGTGATGCGTTCTGACTTGCAGAGAAAACTGCAAAAATCTACGAAAAATGCTCATAAGTTTAAAGCTACGAACTTTTTGAGAACTGCAGTTCTACACAAAAATAAACTACTTGTAGTGTGTAGTGTATGCTTCTTTCTCGCCTCAAATCGAATAAAATCACTTAACTACTACCTACTACCTACTACACTAAAAATAAAAGTAGTCGTGGCAAACTATTCATATGTAAAAGAGTAAAAGGAGAGAAGAGTTCGCAAAAAACGATAAACATGCAGAAAGGTTTAAAAAGAAAAGAAAAAGGTTACAAAATAATGAAGAAGTTGAAAGGACACGTTCTTTTTAAAATCGAACTGCAATGCGCGTAGCAAATGCAACATGAGACGTGCATGTTTCATATAGCTCCTTCAAAAAAGAATCCCAAAGGCAAAACGATCGTGACGAAATTTTTAATTTTAAAACAATACCTAAGAATAAAAGTACAAAGCATTTTTTTTTTGTTACACTTTGCGACCACGACAAAAAAAGTATTAAAAGGAGTTGCTAATAGGGAGGCAGAAATAGAAAAAACGGTGTACAATTTAAACGACTTTTAAGAACAACGGTTTTCTTTTCAGCAGCTTCTATTCCAAAATCTTAACTCTTAACTCAGAGCTGGTGCTCTTGTAACGTGGTAACCCTTTGCAAATTAGCTTTTCGAAGTAAATAGGGTTAGAAAATCAGAGAGGCGCCTTCTCACCTGACTCCCTTCTGTAAATCATCAAAAAGTTTGTTTTTTTCATTAGCCATTAATTAGGTGAAAATTAAAAAAAAATTTAAAGTGGAAAATATTCGTTTCATTTAATGAAGAAAATTATTTGAAGTCCAATCTAAGTAAGTTGTTAATTATCTTGTAATAACTCAATGAAAATGTCTTTCAAATGAGCTTTTCGTACCAATTACCAAAATGTAAAGAAATTCTCTCAAGTTTAAATTAAGGTACCTACCTATTCTTAATTATTATTACAGCTACGTATTTTTTTAATTTCAAAAAATGAAAAAGAAGTTTCATCATAATTGTCGAAGATTTTCTATTCATTAAACTGACATTCTTGAGTCTCTCTTTTACAACCAAATCAGTTTCAATATTATCTGTTAACGGTCGTTGAGACAGAAAACTTGAATTTTGAATTTCAGGTAACTCAATAAACTTAATTTATACCAAAGTACCTACTCGAATGCTCTTGAAGAGAGGAGAGAGTCGTAAAAAGAAAACTTCGAAGGCGTTGCTGAACAAATATTGTTTCTTTAAACGTTGCCGATTTTTACGCTTTCCGAAAATACAAAATTCGACAGTACATGCAGGTGCGGCATTCAATTAAGAATTAATTTACCATAGAAAAGCATTTGCTACGTGGCGCAAGTGACTACCCGGTATAGCAATTAGTGTATTTTCAAGTTTAATATCAACGAAAGTGAACTAACTACTAACTATGCATTCAAAGTAACCACACGTACTTACAGATAATACCGCAAGCATTTATTATTCAATTGCATTTCGATTATAAGGGCTTTTCGCGTAAATAATTAATTATCTGTATGTAAATTAACACTAGTAAATCTACGCACGCTACGTACAATAACGCAGATGGGCGACCTGAAAACCAACATTGGTGCACAGTTCGCTATCTTCGATGCCACTAAATCAGTGTAACTACGTCGTTCGTTAAGGAAAAGACGCGTGTTTGTCATGGAAACACTGTATCGAGTTTGTCCATTTAATAGAAATTCTTTACTGTCTTCAATTATTTTAAAAGAGTTCATAGAATACTAAAAACTTCTCCACTTCTTTGGAGCTAGTAAATTCGTCGGCTAGTAGTTAGTAAACTCGCTCATTGAAACTTCAATCTGAAGACTAAGAACTGAACCTTGAATTCAGAAGTCTAAAGTCTGAAGTCTGAAGACTGAAGTTTGAAATCGGAAGTTGGAAGCTAAAGTCTTAAGTCTGAATCATAAGTTTGAAGACTGAAATTTGAAATCGAAAGTCTACAGTGTGAAATGTGAAGTTTGGAGTCTAGATATTAGCTAGTGATTATAATTACACCGAACTAGTGCGAGTCTTAAGTCTGAAGACTGAATATGAAGTCTGAAGACTGAATCTGAAGTCTAAAGACTGAAGTCTGAAGTCCGAATCTGAAGTCTGAAGTTTAAAGTTTGAAAACTGAAGTCTGAAGACTGAAGTCGGAACTCTTAAGTCTGGTTTTTAAACCAGAAGTCTGAAGACTGAAGATGAGTCTTAAGTCTGAAGGTTGAAGTCTCAACTTTAAATCTTAAGTCTGAAGACTGAAGTTTGAAGTCAGAAGTCGGAAGTTGGAAAACTAAAGTTTTAAGTCTGAATCTTAAGTCTGAAGACTAAAGTTTGAAGTCGGAAGTCTTCAGTAAGAAATGTTAAATGTGAAGTTTAGAGTCTTAACATTATCTAGTGATTATAATTACTCTGAACGAGTATGAGTTTTAAGTCTGAAGATTGAAGTCTGAAGCCTGAAAACTGAATCTGAAGTCTGAAGACTGAAGTAAGAAGTTTGAAAACTGAAGTCTGAAGTTTTAAGTCTGGCTCTTAAGATTAAAGTCTGAAGACTAAAGATAGATAGTCTGAGAAGAGTATAAAGCAAAGAGTGAGAAGTCTGGATCTTAAGTGTAAAAATCTGAAATCGGAAGTCGGAAGTGTGAAGTATGAAGAGTGAAGTCTAAAGTCGGAATTCTGAAGTCGGAAATCTGAAGTCTGAAGTCTGAAGTCTGAAGTCTGAAATTTGAAGCCTGAAGTCTGATGTCTAAAATCTAAAGTCTGAAGTCTGAAGTTTGAAGTCTGAAGTCTGAAAACTTAAGTCTGAGCCTTAACACTGAAGTTTGAAGTCTGTAGTTGAAAGTCGGAAGTGAAAAGGGTGAAGTCTGAAGACTAAAGTATAAAGTCATAAGTTGAGTCTTAATACTGAAGTCTCAAGACTGAAGTCTTAAGTCTGAGTTTTAAGTCGGAGTCTTAAGTCTGAGTCATAAAACTGAGTCTTAAGTCTGAGTCTTAAGTCTGAGTCTTAAGTCTGAGTCTTAAGTCTATGTCTTAAGTCTGAGTCTTAAGTCGGAGTCTTAAGTTTGAGTCTTAAGTCCCAGTCTTAAGTCTGAGTCTTAAGCCTGAAGTAAGAAGTATAAAGTCGGAAGTCTGCCGTGTAAAGTCTGAAATTTGAAAGTTAGCTAGTGATTATGATTAGACTGATCGAGTTTACTAATAGCTAATAATTTTGTTGGCGAGTAGCTAAAAAACTCGTTCATGTAGACTGAAGACTGAAATCGGAAGTCTGAAAACTAAAGTAAGAAGTATGTAGTCTAGAACCTGAAGTCTGAGTTTAAAGTCTGAAGTCTAAATTAAGACTGAAGTATGAAGTCAGTCAGAAGATTGACGTGTAAAGTTTCACGACTAAATTATGAAGTCTGAAAATTAAAGTCTGAAGACTGTTTTCTGAAGATTACTGAAGTTGCAGACTAAAGTCTGAAGATTAAAACTGAAGTCTGTAGTCAATCAGAATACTGAAGTCAGAATACTGAAGTCTAAAGACTGAAATCTGAAGTCTAAATTCTGAAGACTGAAACCGGAAGTCTAAAGTTAATTAGAAGATTGAAGTCTAAAGTCAGAATATTGAAGTTCGAAACCTGAAGTCTGATACTAATATTTTTTAATTGGAGATTTATACGCGCTCAGATTTATTACTTCGGTGCTATTGTTTCGAGACAGTAAGTTCCACCATTAAGAACCCAATTTCTTAGTTTTTAGTTTAACAATAACTCCTTCCGTGACCATCCGTTATACGTACGATGGTATAGAATGACTATTGTAATACTGTTGCCTTTTGTATCGTAGAAAAAGTGTCTATAAATCCTAGCACTCAATGCAAATAAATATCCCTACGCTTTCCATTCACAACAGTCAATCATGAACCTACACTTTGAAGCGAAACGTGCCCAAAATACACAATTTCTATAAGGTCTCACTAAACTAGTTAACCTGAATTGCCTAGTCCTACAAAATTGAATCAGCCCGGAAATTATTTCCGAACGCACCTTGTACATAATTCAACCCTTAAGTAGGTGTAATCCTCATATAATTATCCTTCACTTGTTAGATGATTTACTGCTTATTTTGTTATTGTAAACCTTGTGATTAGGGTAACGTTATACAAGTTAAAGCATAAGTTATGGCTAAGATTAAAATAATTCCTATTTGTTGATCCCCACCTTTTTTAAACTTTGTTAAAAATTTTAATACAAAGGATGAAGGATTTACAAAAGTAAGTGACATTTAATAAACGTAACCACCTGCTAAGTTATTACTCAAATAAATTGTTAGAAATTTCTGTTCACGCGGAGCAGATTACAGTTGAGAGTTTTCTCTCTTGTAGTTTTTCTTTACAGCAATTTATAAACAAAATCATCATGTAGGGACGTAAGTTTTCGCCCCGATGCGCACAGTTTAAAAAAATGCCCAAATTGATGTAAGGGTCTTGTCACACTAGCCCGAAACAGTATCTGAGCTCCTCAACCAGCCAGCCTGAGACAGTCTACTCTGGTTTATACTTATCTGGGATCAGTGTATTATAATTATGCAAAGGATCTATCCGAGCAAGTCTTGGTCTTCAAGAAGAAGATAGTAAGGCCGCTATAACATGACAGGGGCGTACAAAGGGCCGACTGGCATCAGTACAAAGGACTTTTCTAGAAAACCCTGAGAGAAAAATCAACTCGGTCAATGGTTGACTGATTCAGTAGATTGTCATGTACGAAGAAGACCAGTATCTCGCGTCAGCTAAGTGGCTCCGGTTGAGTGCGACGTAGCCGAAAATTTCCCGACTAAAAATTTTCCGGACTACTCTAGTTTTGCTGTTTATAAAAAAACCGCCAATTTTGTGTAATGTTAAATTCCATTTTTGTTTTCTTTCAGCGAATAACAACTGCGAACGTTAATTTGACTACAAAATTAGCTTTAATTGCTGTTCTCTCCTTTTTGTGTAGTAAATTGTTTTTTCATTTCGTACGTTTCATTTATCTTTCAAGAAAATATGTGTGTAAATTAAATGTGAGAACAAAGGAAGGAGTGATTAATAGATGAGACGGCTAATCCAGTTACACTGTTAAATTTATTGATAATCCTTGTAAATGTAAGTAAGGAAAGCTCATTATCCATATTACGCACTTTCAAATTTGTTTCCTCACTTTTCTCAAACGACTAAATTAATTTCAGTTGATTTTAGAGTAATTTAAACTTTAAGCTAAATAGGTTACAAAACGAGAGCGCCATTGCAAGGCCTCCATTTCTCGATATTTTTAGACGATTTTATGTGAAGTGGCTACTGCAGAACGCTAAAATTTTTACAGGGGGTATCAAATAAATAGTATTGCTGTGACAACAAGTCTGAAGTCTGAAGTCTGAAGTCTGAAGTCTGAAGTCTGAAGTCTGAAGTCTGAAGTCTGAAGTCTGAAGTCTGAAGTCTGAAGTCTGAAGTCTGAAGACTAAAGTCTGAAGTCTGAAGTCTGAAGTCTGAAGTCTGAAGTCTGAAGTCTGAAGTCTAAGGTCTGAAGTTTAAAGTCTGAAGTCTAAAGTCTAAAGTCTGAAGTCTGTAGTTAAAGACTAAAGACTGAAGTCTAAAGTGCAAAGTCTGAAGTCCGAAGTCTGAAGTTTGAAGACTGAAAGCTGAAATTTAAAGAGTGAAGTCTGAAGTCTGAAGTCTAAAGTTTGAAGTCTGTAGTTAAAGACTAAAGACTGAAGTCTAATGTCTAAAGTCTAAAGTCGGAAGTCGGAAGTCTGAAGTCTGAAGTTTGAAGACTGAAGACTGAAGTCTGAAGTCTAAAGTCTGAAATATGAAGTATGAAGTCTGAGTCTGAATACTGAAGTCAGTAAAAGACTGAAGTCTGAATACAGTCAGAAAATTGAAGCCTGAAGTCTGAAGTCAGTTGAAGACTGAAGTCTGAAAACAGTCAGAAGATTGAAGCCTGAAGTCTGAAGTCAGAAGGCTGAAGTGTAAAGTCTGAAATCTTAAGTCTGCAGTCTGAATTGTAAAGTTTGAGATCTGATGTCTTACGTCTGAACACTAAATTCTGAAGATTGAAAAACTGTAGTCTGAAGTTTAAAGTTCAAAGTAAGTAGAAAACTGCAGTTTGAAGATTGAAAGACTGTAGTCTGAAGTCTGAAGTCTAAAGTCTGATGTCTGAAGTCTGAAGTCTGAAGTCTGAAGTCAGAAGTGTGAAGTCTAAAGTCTGAAGTCTGAAGACTAAAGTCTGAAATCTAAAGTCTGAAGTCTGAAGTCTGAAGTCTGAAGTCTAAAGTCTGAAGTCTGTAGTTAAAGACTAAAGACTGAAGTCTAGGGTCTAAAGTCGGAAGTCTGAAGTCTGAAGTCTGAAGTCTGAAATATGAAGTATGAAGTCTGAGTCTGAATACTGAAGTCAGTAGAAGACTGAAGTCTGAATACAGTCAGAAAATTAAAGCCTGAAGTCTGAAGTCAGAAGTCTGAAGTGTGAAGTCTGAAATCTAAAGTTTTAAGGTTTAAGTCTAAAGTTTGAGTTATAAAGTTTAGGATCTGATGGCTTACGTCTAAATACTAAAGTCTGAAAATTGAAAGACTGTAGTCTGGAGTTTGAAGTCTAAAGTCAGTTGAAGAATAAAGTCTGAAAACAGTCAGAAGATTGAAGCCTGAAATCTGAAGTCAGAAGGCTGAAGTGTAAAGTCTGAAATCTAAAGTTTTAAGGCTTAAGTCTGAAGTCTGAATTGTAAAGTTTGGGATCTGATGGCTTACGTCTAAATACTGAAGTCTGAAGATTGAAAGACTGTAGTCTGAAGTTTGAAGTCTAAAGTCAGTTGAAGACTGAAGTCTGAAAACAGTCAGAAGATTGAAGCCTGAAGTCTGAAGTCAGAAGACTGAAGTGTAAAGTCTGAAATCTAAATTCTTAAGTCCTAAATCTTAAGTCTGCAGTCTGAATTGTAAAGTTTGAGATCCGATGTCGTACGTCTAAACACTGAAGTCTGAAGATTGAAAGACTGTAGTCTGAAGTTTAAAGTTTAAAGTCAGTAGAAAACTGCAGTCTGAAGATTGAAAGACTGTAGTCTGAAGTTTGAAGTCTAAAGTCAGTTGAAGACTGAAGTCTGAAAACAGTCAGAAGATTAAAGCCTGAAGTCTGAAGTCAGAAGGCTGAAGTGTAAAGTCTGAAATCTAAATTCTTAAGTCCTAAATCTTAAGTCTGCAGTCTAAATTGTAAAGTGTGAGATCCGACGTCGTTCGTCTGAACACTGAAGTCTGAAGATTGAAAGACTGAAGTCTGAAGTTTAAAGTCTAAAGTCAGTAGAAAACTGCAGTCTGAAGGCAGTCAGAATATTCAAGCCTGAAGTCTGAAGTCAAAAAACTGAAGCCAGGTATCTAAAATCTGAAGTCAGAAGACTGAAATTTATAGTAAAATTCTTATTAATAAAGACACTAAGTTGAGGGTGGCATGACGATTCCAGGTTATTGCTATTTCAGCTCCTTACAGGTAAAAATCAAAATCGCGCTTTGCTGTCATTGTGTGAGTGTCTCAACTTTTAGTAAAAGCAGAATGAGGAAAATAATTATGTCTAGAAACTCAAATACGAGATTCACACATGAAAAAATATATAAAGTGCCTACCCACTTATACCCAGTCGCCTGGGACAACAACACGCCTGAACCGAACAAGTGACATTATCGAACGTAAACCAAACTTTACATTTTCGATTTTTTGCACTAAGGCAGTTTTAAAAATTGCCCTACTCATTACTTACTAATGCACTACGTTTGCATTAAATTAAAGCGAGATTAACAAAATTTGCAAGTACTTTAGTAGAGATACATTATCGATCGGGTCGAATTTGTCGTCAATTTTAATTTGAGCTAAATTTTTTATGGGGATGTCGCCTAAAGTATTTTTGATGTAGTTTGATTAAAAGACTTTTATCGGTAGTACGCGTCGTAGTCGCGCTAAAAAGCTGTTAAAGTAAGCGATAGACCGACACATAATTACTCAAAAGCTTGAAAAAATCACTGATGGTGGTGAATACCTTTTATATTCCCTCACAGAATAGTATAGGATTTATGCTCGTCATTAGTAAAAAAGGGAGACAATTTTTCTCAATTTAAATTCATGAAAGACTATCCTTAGTGGGCTGTTAATAGGAAAAGCTGTTAATATTAACGCTCGCATTTATTTATGTTGAGGTGCTCTATAGAGGTTCGAGTCGACTCACTTTTTCCAAAAGCGCTATTGGGCATCAACTCACTGTTGAGGCTCAACTCGAGAATTCTGCTAATTTGTCTTTCAGTATTGTTGAAACGTCCCCAATAAACACAGTTACGTAGTATATTATACGTATAAAATTTTCAGATCCCTAACGTTACTAATTGGTATATTTTGTTTCAGTTAAAAAACGGAACTGATTTCGCGCTTAATAACGTAGTTTTAGATCGTTTTTTTCGGTTTTTATCCGGTATAAAAATACTACAAATAAACGTATATATTCGGTAAAAAAGGGGTAGTTAACAAAGTTTGTATGAGCCAGTTTTAATGACTCAGTAAGAATCGATTTGAAGGTCGATTTGTTATTCTTGAGAAAGATGCAGTTAACGTGGTTTACTGGCGAGTGGTCTGGCGGATTCTTAAGTACATAGGTGAGTACGAAGGTGTACTCTATGAGTAGCGCCATCTACCTGTACCTGTTGTGTTTTATTTACACTTTGTAAAATACGTATTAAAAGTATACTAATTGAATACGTCTAAAAAAATACAAGATAATATTACAATCTGTACACCCTGTATAAATTCATAAAAATATTTAACTAAACTGCCGGCGTTTTCTGAAACCTACATCTAGTAAATACGTTATAAAAATACCTTGGCCATTTAGGAAGTTCTTAAGGGCCCCATAAACCGCCTTATGTCAGCGATGCGTCCGAACAAAAATAAAATAGTCGACAAACGAGAGTAATTCATTTGCTAAACTGTAGAAAAACTTTTAGCTAATTTGGTAATTTGTTATGTATTCTACTTAACTGAAGGTACTCCAATTAAAACTTCATCCTAGTCGTGTTTTTCTAGCGAAAAAAACATTTAGATTTAAGAGTTGCGTTTTGAGTTCACAATCGAGTTATTGCGTTTTGCACGAAGGACTTTCCTACTTTTAATTCGGTGCCAAAAATTTACCAAAACTAACTTTAATTCGTTGCAACACCCAAAATTATTCCAGTCGTTTATCAACGCGAGAAGAGCGCACGTTTGAGTAAGTGTAAAAAATTCTTATCGACCGCTTCGTGGATATTAATTTCGAACATTTTCTTCACCCCGAACGAAATTAGAAAACCTTTAATATACAAATGCAAATTTGAATACGTTATGGTTATTTAATTAGACCTCTCAAAAACGAATTCAAAACAATTTTCAGTATACTAAAATAATAAACGCAGTAGGCTGAATTAATTTTCGAGTCTACTCTTAATTAGAATGCACATTAGCATACGACTCCAAAGCAATTTTTTTAACCGAGCCATCTTGCCTTGACACATCCTGATGAATTTTCCAGACACTCGGAACCATCTCTCCTCAAAAAGGGTTTAATAACTAAAATATTCCTATTCCAAAGTCACATTTTACCACAAATTTATTTTCTCTTTAACTACACGACCCTCCAACACTTGGTGCCGCGCAATGCGCCATGTTTAAATTTTGGGTTTGTCACTTAATTTTTTATAAAAATGTTTTATTTCAATTGATGTTTGCGAGAGTTTGGTTTGTGTGGCGCGCTGATCAAAAAAGTTGTTGTCATCGACACGGTCCTGTAACCGCCATCATCGCTGCTCTCAAAGGGGCGTTAAAAACGCCACTTTGTTGGATTTTCTTGTTTTTTTATACAATGTGTCTCACGGGACGTGGGGATAACAAAGCTGTAGTTCTTAGTGGAGATAGAAAACTAGTTAAGTGGACAAAGTAGTGCACTTTTGAGGGGCTTTATTGTGGCGCCTTAAAAAACAATTGAATGTGGGGTAAATCAGAAACTATTTAGAAAAGGAAAAACACAAAATGGCCTATGTACATCATCGACTACAGAATGTAGAATTTACGTATAGACCTACTTCGAATTCGGTACAATTGTGAATTTCCGCCACTTTAAGACGTAAACGAAAGTCTTTCTCTAGTAATAATACGTATGATGGATAAAATGTAAAATGAAAGAAAATTCCGATCGTCTGTCTGTTAAAAGTGGCAGCTTTAACTTGGGGAGGCTCGAGAAAGCTGGGTTTTGGCTTTTTTAGGTTTCTTGCTTATAACTCAAAAACTACGCTTTTTATAAGAGCAGTTTTTTTATACAAAAATAAATTACATTAAATTTTCTACAAATTACATCTTTTAAGTTTTTTTCTCAAGTCAACAAATTAGGCGGTAGAGCGCGTTGCGCGTTACAGTTAAAGAACTTCCAAAATCGGCCAATATATTTTTATACCGCTCATAACTTGAAAACTACACTCTTTATGAGAAAAATGTAACTATATAAAAATACACTACATCAGATTTCCTAAAAATTACATTCCTAGGGTTTTTTTCCTCAAACGAGAGGTTTAGGCTCTACAGGGCGTTAAAATTTGACAAAAAAACCAAAATCGGCCAAAGAAACTGTTTTTCTTGTTAATTGCTAATAACTCAAAAACTAACCTTTAATAAATAATGTTTTTATACAAAAACAACGAACATTCAATTTCCTACAAGTTATGTATATTAGATTTTTGTCGTCAAATGAACAGTTTAGGCGCTAGGGAGCATTGAAGTATGTAAAGGTGGTTTTGGGGAAAAACTAAACATGAACAATTTTTATACTAAAAAATTAAATTTTTTGGGTCGATTTTAGAATTATTATTTTAGTGTCGTTTTATGTTCCGCCTTCGTGGTGGTAAACGTCTATGAAGTGAGCGAACGAGAGACGATAATACACGGAAATACTCGAGAAGGTTGTATTTTTTCTTATAGGTTTTTTGCTTATAACTTGAAAACTACGCACTTTATCAAAAAGTTTTTCTATAAAAAAATAATTTACTTTAAATTTCCTACAAATTAAACCTCCTACGTTTTTTTCTTTAAGTGGACCGTTTAGGTGTGAGCCCGCGTTAAAGTTAAAAAAAATTGTTCCTATGTAAAAATCAAGTAATAAATTCATTTTTCTACAAATTTTGCTCTGAAATTTTTTTTCTCTACCGCCTCAACTGTTTGCTAAACGAAAAAAATGTTAGAAACCTAATTTATAAAAAATTGAATTTACTTTGCTTTTGTGCACCAAGCTTTTTCTCCAAACCGCGTAGTTTTGGAGTTGTGAATGATAAAAAAATTGTAGGCCTATTTTTGAAGATTTTTTAACTTTAACGCGCGTTAACTCCTAAATCGTTGTCATGAGGTAAAAAGCTTAAGAGATATCATCTGTAGGAAATTTAATTTACTATATTTTTTTATAAAAAACTTTTCTCATAAAGTGCGTAGTTTTCGAGTTATAAACAAAAACAAAAAAGAGCCAAAATCCACCCTTCTCGAGCCCTCCCACTTTTAAAATGCAGACGGTCAGTTTTATTACTCATTTGTAAAATTCTTTCGTCCTGAATAGTTAAAAATTTTGTACTTTACGGCTTAGTAAAGTGTTCGCTGACTCCCGGACTATAATAAACTTTCAATCGAAAGCCCATCAATTTCGCAATTTTATATTTTTAACAAAATGTGCCGTGGAATGCATTTCCCTCATTGGACTCTTTTGGAATTATTCGGAATAAATTCAATTTCTTTTTAAAACGTAATTTTTAAGCCTTTACAACCGCAAATTCAATCGTTACACTGGTTTAAAACCACCATTTCGGCAAAACCCGATAATCTTTAGCTCTACAACGCTCGAAAACTAAGTTAGCAAAGGTTTCATCATTTAATAAACTGTAAAGGCGAGAAATTCGTTTAAAAGTACGATTAAAATCGATAAAAGATAGATGGGAAATTATCTACGAAATATTAGCCTTACCGAATATAATATATATCTGCTATTCTGTATTTTCGTTTGAGAAAATCGTTTTGATAAGTTTAAATTGTTTTTGTTTGAAGTCTCAAATTTTATTGGATTTGGCAATGCGGGAAAAAATATTTCTCTCGTGGCATTACGTCTCTAAATTGCTGGATTTATATTTCTTTTGATTATTTCTACGTAAATATTTCAGTTTTTACAGCGACAAAAACGAATTAATTGATAAGCTACTACCGCCTATAAAAAGGCAGGACATTTTTCAACGTGTGTGTGTGTGGGTGAGGCGATTTATTAATTTGGAAAAACGCGAAACCTCGTTTTGTTAACGCGTTCGAGCTATAAAAAACAAAAAATTAGCTCAACGCTAATTAACTTTCTAATTTATTATTTCACTTTAGTTACAAGTATTCTGTAAAATTAATAGGGCAATTCGTTGTCACTACGAATAATATCGTAAATTACGTCATCAATCAAATTAGTTTACTTGCTCAATTTAATTTGATCGCAATACAACTTCATTTTTTGCAAAGATTATTAAACGCCGCAATTTTTCAAAATTCAAAACGAAGTTTAGATAACGCGATAACGGTATAAGTTGCGTGGGCTTGTGAGAAGACGCTTCCCGCTTCTAAGCGCAAAAATACTCGTCTCGCTTTTCTTCTTGGGCGAGGAACCTTCATCTCGTCAAGATTACGCAAGAAAATCGATTGAAAGAAAGAAAAAGAATTAGCAAAAGGGTACTAAAATGAAAAACAACATAAATCGATACCCTAATGATACTGTCGTAATAGCGGACAACATCTTTGACTTACGAAATCCATTACGGCATATCAATGAAGTGACTAACGATTAAGAACTCGTGGTTAATTTCAAGAAAACAAAAGAGTGTACGACAGGGCCAATAATCCGACAAAGTGATGTAGCACAAAATAGACATTTCGAAAATTTAGTAAAAAAAACAGTATAAGTATAAGAAAAAATAAAGTTGACACTAACAGACTAATAACAAATCAACTAATCCAAATTGTGACTACGGATTCGAAAGCAGATTAAAAAGTTACCTGAAAATGATTTTACAGAATTTAAAAAGATTGACAAATAAAAAAGTTATAGCTAAAAAAAGAAAATTAAAATTTTCGTTTTTTTCAGTTTTCGCGGAAACGCGTATATTTATTCAAAAAAACTATTTTTGATTATTTGTCAGCACCAATTTTAGCAACTTTGCCGAATTTAAACTTACGATCTAGCTCTTCAAATAAGCGAGATCCCCATGCCACCCACTCCTATGCGCTCTATGACATCATAGTAAGTGCACATTTTATTAATTACGACTTTCTTGGAAATCTTTCTATTACAAAATAGTATAGTAAAGTTGCAATTCGCCCCTTCGTGATTTTTCTTTTTGGTCGTTTTAAAGAAATGAGTGGGCCGCCTCTACCGGCACACTTCGACGACCCAACTGTTACTTTTACCATCGATACAACTTCGATAACTAATCTATTTTAACGAGCGTACAACATCGGTGGCAATCTAAAACACCTTCGGAGCATTATTTTAACATCAGCGAAGGCTGGGAAATATTTTCTTTCATCGTCTAACCAAGTGATAGTATTTCCATATTTATTTTTCCCTCATTTGCAGTTTAAAATTCATTCTCTCCAATAAAATTTTCAATTTACTCATTAACGTACCGTACAGAATTAGTACGCATCAGTATGGTTACATCGCCCCCCTCAAAAACAAATCAATTTAAAGATTTGAAATTTTTCATTTTTTCCCCTTCCTGTCTTTTCAAAAGAGCGCCGTCGATCTTGGTTCAAGATTTAAATTTTTGATAGGTAGCGAGCTTTTGTCTCAACAAAACGGCCTAGGCACCTAAGGACCCGTTTAAGATTTCCAATTTACTTAGAAGGACCAGAGTTGTTAGTTTAAAAAATAACTATAATTGAGGTTTGTGAATTGGAGCTCATATCTCACTTTAATGTCAAGATATTATTGTTACCGAGTGCTAATTTATCCCCGCTGTCTCATAAAGTCACTTAAACTATTTAGATTTACAAAACGTTCTCTTTGTTCTTTAGTAAAATTTCACTTCCAACTTTTTTACTACTTGCCTAATGCTAAAGCTCCATGTTGTGCCAAGTTTTTGTCCAACTTTTAGTAACATCGGCTGAAAGGCTGTCTACGCTCAGGATATCTGATATGAATCATAATAAAAACACAACATGTTTCACGTTACCCGTTTATTTGTTCCACGTATTCAATTAATTTACCTTAAACTCGTTATTAGTTTGTTTATCGTCGCCACGACAACGAGATGAAACAATCGAACTGGTTAATTGATAAACAAATGCAAAACCACACGTAGGAGAAAAGGGGCGAGTTGTGAAGAAAGCGTATACTTGGATTTTATAAATATTTAAAAAGTGGCAATGTGTCATCACAGAACTATTTCATTTACTTGTCGCAAAAAGTTTATATTGGCGTTTTCGACCTATTGTACAGGGTGGGCAAATATCTCGGTGGTTGTGAACTTACAGAAAAAGATATAAGCACATTTTTCTAGACTGTTTTTTAATAGCAATTATATGAACCCAGAGGATTTTTAATATCTTCGTTAGTTTCCGGTTTATAGCACAAAGTTGTATTTTTTTAACAGCAACCATGGTTGTAAGTGACATATTTGAATAGCGTTTTTTATCCTCTTTTCAAAGATATATAACATGTAGGGTCCATTATTTAAAGTAAAGAAATAAAAAATAAAAAATAAAAATTTAACAAAAATAAAAAAATAATAAATATATAATATTACATATTATTGAAAAGAGGATGAAAAATTTAATTCAAATATGTTACATCCAAATATGGTTTGCATATAAAAAACACAGCTTTGTGTTCTAAACCTGAAAATAACGAAGATATTGAAAATTCCTTCGGTTCATTTGATTGTCATTAAAAAAGTCCCTGAAGAACGTGCTAATATTTTTTCTGTAACTTCACAACAACCGATACATCGACATTTAGCAAAAAATCTAACTTTGGTTTGAACGTCCAAAACAAAAGAAGATCGCGAATTCCGATGTTTGTCATCGAGTTCCTCTCAAAAAAAGAGAGCGAAGATGCTCCATCCATTTTTCCAGATTTCTTCTAGTTTTCGATTTATCCAAAAGAACCATCGAATTTGGCCCACCCTGTACTTAGTATTTACGGTGCAAGTTACAAGTTTTTTCGAATATAAAAACGTGAGTAAACTACGAATTTGGAAAAAAATGGAAAAAATTTTAATCAAATCCTTTTTATTACTATTTTTTATCCACTTGTTTGATTTAGATGAAAATGCTAATTTTTTACATTTTACTTTGTAACTCCATTGTTATTATAAAGCGATGAGTATTTAGGGTTGCCAAATATTACGTTCCTTATACAATTTGAAATTTAACGTTGTTTTGAGGTTATAATTTCGCGATTTTTCCCAACTACCATTATTTTCAATTAATCACCGTAAATTTCTAATGGAGTTCTCGGCTTATTGAAAATAATTACGTAATTAAGTGAAAAGCCTCGTTAAAAATGGCAAAGGGTTTATTACTATTCTGAAAGAAAACTGCCTAATTCGTAATCAACTTCAATTTTGCTTTAATTTGGCTTTTACCTCAAAGGTGTATTGGAGTTAATTTTCAATCAAAACTGTTTTAATGAGTATTCCGAAGCAACTTTATATTTTAATTGGAACGGATTTAGGCTAGATAAATTCAAGTACTAGGTGGTTCAGAAGTGGGAATAGTGTGAATAACTAAAGTTGAAAAAAATAAAACTGTCGCACAAGTCGACGAGCAGGGCTTTAAAAATCGATATTTCTGACTGAATAGTTTGAAAACTGAAATTGGGGCTTTTGGACAAAGCAAGCTTATTTTAAGTGTCAATCAGGCCTATTCTGTATCATCCCCTCTAAAATAGTGAGCAACTTTAACGTTTAAAGTAACGTTCTATCCTTTTTATTTAGCTGAGATAGAACGGGATAGAGCGCTACTTTAAACGTTAAAGTGGGCCACTATTTTAGAGGTTATGTTGCAGAACAGCCTGATTAAGAGATGTGGGAAGAATAGCTCTAAAAAAAGAACTAATTCATAGTTTTAGGATTTCTAAACTGGATTTAGGTTTAGGTCAAAACTAACTCTAGATGAAGGTATGGAAGTATTTGCTTAAGTGAGGGTTCTAGCTAGAAACCCTAGCTAGAAAATTCTAGGCTTCGGCTAGAAACCTAGCCAAAGTCTTAGGTCTTAGTATTGGTTGGTGTATGTTGAAGTCAAGGCTTATGTTGAAGCTTAGATCTAGACCAAGCTGGAAGTCTGGGTCTAGGTGAAAGTCTAAGTTTTTGGTTTAAGTTTAGGCGTGGGCTTGAACCTAGACAAAGTTCTTAATCAATGTTTGTTCTGGGCTAGGTCAGTGTCTAGCCGTACGTTGAGGCTTAAAAGACCTAGACCAAGCTCTTGGTTCTGGTCAAGGTCTAGATGATAGTCTAGGTCTAGGCTAAAGCTTAAGGCCAAGACTAACCCAAGAAGAAGAAGAAGATCTAAAGGCCTTTGCTTAGGTTAGAGTCAAAGTTATATGTGTAGTTTACTACACTATATGTATAGTATTGGTTTGGTCTATGTAGTACTCTAGGCTTACGTTGAAGCTTCGATCTAGACCAAGTTCTAAGTCAGGGTCTAAGGGAAAGTCAACGTTTTTTGCTTGGGTTTGAACCTAGACAAAGTCCTTAGTTTTGGTTTGTTCTAGGCCGAGGTCATTGTCTAGACATAGGGCGAGACTTACCAGAACTAGACCAATATCTTCGTTCTTGGTCTAGGTTTAGATTATAGATGATAGTCTAGGTCTAAGCTAAGACTAACTCTAAATGAAGGTGTAGAGGCCTTTGCTTAGGTTAGGGCTTCTAACTAGTCGAAGCTCTAGGTCTTAGAATTGCCTTGATCTATGTCGTACTCTAGGCTTAGGTTGAAGCTTAGATCTAAACCAAGCTGTAAGTCTGGGTCTAAGTAAAAGTCTAAGTTTTTTGCTTAAGTTTAAGCTTGGGTTCGAACCTAGACAAAGTCATTAGTCTTGGTTTGTTCTACGCTTAGGTCATTGTCTAAACATTGGTTAAGGTTTAACAGATCTAGACCAATATCTTCGTTGTTGGTCTAGGTCTAGGTGATAGTCTTAGTCTATGATAAGGCTTAGATCGAGGCTAACTGTAAATGAAGGTCTAGAGGTCTTTGCTTAGGCTAGCGATTAAAGCTAGTCGAAACTCTAAGTCTTAGTTTTGGTTTGGTATATGTCGCGGTCTAGGCTTAGGTTGAACCTTAGTTGTAGATAGCGCTCTAAGTCTGGATTCAAGTCTAGATGATGATCTTTTTCCACAGCTCTCAGGTTATACAGCATTACTTGATCACCTTATGAATACGAATAAAACCTAGGTATATGTCATAGTCTTGACATAGGTTGAGGATTAGCCAGATCCTTAGTTTTAGTCTATGTCTATATGATACTGTAGGTCTAGAATAAGACTTAAGTCAAGACTAACTCTAGATGAAGATTAGGTTAGAGCTTAAAGCTAGTCGAAGCCCTAGGTCTTAGTCTTGGTTTGGTCTAGGTTTAGTCTGGCTTATATCTAGAACAAAATCTAAGTCTCGGTCTATGTCTAGACACTTGTCTCTTCCCACAGCTCTCAAATTTTACAGTATTATTTGGTTACCTTATAAATATGAGTGAAAACCACTTTAGTTCGTATAAGTTCGGCTAATTCTACCAATCACTTTTCGCAAATTTCCAACAAAGGTAATCCAACTATTTCAGTTTTAAAACAATCAAACAGAATAGTTTACAAGTTGAACATATAAATTTTAGTATTAACTCAATTATTGAGCATTTCAATAAATTTCTAGTAGACGGAGTAGACCCTTTTGAGTTTACGTTTCAATACAGCCATTTCAATATACTTTTTTATTTTTACACAATTTGTAACAGCGTGTCGAGCACTAGCGCTTAAAAAACTGTCCCTTTTATTAATCGATTTTCTTTATTCTAATTTTAGGATATTAATTGTATTTTTATAGCGGGCGCGCTTATTTTTAGTTTAGTCAATTAAAAAAACATTTTCGTCGAATAAATTCTTTGTGTACCTACTCAAAATACAATGTACGTTTATAATTTAAAATTTATACTTTTTAGACCTTTTTTCAGCTAAACTTTGCCCAAGTTGGCGGGCGGTTAAGATCTTCTCGAACAACATACTAAAAGTCCCCAAAAGTCTCATCAGTTTGTTACTATTTTTATGGTTACAGAAGCGCGAACGTGCACACGGATTGGTGAAACTCTAGGTACAGTACTGAGAGAACCCAGTGAGCATGGGCACTGGGTCCTCTGCGTTCAGACAACCATAAGTTTCACAAAGCTTTTGACAAATGAAAATTTTAAATATTTAAGTCAAGCCCTTTTCAGTGAATAATTAAACTGTTAAGGACGCTCGGATAATTTGCCAGAACCTGAGAACGGCTTTCTGAGGTAGTGTGGTCCCAAAAAAATATAGACGTCTACGTGGGACTTAATATGTTAGTTGTTTAAAGAGCTATTGGGTCGATATACGAATTTTAATCGGCAAGCCAACCTGCTCAAGATATTATTAATTAGTTTTTGTCTCAAAAAAGTTACATAACGTAATCAGTTGGCATTCGTGTTTTATTTAGCGTGCGAGCAGGTATCAATTTTATGTCGCGAGAGTTTTCCAATAGTTTTCCACTCAATTCTAGAACTTTTTTTGTCAAAAAATGTTATGATTGGAAAGGGTTTGGTTTGGGGAAAGAGCGACTACCTACATTTAAGGCCAAAATTTGGTTATTATTAAACTAAATTAACCTTTTACGAGCTCAAATTTTAAACCTACGCTACACGTCCATAGAGAAATTTCATGACTTTCTGATAGATTGCCTCGTCGTATACCTGAATGTATTTAAAATTTAAATTTTAGATGTAACCTAATTTCTTGTTGTAGTTATAAGGTAAATCATTTTTATACGGAAATGTACTTTTTGATACATTTTGGATAAGAAAATATTTTCTTAAAATAAAATGAGGTTATGTAATCATTATTATGGTTTTTAAGGTTCAGAAAATGTACGTACGGAAAATATTGTAAAAATACAATTTTCTTTACTTACTTAAAACAAAACTTTTGTTACAACGTGTAATAGTATAAGATTTGAATAATTAAAAACACGAACCACATTTTCCGTGATAATTTATGGAGTTGAAAAAGCATTTTGCTATATTTTACGTTTTAAAATATTATTGTTACGTGCATGTATCGTTATAAAGTGCTATTGCGGAATATTTATGTAATAAGAAAACACATAACAATTTCTGAATTTTCTCTTTGAATATTTTGGGAGGGCAAGTACCTACTTACAGTGGTAGAGACACATTCGGATGTGGAACGCTCAAAATGCAAAACTCCCCGTTTATATGAAACTAAAATTCACGAAGTTGCATTTTTCACTCCCTCTCCTTATCACCCATGACGTTAGCGTAATTTTACTTTACTGTAGTAGGGAAAACATCAGCTTTTCGCGGAAACCTACGTGTTGGGACTATTTAAGCTCGTAACTTTCTTTTTTGGGATATACATGTGTAAGTCGACGCTCTAGCACTCGAACGGTATAAGAAAAACAATTTTAATTGATTATACGAACCCTTGACGACACGAGAACGAAACCGCAAGACCAAAATCGAAGCGGGGGGATCTTGGTGTGGTCTCCAATTCATAATGTAGTGTATACGTATTTTATGGAAAAACAGGGTACGCTTTTTTGGCAAGATTGGCAGCGCTTTTCACTTTTTTCCTAGAAATTCTGCAAGACAAATGTGTAGTTGCGGAGTATTGCCTGGTTGCTTTATGAGATACGCGATTCAAGTTTTAAAACTAAAAATGAATAAAAGTAACAAAAAAATGAAAAACGGCAGCTATGGGCGTCTTTGCTAATTTATTTCAAATAAACAAACGCTGATACCAAATAAAACAATTTAGGCTAATTAGATCGGTAACATTAACATTAAATAACAGTAAAACTGTAGGCTGAAAATTCACAAATTAACGCCTACGAACTGTTTACTCGGCTTTGATTTTTATCGAGTTTTCGTGGTTATTTTAATTTTCAGTCAGTCACACTTGAGACGTCCGTATCTCGAGCAGCTTCAATGCAGTGTCACACGAGCGTGTACTTGCCGTACGCAGAATTTTATGGAGAAACAAAATTTACGAGAAAAAGTGGAGGTTGACATTACAAAAAATTGTGACGTCACGGGGAATAAGGATAGAGCTAAATTTGAAAATAATATGCGCTTGCATGCCATTTATTGACGTGTCCGAAGTCCGAAGATTTTGTATTTAGGGCGGCCTACGATGGGTGTTCGCACTGTATAATAAAATTGTAGAAAACGAAGTTTTCTATTGTATAAACAAAAAGTGAACAAATTTTAGATAAATAAAAATTTTGCAGCAAGAAAAACAAACTCAAAGGCGTATAAATCGTGGAAATTTCTCTAAAACAAAAATTAAAAAAGTTTTGTAATAAAAAAATTTTATTTTTTCCGAAATAACAAATGGAAATAACTTTTCCGCCTTTTAAAGTAAATAATTGTGACGCGAATTTCCAATAGGCAAGATTAATCTGTTGGGATTTTTTAAAACAATGTAAAAAGAGTGTCTGAATAAATAAAAAAGAGAATTTGATTAAATTAAATGAAAATTTAAAAAATCAAAACGAATCGTACGTATTCTACGTTTTATTGCTGAAAATTTATGCAAATTTTCCGTAAGTTCGGTTATCTTTAACGGTAGCAACCTGCAAATTACGACAAGCTCCACGATAACATATTGCTCGGTTTAAATTTTACATCGTGGGATAAACTCCGATTAACTGTTGTAATAAATCCACATCGGCGTACAATAGACATAATCATAACTAGAAGAACATATCGTAACACACTCATTTTTATATATCGCACTTACTTTCGTTAAATTTAAAAGAAAATTACAGAGGGAACATGCATAAAATTCAACTCTACCTGTAAAATTATAATATCTAGTGTGATTAAAAGCTGTGGCGGTAAAGTAAGTGTTCATGATTCATAATATAATCGACGTTCGCAGAGCGTGCACGATACTGCTTACCGGAGCGCGTTACGACTCCGGTTTCAACCACAGCACAGTCCGGAGATCGATTCCTGCTTCGGCGCTCTTAGATCTAACTCCGGATAACACGTGCTCGTTCAACTAGCGTGTTACAGTCACTGACCAAATAATACCGAACGAGCCTGAAACCCGAGGGAAAAAAAACCTCGGTTGCGAAGTTTCTAAAACTGGGCGAAATTGGCGCGCATTCGTGTAGATGAATAATGATAACGAATCCACAAATTTACAAGGGCTATTATTTCATTTCTGACCTTCATTAGTTTCGAGGCCCGTTTCTAATGGCACTAAAAGTAATCTTTGACACACTTGCATTAATTATCGGGCTCGCAAATTAAATTTTTTTCGACCCCAAACAAACATCTGTCTTTCGAAACGTTTTTCAAGACGAAAACAAATTTTAGTCGAGAAGTTGGCAACTTATAATTGCCAATACATATTATTTACTATTTACAATCGTTTTCTGTGGAAAACGATAAAATCGAACAGCACTTGATTCGATTTACAGACGCTTTTGTAGTGTAGAAGGTGTTGAGAGATTGTGGACGGAAGACGGAAGCAAAACAAAAGTTCGGCATTGTTTGACTTTTGTTTATTAGCTTGTCGTATAAAGTATATAGATACAGTGTCTCCAAAAAGTTCTATTATGACGACGTATAGGTAAGAGAAAAACAAGTCAATAAATTAATAAATCGTTACTTTGTAAACCGAGCGTGGGCTAAAAAGTAGTTTGGAGGTAGGGTAGTTGAGTCAAAATATATTTGCCCCACGTTGGGCGCCAAATGTAACTCTTAACTTACGTTAAGTAAGTAAAAGAAGCCGAGAAATAATATTGGCTTCTCTTCTCCTCAAATGACTTCAAGATTAACGGACGCTCTACTCTCTCTACTGCGTCTCATTAAAGAATCACAGCCAAGCGAGAACTCCGAAAAAACAACTACGAAACACCACCACGAAAAGTGAAGACCAATGAGGAAGGCTCTCAGTAAAAAAAAATCATAACAGAACAGTTGCCACAAAGGACTAAGATTGATGCTGAAGATTAGAATCTACGGCAGTTTACTAAAAACCACCCCGAAAAGCTACTGACACGCCAATCTTTCGATGAGAATGGCAAATCGTGAAAATAAAAGAGAAAGTTTCCTAGCAGATTAACATTTGGCAAAAACAATGGGATGACTAAATGCGCTCTTAAATGGGTAATACAGGGATATTAATTTTATGACGATGGGACGATGATTAAGAGCGGGGCTAATAAATAATCAATAAAATGGGGAGGAAAAAATTAACAAGAGTCTGGGACGTAATTGAAATTGAAAAAGAGGAAAGATTTATTTAAGACGGGAATTTCAAAAAGGTTCACTTTAAATTTACGGCAGCTTAGCTACCGCACAGAAATCAAATTTTACTCACCATATGTTGAAAGGGATAATATACATGGTGGAAACTTAAATCTTGATTATAGGATTTAACATGAGAAAACAAACTTCTGTAAATATTGGTTCCCCGAACTATTTTACAGCAAAATACTAAATAAAAAGTTTCTTCTGATACAGTTATAAGATTTTAAATTGATTCAGCCGTTTTCGAGAAAATGAAAGAAAATTATTCAGTTAATAACTGTTTCTCGCGTTAAGGTACGGACAGAGTGCAGGCCGATTCAGATTCAGATTCAGATTCAGAAAATCGGAGCGAGAATTCAACTGTGTTGTTCAATGGGAGTGGACATAGTTGAAGCAGGAAACTGAATAAGCGCGCAGGTGTCCGAGTCAGATACTTTACCGGAATGAATTATTCATTCTGGTTTCCGATTCAGTTTGAAATCGGCGTACACATAGTGTAGTTTAAAAATGAATGCAGAAGCACAAATTGCAAAAGTGTTACTAAAGTCCCAGATTTGGGACAAATATTCAAAAAATCGTCCTCTATCCTTTTTTAATTGGGGAAAAGGTGATGATATTCACCAAATTTATATCGTAATTGGTTAATTTCATGAAGTTCTACTTTTCTTTAATTTTAATTCAACATTTTCAGTCGCAACTAATAAAAATACTATGTGTTCAGATGGCTCCATGATTGTAACCAACTTTTAGCCAATATTTACAGATAAATGACTCGGAAAAACGCTTCCACTATAACCACCACATGCTAATCTGATTCCGACACAGCATGCGCCGACTTTCTGAATCGGAATCTGCATCTGAATCGGCCTGCACTCTGTCCGTACCTTTAGCCTTAGTTTCAGAGAATAGCTTATGAACGATGCTGATTTTGCCAGTTCGGAGCGAGAATCTTAGAATTTATAACTATTCCGAACTTAACCCGGCATTAATCACTAGGCTACAAGTTACGCAGTTATTCGCGTGCGAGGGATTCCCTCACATGCACAATTTTAGACAATACGACTCTTTTTTTATATCAAAAAAATTTTTATGTGCTTCAAAAAATGTTCTACAGTTTAGGTTAGGTTATGTTAGGTTACCTCAACTACGCCGAGCACGTACGGGTGACCGGCGCCAGAGCGGCCGCCACGACGACGCAAATGGTACGTATTAGGCCAAACATGGGAGGCCCAAAGAATCACTAAAAGTAGACTGCTAAACACGATCGCGAAATCGATTATGCTTTATACAGCTCCAGTCTGGAGCGATGCACTGGTATGTGACCGAAACTGGCTCAGGATGCTTAAAATACAGCGGAAGATGGCACTACGGATCTCATGCGCGTACCATACCATCTAGACGCGGCGCTAGTAGTGGCATCACTGCCACCCATCGACCTGTTGGCCATGAAAAGGGCCACCAAGCGCGACGAACGCCCTAAACCCCGCGGATACCGTCGCGCAGTGACAGAACTGTTGGACAGACTCAGACAAAGGTTTTTGGACAAAAACTCTCATACCTAACCTCTAGCCATGGGTTGAGAGAAATCACGGGGAGCTGAACTGCCATCTTACGCAGTTTCTCACAGCTTCACAATGCGATCACTGCGACGACATCGATACTGCCAAACACACCCTATTCAAGTGATATCGATGGGAGCAAAAGAGAGTAGTGGCATCTCTCAAAATGGGGCTGGACGAGAACATCATAAATATAATGCTCAGAGGTCAAGATGAATGGAGAATAGTACTTGAACTTGCGTCAAGCATTATAAACGAGAAGGAGAAGATGGAACGGCAACAGCAGCACGAAGCGGAGCCCCAAAATCTTGAGCATTAAATTCTCCGTGCTCAGGATGTAAGGACGACGCTGAACGACGCTGAACGCCGAACCTCGGACGCAGAAGAAAACAAAAAAAAAGCAGAAACAAAGAAAAAAATCCATCGAGGAGATGACCTAAGCTCTTGGCGTGAAGGACTGGACGAAATGCTAACGCGAATTCCCAGCCTTCACGTAGAACAGATCCCCACGGAGAGAGGGCTATCGGGTGTTCAACACCTCACACTACTTCTACAGAAAGTAGAGGTGTCATTCTGAATACAAAAAAAAAGGTTAGGTTAGGTTAGGTTACAATCCATCCTCGTATTATTCGAAAGTAATACTTAAAAAAATATGAATTCTAATTTTTTCAAAAATCGAGGTACCTACTCCAATCAACTCTCATCTATATTTTTTTTCGTTATTATCTTTATTCCAAAAGTTAGCTCAAAAATGTTGTTCAAATGCTGTTTTTTAAATTGTGTACACAAAAAAATTAATACGCGGTTAGTCGCTATATGAGCGTTTCCTTCACATTGCATTGCACCGACTAGAATATCGTATTATATCACGCGAATTATACTAATGCTGCATAAAGTAGTTATTCCAGTCGGTAATGGAAGAGTTACCAGGAGACTAGACGAGACGGAGAGGATCAATATTCTCTGCGTAAAAATGTGAGGGAAATGCTCATATAGCGACTAACGCTGGGTTAAAAATCCACATCGTTACACTTTCCGATATAATTTTTTATAATTCAACAAGTAGACTATTATTAACAAATAAAAGACACTGACTTGTCCTTGTTTTAGTACACTTAATTTATGTTTCAAGTTGTATTAGCGCCATTACGACCTTACATTTCGTTACTCTACAATTAAATTATCCTTTCTTTTAACTTAAATTGTTCCCGCTTATTAATTTCCTTTCTACTCCGTTTTTAATTTTCCTTTAACTGAAATAACTCGACTTCGACGTCGAATATTTTCTTCAAATTCAAAATACATTAATTCTAATTGGTCTCTAGTCTAGAACTTAAAAATACTTTTTGGTAAATTCAATTATATCCGCTTAATACAAAAAAATGTATCGAGGGGCATGAAATTATAATTTTTATTAATTGCAAAAAAATGGGGCGAATTTTATCTTACAAAAGTTACTTATTTTCTTTCGAACCTCATTCTTATGTAAAATGTTTTGCATGTTATTCTGTAAGATGAGGACAAAAACTAACTTTTACGTACTAAAAGCAAAATGCGCCTGACGTAAATCGACAATGGCGTTGTTTGCATTTCGAAAATATTGATATTGCGGATAGAAAACAGAGCTGCTTGGAAAGTTAGGTTAGAGTTGGAACCTCTTCCGCTGTTAATGAACCGTTACAGGGTAGGGTATTCACCTATTCACTATTAGATGTGAATTAAATTTTCGTTTTTAATCACGACAACGTCATGTCACGTCAAGTTTGCCTACGTCTTGCTGCGGGCAAAGTTTTTTTCTTTAGAAATTTGCCTCTGTTGCGCTCT
This sequence comes from Malthinus flaveolus, assembly GCA_950108345.1. Classification (NCBI taxonomy): domain Eukaryota; kingdom Metazoa; phylum Arthropoda; class Insecta; order Coleoptera; family Cantharidae; genus Malthinus; species Malthinus flaveolus. The sequence continues at coordinate 20,955,454 of OX467286.1, read as the reverse complement.
CTCGAAGGGAGTAGTTGAGTTGTGCGGTAAGTAGTAGGTGATGTAATAAAATAAATAATCTTTTAGTGGTTTTAAAGACGGAATTAAGCTAAGATTGAAACACATGGAGAGATTTAAATGGCAGTCCCGTCTTAAAACGCTGCAAAGCTTTAAATTACCTAAAGCAGCGATATTTTAGAGAGTCTATTACTAGGGAGAGTTCTACAGTAAACTCACTCTCGTCCTTTCACGTTTGTGCGCGGATTTTAACATTTTGTAAGACTTTTACTTACGTAAAAATGAATAAACAAAATGATAAAATCCGAGGATCGTAAAAAAAGTTAAAAGACGAGATTTTTGTTGGCAGGATTACGAGAAACATGATGTACTGTTCTAAACCGATAGTTCTCAAACTTAATCGAAAATAGCTTCTTATATTTTGCGTCTGTAAGAAAGCTGTTATAGCACCTATATAAAAGCTTTTTGAGTGCTATAATAACTCTGGTAAAATTTTCTGTTTCAAAGTTAGGTACTTACGAAGTTTCGAATTTATATTTGGATTTTAAATTTTGAAAATCCTGAAATTTTTAAATTTCGATTTTTTTTCCTGAAAATGAACTTAAGGCGCAAAGTAAAAAAAAGTATATAAAAAACCCATTTTATTAATCATTCTAGCACTCTTCCATTAAAACGCTCCCCGCTACGCGGATCGCATTTTAAACTTGAGGTTGTGCAATGATACGTAATTTATGAAATTCGTTCTTCAATATAGGTACCATTTTAAATCATCGGGTACTTAGCAATCGATTACGACGCTTTCAGTGGCGTTCCACGCCACTACTGTTTTGGTCAACATGGAAGAGGAATAAGTGAATTGAGGGGTATGGGGGCGATTTTGCATTTTCGACTACTCGCGCCGACTAGCGTAACAGTTTGGCGCAACAATGTACCGAACAGCCTTTCAAATCGTTCCAGTAATAAACGATAGAATAGTTGGTGATTTGACTACTAGAAAAAACAAGTCGTGACGTCACAACTTTGAAATTCTTAATTACACGCGAGTTGTTGAATAAATTCAGATGTCTAGCCTGCATTACAAAAAAGTTAAAGTGGCACTTTGCGCACTATTAAAAAGGAGCAATTTTGAGAAAAAACAATTCTTTGTTTAGATAACAAAGAGTAACAGTTTTAATTTCACAATGTGTTGTTCAAAAGAGCAATCGTTTATGAAAGGAAACCAACAATACGTGAAAAATATTCTTTTGAAAATAAAAACGTGTAAAATTATTTTTTAAATAATAAATTGTCATAGGTATCATTAATTCTTTTTAATTGAATTGTGTAGCATTTTGTTTGCTACGTCAAAACTGAGCCAAATAAGAACAAAATCATTAGCGATTATAAATATACAAATTAATACGTTGCGGTTCCGTCCTCGTGTCGGAATTTTAAAGACAGTCCAATAGACTCGACTCTCTCGCACTATTAAGTCATCCCTGCTCAGTACGTTATTACAAGAGACTAATCAGCGCTTTAGTCGGCCCTACGGGTCTCACACACAATCCTTCGAGCGTCTATTCATGCGTACCTTAATCGTTTTTTATCGAACTTGCCAACTAACATTTCATTTCACTTTTGGATTTAAGAAGGCCTTTTAACATCGCTAGTGAGGTATGGCTGTTTATATATAAATGAATGGATAAATTTCCTAAGACTGGCTTTCTCTGTTACTAACAAAACGCACTACCACGCACTACCAAAATTCTATATGCAATGCAATGCAATGGAATGCAATGCATGCACATTTATTAATATTTTTGTATAAACTTGTTATGTTGGTTGCATAAGTACCAGGGGCAGTTCGTCCGTCAATTTACTAGATGTGACGATAATGAATAGAAATTAATTTTCAGTAGGTTACACAAAATTTAATGTTTGAGCCGTTACGTCATAAGGGTTTTGAGCGTTTCGGTAAACTTAATTTTATGAGGCGACAGTTCCCTTTATAATATTTTCTGAAAACTACCCCTTAGGTAGGCGTTTGTAAGAGATGGGCCCCACAAAGTGCTACTTTTGTATTATAATCACTACAGTAGGCCTTTTAATTAAAAGTTTAATATTTATCCAACCAAATATTGTATCCTTTGAAACGAATGTTGAATTATCAATTTAATAAGTTCCAACCATTTGCGGCCAGTTAAAAACATAATCTCTCTTTAAACCGCTTAAATTAAAAATCAAAATTTAATCTTTTTCGGTTGATTTGGCGATTAATTTTATAATCTATACGAAGTTAGAAGCTGGCCCTCTCTATAGAAGTTTATTAGTAATTAGAGCGTTAATCTATACGTATAGATAACGAAATGTTTATGCGTAAAGTTCGTTTTAGGTTTATACTTCTTGTTCCATGGACATCGCTAGTAAGTAACCGGTGGTGGAACTACAATAAAGGGAGTTGTTAGGCGGATCTGATTATGTTGTTTTAATTAAATAAGCAGCAACCACCCCACCGAGTTGTCAAACGCCGAAAAGTGTCACGTGTGTAAGCCACTCTTTAGTTCGTAAAAATTAGTGGAGTTTCGTCGTTTAAACTACAAATTGGCGCCCGAGCAGGGATTTAAACTTCAAACCAGCAAGAATTAACAATACTTTTCATTATTTTAATAAATAATTTTATGAAAAGAGTCCAAAAGTGCGCTATAATATCGTAGTTTTGATTTTCGTTTTGAGGCAAGCTCGAAAGAAAAGCCCGAAGGTGCTCATTCATTAACGCCTCGTAAAGCTCTCATTTTCCGTTTTAAGTTAAAAATTTTTCTCTTTCTCGCGTTTAAGAATTTTTATTAAACCAAAATACCTGTAATTATAAGCTTTAACCTTTCTAAGAAGAAGCCTTTATAAAAGGCATTAATTTACCTCAATGTAATTAACGTACACTTCTCAAAATTAATTATTATGGAAAATTAAACGCTCGTTCGTATTTGCTCATTAAAGCGTTAATTTTTCTAACAAATTTAATTGAAGTTACCTTTTGGAAAAGGAAAAAAAAAGTTTTCTCGCAGAGTACACTTACTTGTACGCTTTGTTGAGTAAATTTTTCATAGCTTGCATGGTATTAACTGAATTCGAAGTAATTAAGAATTAATTTAAAATCGATACAGGAAGATAAAAATTTTAGTAATCGATTCTTAATTGCCGAAAGCGTTCCACTACATTAAATTCGTGATCTGTGAGTAATAATTTATACTTTTTTCTTTAAGGCACAAAGAATGAGAAATTATTAAATGATCTGCTAGCAAACACCAAAATATTTTATTGTTTTGGTCTAAAAACAACATTTGGGTAAAAATTTTCGCATTTTGTTAGTTATAAACAAAGCTCGGACGAATTAGGCCGGTCATCCATTTATACGACATGTCGTATCATTTTTAAACCCAGAAAACAAGAAATAACTTATCTGTCAAGTGTACGAATCTCAATTAATAAACACAGGTTTAAAAATGATACGACACGTCGCAGACATGTCGTATACGACATAAGGTCGGTCATCCATTTATACGACATGTCGTATCATTTTTAAACCAAGAAAACAAGATATAACTTGTTTACGACACGTCTGTCAAGTGTACGAATCTCAATTAGGCCGGTCGTCCATTTATACGACATGTCGTATCATTTTTAAACCAAGAAAACAAGAAATAACTTGTCTGTCAAGTGTACGAATCTCAATTAATAAACACAGGTTTGAAAATGATACGACACGTCGCAGACATGTCGTATACGACATGTCGTATAAATGGACGACCGGTCTAATTGAGATTCGTACACTTGACAGACGTGTCGTAAACAAGTTATATCTTGTTTTCTTGGTTTAAAAATGATACGACATGTCGTATAAATGGATGACCGACCTTATGTCGTATACGACATGTCTGCGACGTGTCGTATCATTTTTAAACCTGTGTTTATTAATTGAGATTCGTACACTTGACAGACAAGTTATTTCTTGTTTTCTTGGTTTAAAAATGATACGACATGTCGTATAAATGGACGACCGGCCTAATTGAGATTCGTACACTTGACAGACGTGTCGTAAACAAGTTATATCTTGTTTTCTTGGTTTAAAAATGATACGACATGTCGTATAAGGCCGGTCATCCATTTATACGACATGTCGTATCATTTTTAAACCAAGAAAACAAGATATAATTTGTTTACGACACGTCTGTCAAGTGTACGAATCTCAATTAGGCCGGTCGTCCATTTATACGACATGTCGCCGGCATGTCGTATCATTTTTAAACCTGTGTTTATTAATTGAGATTCGTACACTTGACAGACGTGTCGTAAACAAGAAATAACTTGTCTGTCAAGTGTACGAATCTCAATTAATAAACACAGGTTTAAAAATGATACAACATGTCGTATAAATGGACGACCGGCCTTAATAAACACAGGTTTAAAAATGATACGACATGTCGTATAAATAGATGACCGGCCTTAATGGATGACCGGCCTTAGCATAACAAAATAAGAATAAAAGCATAAACATTTGTAAATTGAACGCCAAAATAAGCATAACAACCTTATAAACCTTAGGAAGTTCTCTAAAAAGCTTATAGTCCAGTCAATGGGGAGAGAAACAGGCCATTGCCCTATAAAAGGTGGTGTAGTTCTGATTTTTGAATATGTTATTAGGTTAGGGGCCCTGATGTAAAATCCAAGTTTTCGACCTTTAGGGGGGTCCGCGCAATTCGCCATCTTGGATTATATTTACGAAAAATCCCCTCTCCTCAACCACTACCCTCCAAAACGTTAGAATGAATTATTGTTGACATATGAGACAGGTTGTTGGCAATATAAACGAGAAAATTCGCTCAACATCTCTACCCCCCCCCCCCAACAGCCATTTTAAATTGAATACATGTTGAAATGTGAGAGAAATTGTTATGGGGTAATAGAGGGGGCGGTAACAAAAACTTCGAGCTGCAAACACTCATGACTCATTTTTCGACATTATTTATAGATTATCACAAAACTACCCTAATTTTGGATCTGGTAGAGCTAAAATATCAGTGATACACTCAGTTTGAAGGAAATTTAAAATCCTACAACTTTTGTTTCAAAGAATTTTCTCTCAAATGAACGGTAAAAAAGTCTCCAAGCGAAGTTTACCAAAAAAATTCATTTTTTTCTAAAAATAGCTTATACCTCAGAAACCGTAACAGATAGGAAGGAAACGAATAGAATAGAAATACAAATAGAAATAAAATTGCTCAAATAATAAATATCAAAACAGCAAAAATGGTGTACTACGCTCACTTCGAAAGCGTTCTCTCCTACGGTGTCGAGTTTTTCGGGGACGGTGTCGGTGTTGACATTCTTTTTAAAATACAAAAGAGAGCGGTTCGAGCTATGTACGGCATGAAACAAACCGAATCATGCAGAAAAATATTCCAATCTCAAAAAATAATGACTTTGACTGGTCTTTACATTTACAAACTAGCGCAGGCAATTTTCTAAACAAAATCTGATCTCACGCATGTCCGTCAGGTTCACGATCATGACACTCGGGGCAGACAGGAGCTTCGGCTTCCTAGGGTCCATTTATCAAGTCTGCAAAGGGGACCAACTTACGCTGGCATTAAAATATTTAATCACCTTCCAGCAGAGTTGAAATCAGCAGCAAATATAAATATATTTAAAAACAAGTTGAAAATATTTCTAGTATCAAACTCGTTTTACAATGTTCGGGAGTTTTTTGATGGAAGTGACGAGTAACAGTAAAGCACATAATTTGGCCAGACTCCGCTGTCCCAAAGCTATTTGTCGCTGCATGCCAAATGTAAAGAGTTTTTTTTCTTTTATTGTATTACGTTCAAATGAGAAATAAATACTATTAAAAAAAATAAATAAATATTGTTGGGAATTTTGTCCTCTTTAAAGTTGGACTTGACATTTTTGTCGTGGGATTAACCGTTAAGAATTTAAATTTTTCGTGCCTTTAATCCAAGATGGCGGATCGCGCGGACCCCCCTCAAGGTCGAAAACTTGGATTTCTTATCGAGGTCCCTAACCCAATAACATAATATTCAAAAATCAGAACTACACCACCTTTTGAACGGCAAAACCCCCCATTGACTGGACTATTATTCTATTCGGCTCCGATATTATTGAAATATTTGCTGAGCGAAATCCTCAGTCCACCGCGCATTAGGGGGTGGAATTAATTTATATTACTTAGCCCGCAGAACTATCCTTGTCAAGGTATTCATCATTTTATATTTAGCAGGTTCTCAGTAGCTCTACGTTAACCAAATGTTAATTAATGTTTGATTTTGTTTTAAACTTCGATGTAGTACGAGCAGTAAGCGTTAAATTTTTAAGATAGTAAATAATTAATTATACGCAAACTTCGAGTTGGCGTTTAAGGAGTCCTGCCCTTTAAGTCTTCAACTTTGTGTGGGTTAAAGTTAAATCTCTCTGTCAACCAATGCCTCAGTTATTAACGAATTTAAAGTTTCTCTTATAAACTTATAATAACAGCGTTTCAGAGTTTCTCGTGAAACACTATATGTATATGGAGGCCCTGCGGCACATAATCTGGAATCTAGACTCTAGACTCAAACCTTCTTAGAGTAAAAAATTCTCAAACGTCAATTTGAATTAATCTGTTTCGCATTTACTCAGTCGGTTGGGTTGTCAAAGTATATTTTGCCTTATTGGCTCTGGTAAGATCGTCAACTTCACGAAATGTATTTATGTGCTTTAGTTCAACTGAAAACATTGATTTTCAATATACTGTACACTGTACAGGGTACATTAAAGCGGTAAATTACATTTTTCACTAATCAAACTGTCTTGATTTTCAATTTCATCGTGAATCGAGCATCAAAGTTATAAAGTTGTTACAACTCAAAACTACTAGCAACAAAATTTCGAATTTGTATGCATAAGAGCAAAATGAAAACTTTAGTTAACACAACTAGTTTATAGCCTTGTATATTATGTATTATAAAGAGAATCCTTCGTAACCACACAGTACGTATATTTACTGCAAATTAAATGTATACATTTCATTACCGCCGAAAAATTAACGCTTCAAATGTGGCTATTACGTTTTATGAACGATTTAATTTAAACGTTCGAGAGTTACTAATTCGGTAGAGAGTATAGAGTGAAAAAATCGAATTTTGCGTAGAATAGTTAACACAAAATGCATCTACTACCTTTTATTACGTTTAACTTAAGTGCACTGAGGTATAACAATAAAGAGAATTGCAAAAGACTCAATAAAAAGTTACTATTCGTTACATCACGTGCTCCATTTGTTTATCAATACATTTCTATATACAGGGTGTACCAACTAAGCGTAGAAATAATATATTTATTGTTCAATTTAAATCATATAGATACGTTGATCTGAGATTCCTTGATCTCAAAATCGTATAGATACGCTGGTCTGAGCTTTGATGATCTCTAAATCATAAAACTACGTTTGTCTGAGATTTCTTGATCTCTAAATCATATACATACGCTGGCTTTGATGATCTCTAAATCGTATAGATACGTTTATCTAAGATTCCCTGATCTTTAGATCGCATAACTACATTTCTCTTAGATTCGTTGGTCTCAAAATCGTATAGATACGTTTGTCTGATATTTGTTAATCTTTAAACCGCGTAGATACGTTTGTCTGAGATTCGTTGATGGCTAAACCGTATAGATACGTCGATTTGAGATTCCTTGATTTCAAAATAGTATAACTACGTTCCTCTGACATTCGTTGATCTCTAAATCGCGTAGATACGTTGATTTAAGATTTCTTGATCTCTAAATCGTATAACTACATTTCTCTGAGACTTCTTGGTCTTTAAACCGCATAGATACGTTTGTCTGATATTCGTTAATCTTTAAATCGCGTAGATACGTTTGTCTGAAATTCGTTGATGTCTAAACCATATAGATACGTTGATTTGAGATTTCTTGATTTCAAAATAGTATAACTACGTTTCTCTGACATTCGTTGATCTCTAATCCGTATAGATACGTTTGTCTGAAATTCGTTAATTTCTAAATCGCGCAGATACGTTGATTTAGGATTTCTTGATCTCTAAATCGTATAACTACGTTTCTCCGAGACTCCTTGGTCTTTAAACCGCATAGATACGTTCGTCTGAAATTCGTTAATTTCTAAATTGCGTAGATACGTTGATTTAAGATTTCTTGATTTCTAAATCGTATAACTACGTTTCTCTGAGACTCGTTGGACTGTAAACCGTATAGATACGTTTGTCTGAGATTCGTTAATCTTTAAGTCGCATAGATACGTTTGTCTGAAATTCGTGTATTTCTAAATCGCGTAGATACGTTGATTTAAGATTGCTTGATCTCTAAATCGTATAACTACGTTTTTCTGAGACTCCTTAGTCTCTAAACCGTATAGATACGTGTGTCTGAGATTCGTTAATCTCTAAATCGCATAGATACGTTTGTCTGAGATTCGTTAATTTCTAAATCGTATAGATACGTTGATTTAAGATTTCTTGGTCTCTAAATAGTATAACTACGTTCCTCTGACATTTGTTGATCTCTAAACCGTATAGATACGATTGTATGAAATTCGTTAATCTCTAAATCGCATAGATACGTTGGTTTAAGATTCCCTGATCTCTAAATCGTATAACTACGTTTCCCTGAGACTCGTTGGTCTTTAAACCGTATAGATACGTTTGTCTGAGATTCGTTAATCTTTAAGTCGCATAGATACGTTTGTCTGAAATTCGTTAATCTCTAAATTGCATAGATGCGTTAATTTAAGATTCCTTAATCTCTAAATCGCATAGATACGTTAGTCTGAGATTCGTTAATTTCTAAATCGTATAGATACGTTGATTTAAGATTTCTTGGTCTCTAAATAGTATAACTACGTTCCTCTGACATTTGTTGATCTCTAAACCGTATAGATACGATTGTATGAAATTCGTTAATCTCTAAATCGCATAGATACGTTGGTTTAAGATTCCCTGATCTCTAAATCGTATAACTACGTTTCCCCGAGACTCGTTGGTCTTTAAACCGTATAGATACGTTTGTCTGAGATTCGTTAATCTTTAAGTCGCATAGATACGTTTGTCTGAAATTCGTTAATCTCTAAATTGCATAGATGCGTTAATTTAAGATTCCTTAATCTCTAAATCGCATAGATACGTTTGTCTGAGATTCGTTAATTTCTAAATCGTATAGATACGTTGATTTAAGATTTCTTGGTCTCTAAATAGTATAACTACGTTCCTCTGACATTTGTTGATCTCTAAACCGTATAGATACGATTGTATGAAATTCGTTAATCTCTAAATCGCATAGATACGTTGGTTTAAGATTCCCTGATCTCTAAATCGTATAACTACGTTTCCCCGAGACTCGTTGGTCTTTAAACCGTATAGATACGTTTGTCTGAGATTCGTTAATCTCTAAATTGCATAGATGCGTTAATTTAAGATTCCTTAATCTCTAAATCGTATAGATTCGTTGGTCTAAAATTTGTTGATCTTTAAATCGTATAGATACTTTATTTTTGAGATTCGTTGGTATCTCAATCCGATGGATACGTTTGTCTGAGATTTGTTAATCTCTAAGCCGCATAGATACGTTGATTTGAGATTCCTTGATCTCTAAGTCGTATAACGTAGAACGTTTCTATGAGATTTGTTGATCTCTAAATCGTATGAATGCGTTTGGCTGAAGTTCGTTGATCTCCAAATCATATAGACCCGTTGGTCTGAGATTCGTTGATCTCGAAATTGTATACCTAGATAAGTTCTCCTAAGATTCTATGATAATGTATGGTCTCTGGTGCCTGATATCCTCCAAAACAATAATACACCACGTGCTCAGAAATGGTTTTGCGACGTGACGAGTATAGACTAGCTATATAGATGGCGGTGGAGCGGATTAAGGTACGTAGAAAGAAATTTGTAATATGAAATAAAAGCAGACGAGGCACACAACCGGACGCAAGAGTTTTCGGGGTGAGCCATAAATTGCAAAAATAAATAAAAACTAGAAGTTGGTAAGCCGATGCCTCCTCGTGGCAGGGACGGGAACATCAGAAAAGCTATGTTGAACCGCTACCGCGAAGAGGCATGGGCCATCTGACGGCCAAGTTCGGTTAATAAAAACAAAATAAGTATGAATGATGACGGAAGAAAGAGAAATACAAGGCCCAGGTATAGCTAGCGCTAAATACTGGGCCGAGAATGCATGAACCGAATGAAAAAAACAGATTCTATGATCTCTAAACGGTATAGATACATTTGTCCGAAATTCTCTAAATCGTATAGATACGTCTTAAATTTGTTGATCTCTAAACGGTATAGATACGTTTGTTTGAGATTCTTTGATCTTTAAATCGTATAAATACGTCAGGTTTAGATTCGTTGAGCTTTAAATTAGATAGATCTATCTTGAATCTTGAGATTCGTTAATTTCTAAATCGTATAGATACGTTTGTCTGAGAATCGTTGATCTTTAAATCGTGTAGAGTCTACAGCTACAGGTATGGCCTAACTGACGTCCATTTTGTCAACAGTAATACGCGTTTCGGTTATTAAAACTTTGTCTACATTTTATAAACCCAGCTTTTCATCTGATTTATCTAGTGGACTAAAACAAAATATGGGATCCTCGAGTAATAGTAGACATTCTGGCCCTCTCAAATCTCACTACATCACTGCAAACACCAACCTATCTAATCTAATAAGGGAGACCGAGCTCTAGAATTAGTTGGAACAAGCTGTAAACTAAGCAACAGGTTTTATTATTACGAGAATTAAATTAATAACCGAAATAAATCATTTTAAGTGAAATAGTAAGGCATCGTATATACGACACTCATACACAATAATATACGTTAAAATGAAATTTAGTAAAGCATTGCATATTATAGTACATGGTATACTATACACAATTATACGTTGATAATCTTAAGTATTATCAAAGATTATACAGTACACTGTATAATCTATGGTATTATCAACGACAGGGGCGGACTGGGCTATCGGGACGCCGGGAAAATTCCCGGTGAGCCGGTTGCTTTGGGGCCGGTTTCTCTGGGGTTTATCTAAAAAAATGTGGAAAAATGGAAAAATACTTTTAATTAAATTCGCCAGTGCAAACAGGGGAGAGTCCTTGTTTTAACAATCCAGTTAACGAAAAATCGCGAAAAATAGCGCTTCGTTAAGTACCTATAGCGAGTCGATACTTTGTTTCATGAAACACCTTCTTTGGAAACATTATCAATCTCTACTAATACTTCTGAACTTCATTTTAAGCCGTTTGACCTTGAAAAATCCAAAATTTACATTTTTTACATTTTTTAAATAAAATAAATATTAAACTTGGGCCTCTCACCAAAAAATTTACCTACCGCCCGCCACTGATTAGCCTGGCTGGTAAAATAAAATTGGGTCGCGTGAAATATTTCCCGGGCCAGTCATTTATTGCCAGTCCGCCCCTGATCAACGAGGGAAGTTTTAAGGGTGTGACAACTTGATTGTTAATTATTGTGCATTTAGGCACCGGCGGTGACTTTAAGAAACAACAAACAACTAACCATTAAAACAATTTAACATGAATTAACGTTAAATAAATAACGCCGAGAGTATTTATTATATCGTTAACACTTTTAAAGTTAAGGGTAGGTAATTAAGTTTACCTTTGTTGCCGAGTGTGCTTTGATCTTAGATGATGTTTCGATTTTACTTTGAGGTTATAAGTTATAAGTTTTAACGAATTAATGTAGGTATAACGGAAAATTTAAGGAAATTGATTTTACAAGGCGCTTTAACTGTGTGCTCTAAAGCGGTATTTATCAATTTGTCGACAAATTGTCTTTCGTTCTAAATGTATTGAATTTTTACTTTCGGAACTCAAGAAAAGAAAGTATTGCAACAAAAGACATTTTGATTAGATTTATTTGCTAGCTACTTAGGAAAATGTATTAATACATATACAGGGTGTTCAATTGAAAGTACATAAAATATCGAAAAAATTTAAAAGAAGCAATAATTTAAGTAATTGTGTACTTTCTATAAGCAAATAATGTAACAATATTATTAATATACCGTCCACTATAAATTCGCACCATTTGGTCTTTCGGGCCAGTTTTAAACCTGCGAGCTATGGTTTTACATAGTTGGAAAAGTGCGTAGTTTTTGAGTTATAATACAAACAAATAAAACAGTTTTTTGCCGATTTTGAAATATTTGTCAAACTTTAACGCGCTTTAGCGCACAAACCGCTCGTCTTAGGAAAAAACATGAGAAAAATAATTTGTAGGAAATTTGATGTAGTTTACTTTTGTATAAAAGCACTTTTCTCAAGAAGTGTATGATTTTGAAGTTATAAGCGAAGAACTAAAAAGACGAACAAAAATCTACCCTTCTCGAGCCACCTCCACACTAAATTTAAACGCGCTCTAGTACCTCAACTGTTCGTTTGACGAAAAAATCTAAAAGATATAATTTGTAGGAAATAGAATTTCCTTTATTTTTGTATAGAAACGCTTTTCTCTAAAAGTGCGTAATTTTTGAGTTATGAGCGATAAAACAGCTTTCTTACTTTCTATGGAGTTTTTGCCCAACTTTAACGTGCTCTAGCGCCTAAACTGTTCCTCTGAGGAAAGACAACTGAAAGCTTTAACTTAAGTCGGTAAGTTTTTGTTACTGTTTTTACTATAAGCAAATAATATAACAATGTTATCAATATACAGTCCACTATAAACACGCATCATTTGGTCCATTGGGTCAGATTTAAACCAGCAACCTATGCTTTTACATTTTTGGATTAGTGAAGCCACAACGAATTTATACAAAGTCACAAAATTTAAAGGACTTGCCGACTTGCCTAAAAAAGTGTAAAGGTAGAATAAGTTAAAACAGTTGCAAATGTTCAAATTACCTTCTCAGAGCAACGAGTTGGAAAATTAAGGTCGGAGAAAAACACAATTTATTTGTCAACAACTCCTTTGTGATAAAAACTTAACGCGTTAACTTTGGGGCTTTTTTAAATTATCTTTTTGAAAAATAAGCAATAAATAAATTTTACACGAGTCGTTTTCAACGAGACAAATTGTTATTTGTGCAAATAACGGCCACTTTTTATACTTTCGCCTGTTGAAATCCGAAGAGAATCTCGAAGTTGACTCGAGATTTGAAACTATATTATCCCATTCACGTTACAACTTACATAAATATTTAGAGTAAATTTATTACAAGCAACAAGAATTATTGCGTTTGAGCTATTGTTGAAAAGTGAATAGGCGAGTTACTCGATCCAAGATTAAGAATTTCCCCTTCGTGCAGTAATAGTAGGTAGTGATATCCTAAATATGAGGATGTTTCAAACGTAAATTTTCTTATTTCAAATTTTGGCGATTTATGCAGATCAGGCGGTCTCGCTGTATACGTGACTATAAAATAAAATAAAATAAATTTATTTTTATGCCTACGTGCACATTTTATAGTTTATTGAATCGGCCTCGCTTTGAATCTTTCAAAGATTTTGCCTCTCTTAAAAACCAAAAATTACAAAAAGGTGCAAAAAGTGAACAAAAAAGTTAAAATTATTTTTACAGTATACTTAAGTGTATACTTGGTTGCATAAAATTAGGCGTTAAATACATTTTTGCAAATCGTTTTGTAAAAAAGCTCGTATCTTTATTAAAAAGATGCACCTCGATGCAATTTACAATTTTGCAGTTCCTTTCCATATACTTTTAGTAGGTACCTACTTTTAGTATTACGTTTATTACAAAAACCTAAAATCTTGACCGTAATTTCCATGATAATTTTATAGTTATGTCGCTATTAGTCCAAAACTGATTTATTTTACGTAGAATTGTTATTTCGCTTTATTGCGGTTTCATTATAAATTATAACTTCAACTTATTGTAGTATAATAATAATTTAGTTGACTACAGTGTTGTAGTAAAGAAGAATTTTTTAATCCCCACATTTTTCATTTCGTATTCGTGCAAGAGAAATCGATAAAGATTAAGGTTAGAGGATTGACATCAAATATTAAAAATATGGCTTTGAGCGACAATTTTGAAGCTGTTTAAGTGACATTATGAGCTTAAATCAGATTGCTAAATAGGGGTGATTTTCGCAAATGTGACAAATAACAATAATTGCCAACCTTCACTTTATCAAGTTAAAACCAAAAACACGGACTTGAAAAATGTTTTCACCATTTCGTTTAAAAGTATCTTTCTACTTAATTTTACGCAATAAAACAGTTAAATTTAGTAGAAAATGTACAGGGCGATCAATGTAGTACGTAGTACGGCAAAGCAATATGACGCTCCACTACTAACGGCTGCTTAAAAAATGTCGCCTTATAAAAGTTATTATGGGAGATTAATAAGAGCGTATTTTAAAAAAAGATTGGAGTGTACTACAAAGTGTTCAAGTAAATCTCAAATACAGCACTGGAAAGAAAATTATCTTTCGATGTTGGAGTGGGAAGGTAAAATCATCAAAATGATGTTTCGTCGCTCGGTATTACGAAAACTCCCCTGTATAACTCTCCAGCCTAATGTACGTCAAATAAAAAGCAAAACAGGAGTCAATTGGAGTTTCTTTTGCTAAATATTATTTGTGCACTTGAAAATCGAGATTGTTGTTTTTCAATTTATGGCTTTCGAGTACGGTAGTCGAGCAACCAAATCGAGATATTATATGTACTGGAAACAGAAATCGAGTCGAAATCATACTTACTGTGAATATGTGTGAATTTTTTATAAGTTATTTTCTTGCTCTACTCTTTCGTAGTAGTAGAGCAATAATATGTTATTTTATACCAATTAAATTCATTTTGGCACATATTTAACTGCAAAGTAGGTGCTGTATCTCAGAAACTAAAAATTATCTTAGACAACCCTTGGGCTTTCGCCAAGTGAGCATATAAAAATTATTCATGACTCTAATTTGGTTCAAAAATAACAAACAAGTTCCAAATAGGGAATAATATAATATAATAATATAAAAGCGCTTTTCAAAATATTCTTGAGATTCGGTCTAAATATAGCTATAGCCAGCAGCCACCACAAACAAAGTCTACCAAACTATATTTAAAATTTACACCAAAAATGTAATTTTACCCTGACCCCCCTGACACCCTACTTTAACGCGCTCTAGCACCTAAACTGTTCATTTGACTTTGTAGAAAATTGAATGGGCTTTATTTTTGTATAGAAATACTTTTCTCTCAAAGTGCGTAATTTTCGAGTTAGAGGCGATAAACAAAACAACAGTTGTTTTGCCGATTTCAGAATCTGTCAAACTTTAACGCGCTCTAGCGCTTAAACCGTTTATCTGAGGGAAAAAACCATTGAATACAATTTATAAGAAATTTTGTTTAGTTAACTTTTGTATAAAAGCACTTTTCTCAAAAAGTGTAGTTTTGAAGTTGTAAGCGAACAATTGAAATAAGAGCAATAACAGACTCAACTTAGGAACTAACGGGCGCTACGTCTCATATACACTAAATTTCAACGCTCTCTAGCAGCTCAACTGTTTGTTTCACAAAAAAACTGTAAGAGACATAATTTGTATAAAATTAAATGTTCTTTAGTTTTGTATAAAAACCCTTTTCTCTCAAAGTGCGTAATTTTCGACTTATAGGCGATAAACAAAACAACAGTAAGTTGTTTTGCCGATTTCAGAATCTGTCAAACTTTAACGCGCTGTAGCGCTTAAACCGTTTATCTGAGGGAAAAAATCATTGACTACAATTTATAAGAAATTTAATTTAGTTAACTTTTGTATAATATCACTTTTCTCAAAAAATGTGTAGTTTTGAAGTTATAAGCGAACAATTGAAATAAGAGCAATAACCCACTCTACTTGAGAGCTAACGGACGCTACGTCCGATATACACTAAATTTCAACGCTCTCTAGCACCACAACTGTTTGTTTGACAAAAAAACTGTAAGAGACATAATTTCTATAAAATTGAATGTGCTTTATTTTTGTATAAAAACACTTTTCTCTCAAAGTGCGTAATTTTTGACTTATAGGCGATAAACAAAACAACAGTAAGTTGTTTTGCCGATTTCAGAATCTGTCAAACTTTAACGCGCTGTAGCGCTTAAACCGTTTATCTGAGAAAAAAATAATTCATTACAATTTATAAGAAATTTAATTTAGTTAGCTTTTGTATAGAAGCACTTTTCTCAAAAAGTGTGTAGTTTTGAAGTTATAAGCGAACAATTGAAATAAGAGCCATAACCCACTCTATTTGGGAGCTAACGGACGCTACGTCCGATATACACTAAATTTCAACGCTCTCTAGCACCTCAACTGTTTGTTTGACAAAAAACTGTAAGAGACATAATTTCTATAAAATTGAATGTGCTTTATTTTTGTATAAAAACACTTTTCTCTCAAAGTGCGTAATTTTTGACTTATAGGCGACAAACAAAACAACAGTAAGTTGTTTTGCCGATTTCAGAATCTGTCAAACTTTAACGCGCTGTAGCGCTTAAACCGTTTATCTGAGAAAAAAATAATTCATTACAATTTATAAGAAATTTAATTTAGTTAGCTTTTGTATAGAAGCACTTTTCTCAAAAAGTGTGTAGTTTTGAAGTTATAAGCGAACAATTGAAATAAGAGCCATAACCCACTCTATTTGGGAGCTAACGGACGCTACGTCCGATATACACTAAATTTCAACGCTCTCTAGCACCTCAACTGTTTGTTTGACAAAAAACTGTAAGAGACATAATTTCTATAAAATTGAATGTGCTTTAGTTTTATAGAGAAAAACTTTTCTCTCAAAGTGCGTAATTTTTTAGTTATGAGCGATAAAACAGCTTTCTTGACGACTTTGAAGTTTTTGTCAAACTTTAACACGCTCTAGCTCTTATACCGTACGTCTGAGGAAATACACATGACAAATATAGTTTGTAAGAAATTTTATGTGGTTTATTTTCATATAGGTAGATGCACTTTTCTCATAAAGTGCATATTTTTGGAGTTATAAACGAACAACCGAAACCAAACCATGAACGAAAACCACTATTTGTGAGCCACCCCCAAGTTAATGTTGCAGACGATCGGTTTTATTACTCATTTGTAATGCTCTTTCAATTTGGTAGTTTAGTAAAAGTGCTCGCCGCCTCCCGGACTATCAACAATTTCTATAATCTCGTTTAGTTGGCATAGAAACTGAATTAACAAAAGCAATTGTTAAATCTCTTGATTCTGAGGTAGCTTTCAAAATCACGCATTCTCTGTAACTGTAAGTTTCAAGATTATAATTCAATCTTGAAAAATATATAATATAATCTTTTTACACATCACTGAACTATAGAAAAGCTCTATCTAATGGCGATAATCACAAAATTTGTGCGCAAAAGGAAGTAGGCCTTGATTAAAAACATAAAAAATAAATAGATCTAATACGTTGTAAATGAACCCCAACATACACACATAAGTGAAAAAACTATGAGAAAATTTGTTTTCCACCAAGTGCCTCGGGAATCGAACCCAAGACTTTGCTATTTCCGGTAGCACGCCTATACCCAATACACTACGGAGGTCAAAAATGTAGTGTATTGGGTATAGGCGTGCTACCGGAAATAGCAAAGTCTTGGGTTCGATTCCCGAGGCACTTGGTGGAAAACAAATTTTCTCTCACTTATGTGTGTATGTTGGGGTTCATTTACAACGTATTAGATCTATCTAACTAATTAACCCTAAATATTTAAAAATTTGTAATAAAAAATAAATGTAAATAGAAAATTTTTATCCCAGAAAATTTCCAGTTTCTTCCAATCTTCAGTAAAATAGTTCAAATCTTTTGACGGATTATAATCCGTATAATTTTTACGTTTATCAATAATTATTGATAAACGTAAAAATACGCAGCTTTGGCAGCTTATAACTTATTGACATTTTTGTACTGGAAATCTAATTTCAGCCACCCTGTAAATATACAGAGCGAGTTTAGAATCGATGGGTTATTAGAATTATATTAACGACTTTTATAAGAAATGCCAAACAGGCTATTTTAATGAAACACTTTAATCTTAAAATTTTTAAATACACATAGTGCAAACTTAAGACAAGCGTGAGTTGAGTTTCATTCTTGAATTTGGCCCCTAAACTAGCTGTTGCTGTGTAAATCAAAGCTGCTTTTACTCGAAGCAACTTAAAAAATTTATTCAAAGGGTCTTTAGGGATTTGTAATTTATAATTAACGTGCAGTTAAAAGAGATCTCTTTCACAAAAAAACTTTTTAATCCGCATTACGTGCTTCGGAAAAAAACGAAGCTTAATGCAGGTAGTAAAGGTGAACTTTTAAGGACATTTACGTAACCTACACCCCATCGAGACTTATTTATAAATTCTATTAATTCAAATGACATTGTTGTAATTTAAAATCGTCACGAAGTTGGCAGTTTTATCTGTACGTATTCAAACTGTTTGTAGACTGTATAGCAGTGTGGCAGTAGCTACACGATTGTTTTCAAAATCGCGATAAGCTCGTTACCGTGAAACTTCCAATGTTCAAATGTTGAGTTTACGACGTGAATGGCATTGTTTTAGAAAAGTTAAGACACAATTTATATAACCTTAGGTTAGGCGAAATTAATAAACAATATTTATACTTATTGCGTTTGGTATTTACATATTTACACGTGTAATAGCGTCGTTATTTACAATAGTTAGTGGCGAAGTGCCAAAAAGTATATAAGGGTAGGTAGTAGGTATACCGCATTGCATTACTCGCAGTAAATTAAATTACAATTTTATCGAGATATTTAACGGTGCGTAAATTTTTTTTTGAGGTAAATTCGTAAAGTTGTTAAACGGGGGTAGAAATTTATTTAAAAAGTGGTCATGTATCACCGAAATTCTCGTTATGACATTTTTTTAAGTAACAAAATTAGCGCCGAAGTATAACCCCCTCTCTAATAGAATAGCACGTGTACATTCACGAGGTACGACGGGCTGTCAGAAATTTAAGCCACCCGCATAGAAAAATTGGCGCATTACAACACGAGAACGGAAGTAAACAAATAATCAAATCTTACCACCTTGCTTACGAACGGGCATGATGAATCCGTCTCCTTAACAAATTGATCCAAATAATCACCAAATAACACACAATCGAGAGATTTAGACAGTTTTTCGAGCGAACGTCTTACGTTGCACTCGTTTTTTTGAAAAACCCGACGACGACGCCCACGAAACGACAAAACAAACAAGTTCCCCCAAGAACGGGTATACAAGGGTCTATTTTTAAATTTTGTCACCGATATTGCCCAATTTGCAATCGTAATTTAACAGAGAAATTAACGCAGTTAACAAGAATACCCCGTCAATATGGCGCAAGCGGCGCGAGCATTTGATGACGGGGATTGCTCGATTCGACGGTAAAACGAAATAGGGTAGTAAGTTAAAGGGTCACTACAATAGATATTAGCCGAGTCGTCTACTTTGCCATCTATTCTATACGAACGGAACGATGCGTCGCGACGCTACTTTTAAACATAAAACGACATCTGGATTTTAATAAGTAAACAACTTGATCCCATTTACAGATTGGATGTGCGCGGCGTCGCGACGCTTCGACTCGCCAGCTTGTTTACTCTTTCTTTGTATGCGCTTTTCAAAGCTTTTCCTTATGGCTATATACTCGAATGATATCAATTTGAAAAATAAAAGAAATTATTGCAAAGTTGAAGTACTTAAATTTACCTGTAATAGCATAGTCGCATGATGAGCTGGTGAAGGGAGAATATGGGCAATAACTTGAAAAATAACAGTTTTACATAAAAATGTCATCAGGTACTTTTTGAAACTAATAAAAATTACTTTAAATTGCTTTACTTTATATCCCTATGCAATTAAAATTAGACGAGATGTAATTTTTTGAAAGTGCGACTCTTTAACATCCCTGTAAGTCTGAGCGCTATTTATTTGATTTATTTAAAAATGAAAGATTTTGTCAAAAAAATACTCATTTAAAGATGAAAGCTTTAGCACCAATTTACTATTTTCTATACCTCGTACGTCTGTATGTGTTTTGTTAATATTCCGACAAATAAAGAGAAGCGCGCGGTTTTAGATAGCTCATGCTTAGAGAAAATCCCTTTAGTCAATACTGGAGAAATTTATGACTCGTTATAACCTATCTCGGGTATTTTAAAAATGGTCTTAGAACTACGGAATGAAGTAGGTATCGTTCTATACTGCTGAAGCACATTGCATGATGTACAATTGCATAGCGTAATATGGTAATAAGCTCTGCGTATGGCCACATCCGTTTTAATTTGTTAATTTTACAAAGCATTAGAATTGGTGACTGAACAACATATAAAATTTGCCCGGAGGTCCTATATACAATAAGCACAATAAGTAGGTAATAAAGTACGATATTAAAAACATGCTTTATTTTTTGTATACAAGAATAAACAATCTATGTTTGAAAACTACACGTATTTTATAAGTGTGATCTTAAAATCCATTTTTTTTTTTTCATTTTCAGTCTATAATAAATGTTCGAGGAGATCACTTTTATACAAGCTATCTTTTGTTCAAAATTATATCAATTTTTCATCTGAATATGTGAGGTACATAGCTACTAATATAGAACTACATTTGTACACAGAAGTAAATATAGTATAACAACAAACATACTACTTACTTAACAACTTGAAATAACAACTACTGTACATTGTACAATCTTATAATGCTGCTGTTAATTATTTAAAATTAAAATATAATATATCCAATCACTTCTACACAGTAACAAAATAAAAAGCTGTTGTTTTTAAGTACACACCTAAAAAAACAGTAAAAACGGTACATAAAATATTTAACAAATTAAAAATACTTGTTATGTAAGTTTCCTTACTAATCCGATAAAATAATAACACCTTATCACAAACATTAATAAAAGTATGTTAAATCATCTCCAATTTTAACAAAATTATGATCCAACAATTCGGAAGCCGAAGCTCTATTCTTGGGATCGTGTTGTAGACAGCACTCCAAAAAATCGTGTCCTTCGTCAATCAATGAGTCTGGCGGTTCGGGTTTTTCTCCCATGCCCACTTTAAACATTATTTGGTAATTTGAATCGTATTCTACCCAAGGCGGCTGCAAAAAATATTTGTTAAATCATTTGGGGTTTTTTTAAATACAAAATAGCGTCAAGTCGAACTTCTCCCATGTTAAAAGTTCAGTAAAAGTTATTTTGCAGTCTTGAAAGAAAAATAGTATCAAGCTAGTTTTACCGTAAGGGCGCTTGCGATGCACCTGTCAACTTGACAGTTTTCAAATAACTATTAATTTCCAAACAGAAAACCCTATATTAGATATTGGACTTTTGGGCCACCTTGTATCAACTTTGTAACTTACTTTTCCAGAAGCCATTTCAACGACGACACATCCCACGGACCAAATATCTGCAGCCCTTCCGTGACCACCTGCGCTAGTTTTCATAAACACTTCGGGCGCCATATACGCCTGAGTTCCGACAAAGCCCAATAATTCTCCAGGTACAGTTGTATTGGCTTTAATTTTTGCCGCACAGCCAAAATCTCCAATTTTCAAACAATTTCCTTCGTCCGTTAAGAATATATTAGCACTTTTAATATCTCTATGGACAATTCCGTGCGAGTGTAATTCGGCAACACCAGATATCAACTGATAAGTGTAACGACGCGTTAATAATTCAGGCAAACCGTTTTCGGTCTCTGCCACCAAACTTTCCAATGTTCCTTCTGCACAAAACTCCATGAAAATTAACATTTCCTCCTATAAAAAACATTTGCCAGTGAATAAAGTTAAGTTAATTAAACTATAACTAAGTAACTTACTTTGTGCACCTCCAACCCGTAATATTTAACTAAATGTTGATGCGTCACACCTTCTAGAATTTTTAATTCCTCGGCAACTCTACTAATAGTATAATTATCGTTGTGCTGTAGAGCTATTTCTTTTACAGCCATCATTTCACCCGTATTGTTATTAACAGCAGTGTAAACTTTGCCAAATCTACCTTGGCCTATTTTAATACCCCTTTGCCAGGTAAATTTAACGTATCTGCGTCTTAAATTAATTTTAGACATAGGCTCTTTGGTGCATTTTACTACGTGTCCAATTAATTCCTGTTTTTTCAAACTTTGATCCAACAATTTATCCAACTGTTCGACGGCGTCTCGAACACGATCACTCGGTAACGCCGGATTTAGTTTAATTATAACTTCGTGCGAGTGTTCGTGTTTTCTGTAATTTAACTCACATTAGATAACAATAAAATAAAGTGGAAGCGCGGCTCGTTGCTTACTTGTTTACAGTCGCCCCTCCATCCAACTGTTCATAGATTGGAAACTGTTCTGTGCTAGTTTTCCTCGAAATGGATTTTTGAGTCCTATAAGTAGCTCTTGGACTCGGAGACGATCCCCTAGATCTCGGTAACGATCTAGGCGACGAGGAAAAACCAGAGTCGGGCGTTAATGGCGCGTTCGTACCAATGACGTGCGAGATGCACACATCCATGTCTCTTTTAAGTTCTTCAAATTCGACATCGGTTAAATAAACAGTGTGCTCCGGCTGACAAACTGTGAGTAAAAATTCCAACCCGTGATAAGCCCAACGAGGACGAACTCCTCGACCACGCTCGCATCGTTCTCTAACAAAATTCATCCATAAGTGAGCAAAAACTACCATACTTCGAAAGAGCTTCTCTCTTCTCGCAATTGGAATCAATTCGGACATAACTTTGTAAAACTAAAAACAACTATCGGTATCTAAATTTGTAATTTGTTAAGTACTACCTCAAAACCGAACCGGTACCCTTGATGAAGAATTTCCCGACAACGCGACGTTAAAGACAACCTCTCTTGATCGTCCAACTCTTCTAAATCTTCAAATATTGCTACGTCACAAATTGTTTGTACTTTTTCTATTGCACTCGGTATGGTGCATTTAAAAGATATCAACGATTTCTAAAAGAGATTTTGTGAAAAAAGTTTTACCGTTATAATAGAAAAGTACTCACTTTCAGTTCGGTCAAATGATCATGATGTATGTGTGTTGTCTTGAAGAAGTGTTTCGTGAAGCACACAGTTTTTATGCATCTATCTCTTTCTTCGTTGAATAAGTGTTGTAGTTCGCGACATACAGAAAATAAGCACTGTCTAAAATATAAACAAAGTGTAAAAAACACGTTTAGGCTTGATTGGAATATGTACCTATACAGGGTGTCCACATAAGCGGCGCACAGATTTGCAATAGTCAAGGCCCACGCGCTTACCTAGACACCCTGTATAATAATATAATAACGTACTTTCTGCTTATATCATCTTGCTTTACTTGCAATTGACCTGCACATTCCTCAATTCTACCCAATAATCTTTCTCCTATCGATAAGAGCATCAACTTCAATATCTTACAAAACTTCTGACCGGCAACTTCTGAGCTGCCTTCGATAAATTGCACAATTTCGCACGTAAATTTCCATTCTTCCTCTATTAAACTTTTTTGAAAAGTATCGTGCTCCAAGAGAGCCCACTCTCCAATATATTCTAAATATAACTCAAAGACTTGCAGCAAACTCTTGTCAAAATTTTCAAGCCTCTCCTTCGTAGCACCTTGTATTTCTGAATCACTAAAAGCTGCCTTTATATAACCCAACACACGCTGCCTATATTTAGTTGCTACACGAATTCCCTCTTTCAATTCTCTTAGAAGCTGCCTCACGCTCAAAGGCGACGGATTTTCGGGTTTCTGCTCTAATCTCATGCACAAAAATTCTCTTATTACCTCTAACGGTATACAAGATAGGAACAAAAAGGATGCTTTGTAAGACGGTAGAGATAAGGCTTTAGATTCGGGACTCCAAATGCCGTACCGTTCCAATTCTTCTTCTTCCGAATCGTTAGGTATCTAAAAATTTAAAAAATCGATAACAAACTCCTTAATTAAAGCATAAAATAGTTTACCGTATTAAAAATATTTTCATCTTCCGGTTCGTGTAAAGTAATTTTAGCTTTCCTCAGCAAGTTTTGGTGAAGTTTTTCTAAAAACACCAAACTTTTCGTCAAACCTTTGGTTTTTAACATATTTTCAATGTATTTTCTATATGGAGTCGGCTTAACTTTAACTTCATTATTCAAAACGGTACTTATAGACGTTAAAATTAGAGGTTTGAGACTTATAGAACTATTAACAGAAGAAGTTGAGCTGTTACTATCGGATGGACTACCGGTTTCGATCGAATCCATAATCGAACAATCCATAGGCCACAAATACAATCTATCTTCTAAGGCTAACATTCGATTCAATATAACTAATTTAAGTAGTTGATGCTTGGTCATATTGTACCACAAACACATTGCTTTAACGCGCCCAACAAACTCTGGACTGTTGTAAGTTGGATACAAATTACCAAATGCTTTACTCGACGAAAACAATGATTCTGCAGTTTCTAAACGGCTCAACAATTTTTCAATATCAGACAGAGCTTCGCTCTGAGCTTCCATACAGCACTGGCAATTCATCGAAAGACATCCAGAACATTCGTCTTCGATACCACTATCGCTGCTTTGAGTCGATAGATGTGTCTTATGCCTTTCGAATCGATACGTCATAATATCGTTTATAAGATCTTCGACCATCCTTCGAGAGTTGCACAAATAGCTATCCTCTTCTTCTCGAGTTCTATCGGCGTGCCACGCTTGAAGTTCCAACCAAATTAAATCGTTAAGTTTAGTTTGCCACATGTAATCTTCCCTACTTATCTGAAAGAAAACAACGTTAAATTGGAAAAAAATTGAGCAACTTGCACAAATTTACGTGTCTTCGAGCGTTTCTATCTTGCACGGACTTATCTCCCGACCCCATTCTAACCAACATACTCAAACATCTATAAAAATCAATTCTATTTTGAGGACATTCGATTTTCTCTACATCTACTTCTGTTTTATTATTTTCGTTACTGCAGGTTGGGACAGGCAGAGTTTTATCACACGATTGAGCGACGCGACGAGAGCATAAACTCATAAACCTTTTACACCCTTCCACTTGTATGAATGGATGAAAAACTTTTTCTTTAACTTCATTTTGAATAGCACTTGCAGCATTCGTTTGAGCACTAACTATGTCTAATTTTAAGTCTCTTTCCGATCCCCTAAGTAATTTAATTGATCTCTTGTTGGCTCTCTTCCCTAAAGTTTTACAAATTAACGTCACATCCCTTAAGTATTATTTTAGCAATAAATACCTCCTTGGTCAGAGTCGGTGTTATCGGCTCGAGCAATTAGTTCGTTAAATGTGTTACTGCAGACGGTATTTCTTCGAGAGAGAAATCGTTTAGTTGTAGTAACTTTGGAATTTTGGCTGGTGCTGAAAATAATTCGTTTTTAAACGAAGGCTCGGTTTCTATTATTTCTAAAAAATATATAGGAGAAAGACACAAGACTTGTGTTTTGAAAAATGATAGAGAGTGGGTAGAGGCACCGCAAGAAAATTATGGAGTCCCAGGAGTTTTTCAGGAAAAAACGTTCCTATAACAGCTAGGACTGGATTGTCTGGATCACTCAGTTTAAGCAAACTGCATGGCCATGGCCATCGCCTGCAGATCATGGTCTAGGTCCAAGTCGTCCCACATTTCTTCTATCTTCTCTCTTCAGTCTTGTATGTGTCGTCATTCTGCTAATGTGACTGTCCCACTCTCGTCTTCTATTTTTTATCCAATCCAATTATTAATTATTTTAAAAAATGACAATTTAGATGAAAGATAAACAGAACAATTGGGGAGACTCCATAATTTTTTACGGTGATCATTAACTACAGAGAAAATATGAGGACAACTTAAAAACGTCAACAAAAGCCGGTTTTTTAATCGCCCTTCTCATAGTTAGTTAGTTCAATTACAACAATTAGTCACCTGTTCGAGTTAAAGTCGGAAATAAATCTGAATTGAAAGCAATCCTTTATCTAGTCAGTCAAAGTTTAACAACTCCAAAGATTATTTATAATTCTAAAGAGGTACACAATTGTCCAATTAAAAATCTGAGAAGAACTGTCCTCATCGGTTAATTCAACAGGTCAATACTTACATTTTAATCGTGTTTTAGCCACGTTGATCAACCATTCGGTAAATAAATGAATTAATTAAATTGTGTTTCTAAATTAAAGTTTCAATTGACAATAATTGAAATGTTTTTGTGGAATCGAACTGTTAGGATTAATACATGTAATATATTTAATAATATAAATAATGTTTGGTATATAGATAAGACTAAAACAAATTTAGTGATAGTGCTTACACAAACTCGTAGATAAATGAAATCAGTAAAACGGCAATGAGCTTCAAACGTCGAGATAAATGAGTTATGTTATTAACTAATAATATGCAGTAAATAAAAGGAAATTATGCATTATTTATAAGCACCTCGAGCCTAAAAACGAAGAAAAAATTATGGCAATCGCACACTGTACTACTGTTTAAAAGCTTAGGGGTAGAAGTGAGCTTTGGCATGCACAATATTAACCCTCGTACCAAATTATTATGAAAACAAAACAAGTTACAACGATTAAAATTAGCCAAGAATTTAATCTGCGTTGTAACACTAATTAGCAAACTAATGATCTAAAATTTGGTTTAATTTAAATACCGTGAATTATCTTTTGGTTGTTTACGTTCTCGATTTCTTCTTATTCTTGCTCTAGGCGGAGTCGAGCCATAACGATCGTATTCACTTAACTCGTCATTATGATCAACTGAACTATCCTCATTATCCCACATTTCGTTACCTGAAGTACTGGCACGTAATTGACGAGATGCACTTAAAAATTGAGTGTGATAATGAAAATAATTACCTGGGAAGTGGTATGTGTACTAAGGGAAATTAGGGATACGATGTTATCTACATATATTAACGATGAGGTACTTATGGTACTATTAATGGATAACAAATATTTGCTAATTCTTACTTCTCTTCCTCTAAAAGTTCCGAACTAGCATAACCTGGAATTGCCATCGAAGAGAGAAATGCCATTATTACACAATTTGTGAATTGTTAGTTATTACAAAACTACATGAACATTCCGCATCTTCTTAACAACTAATAAAATGTAAATTTGCCCAAAAACAAATTAACGAAACCTTGAAAATCACATTGCTTTACTTAATTTTTCGATTCACTGACGTGCAAAAATTGACAAATCAAAACAACACGCCCACCAACTTAAAAGTAACAGTAACTGTCTCATTGTTGCCATTTTTAAAAATTTAGTCCCCAACTATAATTTTCGTACAGTTTATGTTCAAATTCAAAAAAGTAACACTAATTCAAATTTTATTGCAATAAAAATAACTGTTCAAAATATTTAATTAAAATAGTGTAAATGTTAAAACTAGCCTGGAGGCCAACTTAATTGGCGACCCCCTAAAATATGTATGTGAAGATGATAAACAGACTGACAACCATGTTTCCCATTATTGATAACCAATCTGTATCCTTCCGGTAAGCGCTCCTTGGCCAACTTTTTTGCAGTCAATACTAACATACCCAACAACTAAAATTTAAAAAAATACTAAACAAGCAAGTCACCTTGTAAAAAACTCAACGTACGTCTTTATCCTCTAGTACACTTTCGTCTAGTAGAGGAATTCGCCTTTTAGGAATAACTAAAAAATGCGTAGGAGCTTGTGGATTTATGTCGTTAAAAGCCATGCACAGATCGTCTTCGTAAATAATATCGGCAGGAATTTCTTTGGAAATTATTTTATCGAATAGCGTTTTTTCGTTAGTGCTCCACTTTGCATTTTGGGCCTTTTCGACTTCTGTGCTCATCTACACAAGTTGACTAAATTAAATTATTTGCAGAAACTAGACAAACTTACATTGTAAACAGTGGTCAGTCTTATCGGTCTTATATTATTGCAGTTTAACTGTCTAAATTTTAAAGAACGATAAATGACGGCACTTAAAGCTGCCATTATCAAAATAATAGGTGATAGTGATAACAACAATGCATAATTATTAAAATAATCAGTTTGACAGCAATGCAATGAAAATAGAAACGATAGAAACATCAATTCATCCCGCAACACATCGCACAAACGCATGTCACACGTGACAAACTGCCGCTCTCAATTTGAAATTTAAAAATTTCAACTTACCGTAACTTTGGCAGACATGTCTTCGGCTATGCTTATTTTGAATGTCAAGCATTTACAAATAATATAACATCGGTAAATATTGCTTGCGTTTCATATGACAAAACAAAATAATATAAGGACGTAAACGTAAACAAACGCAACTAAAAGCCATTTTTTGTAAAGAATTGTAGGTTATAATGTTTACATCAGTTATATAGGTTTTAATTTTTAATGCAGTGTAGTGTTAATTTGCTAATTAAAAATGCGTTTGGAAAAAGATAAAAATGTGTGATTTTTTAAAATGCTTTTCGCTCAACCTATATGCCAGGTGCATCTGGTACCTACTATATTGCATTGATTCGCGTGTAGAAATTTTAAAATTTATTGTAATAAAACAGTAATTTTACTTATTTAAATCAATAAATAAAATAAATAAGTAAAAATCTGATTTTCTGTTTATTGATTTTCAACATAATATGTGGCGGCCACAGCTCGGACCACAGCCATAAAATTAAATTACTCAAAAATTAATTTTTTGCTTAAAACCGTGTATGATGTTAATTACACTAATATTTTTAATTAAAAGAGTAAAAACAAGAGCCCCCTTATTAGGGTGTAGCCCGATTTATTTATTGTGACAAAAATAATATCGATATTAAATTGCCGAGGTCGTTCTTGACAGAGCACGAAGTCACGAAGTGTTGCCTATGCAGCAGGGGCAAATAAGATGAAATACATTATGTTAAAAAAATTCAAAAAATCACTATTCCAATTAATTTTAAAATATCAAACTTATCTCGGGAATTAATTAAGACTCACATTTTAAAAAATGAGTCTCAGAATTGGCTCATCTTAGTACCACTGCTAGAATTCAGTATTTTGGTTACTCCATTTATACAGTGTGTCTACACTAGAGCAGATAAATTATTTGAAACTTTAATTCCTTCTTTTCTATCAATCTTATTACGATATAATGTAGCGTGGAGCAAGAAATCTGAAATTAAAGTACCTCTTAACTATTAGGTTTCCCGTGATAATTCCCGACAGACGTGAGATACGCAGTATATTATCAATTAATGAGAAACAAAGTAGTGTTCGGTGTCAGTGTAGAGTGTAGGCCTGTATGTTCCCATCAGTTCAGTTTGAAAGACTGAGGCATATATCTCCCCAGCGGTAGGCTTATGTCGAGGACAAGCTCAAGCAAGTGAACACCTGCTCCAGGTCCCTTTTAATTTTTAGATCCATCGGTAAAGACAGTTATGTCCGCTACGATGTTTTCAGTTGAATCCATTAGAGTTTGAAAGTCTCTGTTGAATGTATATTTTGGAGAGATACAGTTTGCATTCAACTCCAGGAGAGGTAGCTCTTGGAGCACTCCTCGGAGATTTTGGTGTGTTCGTAAATTCCGTATCTGGGCAGCCGAAAGGCTGCCTTTGTTGGCATCTCCTCTACATATAGATCTAGTGGAGGAAGACATAGCAGCACCTCTATTGCTGCTGAAGGTGTGGTTCTCATGGCTCCTATGACCATGAGATAAAAGAGTCTCTGTGTTTTGTCTATTAGACATTTCATAGTGGTCTGTCTGGTTTTGCGTCACCAGCTCCATAGCATATTATAGGTCTGATAATTGCAGTGCATAGCTAAAGGAAGATTTTAGGAGAAATGCCCCACGTTTTTCCCACCGCCTTACAGCACTGCCAGAAAGCCAGACTTCCTTTGTGTAATTTGTTTTTGATGTGGTTTCCCCAATAATTAAGACTGTGGTCTAGAGTAACGCCCAGATACTTAACCTCGCTCACTAGATTTAGGGAAATACCATTCAAAGTAGGCAAGATCATTTTACCTAGTTTCCTTTTCTGGTGAAAAGAACCAGCTCCGTTGCTCCGTTTTGTTCGGATTTACCGTCAAGGGGCGTTCGATACACCATTTTTCTGTTATTTTAAGAGCTTCTCTTAGTCTGTCGCATAGAGTGCTCTCAAATTTGCCTGACTGCAGAATCATGATGTCTATTATGGTATAAAAACCATGATCGTTGAGGCGTCTGATAAGACTGTCAACGACTGTTCCAGAGGAGTGATGAAAGTACCCTTCCCTGGGGACAGTCTTTTGTAGCAATGCCTCTTGTAGTTGTGTTTCCGAAATTTACTTGAACAGCTCTCCATTCCAGTATCCGGCATATGAGCCTGGCAATGGTTGGAGGCGTGTCATATGTTTGGAGAGCATGCCTTATGCTTTCATAAGTGGCTTTATCAAAAGCTCCTTCTATATCTATGAATACACCCATGGTGGACTCTTTCGCATCCAACGATCTTTCGATACGCCCTACCACATTATGGAGGGCTGTCTCGGTCGATCTTCCAGAGATGTATGCATGTTGATTTGGGTGTAGTGGTTTGGTGATCAGTACTGTGTCACGAATGTTTCTGTCGATCAATATTTCTAACGTTTTCAGTAGAAAAGACATGAGACTGATTGGTCTGAATGATTTATCCAGCGAGTAATCACTTCTGCCTGATTTTGGTATGAAAATAACTCTCCATTCTTTAGGGATGTAGCAATGTGCAATATACGTACATGATGCTCTGAATATCCTCACGGCTTCTAATAGAACTTCGAAATTTTGAAAACGAATTAAACGAGTAGGTACTTCGAGTTTGTCAAAGACTAAAAAATTTTAGTCGTGGTATAACTTGATATTTCTCAAATTTCCTTCAAGTTTTTGTACCACGTCACTACGTGACTGCTTCGTAAGTTCTGATGCGATTGTTATACTAATCAAATTTTTAAAATTCTCATTTCAAGTCGCTTTTAGAGTCAGTTTTTGGAATTATAAAATTAACGTTTTAATTCATTACAATTACAAGCGTCCAATCAGCTGTAAATTACTTAATAAATAATTTACGAAAGAAATTACAGATCCTATGTACTGCCCTCATGCCCATCAGTTATTGTATTGAGCGATAAGGTACAATTGTAAATCAACATTAATTTGTGTAAAATTAATTTACAATATTAATATTATAAGCAATTAGGATTAAATTAAATGCCACACCGCTACACCACTAAAAGCTGTTTAATCGCGAATTGTACAATGTAGTCGTTAGTAAGTAAATAAAGGGATGTCAACAGAGGACGTCGGTTGGATAGCGTCGGTGCCGCCCTCGTAATTTCCCGCCCACATAAACGAGCTGGACTTCTTCGGTCATCAATTTATAGCCAAGTTTCTTCCTAATTTTTATTTACCTGTTAGTGGCGTTATAATAAACTCTTTAATACGGCGTTTACTTGTACTTGTACTTGTAATATAAAATAAATTTAAATAATGACGACAGAAGCTAAAGTTGTGCGACCGTCTTCGCCTAGACAATTCTTTGCACGTCTATACGGGCATTTGGAAAATAATAAAGAAGAAAGTTCCAAACAAAACGAAGGGCTCGATTTGCCGAATAAAAATTCCAACGTTATCACACCGATGCCAGTTTTGGCAACACCAATGCCATTTCTTTTGCCTCCGGGAAATGATGCACATCTCACGGCGGCCGCTGCTGCGGGACTTACGGCATTTCGTAAGTTACAAAATCCAATTTTACCTAAGTGTAGTCCAATAAGTTCTAAAATTAATAATTGTCATTGCGCCGTTCATTTTATTTATTGAAAATATATTATCTACCTATACGTGTGCTCAAAATATCTCAACTGTCCGTGATAGCGAAGAAATGTGGTCGACTGGTCGAAGTCATACATTTTTTACGTGCACTTTTTCGAGCTCAACATTACGCAAAAAATCTTAAATTTCGGTTATTTATCTACTTAATTCAATGGCGTTTTATTTGGTAAACAACTTATTTCTATTTGAAGGCGAAAAATTTGAAAATTTTTAGAAAAAAATGTTAATTTGAATACATATTTAATAAATTGGTTTTTTTAAATAAATAAATAAGTTAAAAACGGCTAGACTGGATCATACGTAAAAGTGGTCAACGATTTCAAAAATGTAAAAATATACGGAGTGTTTTATTAAACAATTAATTAAGTCATACAAATTTGAGACACCCAGTATCTAAAATATTTCGTGATATTTGCTACAAAAAAGTATTCCAAATGTTAAAAACAAGACTACTCAAAATAAAGCCAAAAAAGTTCTTATAAACGCGTAGCGCGCAATCCTTCCTAAGAAAGCTACTACTACACCCCTTTAAAGAGCAGTAACGAAGTTGATGGTTTTTCAGTTACATCTAGAGGAGGAATAAAAATAAAACTACGAAATCTTGGTCGTTTGGCTATTTTTTTACGCACAATTTAATGGTTAAACTGAATTTTAAGAATATTATTCAGGGACGTATTTTTAGAGGGTAGCGAAGGATATTTTCTTGAGTAACTCTTTTTGCACGCAATTTTTGTTAAATTCGAATTTACATTTTTAAATTCTGGGAGTTTTTTACGTAAACAAAGTGTCCTTAAACACGTTGGCGAAAAATCTTTTGCTCTTACGCTACAACCCTTTGAGGAGGAGCGTCGACTAGTAAGCTTCCAAAGGCTGTAGCGCTCTTTGAAGAGATGGAAACTTTTTGTCTTATTTTTAGTGCATGTTCTTAAAGTTTGGAAAACTATTAGGTAGGTACTAATAACCAGGGCCTAGCGTGGGGGCGAGGCAAGAGAGGCTGGTGTCTCGGGCCTCGCAACATTAAGGGCCTCAACTTGGCAACTCGATATGTTAGACAAACATGAAGGGAAAGGCAAAGACAAGAATTAAGACGAATAGAAAAAATTGAATGATCAAATTCAGGGACTCCGTAAATTCTCCAACCATATTTTTTGTTTATCTGAAATAGAGCAATTTCATTCCTAATTTTTTTACTTTGTTTTTATGAAACATCTTTTTTGGAGACACTATCAATCGTTGGTATATTTCCTGGCCTTGGTGCTATTCTATTTTCTTTCTAACTCATAATATTTAACCACCACTTTCAAGTATCAATTGCACATTTTTTCTGAAAGACCCTGCTAATGACCTACCCTCTAAAGGTACGCCCTTGAACAATATTCTTAAAATTCGTTTTGACCATTAAATTATGCATAAAAAAATACCTAATCGACCAATATTTCGTAATTTTATTTTTATTCCTCCTCTAGATATAACTGAAAAACCAACTTCGTTTACCCCTCTTTATTCAAAGGACTGTTGTAGTTCTCTTAAAACGGATTTTGCGCTACCCGTTACTTACTTTTCTTACTTTCTTTTACTTTATCTTACCTTTTTGGGGTGAAACTGTGACTTTTCAACGATCAGTTTCTTTAATTATCCTTATGGCTATGAGTAATGATCTATCTTTATTTTGATGGATAAAATTATGCATCGAGATGCACTATAAAGTATAAAGTAGCCTTTTATGGTAGTCAAGCGACTTTTTAAAAACTGCGTAATGCGTAATGGTATCTACTATACGTACTATCGAGAAGATATTTCTCTTTTATTGGAAACGTCTCTCGATCAAACCACCAAAATTAGCTAAGAGATTTCCTAAAGAGAAGAAAATAATCAGAAAAAAATATTGTATACTTATCAAAAGTGCTGTTCTCCTTTCTTGCTAAAAGTAAATGACAAGGAGGGGGGGGGAGGCAATAGTAAACTACTAAATACTAAAGTGAAAAGAGAGTGATGCTGACGGTAACGGTAATTCCAGTATCAGCAAATGACATTCTTAAGCAGGCCAGGATTGGCCCACCGGGAAATCGGGAAATTCCAGGTTGGTCTAAGTTTAACGGAGGCTTGTGACTGATTCTTTCAAATCCTTTATTAAAATTAGCAATTAAAAGATAGAAACTAACATGTCTAACCCAAAAGAGTGATACAAAATCCGAATGAGTAGGTTGCATTGTCTGTGCGTCGTTTTGCTTTTAATGACCTATTCTGAAACTCAATATTGAAGAAGCTCGCTTGGAGCCTCAGACACAAAGAAAGAATTCGAAGATGAAGATAAAAATCAAACCTTTGCACTTGGCTTGCAAAACCATACTGACTCTATCAAAATATGCAACAGCAACACAATTAGAATGCGAGAGAAATTTTTCTAAGCTCAAAATCATAAAAACTGGATAAGATCTAGCCTTTCTCAAGAGCATTTAGATCAGCTTATGATTATGGCCACCGAAAAGGCTTTATTGTCGGATATTAGTAATGAGGTAGTCATCTATCAACTCTCGCGCAATAGCAGCCTTCTTGTGATAAAATTATTTTTTTCATTTAAACATTGTTGACCTTGAAATCAAAATTTTGGTTTTTTAAAATACCATAGGTGTGGGGCTAGCTACGAATCCCGATAGATAATTTGCTTCCAATCAGGCCATGTTTTTAAAAACGAATCGAATAAAGAGTTATAAAAACAGCTTTTAAAGGCTAAAGAAATAAAGGATGAAATGGAAAACATGGATGGATCACCTTACCATCGAAGTTTTTACCATACCCATACGTCCCATATATGCAGTTGGACGTGCTTCGCATGGCATGTTAACTGGCTTTTCAGGATAGTCGCTCTGTCTGTGTGTATGTAACGCCGTTTGTTTTAACAAAATTTTATTGACAAAATGAACTTGATACAGGGTGGCCCAATACTATAAGAAGGTTATTTTGGTCACATTTCGAAAAAAATTCATCCATAGTATTTATACTTGGCATAAGTTAGTACACATCGGCCCTAATTTAAAAAATATCATTTCAAATGTTTAAATTCAAAATGGCGGCCAGTATAACAATCGGCTCATTTTCTAGTTTTTTCTTTGTAACCTTGGAGATACTCACTATTATAAAAATCTAAAATCAGGAATAGATAGGCAAAATATACGGCTTTAGTTTTATTATAGTCGATTTTGAAAATAATTTCAAAATTGCCCATTTTTCAAGGACTAAAGTTGACTAAAATTTTATAACTAATTTTCTCAAAATAGGCTGCGGCCGTTTTATCTATATTATGACATGTTGTAGATATCAAAGCTCTTAATTAAGCACCGTAGTTTGGTTCATTTCCCATGAGCAGATCCGGAGTTATGATTTTTTAAAGGTCAAAATTTATAATTTATTTTGTAATTAAAATTTGTAATTGCAAGTTGGTACATTAATTTATTGCATAAATTTCTTTTATTTGTTAAAATTTTATTTTTAAAAACGCTTCCAATTAAACCGGAAATTAGTCAAGCAAAATGAGTTTTTAAAAACACCCTGTATATTTTAGAAATTTTTAAAATATCGTAAGATTACCTGTCAAATGATACCAAACATGCTAAATTGTAACGTCCGGTTCAACCGGAAATGATATTAGCGTCCTAATTCAAATAGAACGCCTCGCATAATTTTACTTTTTTGAAATCAGGGAGAGCTTCTGAGCATACTATTGTTAGATACCATTTCAAATATCTTTTAAATTGTTTTCAACACCTACGAAAAAGTATACTGTTATGGTTCAAGTTTTCAAAATCGACAAATATTTAGTTTAATAATAGTAATAAGAATATAATATGATCAAATCTTTGATTTCTACAAGAGTTAAAATTGTTATAAAGAACTATAAATGCTTAAAAAATATGAGTATTTAGGAGAAGCTTCCAAAATGCGGCATTAACAATATCTCCAATCTTTTTCTTTACCAAATCCGACTTAACAAAACTTGTAATTCCCCGAGCTTAAATTTTATTGTATGATTGTATCGTTTATATTTAGCTTAAAATCAACAGTTTGCGTCGAAGTTTAAAAAAAAAAAGAATTTTTAATCGAAGTCATTTTTAATTGGGGCAACTTGTTAATTGTCGATAAACGTCTTAATGCGCGCCCGCCTCGGACTCTAAATAAAATTGACGTTTCACGTGGTCCTCTTTATTGTAACTTAAACAAGAGAGATTCGGTACTTTGTTAATGTTACAAATTATAATTAGGAGATAAAGATCGTAACGATGGGATACTCAAGTTTATCGAGTAATTTAAGTGAGCTCTTGAAATAATCGCTAATCACGCAAGGCACGTAAGAGGGTTGAACACATGCCTTGTATCTCACCCCCACCGGAATTTAATACCGGAGTATTTAGACTTGTTCAACTGTGCAGTTGTAATCTCATCATAATAATATTTTACATTTCATATTGTGTTGGACTTATTCCGCGGATTCTGTCGTTGGCTGAGCACGTGGAGAAAGCTTCAATAAAATTGCTTTTGTTCGAAAATTGTAATATAAATATAATTTTAGCGACATTCTCCGAGGTTGAAAATACGTTTGGATAATTTTTTTTAAATAAGGGAACTTACTCGAATTACCCCCAATTTAAATATCGGAAAGGATGTAATATGTAATACATACCCCCCTATTGTCGTAAAATCTAATTTTTTTGTAAATCCAAAAATTTGTCCGACGTTTAAGTTTAAGTAAGCATATGGTGTTAAGTCGGGGCTTCTCGTTTCCGTCAATCACAGCACATGACGTTCATGACTAGATCACCACTTGCATTTTCGCACGGTCAGAATCCGGGAACCCTCTCTATTCATCGTCCAGAACGAATCAACCATAATTCCTAATTTCTGCATTTCCTGTGTCCCAACAATTTATTCCATCACACGAGATTAATATTGTTTCGTTAACTGGTTATTGACATGCACGATATAAATTGATAGATGTACACCAAAACATGTGGTGGGTCGTTTCGTCCTAAATTCAATTATTAATGAAACAATTTATGAACTCATTTGTAACTCAAATTTTCTAATTATAATAGAGGGGTTATTATCTTTTTTTTTGTCTAGTTGCGCGACGGCGTCGCAAAGAAGGACGTCCGAGACGTCAACGCACTACGTTTAGCAGCGACCAAACTCTTCGCTTGGAGATCGAATATCAAAGATCGGAATACATAAGTCGCGGTAGAAGATGCGAGTTGGCCGAAGCGTTGCATCTTTCCGAAACCCAAATCAAAATATGGTTTCAAAATAGACGAGCGAAAGATAAGAGGATAGAGAAGGCCCAATTAGATCACCATTACAGGTAATTTGCCCCCTCGACCTCGTTTAAATCTCTCTTTTGGAAAGGGGGAGCTTAACGACGATTTTAATCACAACTCACAACCCCCTAACGCTTAACTTGTTTTTTTTTAAGAAAACTTTTGGGCGCATTTTCGGCGTTTTGTCCTATATGCATCGAAGGTCCTTGTCTTCACATGAATCCGCCAAATTCTTCGATGTTCGCGTCACAGAATTCTGCAAATGGAATTAATTCGCTTACGGCTAATATAAAAGATTTTAATCAACAAAACGAGTTTAGTGACATTGGTGTGAATTGAAATGTGTTTAGATTATAAAATGGGTCCCCACACAATTAAAAGGGTGCTTAATTATAGAGATATTTATTTTTTTGTAACTTACAAATTTAAGGGTTGTTATAACCAAAATAATATACTACTATTTAACTTCTATTACTTAACTTAAGAAATTTATAACAATTAGATCTTCTCGATTGGACAATTTTATACAGTGTGTCCAAAAATATACGACGAAATTTTTTTCCAAAAAAACGTGAAGTGAAGACCCCCTTAAATCTTTAGCAGATCTGTGTTGACAATGGAACGAGATAAAGTCTAGAGTTTTTCGTTATTCAATATTGAACCAATTAATTTGAAACTGGAATTAAAGACAGGGTACGGTATAAAAGATGCAATGAACACCGACTAACTATACCTATTTAGTTAATAATCGATTTAAGAGTTTCCATACCAAGGCGCGCGTCTTCGGGAAAAAATTTATTCGTCGGATAGGACGCATATTATCTGTATGTTATACGGAAATAAAAGAGCTGATCCAGGTGATATCAAGCGTTGCCTAGTTGTATTAATTTAATTTGTTTATAATCGAAATTAAGAGGCAATAATTATACCAAAATTCGAATATTTTCAAAAACTGTGTCGTGGGCACTTTTCGACACTAGACAACAATTTCATCTCATATAAATAAGCTCTAGAATAACTATAATTTTGTATAAAGATATGTAAATAATTTTTATATACTCGTAATGTAAGTATTTAGATGAATGAACGAACAATAATAAATATTTATTTAACCGCAAAGTTTCTCTTTAGCATCTCTTTATAACCTTAGCAACCATTCATAATACGATTTTTGAAGACCTCCCCTAAACGTCTTAATTATCTCTTCAAATTTAGTATTTGTTCTCTAATTATAATCTTCAACGTTAACATTGTAGTTAGTTTTATACTTCTTTTTAATATTAACATCCCATAAATATCGTGCTTACAATCATCGTCGCAAGTAAAGCGTGCAGATGATACACAAAAGAATAGATTAGCGTATTCCAGGTGTAGGTTCCCGTATATCAATTCTCCTGCAGTTTAAAATCTGACCCTTACTTTCCTAGCTCTTTCTTAACTTATATATATTTTTTTAATATCCCGCTTTCGTAAGACACGTTAAAATACTAATGATTAAAGATTTTCCTATTTACATCAATTGAACCGTATCTATTATTTGCAATAATATACATTTTTGCTCTTCATTTTAATTTTAAAATGGAAATACTAAAAAGTAATCGTGCAAAATTGCTTTTCTTACCTTATTTTTGCCTTTTATTAATCAAAATTGCTTACTTATTTTTGTATAGTACTGATTGCTACTAAAAAGCTTTCTATAACTGCTTAGAAGTAGGTATTTGATTTCAATATCCACAACAACCATCGATTAAGAAATCTCAACTTTTCTCATGCAAAAGCTCAAATACGGTTTGCTTTGCTTGTGAAACGAAGTTGCATCACATCAATTTTTTTTACTTACGCATGATAAGTCCCAATTGACTTGGGACCATCACCAGTTACGAAAAGACGAAAAAAGTGGCAAACCAGAAGAGATTCGAGTTTTCGGATTTTTAATATTCACTTCTGATCACTCGCTTTTTTAATTGTTAGAAAAATTGAGAAAATTCCATAATCAGTTAGGTAAGTACTGTATAAATAATTTGAATCATCACTTTGTTTTGTACAATAGGAAGCGGCTCGGCACGGTAACGCGCTCCAGCACCGTTTGACAAAAAAAATTTAAGAGACATAATTTGTAGAAAATTGAATGTGCTTTATTTTTTTATAGGTACACTTTTTACTAAAAGTGCGTAATTTCCGAGTTAGAAGCGATAAACCAAAAAACAGCTTTT
This sequence comes from Malthinus flaveolus, assembly GCA_950108345.1. Lineage (NCBI taxonomy): Eukaryota > Metazoa > Arthropoda > Insecta > Coleoptera > Cantharidae > Malthinus > Malthinus flaveolus. The sequence continues at coordinate 20,916,098 of OX467286.1, read as the reverse complement.
TGGGTCGATTTGGGAATTTTTGTTCGAATTTAACGCGCTCTAGCGCATGAACTGTTCATCTGAGGAAGAAAATCTAAAAAATATAATTTGTAGGAAATTTAGTGTAGTTTATATTAATATAGTAGTACTTTTCTCATAAAGTGCGTCATTTTCGAGTTATAAGCGATAAACCAAAAAAACAGATTTTTTAGCCTATTTTGAAATTTTTATTCAACTTTAACGCGCTCTAGCGCCTAAACCGTTCATCTGAGGAAGAATATCTAAAAAATATAATTTGTAGGAAATTTGGTGTAGTATATATTAATATAGTAGTACTTTTCTCATAAAGTGCGTAATTTTTGAGTTATAAACGATAAACCAAAAAAACAGATTTTTTAGCTTATTTTGGAATTTTTGTCCAACTTTAACGTGCTCTAGCGCCTAAACCGTTCATCTGAGGAAGAAAACCTAAAATATATAATTTGTAGGAAATTTGGTGTAGTTTATATTAATATAGTAGTTCTTTTCTCATAAAGTGCGTCATTTTCAAGTTATAAGCGATAAACCAAAAAAACAGATTTTTTAGCCTATTTTGAAATTTTTATTCAACTTTAACGCGCTCTAGCGCCTACACCGTTCATCCGAGGACGAAAATCTAAAAAATATAATTTGTAGGAAATTTGGTATAGTTCATATTAATATAGTAGTACTTTTCTCATAAAGTGTGTCATTTTCGAGTTATAAGCGATAAACCAAAAAAACAGATTTTTGAGCAGATTTGGAATTTTTGTCTAACTTTAACGCACTCTAGCGTCTAAACCGTTCATCTGACGAAAAAAACCTACGAAATATAATTTGTGGGAAATTTGATGTAGTCTATTTTCATATAGTAGCACATTTCTCATAAAGAGCGTAATTTTCGAGTTATGAGCGATAAACAAAAAAACAGATTTTTGGGCCGAATTTGTGCCAATTTTGACGCGCTCAACACCTAAACCGTTCATCTGAAGAAAAAACCTAAGAAGTATAATTTGTAAGAAATTTGTTGTAGTTTATTTTCATATAGAAACAATTTTCTCATCAAATGCGTAATTTTGGTTAAAAACGAAAAACCGAAGAGCAAAAATCCACCACTCGGGAGGATGAATGACAAACGGTCGGTTTTATTACCTATTTACAATATTCTTTCGGCCTGCAGAGCTGGTGGGTTAAAATTGAGGTTTGTAAATCATCAATTATGTGATTTGTTTGTATTCAAGTCTAGATATCACTCATATTTTATTATATCAATAGACTTATTTTTTCTGAACTTCTGAATAATCTGAAGTATACAAATACAGTAGTAGTAGTACACACCAAAAGCATGTGGAAATAGCAACCTAAATATTTGGGAGACGGGGGGGATTAAGAGTACTATGCAATTAATACAACAAAGTAAAATTCGAAACTTTATTTGTAAAATAAGTTGTTACAAAAACCTGAATAAATATTAATTCGATAAGTCTTAGTCGTTGCATAAATATTACGAATAAATATTTCAGACTCTTGCGGACGTAATTATACCTTTTTTTCTTCACTTATTTGCCTTTTTTTAAACGAGCCTTCAAGTTAATGTTCAAGCCTTGGAGGGTTTACGCGTCAGAAATAGAAAATCACGTAAATTAGACCGACGGAATATCCAAAACTTGAAACTTAAATTGAAGGCTCTCTATAACAAAAATATATGGTTAAATTCTAAATTGCATGGACCAATAATAAATTTCAAAAAGTATTTGTGAGTCAATTGCGAAGAATATTAATTTACAAACAACCTACAAAACTCAAAATTATAATTGAACTTTGTATCCAAATGCGAGTTTAACCATTTACAATTGTACCTTTCTCAATTATTTTTTAAATACTCACCTTCGACGGTTTTAATGTTGAACTCTTCGGAAACTCAACAGCAACACCAAAACAAAGACAGAAAATTAGTAGAATACTAAGCTAAAGAAAAATTTAAATAGAAAATAGAAGATGAAAATAAGCAGAAACTAAAATAATTCCTTTCTGTATTAAAAACCGAAATTAAATTTTGCTTCGATACTATTTTTATTGCTTTTGAAGAGCTTTGGGCACAATAGAGGAAAATTAAAAGAACCTTAATCCATCGCATATAATAATCGTGCATTTTAAATTTTAAGCAAACCAACAAATTTTTTTTTCTCATAAAGCGTTTATACATAGCAGCTCAGATCGATTTAAACGATGGTAGGATGTGAAAGGAAAGATTGTGCAAATTGAATAATAAATTGATCGAGGAGAGGAAGTGGTGCAAAATCGATTAAGAGCTGTAAATACAAAACCAAAATGAGTGTCAAAAAAGAATAAAAACAGTATACGAAGCAAAGCATATTTAAAAACATAAGAATGTAAGCCCTACCTAACCCAGGTTAGCTTTAAATACGTTCTAATATAATCTACCTACATTTTTAATCAAACTTCGTACTAAATCCTTATTAAATTTAAATATCCTTACTAAGCTATTCAAACTGTCTTTAAATTTAATATCCTTCCTAATAATACAGTCCAAAGAAACCTGAGCTAAGTGGTGAAAATAACCTAAAAAGTGTCAAAAAAACTAAAAGCTATACATACCTATTTTAACCTGTTTTGCATGATGCTCCTGTAATTCATTACATTTAACTACGTACACTTAGAAAAACACCTCTTAAATTCGATGTTAAACTGACTCTTATTTATTCGTTTAATCTATACAATAAAATTAAGACACCCACTAATCAATAAGGTATCACTAAATCAATTTGAAATAAATAATAGAACTTGAAAGGATCCTGTTAAATAATAAATCTTTTTTAAAAACTGACTAAACAATTTACGAGCTCCCTTATTTAAAATATCTACTAAAATTAACACCAAATACACTAATTTCATGATACATTAGATGTCAATCCTAAACTAACACATACCTAATTAAATAATGAAAAATTCCTAAGTGTCACAAAAACTTGATAACTAAATAAAAATCATGGACAAGTCACTATTATAACACTGAAACCTTAACTAAAAATTTATCCCGATGACTTGACCTACACTTCTCCTAAGATGTATGTCAAACCACGAGGCTAACCAATTATGGTATAAATATGAGTCGCTATCTTGAACTTCGATATGAAATTAGTACACCCGTCCCTGAAATGGCCCCCATCTTGAAGGACTTACATTTTAAAATCGACGGTTTCCAGGACCCATGCCGTTTTGGTTGCCATAGCCTCCGCCACCGTAGCCTCCTCCACTGCCAGAGTTGTTACCATTTCCTATCATCGTATTCGAGTTTCAACATTTTGTAACATAAAAATAAAATTACAATACTCACCACCACCACCATTACCACCATAAGGAGTAGGTCTGTTCGCTTGATAATTATTCCTCATCGCGCCACCTCCGTAGTTCTGTTGATAGCTTCCTCCAAAATTGTCGTTACTAGGACCCCAATTTCCTCCACTTCCACCTCCTCCCCCACCGCTGTATCCCTGAGGCCCCCCTTGGTTACCGCCCCAGTTGCCACCTCCTTGATTATCCCAAGGATTTCCACCACCGGCCCCCCATCCGCCGCCGCTGTTGTATCCTTGGTTTGGTGGCATATTATTCCAATCTCCACCGCCGCCACGATTAGGACCACCCCAGGCACCACCACCACCACCGCCGCCTTGGGGCCCGTTGTTGAAATTACGATTTCCACCGCCTCCGCCTCCTCTAGGCCCACCTCGTCCTCCTCCTCCTCCACCCCCCCCTCCCATAGGGCCTCCCGAGCCGCCGCCACTGCCACCACTACTACCTCCACCTCCTCCAGCTTGAAGGCGCTCTAATTCGGCTTTACTTAAAGCTTTCTTGACATCTATGTGTTTTCCATTTATTTGATGATTTCTTTGCACTGTAACATTTATGGCACATTTTTAAAGATATAATTTATAAAATGCATTAATGTGGAAAAAATTAAGAAGTGAATCAATATTTGCAGACAACACATTTTAAGAAAACTGATGAGACTGCCATAATAGTATGTATCAGCAGGAGAGTTGCAAGAGAAAGAAAAGTTGAAAAATGAATTTTTAGCCAACATTTCAAAAAACACCCATTTTATCAAACGAGGTCATCAGACCTTTTTTAAAGCTCCTACAATTTCCTTCAAGTTGGTCTATTTTCTATTCCTGTAAAGCAAAAATTGACCGAGATAGACGTTTTTAAAGACACATCACCCTTTTTCTGTAAATTTTGGGTCGTAAGTCGATTATAACTTTTATCCTAAAATGAATAAAGGAAATCTTATAAGCTTCAAAAAGGGTCCTATAACAAACATAAGAGAATTTTGGTAAGAAATAAATTTTGCATCTTTGCCCCTGAGGTAACGCCCCACGAGCACTACCTTGTGTACTTGTGCAAATTTCCATCCCGTTCCACTTTATTTTACAAATTTAGAGCTAACTTCCCTGATGTATTACAAATCAAACATTATGGCTAATGTGATACTTACAGCAAATCTTGTCGACTGGATCATAATCGTCAAACTCGATAAAACCAAATCCTCGCTTCTTCCCACTGTCTTTATCGGTGACTATACTGCACGAAAGAATAGTTCCGAATGTTTTGAAGTGGTCACGTAAATGGTCCTCCTCTACGTCGTCTTTTAGACCACCCACAAAAAGTTTTTTAACGGTGGCTCCCGCCTCGGGACGTCCGATATCTTGACGTGGTACTGCCCTTTTGGGTTCTACGACTCTACCATCTACTCTATGTGGACGTGAATTTTGAGCATCGTCGACCATATGTGCTCTCGAATAAGTAATGAAGCCGAACCCTCGAGATCTCTTAGTCTTTGGATCTTTCATTACCACGACGTCGACAATATCGCCCCATTGTTCGAAATGTTTCTTTAGGGAATCGTCCGTCGTGCGGTAATCCAGACCGCCGATGAACAGTTTTCTGATATGTTCGGGTTCGTTTCTAACATCCTGTATATTAACAAAAATGTTTATTTATAGTTAATTTGGCAAAATTTCAAAAACATATTTATTCCAAGGTACGAACAAAAACATTTTAGATTGTTACTGGTTTCGACATATAAAATGCAATGCATTTTCGATGCCAAAAATGCAAACACTTGTTTAAATTAATATTATATGAGAGCCTCTTTATGAACTCTCAAAAGCTACAATAATAGCCACGACGCAACTTCGTACTAATTAATTATGTTTGTAGGGTGGAACAATAATTTCATGATTTTCGTGTGTATTTATGAAACCTTTGTTTCATAACCAAATAATCATTTACGATTAATAGCATTGACTTTTGCAATAGTCTGATACAATTTGGGTTTAATTCGGTTACAAGCTGGTGACAAGTTACAAAGCAGCACAAAGAAATTTGTGCTACCTATTTTAATGGAAGAAAGGCGTTTCAAATTTACGACATCGAAAGAGCGGTTATGCACCAATAAATTATTTAATGTTGTTTTTACTTACATCAATTTCCTTTTTCATCTTTAGTTACTTAAAATTGGATTTTATAATAAATTATTACGATTTAACTACGGACGCCGCTTCGCTTGGGCTTGACACTGAAAGTTGAAAAACAAGATGGCCGATGACCGTCTCGCGTCTTCTATACCCTCTCTCCCATTGATGTGTAAAATAATAGATTGATAGAATTTGTTTAAATTAAATGGATATTTTTATGAAGAGAAATATAATATTTGAAGAGCATTGTGATCCGAAAATTTTTATTGTTTTGTCTGTCGGTTAATGGGTTAATAAAAACGCATTCCAGCTTTACGAAAAATTATTGTAGTTTAATGATCCGATCGCGATTGTAAAATAATTATATTATAAAGGTGTGTATACATGTACACATCTGAGCACGAGCACGTACGAGGCCCGTTGAGGCAGAACGAATACTCGTTAGATGTAAACGCAGTATGTTGTGTTTGAGCTCAAAACTTTTTAATTTGAAGCTCAGTTTTCAGTTGGTTCATTGCAGCCAGCAGCCTGCCAGTGTTCGTAAATTTGTACTTTGTAAGGATAGTAGGATAGCTAATCTTCGTTTGCTGAACAGAGACAGAAAAATAAAATTATTTTCAAAACATTGTTAAAAATCTTCTCCGTGTAAAACAGCCCTTTTGCCCACTGTGTAAAACAGCGCTAATAGTATACAAAAATGTATGTTGTTTAAATAAAATTTTCTCCACGTGGTCCCAACAAACCAATCGCGCCCGAATAGTATGCTCGATGAACATTTCCGATTCGGAGCACTTCGGAAAGCATGCTCGATGAAGCGGGATCGCCACAACGAGCATACTGTTGGCCAAGGCCAAATGTCTTTATTTGGTCCTGGGAACTCACTGTAGAGCGTTGTCGGTGTTATTTCGGGACACCCTGTATGTTGGAAAAAGCAGAAGTGGCGATGAAGGCAATTAATCATAGCTCACTTTATCTGACATCTGACTAACTCTGGGAAAAAGAAAATTCTAAAAAACTTGAGATGCTCACTTGTAGTTAATAATATATATTATTAAGTTTTAAATTAATTTAACAACAGTTTACAATATAAAAGTTTAATACAAGATTATAAACTCAAATTAATTGTTTTCCACATTATTACTATCACTATCAGTGGAATCCTCGCTTTCATCATCGGTGAAATTATCGCTTTCACAATCGGTAGAATCTTCACTTTCATCATCTGAATCCGTATCATCAGAATCTGTAGCACCATCCTTACTAAGATTTAAGGTTGCAAACTTTTCATTCAACTCGTCTTCTTTATCGAGAAGCTTCTCAAAGTGAATTATGTTTAATCCCAAGTCTTTCTTTTCTATTACAATAGAATTCAATTCTTCCACCGTCTCTTTCCACTTACTCTTATCCCATTTCATCAAATAAACGATATAGTCCTTTATAAACAAATTATTTAAAACAAAAAATCCCTTGTAATCATTTAAAAAAATATTATAAATTTCGATTAAGCACTTGATTATGAACTGTTCGCCTAAATTGATTAACGTCTTTAAGTCGTCAAAAATTTGTTGACTCAATTGAAAATTTCTATAAAAAGGATATATTAAGCTACGTCTAAACGAATTTATTAAAGCTTGTTTAGGCGTCAAAAACCCATCAAACCAACATAAAGACGAACTTAATTTTGCTATTGTCCAACCTGACTCGCAAGTACCTTCAAAGTAGGTGGTTCTACGGTCGTAACAATAAGCAAACAAAACTTCTAGCAAACTATTATAGCAATATGTAACTTGCTTGTCACTTAAACTATACACAATGTTGGGTAAATCTTTCATAAAATCGAGCTCGCTCGACGTGAAATTAATATCGCCGACAGTTTCCCACGGTGGGCGTAACTTTAAAATATCATCTATTTCGCTACATTCCACTAGATCGGCCAAGTAATGGTTATGATCAAACTGTTCTTGCTCAATTTGATGTCGCAACTTGGATCGTTCCTCCAACTCGACCTTTTCTGGATCGATTTCGAACAATTCGGAAAAGTCGTGAGATAAAACTTTAAAATTATAACCGCCTCGCATCGCAAATCCAAATTTGGCACAATCCTCACTCACGTCGGCTTCAACAAACACATCGTCAGTAGACACAACTTCGATGTTTCGACTACCGTCTTCGACATCCACCTTAGTTTGTAACAGTTTGGTTATAAACTCCAAGTCTTCGAAATGTTCGCCACAATTAACCTTGTCTAATTGAAACGTAAATTCTCCATTGTCGGAATTAAATGAACTCTTTGTGTTTTCGTTATATTCTACTTTACCTGGCAGGTTTAACCGTAAGTGGTAGGGTCGACAGTAAAAGAGAAGCACATTTTCTTCGATACTTAAATCCGCTTCGGTAAATTTGCAGTAAGGAGCCCGAATGTTTATTGTTATGGTCTTTTCATCCTGGATTAAGTAGAATCTTGGAATAATCATATTTTTCAAATAAAGAAACAATCAACGCCACATTCGAAAATTTTTAGGTTATGTTTGGTTAGTGGTTAGGTTAGAACTTAGAACATGGGTTAGAAATTTTTTCAACTGCGCTATATGTACAAAGTGATGCAAAAGATACGCACGTTAATGCGTGAAGTTTTTCTTGAAATATAATATTAAAATTAAAAATATAGTGTATAGTATGTAAATAGGAAACCTCGTAGAACTTAAATTGTTGTTTCAAGTTTCAAGTTATTTGATACTGCATGTGGTATGTGGTGGTGTGATAAAAGCAAATTAAACTGTTGCCATTGCTGTTGCTTAGTTGGTGATGTTTATTAGGTGTTTATGAGTTTATGCGATAACACATACAAGTTGACCTGAGATTTTATTGTTTTTTTTTCTGAATATTTATTTAATCGAAACAGTGCAAGGTAAATTCTTTGAATAACGTGATCATAAAAGTTACACTTAATGGCCCCTAAAAATAAAAAGAAAAGAGCTCGTAAAAACGTTAAAGTAAAGTTTCAATCGTGGAAATCACAAGGGTCCAAAAGTAAGTACCTATTTCAAAGTTAATTTTCCACAATTACCTACTCTTCACTTTGTTTTTTTAAACTACACTAAACATTGATGGAAGATTAATTTCAGGAAATTCTGAAAGTTTCCTGAAACATTTTCTGATGATTTAGGTACTTAGTACGTACCATCTCTTAAATTCGAAGAAAAGTTAATGTCAATTTATAAAATCTGTCAAATGTCAAATGTAAATTTTGATTTTGTCTTATATCTCAATATTTCCCAAACCGTTTAAGATATTGAAATGCAGTTTTTACCAATCGATTATTATCAAAATTTGTTAGGCAACACTGTAGATTTCAGCTTGTAAGTTCCTAGTTCCCCAAATGTAAAATTAATTATTCACGATCTTGTGAAGGTAAATTAATAATACCAATGACGGTTTGTTTGCCACAACCTGTTTAGAAGTTGCATAAGCCTTAGATCATATATATTAACATGGATAGAGTTATGTGCCTTCACTATGTCTCCAACATGTACGACTCAATAACCGACAAACTTTTTTACCCTATCTCTCTTGTCGACACACTATTTGAATTTAGTTATCTCTTATACAGTTCCTGTTAAGATTAACCAATCACAAAATTCCTTCAAAATTAAACTTTATAACCTCACAAAAAAAGCTTTTGACGTTTAATTGTATTTATATATTGATTGAAGTAATTGAATTGTTTTATAACATCGAAAGTTATAATATTTAATTAAACAATCGTTGCTTAAGGTACAAGGTGTTGTATATTATACCTAGTGACATATCGCATCTAATCCTGCGTTCGGTATATATGCCATCTTTTACTTTAAGTCGTTTATTTGCAAATGAGCGTGTCCAAATGAAACTACGATCATTCAGTAAATAGAAGTGGGCGATCTAGATCTTTCGGTATCTACCGTTCTTGATCACGTGACTTGTAACTTATTTCTTGATGCATATACCGAACACAGCATAAGTCAAAGATAAGTTGTCGGCCACAATAATTCATTTCAAGTGTAGTCGTACGTATTTAAATATGATGTTATATACCCAAATCTAATTATTTAATGGAACAAAAAAATTTGAGAAGATTCTGTTGACTGTTCTGTCCCGATTTGATGTGTATGTGACCATAATAGACCCGATGTGCTGTTTTAAGCGGCGTCTAGAGTATCGAACCGAGCAGAGCTTTTTTGGCTCGCGTTGAACCACTTTAAGTCGGCATCTTGACGAAACTTCAAAGGGTGTTACAAGGCTCGGCTTCATAGTCTGGACGCCGCTTTAAAGTAGCTGGTTTTTAACACTAACGAGATCTTCCGAGGATGAGTATAAAAACCTTATAAAAACCCGAAACATATAAAGCTCCATAATATAAAACATTCATACAAGGAAACACTTCTTTTAATTTTATATAATAATTTACATTATTCGTTTTTAAATAAAATTAGTTTTGTACATTTGTGTCTTATTCTATTATTTCTAACATTTTTTTTGGTTGCTTCATAATGAAACCTTAATTTTACAAAAATTTTAATGGAACTTTTAATTAAAGTTATTCTATGGTTCTCAAAAAGACTTTGTTCTTTTGTATGGTTAATTATATTCTCACAACTGAATACATCGGAGCACATACCCAAAACTTTAAGAACCAATATATCATTTATATTTTTCTTTGAAAATCCTGCATTTTCCCTAAAACAGGTTTCAGCCATAACACAAATTCGAACAATATCAGGACAAGGATAATACAATTTACCCCTATTTTTATTATTTATAAGTAGTGTATTTTGTGCATTGTTTTCGCATAAAATTTTTACGCAAAAAGAACAATCTATCATTTTAATTAATTTGCGTGTTATGAAACCCCCTATATATGATAACACATTTTCAATATAGGCACTACCATTAAATAAAGAATTAAAGTAATCATGGTCCGATTGAACAATAATATTGTCTATAATATTTTGTGGCGTCGCAATTGTGTCTTTTTTTTTTCCACTACTTATAAATAAAATCGAAGTGTCATCTAAATTACTGCAATTGCCATATATGGATGATCCTATTTGGTGTCTTACCAACAATCTCTTATATGCACTTTTAAATTGGACAGTAGACGGATTATTATTAAAACCACCACGACTTCTTACAGCACTAAAAAACATTTCTAAGTGGTCTTGGGAAAGTTTATAAGTTAAAATGTAATTCATTTTGGTACTTAACACCAAGGCTTTAAACAGCAATTTTAAATTTGTTAGGCAGACAATTAATCCTAAAAATCCTGTTTTTGAATTTGTTTCGATGATTTTTTTTCCACAATTATTGTGGAGACCTTTAATATATATAATAATTTTGTCAATGTTATTAATTAAGAAATCAGAATTTTTCGTATTAAAAGGTATATTGAATGTTTTTTTTGAAAAAATATTTCGACTATTTAAAATATCAAATGCGTTGTTCATAAGAAGACAAAATTCTGCAGTTGCTTCCGAACCTTGAAATTCAGGCAGATTAAGCTCAGCACAAAATTTTAAAGCACTACTAACACTTGCACTTAAAGTTTGTACTGCCAAACGTACTTTCATTTTTTCGTTTTGATAATTAATATGCCTGTTAGTAATTTTATTGGCGGCATGTAAACCTTCTTTTAACTGCAAAGTATTTAAAGCTACTATATACTGCCACTTAATTGGTCGATTTTCGGAATTAAAAATAATTCCTTTATCTCCTAAAGTATTTCGAACTAATTTTATCATGTGAGAAGGATCCCAAAAAGTATATATAAAAGAATTAGTCATGGGATGATTTATCAAAGGTTTAAAATTTTCAGGGTCATAGTTAGCACCTAATATTTTACACATGCTAATATTAGAAGAAGCGCCGTCAAAAGTAACGCTAAAGCATTCAGCTCCAGTTTCAAATAGAAGCTCTAGACACATTTTTAATAAATTAGCTCTTTCACTGCCACATAATCCATTTATAAGAAAATATCCTAAGGGAATTTTCCAGTGTGAATTAAGGGCTACCGCCATGAAAACGAGAGCACATTTTGCAGTATCTTCAGATTCTAAACCTGTACCTATATCCACCATTCCATGATACATGGTACCATCCCACTCAACACCTTCTCGTATACTCATTTCATCCATTGTAATATTGACTATAACTTTTTCACCATTATTAATCCTTGATGCAATAGTAGCAAACGCTTCTTTTGTAAATCCGGGATTTCCATCTATTACCGAATACCATTGACGAATTGTAGTGGGATGAGGAAGTAAGTTATCGAATACTTTACGTACATAAGCGTATGCTTTTGGCGAATAAAAATTTAAAGTAAGAGCAAAAGCTCGTATTTGCTGATTGTATTTTAAATTTTTTTGTTGACAGCTTCGATTGATAATATCTTTGACAACTTCTGGTACTCCATCCTAAAAATAATGACATTAAGTATTAGATTATTCAAAAATAATATACATATTACAAATATCTAATAAAAATATTTTTGATACCATCGTTAATAAACGACTTACTTGATGGTGTAGGTATTCACATGAATTTATGTTCCTATTTAGATAACAAGTATTATAATTTCAATAATTATTATTGAGGAACTACTTACCATAAGAACTTGCATAACATCATCCGAAATCAATTTTTGATTATATAGTTCCTCCAACAAAGTTTTAAAATTATCTATTTTTTGTTCCGCTCGCTGTTTCTGTTTTCTTAACGTCTTAATTTTTTTATTCTGTTCTGCCACAGTTGATTTTATCATATCCAAATTTCTTTTAATTGCTAGTGGCGAATCAAAATGTGAAACATTTAAATCACCTACATACCTCGGTAAACTTAAAGATTTTACTTTGTCTAAAATATAATTAAGTATTATAGTATTACTTTGATAAAATACACATTTTTAAAGCTCTTACCGCTAGAAGATCCACTAGTGAATGTAACACCTGTAACAGGTGTGGCAAATGAAGTAGATGGTTGTACACCTAATGTACTTGACGATTTTGTAGTTGTGGGAACCTTTTGCTTTGCTGGATAAGGAATTGCACCTTTAATTAAAATTTTCTGAGGAAATCTTGATTCAAAATCTATATCTTCTAAACGAAAATGTCGAGAACACACAAATGTATATTTGGAAATGGCAGATAATGGCAAATTGCACGCTTCTAACCATTTGCCTTTTAAAGTTACATCATTTGGAAATCTGTAATTACAAAATACAAGTTGACCTTCGCGTCCCTAACTAATTGTAGTTAATTATACTTACTGAAAAAATGAAATATTCGGAATATTTTCGGAAGAACTTTTTTTACATACAACGCACGATTTTCCCATTTTTAAACACGTAAAATAACTTCAACAAAACTTGTTTACCGATTTTTAAAAACGAGGTTAAGTTAAAACACGTTGTAAACAGCAAACACAACCAAACCAGCCAAACCACGTACTACGTTCACTCGTCACGTTTTCAACCGCTACGCCTGCGTATTCAAGTACCACCGTACACAGGATAGATACATACAACTTTATTGTAGTGAAAAGTGATAGGTATAAAAAGGTACGATGGTATGTTTACCCCGGTTGTCTTTTGTTAGTTCTTATGAGATAGCTCCATCCATGTTAATATATATGATCTAAGGCATAAGCAGCATAAGTCTTTACCACCCTCACTCCTCACGGCAATTTAACCAAACAAATTGGTTTGTGTATATCTTAACCGCTCTTTTTTAAATTAAACACTTTCTCTTTGTAAATTAGCATGCCTCGCAGGAATTTAGGTAGGTAAAACATTTTAATAATATTTTTGTATCGCATTCTTGTGTTGAATAGATGAGGACAAGAAAGGTAAAGACGATAACGATGAGAGCCCGACTGAAGAATTTTCTGTGGAGATGGTCTTAAATAAACGAATACGTAATAGCAAAACAGAGTACTTACTAAAATGGAAAGGCTACTCTCAGTAAGTATTCAAACGTTGAATAATTAGAGGATAAAAATTAATTTCTTTTTACCACAGTGATGATAACACTTGGGAGCCCGAAGAAAATTTGGATTGTCCCGATTTAATTGCGGCTTACGAAGCCGAGTTGGCTTCTACTTTAGTAACTTCTCCTTCTTCTCCTGTCGAAACCGATAAAAAACAAAAAAATGTAACCGAAGATAATAGGCCCAGGGGATTTGACAGAGGTTTCGAACCCCATTCAATCATTGGTGCAACTGATGCAAGCGGCGAACTCATGTTTTTGATGCGATGGGTCGGGTGTGATGAAGCAGATTTAGTTCCGGCTCGTCAGGTTAATATAAAGTGTCCCGAAATAGTCATAAGTTACTACGAAAATAAAATACCTTGGTATACAAGTAAACAAACTACACCACCAGTAATTGCAGAAATAGAAATTTTAGATTAAGTTTATGTTTACTCATAATTGTCTAATGTTTAATTATATTGCTATTGATGATTTGGGTTTTGTACTAACAAATTTGTTTCATCATATTGACATTTTTTAAGAAATAAAAATTTCATTACAACTATTAAGAGTTTTCATTTTCTTTAAATTTACATCTGGTACATGTATAAAAAACAGTCTGCCCTTCATCGGCAGATCTTAATTGAATAGTAGCATACGTCATCTCATAGTTTCCGCACCTTGGACACTTTCTTTCTACAATTGGACCGTCGGTATCTTTGGAATCGTTTTTTAATTTTTCTTCGAGTACGTTTTTGGCATATGCCTCCTTCGAATTAAAATGTATAGTATATTTAATTTTGGCGTGTCCATAAACTAAAATACGAAATGATTAGCGACTTAGCAATTAAATTTACGTGAACTTACTGTTTGGAGAAAAGCTAGTAGAACATACGGGACAAACTACGTCGCCCCTTTCTTGTATTAGAGGCAGAATGGTGCCGCAATGAGGGCAAAACGATGGAGATGTTACTAATGTGTCGATTTCGTCGTTATTCATTATTAATATGAAATTGGAATTAACACAAAACACAACGTACACGAAACAATTTCATTTTAAGGTTATGTGCACGTTATGTGTAATGCGTGCGGCCTACGGCCATAACTTATAAAGGTGCATTCACATGAATGCGAAGTCCGGAATTTCGCAAAATCGGTTTAAAAAACTCTGTGGCGGAAAATTTTTAACTTATTGCGACGCGTTTTTTACGAATACGAACTTTTCATCTTAAAATTAGACTTCCGGTTCAGCCGGAAATAATATCCGTTTTTCCATTTCAAATGGAAACCCCATATAATTTTAGATTTAAAAATCGGGGAAAGCTTCCGAGCATACTATTGTTTGGTACTCTTTCTGATATTCTAATTTTGAGCAAATAATTATGATTAACTTTGTATTAGTTAGGTACTATGTTCTTAATCTAATCCCTAAATTTCAATGAAATGAATATGACCATATTTCTTACCAAAAATTTTGATTTTATGACTATTTATTCGAATCGTCGGATCGTCGGTTATGATATGAGGTAATAATAATAGGTTATAGGTATATAGGATAGTAAAAAAAACTTCTTGCAAGTGTGAGTTAATTTATGAGTAGGTAGTACCTACCAGTAGTACTATAGGCACTAAAATATTATGTGTATTAATAGGTGATATAGTAAAACCAGGAGAAGTGTCCTATGACTCATTCTAAATAACTGCGTAACTTGAATTTTGCTATCCTTTTTTATAAGTTTGTTTTTACTTTGTGGGAATGCAACAGAATATTTTAATACGTCATTTTAGCGATGGGTCAGAGCATATAGTGCTGTAAATTTACAATTATTGCAGTAATTGAAAATTCATATTTTCTATTTGATCGATGTGATTTTTAAAACGAATTTTAATCTTTTAGGTTTCTTAAAATAGCAGAAACAGACATAGCGGCCCTAAAAACCTAAAATAAAAAAAAACGAATTACGTATTAATTTAATCATCTCTATTTCTCTATTATTATATCATCAGATACTTACAGCAAGTAAAGTTCTCGAGTTCATCCTTATCAATCCCATAGCAGTAAATTCGAATTCTTTCTGAGAAGATTGAAGCATCATGATAACGGGAAAGCGCAAATCCTTAAAATAACTTCCGTACCAATTTGAATTATAAATCGCTTGAGAAACCAATGAAGCCTTCGATAAACAAAGTTTTAATAATTACATTAAGAGTTTAGTAGAGCCCGACGAAAGAATTACCTCATTGGCTACGTAATCTGATAAGAGACAATAAAAACCAAATTGTGTACTAGAAGCTACTATGATAAACACATATCTTAAACTCCATACAGTACCCAGGCTACAACATAAATTAATTAAATTCCATCGCGTAATTCTAGGGCGCGAAATCACCTTTCAGAAATAGCGTAAAACTCAAAACATATTAGTGGAGCTATAGTTACAAATTCGACCATGAAGACAGAAGAAAATGCGGAAGCCGTTTTCATCATATAACTAAAATAATAAGATTTATATCGGACACCCCTAAACACCTCATTGGTTAAAAAAGTTTCTCGGTATGAAACAGTATGAAGATATGAGAATACGTAATACGTCCGTATGTGCGATGAAGTGATGATTATACAGCGTGTCTATAACATAATTTTTTCATCAAAACGAAATTTAAATATTAAACAAACTGGTTTAGCAGGATAACAGGATTAATGTTCTTACGGTAAACCGGAAGTCATCGTGGTACGATATGGCCTATCAGCCTATCTAATAATGATTTTTTGAAGTTCGAATTTTTTACCTCATTAAAAATTGATGATGTTCGACGTACATATTAAGTTTGTCTTTGTAAGTCTCCAAATCGCTTTTACGATAAATTTTTTCTACGTCAAGTTTCTCGATGTGATGACATAATATTTGAAATTGCGATCCAATTTCGATACAGAGCGCTAGAAACAAAAGATCGATCGAAATATCGCTCAAAGAACTTATTACGAAGGAGCCGTAGTTAACGTATACGTTAATTTGACGAAATAATTCTTGATCTTTCATGTGCCACGCTCCAACGGGAAGGGATTTGCCAAGAAATATTGGAATCGTCAAAAGTGTTATATCAGCAACGGTGCAACTAATAAGAAATATTTTCTGCAAGGCGAGTCCGTTTCGAATGGTAGCTTCGATTTTGGCATGCTTTTCCTTCGAGCAACTAGAACTTTTCCAAAATTTCCAAGACAGGTCGACTAATTCGACGAGTTGGTTTTTTTTTAGTGCGAGAACCAATAATTTTCCAAGTAGCTAAAATGTCATTAGGATTAATACTCGATTAGCCAACGCTTTCGTTATATTCAAAATTATTACCTGTAAAAGCATACTCAATGCTTCCAAATTTTCTATTACTTGGAAAATGTCCTTTCCCGTGTACAGAAATTGCAAAGATATTGATATAATTAAGAAAGCGTTGGCAAGAATAAATGTACAGAGAAATGCAAAACCTTTTATGGGCATTTTACCGGGAAGTAAAGTTCCAAACTTACTGAAAATCATAACTGGGACGTACATCGAATTTTTTTTATTTTTCTCCACTACCAAACTTTCTCTCATCTGCAAAGAAGAAGTTTTCGTTTTAGTACACCCAAATTAAAAATTTAGGCGTTTGTTATTTGCAACTCAAGAGAACTCTCTGATGTCGATGATTTCTGCATTTGGCATAAGTTTTTAACGAGTTTGTAAATTTTTGTACGATGTAAGAAGCAAAAAGAGTGATACTGCATCTGCCAGTACGAGTTGCCTGTGGTTGACAGGTGGGGATACAACATGACTTCAAAACTTTTTTTCAAGAGCGTCCGATAGATGCTCGATAGGATTTAAATCGATGACCTGTCATGTGTGTCTGCCAACATGATGACATGTTCAACTACGATGTTTTTGAGACGATAATCGATAATGTATTGGAACCAACTCTGTGTGGCTGTCGAAACAGATTCCACCCCAAAACACAACGGAGCCACCTCCAAAAACGACGTAGGAACTTGCAAATCTCTCTCCTGCCTTTTTCCACACACGCTCACGCCCATCTGAAGATTTAAGATTCATTCGCGTTTCATCTGGGAATAAAACTTTCTACCAATCATCATCAATCCATTATTGAGAATTCGTGACAAAACTCAATCTTTGAATGTTGTGCTGTGTGATAACGAATGGTTTTGACCGGTCTTCTGCTGCTTAATCCAATTTCATGAGCGTCGTCTGATTATTCGAGGCGACATTTCAAGCTTTCAAGCAGTTGCAGCACATTTTTGAGCATATTACTACTGACTCTGCCGCTCATTCCTTAGATTAGTACCCCGCATCGTTCTTGTTCTGGACTTCTTAGATAAGATCCGGTCGCGTTAAGACGTCTAACCGTACGACTTACGTTGGAATGATACCTTCTTATCGCATTACCAACATACATTGGGTGTAATTACGAGAAAACTCTAGAGAGTCACTTCCAATATTGCAAGCGACTTCTGTAGGAGTTTTCTCGTACTTACAGTCCATTTTTATATTATTTAAATTTCTATCTGATAGTCTGCCCAGCTGAGCCGAATTCCTGTCGCGGAAAATCTTAACAATCTACAGCTTTAGGTTCAAACTACTAATATAAAGGCTCGTTGGATATGGAATAGTTAGTATGTCCAGTAGTAAACTGACAACTTAACTGTCTCGAAAAATAGAATTGTCTCTAATCGGCTTAAGTTGTTACCGACTTGACTTACTACTGTCTTAAGTTATATACAGTTCCAGCGCGTACTGCTTACCGACTTACTTAGGTACTTGACTTACTCTATCCCATGTCTGAATGAGCCTTAAAGAAACTTAAATGTTAGTATTGCAACCCTTAGAAGAAAAAGTGATGAGTAATAAAATACCAAGAAAATCTTCTGAAATTCTTGGAGGTTATAGGTTCTCTTTCGCAAATTTTGCTCCACACGAGAGAAATATAAAAGAAAATGCCTCAAACTCTCCAAAAGTAGCACTAGTGGTGACAAAAATAAATCTATTTTTGAGAATACTATTGTTCAATTGACCATGTATGCATAAATTTGTACATTTTAAACTCACCTCTTTAATTATTTCGTTCATCTCGTAAATTGAAATGTTCACGTTCGGTGGAGAGCGACTCAAATAATAAGATGTTAAAAATTAAAAGAAATGTAGACATAAGGGAAAAGTCTCTTGAATAATTTTCATTGTATTAAAGTAATTATAGTGTTCAAAATAGCTCAAAGTACATGAAAGGTAATTTTGTAAACTTTCAAACGTTTCTTTGATCTTTAAATAATTATAATACGAGGCGTACCTCCTATTACTTTATAGAGAAACGCAGAATATAATAGAATTCCAAACAACTTTGACAAGTTTTTTACAACTTTATCAATTACAATATTATAATTGTCTTTAAATTAATAACTGTGAACACTTTCGATGCACGAAGTAGATCTGTAAAATAACCTGGAGATCCGAATTAACTCTTTAATTAGAAATTTGCATTAGTTGCATCTTGCATTGAATTATTTCTTTCGTATAGGCTCCCAATAATCCCCACATGTTCCCATTTTAAGAAAGAGAAGAGACAAAATTGTCTGTTGCAATTAATTCCTGAATCGTTTATCATATTATCATAGTAGCATTATAGTTTGGATTAATTGCTTGATGTCAAACAATTCGGTTGTCGGTTGCTAAAATATTATTCTACTGAGGTACCATAAGAGTGAACAAAATAAGAGTAAAGAAATGTGTAGTTGGGAGGAAACCCGAGGAAAGGTTAGGGACAAACCTCGTGGTAAAGTAGGTACGCTCCGTAAAGTTCTTTTTGACTTACGCCACCAGCAGAGAGGTTCAATACAATCAATAGAAGAATAGAATAGAAAGAGATTATTCATTATTGTACCTCTCTGCTGGTGGTAAAGTTACCGACAACTTTACGGAGCGTACCTACCATATAACAGGGCTTTAAAAAAAGATCGGTCTACTCTTTTTACGGCGAAAGACGATGGATATCAATCACAATCAAATCAGTCTCTGGCTAGAAAAAATTGACTACTTCTCTAAAAAGAACAAATATGGCATCTCTGGTAGAAGCTAAGTGATGCCTTAAGGGGTCATCTCTCTTTCAAAAACTCCAAACAAAGTCTTGGAAAGGCTGATCGTAGCGTAAAAACAAAGTTGTGGTGTACGATGGTAGACATTGCCGCTTTGCGTTGGAGAAATGCAGAATGGCTCCCAAATAAGAACAAAAAGTATTGCGTCACATGGAGGACCGGTTAAGCTCGCCTCTTTGTAAAATAATCAAGGTCAGCAAGCAACAAGAGCTAAAATGCTGCTAACTTTTAGCAGGCCACACCTGGGGTCGGGGATAGGCTTATAATATACTGAGCTGCCAGTCTTCTAAATAAAATCCTACATACTATAATACTCGTAGATAGTCGACAAGGCTCTATACAAGTGGATATATAAAGGAGCTAGCCTGTACCTTTCCTCGAAGAGACAGTGCTACGGACAGACCTTTTTATCACTTGATTTAAATGCATTGGGTCGAGGCATATTATCCTGATTGATCCTTTAGGTTTACGTACTAAAATTAAAGCGTTACCCAATCGGACGAACCTTTAATTTTTTTAATTATTCCGTCTAATTCTAACTCGTCTAATTTTTGTTGTAGGGGGGGGGGGAGGGGGGGTAGAAGAACTTTTCTCACATCTCACGGTTCAGTTTTAGAACTGTACATTAGGAATCCCACCATATCTGAACGATGGTCCTTTTAATTAAGAAATTGAAGAATGGGGTGTATTACTGGTACTCGTCTCTTTAATACAATGTGGTGCTCACCCTTGACACAACACAAAAAACCTCCTGTTATATAATATGACCACATTAGTTTAAACCTCATTTGTTCGTTATTACTAATTTTGAGCGAATAATTAAGATGAACTCTGTATCAGTTATGTGTTCTTAACCCTCCGTTAGGCGCGTGGTCTACCATCGTAGACCAGGCCTCTGTAAACCATCATAACACTTGTCTCTAGCAAATTAGAGTACTGGACATTCCTTACAATGGTAATTGCCTTTGTTATTGCACGCCACAAGCCAGTGGTCTACCATGGTAGACCACGCGCCTAACCGTGTTACAATTTCTTGTCGCGCTATTTATTGTTAATGCGACTATTTTATTCCTAATATTTAAATATAATTACGGAGATTCAAAAATCCGTTAAAAAATTTAGATTTTATTAGGGAACTCGGGGAATCCCCTTAAAGTTCAACAATAATTTTCAAAAATATCACTATGCCCCTCCCAACATTTTCTCATCGGTTTACATGTAAATATTAGACAAAATAATCCCAAAAGTTGTCTTCCGATTTTCACTTGTTTTCGAATTACGGCGTTTTCAAATTTTGCTAAGCTAAGCGTAAACATCGCTACATAAACGCTCTTTGGGTATACAAAGCAAATCACTCTGAAGAAAAAATAAACAGAAGCGAATTTATTCAAAAATGTGCATGGAAGCTCATGCGGCCTCAAATCGAGTTCAGGGCCTTACAAGAGGTTAGGTTCAGGGGCTCTTACAATTGCCAGCTGAAATGAGACTGCGAGCTCGCGTTTTACTGGGAATTACTGAGAATGCATTGCCCTATTGTCCCCTCCCCTAGCAGGCCCGCAAATTAAGTTGGACGTTGCACTTTTTGTCCTCGACAAAGGAACAAATCCAGTCGAAAGTTATGTGCAAAATATTACAAATATGCCTGCAAAGACCATACGAAAGACATATGAACTTCGTGTTTTAGTGAATAAAAACGAACAATTTTGGTCGATCACAGTTTTTTTTTGATTTGAAGAAATTTTGATGTTTAAATTTTTTTTATTACTTTGGGCTATCTAGTACGAGGATATTAAAAAATATTTGTTTATAAATCACTTTTAATGCGTTATAATAAATAAATTCCCAACATTTAATAAATTTACGTTAAAATTGCCCATTCTGAGTACCTATTTTGATTACTTCTCTCAAAATAAATCCAATGTTGGTTAAAAACTTATTTTGTCCGATGGGCAATAGTCAAATGAACCACTTTTCTCAAAAATTTGTTTCCAAATGTTCAAAACCACTCTTTATACAGATAAGAAAATGGTCTACCATCGTAGACCACGCGCCTAAACACATTAGTAAAGTGCACGCGCCTAACGTAGGGTTAACCTAATCCGAAAATTTCAAATGAAACGTGTGGCCATAGTTTCTTGCCGAAAATTTTGATTTTATGCCTACGAGTATTTACTCGAATCGTCGGTTATGAGGTAATAATAGAGTTATAGGTTACAGGATAGTAAAGAAAAATTGTGCAAGTGTGAAATAATTTATGCATATATAGTACATATTAGTAACTACCAGTAGTATAGGTACCTATAACAATAATTAAAATAAATGTTTAAGTAATAGTTGATGGTGCTGTAGATTTACAATTATTGCAGTTTGCAGTAAGTGAAAATTCCTATTTTCTATATGTTCGATGTGATATTTCAAACGATTTTTAATCTTTTAGGTTTCTTAAAATAGCCGAAGCAGACATAGCAGCCCTAAAAACCTAAAGTATAAAAAAAACGAATTATTAATTTTAATATTCAGGTTTCGTCCCCAGTCTTCTCTACCTACTATTATATCATCAGATCAGTGGCGTAGCGAGCATAACTGGCGCCCGGGGCACGATACCGTTTTGGCGCCCCCATCCCCGAAAAATCGCAATATAAAATATAGTATGTACCTACTTTTTATAGTACAATACGTTATAAAAAAAGAATATATAGCGCCGCAGGTGAAAATTTTGGTTTGTTCAAGGTCAAACGGCTTAAAATGAAATTCAGAAATTTTAGTAGGAATTTACCGTGTGTAAACGGATTGAGTTGCCAATAGGTGCAATAGACAATAAATTTTTGAATTTGATGTTGATATTTTGGAATGTTGCCCTGCTTGGCCAAAAAACAATTTTAAGCAGGTTCTGAGGGTGAAAAAATATAGTGGGCCGTGACAATTAAGAGAAAACTATTTTCTATTTAGGTAAAGTGCCTTTTATGCCAATAATACGACAAAATTGTATTTAAACAAATTGCTCAGAATATGAAACTATGACCTTATGCCAAATTTCAAAGAAATCTTGAATTAAGTTTTTTTTAACAGTCATTTCACGAATTTCGATTTGTGGCATCTACCTGTTTCCAAAACGCGTTTTTTTCACTAAATGTCCGTTTTCGGTCTTGGGGCCTAACAGTTATATTAATTGGCCATTGTAATATTGAATTAAAATTTGAAAATTGTAATAAACTTGTTATCATCTAATTAAAATTAAAATTTGCGATCTCTTTGAAATTTGGCATAACGCCATAATTTCATATTCTGAGCAATTTGGTTAAATACTATTTTGCCTTTTGCACTTTACCTAAATAAAAAATAGTTTTTTCTTAATTGTCAAGGCCCACTATATTTTTTCAAACTAAAAATCGGCTGAAAATTGTTTTTACATCTAGCAGGGCGACATTCCAAAATATCAACACCAAATTCTAAAATTTATTGTCCATTGCACCTATTGGCAATTCAATTGTGCTGTATTTTTGGAGAAACACAAATGTTTTTAACAGATGCAGTACGCATTGTAAATAGTTGTTGTTTATAACGCGTTGAAAGCTTTCGGTCGAAACCCAATGGTTATAGACCTTTATCTATAAGTTATTAGTTGCCGACCAGGAAATGACTGTACAAAATAATAATAAACGCATCAAAGTGATCGTAAAATTATTGGAAATATCACGCACATGCCGGTACCAACTACACATTTTAGACAATTATAAAAAGGACAATCTTCACCGTAGATATTTGATTAATTTAGGTACTGCATATTTTATCAGACAAATCAAGAAAGGAAATAATTATATTACAGTAATTATTAATTTAAAATATATTTCCCAGAAATCGATCAAAATAAAAATTGAAATTTTGAGGAAAATATTGTTTGTCTTGGGAACCATTTGGCGCCCCTCTGCGACTGGCGCCCGGGGCATGATAAACCCCCTTGCCCCCCTCGCTACGCCTCTGCATCAGATACTTACAGCAAGTAGTGTTCTAGCGTTCATTCTTATCAATCCCATAGCAGAAAATTCGAATTCTTTCTGAGAAGCTTGGAGCATCATGATAACGGGAAAGCGCAAATCCTTAAAATAGCTTCCGTACCAATTTGAATTATAAATCGCTTGAGAAACCAATGAAGCCTTCGATAAACAAAGTTTTAATAATTGCATTAAGAGTTTGGTAGAGCCCGACGAAAGAATCACCTCGTTCGCCACGTAATCTGATAAGAGACAATAAAAACCAAATTGTGCACTAGAAGCTACTATGATAAACACATATCTTAAGCTCCATATAGTGCCCAGGCTACAACATAAATTAATTAAATTGCATCGCGTAATTCTAGGACACGAACTCGCCTTTCCGAAATAGCGTAAAATTCAAAACATATTAGTGGAGCTATAGTTGCAAATTCGATCATGAAGACAGAAGAAAATGTAGAATTCATTTTTATTATATAACTAAAATAATTTTTTTATCAAATCGAAATCGACTATTTAGACATTAGACTGGTTCAACGGAATAAAAATTGCGCCACCCTGTATATTAAGTTAATTAATGTTCTTACGATAAACCGTGTGCTATCGTGGTACCAAAGAGATATTATGTGGTACGATTGCTTATGATAGAATAATGTAAAGTTCGAATTTTTTACCTCATTAAAAATTGATGATGTTCGACGTACATATTAAGTTTGTCTTTGTAAGTTTCCAAATCGCTTTTACGAAAAATTTTTTCTACGTCAAGTTTCTCGATGTGATGACATAATATTTGAAATTGCGATCCAATTTCGATACAGAGCGCTAGAAACAAAAGATCGATCGTAATATCGCTGAAACCACTTATTGCGAAGGAGCTGAGGTTAACGTATACGTTAATTTGACGAAATAATTCTTGATCTTTCATGTGCCACGCTCCAACGGGAAGAGATTTGCCAAGAAATATTGGAATCGTCAAAGATGTTATAGAAGCGGTGCAACTAATAAAAAACATTTTCTGCAAGGTGAGACCGTTTCGAATGGTAGCTTCGATTTTGGCATGTTTTTCCTTCGAGCAACTAGAACTTTTCCAAAATTTCCAAGACAGGTCGACTAATTCGACGAGTTGGTCTTTTTTTAGTGCGAGAACTAATAATTTTCCCAGTAGCTAAAATGTGATTACGAATAACACTCGATTAGTCAATTTGTTCGTAATATCCAAAATTATTACCTGTAAAAGCATACTCAATGCTTCCAAATTTTCTATTACTTGGAAAATGTCCTTTCCCGTGTTCAGAAATTGCAAAGATATTGATATAATTAAGAAAGCGTTGGCAAGGCTATATGTAGAGAGAAATGCAAAACCTTTTATCGGCATTTTACCGGGAAGTAAAATTCCAAACTTTCTGAAAATCATAACTGGGACGTACATCGAATTTTTTTTATTTTTCTCCACTACCAAACTTTCTCTCATCTGCAAAGAAGAATTTTTCGCTTTAGTACACCCAAATTAAAAATTTAGGTGTTTGTTATTTGCAACTCAAGAGAACTCTCCGATGTAGATGATTTCTACATTTGGCATAAGTTTATAACGAGTTTGTAAATTTTTGTACGATGTAAGAAGCAAAAAGAGTGATACTGCATCTGCGAGTTGCTTGTGGTTGATAGGTGGGATACACGACTGTGAAACTTCTTTTCAAGAGCGCCCCATAGATGCTCGATGGGATTTAAATCGATGGCCTATCTATCCAAGTGAAAACTAGCATTATCTTGCATAAATAAAAAAATTGGGTCTTACAAAAGGAGCAAATGGCATTACATGTTCACCTACGATGTTTTCGAGATAATAATCGATAATGATTTGGAACTAACTTTGTGTGGCTATCGAAACGGATTCCACTCCAAAACACAACGGATCCACCTCCTAAAAGAATGCAAGAACTTGCCAATCTTTCTACTGTCTTTCTCCACCCACGCTCACGCCCATCAGAAGATTTAAGACTCATTCGCGTTTCATCTGAGAATAAAACCTTCTACCATCGTCAATCATCATCATCTAATCGTGTGACAAAACTCAATCTTTGAATTTTGTGCTGTGCGATAACGAATGGTTTTGGCCGGTCTTCTGCTGCTTAATCCGCTTTCATAAGCGCCGTCTGACTATTCGAGACGACATTGCAAGCTTTCGAGCAGTTGCAAGCTCATTTCTGAACATATACTAGCGAGTCCGCCGCTCATCTCTTACATTAGTACATCGCATCGTTCTTACCATGGTATTTTCTTAGATAAGGCCCTGTCGCGTTAAGACGTCTGACACGTCTGACCGTGCGACTTAAACCCCCTATAGACGACCTGATTTGGTCAGTTCAGGTAGAATATCAGGTCGTGTGTAGGCTTGTCGTCTGACATTTATTGTGTCGGGTCGTCGGCTGTTGTCAGATGGCCCGGCCGCCTGACTACCCAACCGCCTAACCAAATCAGGTCGTGTGGAGCGTTGTCAGACGATTTTAGCCGTGTCAGTCGAGCTTCATTCGACCGCGTCAGGTCGTCTGTAGGGGGTTGTTAGATCACAAGTTGGGTCATGTGTAGGCAACACCTGATTTGGTCGGACCAACTGTCAGGCCGACCGCGTCAGGTCGTCTGTAGGGGCTTTTACGCTGGAATCATACCTACTTATCGCATTGCCAAAATACATTAGGTATCCTTCAATCCTTCTTTCAGAAAATTCGTCGTTCTTACTGTTTTGTCCACTGGAAAATTTCTTGATTCAAGTTTTGAGAGGAAAACACCCGCAACTGACTCACTGGATAACAAAAAAAGACTAGGCAGCCAACGATAATTATTTCAATAAACCCTTAGAAGAAAAAGTGATGATTGATGACGTGATGACTAATAAAACACCAAGAAAATTGGAGGTTATAAATTCTCTTTCGCGAATTCTTCTCCAGACGAGAGAAATAAAAAATTCTCGAGCTCGCCAAAAGTAACATTAGTGGTGATTAATAAATCTTTTTGAGAATACCATTTTTCAATTAATTGACCATGTTTATTTTAAACTCACCTCTTTAATTATTTCGTTCATCTCGTAAATTGAAATGTTCCCGTTCGGTGGAGAGCGACTCAAATAATAAGATGTTAAAAATGAACAGAAATGTAGACGTAAGGGAAAAGTCTCTTGACTAATTTCCATTGTATTAAAATAATTATAGTGTTCAAAATAGTTCAAACTACATTGAAGGTAATTTTGTACACTTTCAAACGATTCTTTGATCTCAGCCATTTTTTATACTGAAAAAACTTTACTTCATAATTTTACTATTTAATAACGAATTCTCATAAGAAAGTACTTTTAGTTTTTAAAACTTTTTCCAAGTAACGATTTTAGAGCAAAAATTAAAAACGCCAATTTTGTTATTTTCGGCCGTATTTCTGAAATATCTTCTATCATGATAATCAACATGATTTCAATTTGACATACAAATTCATGTCTTGCCTAACTTTGAACTTTAACAGCTATATAAATTTGGAATCAAATGTCTCTTCTCTTTGTAAATTTCAATCTAAAATTTATTTTCTACTTTTTAGTGCATTTTTAAAATAAGACAAGTTTTTAAAAAGTTTTTTTTTTAATTTGTTTCCATCATTTCACAAAATTGAAAGCTTCTTTAGTTGTCTTTGTCGGGGTCCCAAAAATAACTGGGTGCAATATTCTTCGTCAAAAATAGCCAATTCTAAGTAACATACAACTAAAGATTAAAAATTATGTAACATAATACGTATGTGGCAAGTTATATGTATTATGGGAAAACGAGAGATAAAGTCTTTTTTATGAAACTGTATAGTTGTAGCCTTCGACTTCTAATCCAGAAAAAAATTATTGATTGTAAAGTTGAACTACATCATTGATTATTTAAAAAAATATAAACTTTGTAACTTTTCTTTGATAATGAAAAAGAGCGAATTGGATAGTAATTTAATTTAGAAAAGTTTTCCTGAATTAAACTTTTAGAAAGTTTTAATCGAGAGGCTTTAAATATTTATTATTATATAGTTCAAATTAAAATTTAATAAAAAATACTAAAACTGCAAGCAAAACCCTATTAGGAACAGAGTTTAAAGGTATAATTTGGATTATAATGTGGCTGATTAGATTATAGCTCATGTGCAGTGACTGCACGGTATTGGAATACTTTGAATTAGTATACCTAATACCTGAGCTTCTGCCTACTGGCCTACTGCCGTTATTTCATTAATCACATCCGTTGCAAAATCCCATTCGATAAGCCATTGTTCCATATTCCATAAAACATTTCAGATACCTTTCTTCGTCGTTTTTAAATCCCATCTTCCAGAATACTCCCAGAGAAAAAAAATTTGCGCAACGGTCCTAATGTACTTATGTACTTATACGAAATAGATATTTGCAAGAATATCAGCGAGAAGCTATTTATCCAAAACCCACATCGTGGTAAGAAAATTGGCTGAGAACTGAAGAAGTTAAGTTGAGAATCAACTCTGAATTCTGACAAATTTTGAAACTTTTCATCATTTCCTCTAGTAATTTACGTGTTTTTTAATTATTGGGCAAAAAATATGCTCATATAACACCTTATTATCCTCTAAAATTAATTTAGAATATCGAAATTTTAGTATCAAGTCGTTTGAGTCGTTCAGGTAGCGGATTGAAGTTCAGAAAAGCATCAAAACATAACCTCAAACTTTGTAGTTGACGTTTTACGTTTAGTTGTTTAGTAAGTTAAGGTATGTAATCACTAATAACTTATTTATTATCGACTATTTGTTAAATACTATTTTGAATATAATAACCAATTTTAGCTTCATATTGTTAGAACCTCAATGAAACTTCACTAACAAGTTTAATCAATCAAAATATGGAAACAAACTGCCCTCAGTGTAATAGTAGTACATTAAGCTCACCAAGCTTTCGACTTGTGCAAGATTCTTGTGGCCACAAAAAGTGTCGTATGTGTTTGCTCCAAGACGAATCCGATTGTAAGATATGTTTGCAATTTAAAGATAACGACTCGAGAGTTATAAAGTATGAAAATAACCATCCTACAGTTATAACGTGTAATAAATTCAAACTTAATAATTATAATTTCGAGTCGCAAACTGATAGTTTACAAGACGATGGGCTCGAACAAACCGTATGTAAAGAAGATAAAAAGAAAATTAATGAGAAAAAAACTAATACTTCGATAAATTTGCCAAGTTACATAACGATGGTTACCGAAAATCCACTATTGTATAAATGTAACTTTTGCAATAAAAGTTTTAGAACCAAGTCGCATATAAAGTATCACAGCTATTGTTCAGGAGGTACTAGTAATGAACTACCGAACCGGCATAACACTTTTTAAATTTTGTTGTAGATCAAAAACCTTTACATTGTGAAAAATGCGATAAGAAGTTTATAAGCAAGTACCATTTAGAAATACACTCATTGGGGCATTCTGGTAAGAAGCAGTTCACTTGCGATATTTGCAATAAAGGCTTCAGGCAGTATGGAATACTGAGTCGCCATAAACTCATACATAGCGATTTGAAACAATTCGTTTGTCAACAGTGCGGTAAAACCTTCAAAAGTAAAGATTATTTACAAAGGCACTCGTTAATTCATCAAGTTGATAAGCCCTTCAAATGTAAACAGTGCGACGCTAAATTTAATAACAGGTCAAATTTAAATCAACATCAAGCTACTCACATCAGTAGGGTAACATATTTGTGGTATGCTTGTGACTAAATTAAAATTTTTTAGAGGAAAAAATACACATGTGCGACGAATGTGGAAAGAGGTTTAAACTTAAAGGCGCCCTTACAGTTCATCGACGCTCTCATTCTAGATTGAGGCCTCATAAATGT
Source organism: Malthinus flaveolus (assembly GCA_950108345.1). Lineage (NCBI taxonomy): Eukaryota > Metazoa > Arthropoda > Insecta > Coleoptera > Cantharidae > Malthinus > Malthinus flaveolus. Next base: position 20,886,595 of record OX467286.1, on the reverse strand, counting down.
ACGACTTGCCTTAAAACGTTTATAAACTTAAAAGAATTACAAAGACATCAATTAATTCATATAGGTAAGTTGTTATATTGTCGTACTATGTGTAATGTTTATTCGTAAGGTTAATCTGTCAATTTTTTGTTTTAGACTCGAAATCTTACGTTTGTAGTCTGTGCCGTGTAAGTTTCCGACGTAAGGATAATCTCCAAAGACATGTAAGAAATACTCATCCTGGCAAAAAGAATAATCTTATCAAAAAGCCCAATAAACGCGTCCGTTTAAAACCAGTTAAAACAACGCCTACAGAAAACCCTAATGCCATAAATGTTATTACCGCTTCCCCTCTAAATAAGATACAACCGCTCTCGGAACCGGTAATCAGTAAACCAGTTCCAGTTATAAATGCGCCTTTAAAATTAGCGTTCAAAACGACGGCTTTTAAAAGTTACTATAATATACACAGGTGAGGATGATAGTGTGTGACTAAGTTTTTATTTATTTTTTTAAATTGTAGCCGAGAGTATGTGGAACCGTCACGAATTCAACCAAAGCCGTACGATTACGAAGAGTCGGTTAGTATATGTCAAAAAATTTTATCACCTTCCAGTCCTCCACCGTCGTCTCGTACAATCATTAAGACACTTGGTAATGTGAGCGAACAAGAGTCGAACGAAATATGCCAAAAAATTCTGTCACCCCTTGTTACGCCTGCAAATGATGCTAATTTCGATAAACCGTATTCGACTCGAAATATTAAATTTAAGCTGCCTTCGAAATACGTTAATTTATCCAAAAAGAATATTTTTAACGACATCGATGCAACTCGACCAAACGAAATTGTAGGTTCTGAAGAAAAAGTTTACAGCGAGTTAAAGCCGTTATTATTACCAAGAAATGCTGCGAGCGTAATTGTTAATTCAAGTTCTTTGTCACAAAATGAAGTGCACTGGCGTAGAAGAACTTTGCAGAATCTCGAATCGCAGTCGAAAACAGCAGAGTTTTAAAATGTTAGTTTTGTTGTATAATTCTTGATATCAAAAATAAATTGCTGTGATAAAATAAAACATGAGAGTTGATCCATTATCCACATTAACGCGCTCTCCTTTCTATTGGCACTAATCTGGCTCTGTTTATTCGTCTGTAACCAACTTTCACAGCCAAACTACTAAAAGAGCTCGAGTTTAAATTTAAAATAATTGGAGAGCTGTAATCGTTAATAGTAGAGCTAGTAAATTACCATTCAGGTTCATTTCATAGCTCAAAAGTCTGCCCGTCCGTCTGTGAACGTAGTTTGCAGTCCAATATCGATCCGACTTGTTTATTTTCGAAATACTACTAATAGGCCTTAAACGTCCTTTCAGAGAGGTTGTATAGAATTTTTGTCATGTGAAAAGGTCCGAGCTAACTTTAAAAGTCCTTTGGAATAAACATTAACAGTCACCACTGCAGATTTATACGGAAAACCTTCTGTGTGGACACAAGCAAGTTTATAAAATGTTATATTTCAGGTGTTTCATCGTTATCCAATGACCAAATACTAGTCCAGCAAAGCTCAATTGCCAGCATTTTGTTTTTGGCAAACGTAGACATGCCACATCAGAATAAGAATTTATCTAGATCTAGAGAAAGTGCTTAGAAATGTTTAGAATACGTTTGGCAAAGTAATCGACAGATCATAATTTGTCACATTATTAATATTCAGCTTTTGCGATAAAAATTATTTTGAAAACCACGTTATGAATAAATATTATAGCAGATTAAAGTAAAGTAATTTTATTAAAATTAAAAAATATCGTATTACATTACATACCTAAAGGAATTTTATATAACCACAGTAATTTAATAAGTAAAAAATTTAAACCTTGTGTACCTAAGCTCTAAGCTGTTACCTCAACAAGCAAAACATTTTCTAATTCAACGTCAACGATGGTATCTTCATTATTTGCATTAGCATTATAATAATCTCCAACCGTAACAAAATGTACTCCACCAAAGTAATCTAATACGGCCACTTCTTCAATATCAATTTTAGCAACATAAAAGTTATGCTCTATTGGCCAATGTTTCATCGAGGGATGTCGCGAAAATAGGGCGTTCTTTCCAAATTCGTATTCTTCAGTCGTATTATCTACCTGCAAACAAAACCCAAGCTGTTTACAAACAAACAGTTGAAAAAATCAAGACTCACTTTGAGAAGGTGTCCCGTTAAAATTACTCTAGAACACCTCGGATCTTGTGGATCAAATTCGTTAGTTTTACAATAATCCGTTTCTGCGAGACTTGCTAATATGCTGCAGCGATTATCTTTCTAAAATAATCAATCATAAAATATTTACCAACAATTAAATGCACCGACCTCAATATCTAATCCGCTTAAGTCTATTTTGGTCATATATAAATATGGCGTTCCGGTTCCTTTCAATATAGGCCCATCGCTCATCGATTTCAAGTTTACAAATGGATATCCCTTGACCGCTTGGAGAGTGGAAACTGTTGAAATGGGCACCCAATCTTAGGAGAAAGCGTTTTTGTGTGTTTAATCGACTTTCGTTTTAAAAATTAAATTACCTGTATTGTGAATTACGTATCTAGCCATTAGGGCATACTGCCACGGTTGTGGAGGATCGGATTCGATTAAACTTTTGGCAAATAAAGTTGTCCATGTGGTCACAAACACGAAAATAAACGTTTTCATAACGGCGCTCTTTTCGAAAATAGGATAATTAAAAGAAAAATGACAAAGCACGTACACTTGGGGATTTACAAATAATACTTTGGTTGTTGGAAATTAATTCTTGTTATCGTGATAAATGATTAGAGCTATTAATTTGCCCCGAGAGGTCGGCGTGATAAAGGTCATGGTTTGCAACTTTAAATTACTTTAATAGAATTTGTAATTTTTTATTGACGATAACAATAGTTTGTTCAATTATTTAACATCTTTATCTCATATTAATTTTTGTACAATACAGTTTAACAATCGATTAGACGCTTAGAAAAGGACCATATTAACTATTTATGATTAATATTTATGTATTCATAATGTTATATCGGTTCATCGCACTTAGGTACTGTTTATTGAGATAAACAACGCTAATTTTGTTGTTTATCTAATTTTAGGTCAATTTTGAAGAATTAAATTGTTTATTTCAATTAGGTACAGCAATTGTGGGTAAATGAACCTATGAAGCATCTAGCCGATCTTCTGACAATGCGATTGCACTAAGAACGTTTGGGCTCTGCAAACAATTTCGTGGGCACAATAATTTTTTGCGTCTAGAGCAGCAGTCATAATTCTGAGTTTACAATCAGAATTCCAAGATAAAGTCAGAACTCCTTTCCCATCCTTATGTGAACACCTCCATAAAATACTTGAAGCTCATTAGAGCAACGAGTATCGTACTTTTACTAGCGTACTCGGTTTCGTATAGACTATGCATCGGAGTTTGTCTCTACTGATGCCTGATCTCACGTTCTTCCAAGTTTAAACGACAGAAATTCAATAAAACAGCAATTTTAAGAGGGGAAATTTTATTATCACTTGTAGCTAGCTAACAGGAACAACTGGCAACAATTATTTTCTCTTATATCGATTATAATTATTCATAAACGAAATACTATTTAATTACATCGACGAGATCCTAATACCTTAATCGTTAAACATAATAATAATCTTTCATAAACATTTTCAAAACGTCGTTATATACAAATATGGATTATTGTTCAGAAAAATAGAAAATATTCTTGATATATTATCTACATCTAATGCTCGTAACACTTGGTTTTGAATAAACTTGTGGCTAAAAATTGATGCTGATTTTAGAAACGTCTTGTTGACCTGCTATTTATATATCACCATTGCTATTTCATAAAAATATAACAAATAATTTTGTTTTTTCTTCTCAACAATTTTTTTCTTTTAATATTTAAAGCACCGTTATTCCATAATCATCTAGAAGCTATAATATATGGAATACTAGATATGCCGATTGCTTAGTCATTTAATGACTTCAATAGCAAAAGCACAATGTAATGAGTAATGTTGTAGTTTTTTCAATATTGTAACAAACAACCCTACGAACTAGCACTTGAATATTTAGAATTCAAATTACCACGCTCTGGTATCTTCCGTAAACAACCGGCGCTATTCTTTTGGATCCAAAATATTCAAGCGATCTGATGCTATTATTAACACATTATACTTAAACACATAAGACATCGAAGTTTAAACACCGAGCCAATTTGAAGTTTTAACATTATCAACATTAAATACATAAACAAATTGACCAATTTCTTACAAACACAAAAAGACACGCACATTACGATGATAACTTTGACTATTCTATACTTTTTACACTTAAAAAAATCAGTAAATGGACTAGAATTCAAATGTCGTTGTAAAATTCTCAAACTATAATTTACTTACATTTATCTAAAGTCTAAAGCTAACACGACAGCTTCGACAAAGTTCGCGCCGAGTGTTGCAATTAAATTTGGTAGATATACAACCATGAAATCAACTTATCACAATATGATCGTTATAGTAGGTACGTCAAAAGATGTAGAGAATTCTGGCACTACAGGTAATAATATCAAAATATATAAGAGAATTCTCGCACCGCAGGTAGGAATTACCTTGTCGTAATCTAACCAATGTTGAAGTTTTTTCAAAATTTTGGTATTTTTGCATTTTCTATACAGAAGTGACTTAAAAAGGCGATCACTAACCGCTTTGCGAGAATTCCATCGTAATTTTTCGACCAGCTATACAATTTAAAGTTACACGTTCAATAATGCATCACTCGGTGTAACTCGATAAGTCACATCACTTAACTATATTTTTTGAGTCGGTATCACATATTTTAATGTCGCTAGAACAATTTTTTTTTTCCTTTTAGAAAGAAATACTAAAATTGAAAATCGTCCCCAATATTGGTTGTTAATTTTCATTGTATTAATTTTGACAGATTTGAGAACTCATTCGAAAACCACATACGAGTTCGTTCGCATACAAATCCGCCACTCAAACAACTCGCACGCTCTTAATGCGCATTAATAATAAGTTCAAATGAAAGTATTTACTACTTAAAAAAACTGACACATAGAGTTGAAAGGCAACAGATTCTTGGCAATTGTAGCGGCGATATGTACAAACATTAAAATTACTTTATTTGTATAATTTGAAGAGAATTAGAGCGAGATAGCATTTGGCATCATTTCAAATTTTTTTGTGCGTTTTTTGATACCTTAATTCTAACACGTATTACTTTCCTCTTTTTTGAAAATAAGTCAACAATTTCAAATTTCTTTTTTAATATTTTTGAATTTTTTTTAACAAACAACATTTTGTACAAGTTTTATTTTATTGTAACATCCAATTTAACATTAAGCACTTAGTTTCTTTAAATATTATCTAAAAAGTATGTAGTACTATAAGTCGTTATGGTATTGGGAATTTGTTACTAAAAACTTTATCCTTCGTAAGTTATTTCTGCCTCGATTAATAAAAATGTTGTTTAGGGTTCAAAAAGGCCCCATCACTGAAATTGAAACATTTATTGTTTTGCAACATTTATTTTTGTTTGAAGACTTGAGGGTACAGTTAAAATTACCCTACCCTCCATCAATCACAAACTCTGCGATTTTGACTTTTAAACCAATATTTGGACATTTACGTGGTTTTCTAGTTTGGTCCTCACTGCAGGCATCTAGGAAAGGGAAGGATATACACAAAGTCAGTTAAATCAGAGTAAATCTCGATGCTAAATAACACACTGTAGTGGTGGCACTATTTTACATCCGTTCAACTGCTAAGGTCATTATAGCTTTAGGCGACTTCCGAACCACCGAGCCAAGAAGTTGAAGCATAGAAAAATCTAGAGGTGGTAGCCGACTCTCCGTGATCTTGAGATCGGTGGTTATATCACCGTTTCGGGTAATTTTTGTTTACTATTTGACTAGACTATTGAGAGCGTGTCCCAGTTATGCTGTATTTGAAAAAAATTTCGAGACATACAAAATTAACATGCAGGTACTTACAAATGTAATAACTTTTGCATGTTCCCATACGGTGGATTAATTAAGGTGGTAAAATAAAATTTATGTCATTTGCTTTTTCAAATAATCTCCACTTCTAAAACTTTTAGTGTGCAAGTTATTTAGCATCATCCAATTATGGAACTTGGCTCTAATTTAAACAACTGCATATCTTTTATCGTTACCCCTGTGGTGAGAACAGAATTTGAACGGTTTATGGTTGTTCTACAGGTCAGTTTTATTGTAGGTAGGTACTTTTTAAATTACCGATAGTAATTTTCAATTATAAAATTAATAAATGCTACAAAAAATGCTAGTTGTTTTCTGAGTAATCATTCAAATTACGACTAATCGAACCCAGCAACATCGAAAAATACATTAACTCTTACGTGCTCGTCCCTCACTAATTTACATTGTTTTACATAAGGCTTTAATTAGATGACGCCTTAAATCAAAATGCGTTACTAACTTCCTATTTGAATCACGATATTATCATTAATGTGATTTAAATAACATACACTTATCGACGAACGTGTTTTTTAATACTTGCAAAAATTGAGAAACGATTATTTAGAAATTCGACACAACCAAACATTTTCACTTAAAATGCAGCACTAAGTTCTAGCACTATTTAGAAAATTCTAGGTAGATCACATGGCACGATAAGGTCCTTGCATTTTCAAATACTGTATAACAAGTGACGGACCACCGGCGACTATTTCGGCAGGTATCTGAGATAAGGGACAATTTTCGATACTCATTATTTGTAAATTTGAACATAGAGCCAACTCAAAAGGTAGGTTGTGTAAAGATGCATTGTCGTTAATGTACAACGACTCTAGATTTTCCAATGTACCTATTTCTTCGGGCAAAAAAGCGAGGTTGTTTTCGCCTATTCCTAAAAACACCAAGTTCGATAGGTGACCGATTGCTCTAGGTAACGATGTCAACTGGTTTGATTGTACGATCAGGCGTTGCAAGTCTCTCAGAAAACCAATTTCGTTCGGCAACTGTTCCAGGCGATTTTCTTCCAAGTCTAATACGCGCAACTTCCTCAAATTGCCAATGGTAGGAGGTAACCTCCTCAAGAGATTATTCGATAAGACTAATACTTCGAGTGTTTGTAAATTTTGTATGTCGTCCGGCAGTTTACTGAGTTGATTTGTACCTAAGTTTAGTTCCACCATATTCACCCAAGTGCCGACGTCTAAAGGCAGGGCAGTAAGTTGGTTTTCTTTCATATTTAGTTTCGTTAAATGTTTAGCTCTCGAAAAAATACCATAGGGTATTTTATCGATTTGATTGTGCTCTAGATTTATAGAATCAACGTTTATAAATTGCGACGGTCCGCCCGAAGGATAAGCGGTGAAATTGTTGCGTGACAAAGTGATGCTCGTCAATTCGCTCAAACTCGATAATAAACCTTCGGGTAACTGAAAAATTGCATTTCCTTCGACGTTAAATTCGTCCATGTGTTTACAATTGCTCAAACTGGCAGGAATAGAAGATAAACGATTATACCTCAATCCGAGCCTCGTGAGTTGCTGTAGTTGTCCGATACTATCGGGAATATCGAGCAATTCGTTGTGTTGTAAATCTAGAGTGGACAAATTAACACACTGTCCAAGTTCCTCCGGCAAATGTTCCAGATGGTTATGAGACACGTCGAACGTAATCAAATTGACTAATTTACCGATACCTTCTGGCAGTTCCTTAATTTTGTTTTCTCTCAAACTCAACATGGTGAGTGAAGTCAAGTTACGAATTTCATTACCTACATACTTAATACGATTAAACCTTAAAAACAAAGTCGTCAACGACACAATCTTATAAACAACTTCGGGTATGTCGTTCAGCTTGTTATGACGCAAATCGAGCACTTTCAAACATTTCAAACTTACCAATGAATCGGGCAAACCGGTCAAGGAATTTTCGCTTAAAGCCAACGTTTGCAAGTTATTTAAACATCCAATTTCATAAGGTAGAGACACTAATTTATTACCGTACAAATAAAGCTCCAACAAGTGATTCAAGTCCCTTAACGTCGGCGGCAACTGAGTTATGTTAGATTTACTCAAATCTAACCGCTTTACCCCTTCGTCGCGACAACGAACAAACTCTTTCGTCACATCGAGATCGGCTTGAATTGGTTTATTCTTCTTAATCGTCGGCTTGGGCTTATTCGACTCGGGATGCTTCACTGTCACCGTCTTGGGCCTAGCAGCTTCGGCTCCCGTTAACGAACTCGTAGAAAACTTTTTATGCTTCGCACTCTCTTGAATTGAACCGGACGATTCGGACTCCAACATTTCTGACTCTAACAAGTAAGCACTCGTAGAAACTGAATTACTCATCGCTTGTACGATTTTATTTAATACATCCTCCTTACAGTTATCATTTTCGTTATTGAATCTTATCACGTTTTCAACTCTTAACATGTATTAAGTTACACACTTTGTTCGCTACTGAGATCGTAATACTTGTTGACAAAAATCTTAAACGTGTAATAAGGAGTTGTAAACAACAAATTACCTTAAATTAATAGTTACTTGGTTGATAATATTCGACGAGGCATTTCAAGGCCACGTAAAAAAACAACCGACAAGTGCATTACGATACTACTAAATAATTGGTTACATAGTTACATTATATATAAATGTTGGTAGCCATGAATTAACTTAATAATTTTAAATATTTAAATTGACGGAATGCGGGTTCAGTGAAATGCACTCGATGATAAATGATGACTCAGTATAATTAATATATAGATGAATATTAAACATATCGTGTTAACCAGCACGTTAATAGCGTAATAATGCCGTGTAGCGATTAACAAAGTTGAATTTTTCGGCGTTTACCATCGTGATGGGTGCTGCCACCTTTATGACGTACAAAACAACAAATCACATCAATGGGTCGGTAAAACAGAACTCGTTATTAAATGACACGCATGATGCATAGGTTCTTGATGTTCTTACATCCGCTAGTTGCGGGAGTGGTAGTTCTTGTGGAGTTTTAGGTGGTTTTAGTGTATAATAAATGGAACAATACACAATTTTAAGCATTAAATTGCCAATTAAGTGATGTGGCGTAGTTTGTAATAATAATTATGTGCTGTGATTTTCATACTTGAGTAATCATGTTTCGATGCATTCCCATCTTCAAGGGTTGCAACAGACAAGTCGAGTATGTTGATAAAAGACACTGTTCGTTACCTACAGTTCCAGAAGATATTTTACGTTATTCGCGTAGTTTAGAAGAACTTCTATTAGATGCTAATCATATACGAGATCTTCCAAAAGTGAGTTTTTTTAGAGATGTTTATTTATTCGAACCGTAAATGTTTACTACATTTAATTTTAGAATTTCTTCCGTCTTCACCGTCTTAGAAAACTTGGTTTGAGTGATAATGAAATAAACAGGCTACCGCCAGATATACAGAATTTTGAAAATCTTGTCGAATTGGATGTTTCTAGAAATGGTAAGGCATAGTTTATAAGATCGGTAGTTAGTCATTCGACATGGATATAAACAAGTTGGGCGCTATTATTTAAAATATGAAAGTTTAGGTGTTGTAATACAAATTTATTTAAATTTGAGCTCACATTAATGTAAATGAAGTTTAAAAATTTCAATAACTTCTTTCCAAAGTTTATTATGGACGCACGATACTTTTTTAATGTTGCACCAACATTCAAATTTTTGCACTACGTTCCACCCAGAAAGCAAAATACAATCTTTAATTATTTAAAGGAACTCAAAATTATGATTTTGAGCATATTTTTTTTAAAAGGTGCAAGAGCTTTTTAATAACTGTCGGAGATTCGACGGTTAAATTTTCGTACCGAAATAGAATTATCAATTATAACGTTCACGGCTCATTTCTTTAGTTCAAACTTTTTTAGATATTTGCAACTTTGAGCTTGAGCTCCTTAAAATCATTATATAATTTTTAGTTACACCTGAATTAATTACTTTGCTTCCACGAGTAATTATTAATTTACGTTAACATTAACATATTTAGGTCAAGCCAAGTTAGTAATATAGCGACAGTTCTATTATTACTGATGTCTTATTTTGTGATAATGATGCGTTATTATATTATGACATTCATTGTTGTGGAATGCAGGTACACGCCTTATATGAGCTCTAAAATGTGTATTGTTTGTACAATATTTGTTCTACCTGTTAGTGTTCATTATCTTATCTAATGGAGAGATTATAAAAATTATCATTTCCACTATAGTATACTGTATGTGGGACGTTTTAATTAAATAAAAAGTGATTTTCGTTTTCACGATTCCATGTTCCATGTAGGTACAGATTTTTTAATACAAAAATGTACAAACTTCATAACAAAATTCTTAAACTAGTATCTAGAGCTTGTCACGTTAACTCCAGTCACGAGAAAATTAATGCAAAAGCAGAATATTAAAATTCCTAGACAAACGTTACAAATTTAGCCACAAAAGTCGATACTCATGGGCAATTCAAAGGAAATTTTACTTGGAGAAAGTAAATGATATCGAAAGAAAATTTACTTTTGTAATTAATTTAACACTATTTTTGGATATGTTGTAGAGATACATATCGATATCTTAATCAAACTGAGTTTGTTTGGTTGGTTAGATATTTCCAGAACCGGAGTTATGATTTTTTGAAGGCCAAAACTTTAAAAATTACACATTTTTTTGTAATTACAATTAAAACATCACTTTATTCTGTTAATTAGATGCCATTACCATTTAGATGCGATTTGGTTTAAAAGACGCTTCCGGTTAAACCGGAAATTAACCAAAGAAATGTTCGAAAACACACTGTTTATAGGTAACTTCTAGTTTTTTGCAAATAACTCGCCTCCTATAGATCGTACGTTGATGAGGGCTATTATGAAAGTTATAGAAAACATTACTAGCTACAAGATCGGTTATATGCATTTTTTCCATAAGTTTAACCCTTTTCGAGATATAGCGCGGAGAAGGGATTACAGTAAATTCGTTTACGGGATGACGCTGTATAAACTGCGGAGTAGGACGTGTAAGTTTCATTAAAGGAATCAACCACCAATGGATAATCCGCCACTGCATGAGATAGAATAAAGATGTAATTACAGATTAACAGCGTTAGGTTTCGTCTTCGCCTATTGTGAAGAAATTAAAACAGATATTAAGTTGTGAATAAGAAGCTCTTGCTAGTGAGAGAAACAATACTTAAGTTCATTAATATGCTGTCGCAGAAATTGAATAGGAATGATATTGAAACAAGAACAGCTGAGGGGGATGCTGATAATTCCATTGTGCGATGTGGGCTTGGCAAAGCCTTTCTTCGCTCACCGTCATATATGCGCTGAAATGAATGTCTACTGAAGTCTTTGTCGTATCTCGGCGTGTTTGCCCCGCACGAGAAAAATGAATAGGGCCTTTTTTGTAGTAAAATTTGTCTACTTTAATTTTGTATAGAGATAAATTTTCCGTAGGGTTAATAGTTACGGAGATATTACCCTTCAGGATTTTGAGTAAAGCGTACTGCAGGTTCCAACGAACAACCATGCCAATTTTCAAAACTCTGAATTCTTTTCTCTCGATTTGTCTTACTTGACTGGGCCATAACACGCGTCACGAAAGAGTCAGTTTTGTATTTTATTGTTTCCTCTTCGCGTCTCCATTTCCGAATTATTTTAAGCCAGAATATTTTTTGCTGCCGTGCGTTTCCCGTCACGTATATATTTATTTTTGTGCGTTTTATTGTTTGATTATTTAAAAATGCGGAAGAAAAGTTTTGTAAAACGACCGTCTAAACGGGAAATAAAATTTTAATCTCTCAAATAGGTTTTTTTTCTAACGAAATTATTTCAGTCTGTTAATTTAGCTATCAAATTTCATTGGATTATCGGTTTTTATTAGATTTATTCGCGCAACAGATGCCTGTTGATAATGCCAATTTCCCCGATTCTCTCTCCACAAATTGGCTTTTAATATAGCCAGTATCGATGCGAATCGAACCACTGTACCTACTACCTACTACAAGTAAAATTATTGGAAATTTCTAACCCAGTTCCGTTGGTATTGTTTTTTAAAAAGATCAGTTTTCAATATACGCGCTCGAACGATATTTTCAATTATGAGAATGGCAAGAATGTATTAGTTTTCAGCAGCGAAATGTAAATTTGTTGTAAATTAACGCATTTTTACAAATATTTCTATTTTAGGACTGAAATATTAATTATTCCACCAATGTTATTTATTCGAGCCTAATTGATCGACGTATCGGATCTTAAATAAATATTTGGACGCCTTACGTAAAATTGAAATGTGCCGGTCGCCTTGTTTAAGATCAACACGTTTTAAATACGCCACTTGAATTATTCAAAAGAAATATTTATGGAAATGGTAAAATAATGACGAAATTGATTTTCCAAAGTCAACTTTATAAGAATGTTTTCATTTTGCTGTGTGTCCATTTATAACAAATTTTATTCTTGTATTGTTTGTTGAATTTGAATTAACCAACCTTGATTCCTCTTTTACTCTGGAATGTTTGAACAACTGTAATGTAATTTATAACAGCTCATCAACGGTACACGTCTAATATCTAATATTTTAGATGGAGTTATTTCATATAATTTATCTTAGTTAAATTTACCGATGGGGATGCAGGATGTAGACTAAATGTGTTATAAATTTCCTATAGAAACTTGTGAAATTTCCAAGTTGAAAGTTTAGCGATATACCTCAACCTTCGTCGAGAGACTTGTTATTTGATACCTTTTAGATTGAATATTGTTCTTATAATTTAATTTGTTACCTTATTAGCTTTACCGAACCCACTTTTCCATGTAAATTACTAGAACACTTACCTTAACATTAACGTCTTGTCGTATACTGATTAATTACCAAAAGTTTTATTTTATGTTTCCTGTTCTACATCGCTTCGGCTTCTCCTCCAAACTATCTCGCACGACTTTGTATAAGTTGTACAAAAATAAAGTGAATTAAATTTTCTACAAATGATATATCTTAAATTTTTTTCTTTGGATGAACGATTTAGGCGCTAGCGCGCGATAAAGTTAGAAAACTTCCAAAATCGGCCAACAAATTTTTTTAACGCTCATAACTTAAAAACCATGCACTTTTGGAGCAAAGTGTTCCTATACAAAAATAAAGTGCTCTCAATTTCCTACAAATTATGTTTCTTAGATTTTTTTGGGAAACAAACAATTGAGGTGGTAGAGGTTGAGGGTATATCGGATATAGCGTGTCTGGGAGGCAGAATGCCGAAATACAAAAATTAAAAAATTTTGATTGATGCAGGCTGAAAGAGCATTGCAAATGAGTAATAAAACCGACTGTCTGCTTCTTAAAAGTGATAGCATTAACTTGGGGGCGGCTCGAGAAGGGTGGGGTTTTGCTCTTTTTTCAGTTTTTTTCTTATAACTTCAAAACTGCACCTTTGCATCTATGCAAAAGTAAACTGGATAAAATTTCCTACAAACTATATCCGAAAGGTTTTTTCTTCAGACGAACGGCTTAGACGCTAGAGTGCGTTCAACTTTGACTAAAGTTCCAAAAAAACTGTTCTTTTGGTTTATCGCTCATAACTCAAAAACTACGCACTTTTAGTAAATATTGTTTCTATAGAAAAATAAAGTACATTCAATTTCCTACAAATCATGTCTCTTAGATTTGTTTCGTCAAACGAACAGTTTAGGTGCTAGAGCACGTTGAAGTATGAAGGGTGGTTTTGGAGGGTAAATAAACCATACATCAAAATTTTTTATTCCAAAAAATTGTATTTTTTGTGTAAATTTTATATTATTATAGTACTGTTTAAAGTGTCGCCGTATGGTGGTAAATGCTTTGAAGTTTGGTAGGCGGATTACGCAGAGCGAGCGAGCGAGAGACGATAATACACGGAAATGCTCGAGAAGGTTGGATTTGTTTTTCGCGTATAACTTGAAAACTACGCACTTTATGAAAAAGTTCTTCTATACAAAAATAAAGTACATTAAATTTCCTATAAATTATATCTCTTAAGTTTTTTTCTTTAAGTGAACGATTTAGGCGCTAGCGCGCGTAATAGTTAAAAAACTTCCAAAATCGACCAACAAATTTTTTTATCGCTCATAACTCAAAAATTACGCGCTTTTGGAGAAAAGTGTTCCTATACAAAAATAAAGTAAATTCAATTTCCTACAAATTATGTCTCTAAAATATTTTTAAAATTTTTAGCATTTCGGACAGTAGGACCGTTTTAACGATCTTGCCAAGTTTACACTTCCAACTTTCTTCTGTCGGTTTTTTTCAATTCTATTTTAAAGCATAACTTTTGAACGTTTTTCGATTGATACATAGGATAAACAATTAATAGCCACTTACATTGTAAATAGAATTTAAGGAAAATAAATAATTGGGTTTATTTATAAAAGTTCTATTTTATGCTGCTAGTAGGTCAAGTCTAAAACGAAAAGATCCATTTGAAAAATAAACAAAATGTCTACGAAGTTACTAGCACTTAAATAACCTAATCAAAAATGTTCTTAAGCGTCACAAGAGCTTAATTGAAACGAGAGAACGATGTATTGGTTCACTCAAAACGAATGTAATAATAGCGTTATAGAACCTTTTGGATAATCGAATCAAAACACTTTGTTAACAATTTTCATTAAAAGTACCCTACTTATTACTTCGCTTTTCTAAAATTTGCACAGATGGTTGAGTCTTTTAATATAACGACGTTCCGCATAAACGTTCCTCCTTTTTTTTGGTTAAACGTTACGAGCAAAATTATGTGGGCACTTCGGTGGATTAACTTCGTAATTAATTTTATTTGAGTTTTTAAATTAAAAACAAATCTCTGCTCTCCGAGTTTTATTAATTAGCTTAATTTAACTGTGTATAATTATACAAAAACAAGAACTATGAAGAGTTTGCCACAAACGTGACTCGATGCGAAAAGCATTGGAGCAAAAATATAATTGCATTTTCAAGTTTAAATCACCTCGTCATATTATTATCTTTTGACGTCGATTTGTAGTTACCTTTTCAATTATCATTAAAGTACGTTTGATTACAGTCGAATTAAATTGTATACAGTCACGGTGTCTAATGAAATAATGACGACGTTACCTTAAACAATCTTTTCGTCCATCCGAGTGGATGCGTTTGGGGATTAAAAAAAAATGTCGTTGAGTTGGCGATTGCGAGCGATTGAAGTATAGGAATCGATTTAAGTTGCGATTACGTATTAATCGAGTGTGTACTTAATGAAAGGTGGCGATGATGTGGGTCTTTAACCCTCTCGAGCCTTGAC
Organism: Malthinus flaveolus; assembly: GCA_950108345.1. Lineage (NCBI taxonomy): Eukaryota > Metazoa > Arthropoda > Insecta > Coleoptera > Cantharidae > Malthinus > Malthinus flaveolus. Next base: position 20,871,262 of record OX467286.1, on the reverse strand, counting down.
TTTGCAACGTTTCAAGGTCATTATCTTGTGGAGGAGGAGCACAAGAAATTGCCATTCCAATTTTTGTTCGTCTTTAAAAGGTAGTCGCTATTTATAGCAACCGATGGTACTAATGTTGTTATATTTATAGAATTGTTAGTATTCTTTTCACTTATGGATATCGAAGAAAAATTCTTAAAATACACCCAATTTAAATACCAAATGTGTTTTGTGTAACATTCATGACGTTTTTGCGCTTTATTTTCCGATTTAAATGTAAAAAGTTTTTGTTGGTGGTACATCATCTGTTCTGTTACACTTTCAATTAGTCGCAATTGCGTTTTTTGCAAATTATTGTCGTTATTCCTACTATAAAATTCCATACAAATTGATGCTAATGCTAAAGTACTACGAAACTTATTAATATTTATACCTTTTTTGTGTTGTTGATAAAATAGCGTTACAGAAACGTACAGATTCGCTTTCAAATTTGTAGTGGTATTGCAGAAAATTGTCCTCATCGCAGTAGGCTAAAAATTTCATAAACTTCTTTTGTTTCATTTTATGTAAAAGAGATCATAGTTCGGGAAGCAGCGAGCACTTAACTAAACGATAAAGGGATGAAGTACGCAATTTTGAACGATGCAGGGTGAAAGAACATTGCAATAATGAGTAATAAAACTGGTCATTTGCCACTTCTAAGTGGCAGCATTCACTTGGGGGTTTTTCGGTTTATAACTGATAACTCGAAAGCTACACACTTTTGATGAATAATGTTTCTATACAAAAGCAAAGTACATTCAATTTCCTATAAATTATGTTTCTTATATTTTTTTCTCAGACGAGCGGTTTAGGTTCTAGAGAGCGTTAAAATTTGATAAAAACTCCAAAATCGACCGAAGAAATGGTTTTTTCTTGTTTATCGCTAATAACTCAAAAACTACGCATTTTTAGTGAATAATGTTTCTATACTAAAAACAAGGTACATTCAATGTCTTACAAATTATGTCTCCTAGATTTTTTTCCTCAAGCGAACAGTTTAGGCTCTAGACTCTAGAGAGCGTTAGAATTTGAGAAAAACTTCAAAATCGACCGAAGAAACGGTTTTTTCTTGTTTATCGCTAATAACTCGAAAACTACGCACTTTTAGTTAATAATGTCCCTGTACAAAAACAAAGTACATTCAATTTTCTACAAATTATGTCTCTTAGATTTTTTTCCTCAGGCGAACGGTTTAGGCTCTAGACTCTAGAGAGCGTTAGAATTTGAGAAAAACTCCAAAATCGACCGAAGAAACGGTTTTTTCTTGTTTATCGCTAATAACTCGAAAACTACGCACTTTTAGTTAATAATGTTCCTGTACAAAAACAAAGTACATTCAATTTTCTACAAATTATGTCTCTTAGATTTTTTTCGTCAAACGAGCAGTTTATGTGCTAGAGCGCCATTGATGCTCGAAAGTCCTAAAGTGCGTTATAAGTGAAAAACCGAAAAAGAGCGAAAATCCGCCCTTCTCGAGTGGGGGCCACCGAGACGAGTTCACCGTCGAAACATCCTATGTAGGGTATAGATTTTTCTGAAAGCCTTTGTTAAAATAATTAAAAAATGTATAACAGTAATTAATAAAAAATAGCCCAAGTTATACAGACTTACAAAGTAGTGGATTACGTTAGATGGGTATGGGTAGATTATAATTAGATTTATGTTCTTCATAGGTTTCTTTTTAAACTTTCAATATCGAATATCCTCAAATCGCTATGCTGGTATGTACTAATTTAAAAAAAATCAACTAGTGCAATCAAAATTCTTTTACTTTTTGGTTGAAAGGCGATAAAGTGTATTCAATTAAAATCGTTTTAATTACATAAGAGAAGAAGTTTAAATTTAAATTAATTATTCGAGTTGAAGAAAAGTTTCTTAATTACTTTAACTTGAAACTTGGACTACCGAATTTTCCGAGATTAAATAATTAATTATTGTAGCATTTCAAACCTTTAAAAAAAAATATTAACAACGAATTTTACTTTTTAGACATTCCGGATATTCCAGAAAGCATCGGAGCGCTACGCGCTCTACAAGTGGCGGATTTTAGCTCGAATCCTATACCTAGATTACCGCCCGCATTCAGTCAATTACGTTCCTTAACAGTCCTCGGTCTCAATGACATGTCGCTTACATCACTACCTCCAGATTTTGGTTTACTCACTTCGTTAACTTCACTGGAACTGCGCGAAAACTTGCTCAGGGAACTGCCGCATTCTTTAGCTCAACTTAGCAAATTAGAACGTCTCGATTTAGGAGACAACGAAATCGACGAATTGGTAAGTTGCACGCTGTAATTAATAATTGCGCGCATTTGTGACCAATTTTGTATATTTTTAGCCTAAGCACATTGGACAATTACCAGCTTTACAAGAATTGTGGTTGGATCACAATCAACTACAAAGATTACCGGCAGAAATAGGATTTTTAAAGAATTTAACGTGCCTAGATTTATCCGAGAATCGTTTGGAATCGTTGCCGGAAGAGGTGGCCGGTTTAGAGAGCTTAACAGACTTGCATCTGTCGCAAAACGTACTCGAAATGTTACCGGATGGTATAGGCAAATTAGATAAAATAACAATTTTAAAAGTGGACCAAAATAGATTGACTATATTGAATTGTAATATAGGATGCTGTTCGAATTTACAAGAATTAATTTTGACAGAAAATTTTTTAAGCGAGCTGCCTAAACAAGTAGGCAAATTAATTAAATTGACGAATTTAAATGTAGATCGTAATAGTTTGATGACGATTCCCGAAGATGTTGGGAATCTTAGAGAATTGGGTGTATTAAGTTTACGTGATAATAGATTAACGATGTTACCTGATACTTTAGGAAATTGCCAACGACTTCACGTATTAGACGTATCTGGTAATCGACTGCCACACCTGCCGGTTTCGTTATTGCAACTGGTCGGTCTTAAAGCCGTGTGGCTAAGCGAAAATCAAGCGCAACCGTTATTAACTTTTCAAACCGATACCGATCCCGACTCGGGCGTTACCGTTTTAACGTGTTTTCTTTTACCTCAGCAGGAATATCAGCCGACGACTATAGGTAAGAGTATTTTCAATTTAGTCATTCGAAAGAGCTTTAATTTATTTTTGCGCTTGTTATAAACAAAACGTGCGTCACTTAAATCTTAAGAGGGCTCTTGATTGTTTTATCACCTTATTGGAATGGTATTTACTATTGCTGAGGTCAACGGTTGATAATAGGCACGCTGTTGAAATTGTTTATACTCTAATCGATATCGAATTAATTAAATTGTAGTAATAAATATTGATTTTGTCCAGAGATTTAATTTTAATTATCGATGGAATGCTAAGAAAATTCTAAGACGATCGAACGTTGACTTGAGAGTGCTCGAAGTTTAATTTTTCGTTTTACCTAGTTAAAAATTTGCTACCTACTGCAAATGAGTCATATTTTTAAAATTCTAACAGCGTGCAAATTATCACTGTTGAATAATGTGGAATAAGAGATGAAAAGAACAAAAAAACTTAAAAAATCATCGTCTCGTTCCCCATTATGGGACTCTTCCTTTTATGTTAGAATTGATGTGCTTTTATAATTTCAAATCTGACTCGCTTTCTCGTTGCACCCGCAATATCTAAAAGCACTTTTCTTGTCTGTGTTGCACTTGTGTTAGCTTCTGATGGCCGTTTGTACCGTTGCGATGTTACACCGAGTTTATCTAACGGAGCTCTGGCTATAGATGATGGCGGAAGCGACGACGATTGGGAAGAAAGAGAAGCTAGTCGAACTCATTCTGTCAAATTTACCGATCCGCAGGACCACGATAGTCGAGAGGTGAGCATCTTCACGACGAAATGTCCTAGTTGGACTTGGTTTAGAAGCTGCGTCAGTCGTAGTCTATTGTCGAGCGATAGTTATTACATGCTTAATTCCATACCTGGGTCTGGCGACTGACGCAGGTTATTTTTTATTTAGTTATTAACGAAAAAGTAAAAAAAGCAGTATTGAATTGTTGATCGTACTTAAAAAATTCTTATATATTTGAGCTATGTTGGCTTTTATAAATCATCCGCTTGCATTTTACTTAAAGAACACTGGCTGCTTAATTAATTTTTTTCGAAGGGGCTTCAGTTTGATAAATTACTATGATCGAATGATTTCTCACTTTGCTTATTTAAACATCTTAAAAATGCTAAATTAACAATGTCACCCTGATAGTTTAATTTTTTAAAAACTTATTAAACAGACAATTGTTTCGGATTACTTCACAATACATCTTCAGAGAAATAAAAAATTATGTGGGTTTATTTAAGTTTTCTCATTGCAACTTTTAAGTGTATCAAATTTGTAGGAGCGTAATTTATGATTTTAACCCTGAAAACGAATCACTTTGTAATACGAAACAATTGTTGGTGTGTTTACTATTAAATTTTGAAAACATCCCAATATCCAGTGTGTAATTTTTAGTTTAACATCGATCAATTACGCTTTGGAGAAGCTTTAAAAAGTAATTAAGGGCAACTACTGCTTATATTTTTAATTTTACTCTCTTTCGTCTGGTAGCTGCCAGTGTTCGAGATACGTTTATTTACGTAATAAATTGATAGATATTAAAGTTGAACAGTATCAATAAAGATCTTCCTTTTGTAATTTATTAACGAAAGAATCTCAAGATTTTAAAGTCACTTTGTTTAATTAAAGTTTGATGAGATTCTTAATCTGAACCCTCCAACCCCTCCCATACGTGAGACTTAATTTGCTTGTGCAGCTACGTGATGGATCTCATTAGTTTAATGGAACGAACCTTTTTAGTAAACGAATATGTTATACTTTTTTTTAATACTTAAGTACCTACCTACACCTACAAGAATTAATTTGTTAATATACCTAACAGTGAGCCGGATTGCATTATATCTCGTAAACTTTTGCATGTCTTATTGGTTGTGGAATAGTTTTGCACGTTATAAAATCTCTATTTTCGTATCGAAAGGACTTTTTTTTTATGTGGCTGTAATAACTCGCTTGCTTGAAAGAGCTTTTGCAGTACTGCGAGTGATATTAACGTTTTAAAAATATCAAAAAATAAAAGAATAAAAAATCGTTTTTTTTAAATAAATTAAATTTTTAAAAAGAGGTCTGTAATTACTAATTAATATTCAAAAATGTGTGCTAAAAGAAATTCGTGAGTGTGTTTAAACCTTTTATATTTGATGAGCATTGACGAAAATTATAGTTAATTACTTTGCTGACCTCTATTATAATTTTAACTTTTTTTTGATGTTTTTAAATACTTCTCATCGTTAGTTTTAATAGAAGCTGACCTATTAGTTTTAACATAGTTTTTGGTTTTTTGGTTATCTTTCTACAGGACGGTTCGTCGAAGTGGGCGCTTTCGATGGTCTGCGTTAATACTACAGATAAATAGAAATACTTTTGATAATTTTGTTTATTACCTAAAGGTATTTAAAAATGTACAAAGTGTTTAGTTTCGTCTGAGCAGCGCATAATAAGGGTTTTTAATGAATTCTCTAGTTACACGCTTGAAATGAAATAATATTTATACTCCATTTCACACTATTCCGAAGTGACTTTGTGTAGCGCATTTCATTAAAAACAAAACAGTGTAAGCTGCTTTTAGGACGAAATCTAACGCCCTGTATATTTCGTAATACTTGTAGGACATGAAGGAAATTGTAAGAAGAAACTCGTGCATTAGTACCCACCTACTCTTTGCGTATCTGTATATTAACAGAGCGGAACTATCGACGAAGTCCATTTTGGCAAACCATCCTGTAGATGTAGTTTTGTTGTAGTTCTAGTCAAATTTTCACTGGAATGCGAATGGAACGCCACTACTTTGAACAAATACTTATTTAATAAAATTTGTACATTCCAATGAAAAATATGCACTCAATTTCGTGTATTTATTATGTAGAACTTTAATATTGCACTTGTAAATTTCCTGTACCTATAGATAGTTTTTTTAATTATTTTCAATTTTCTTTTGTTGTAAATAACACTGTACATTTGCATAAATACATACATTTTCGCATCGCATTGTATATTATTAGTTTTTGTAATAAAAATTACTTTATTAGTTAGACTTGGTGAATGGTTATTTATCCCAATTTTAACGTCCCTAATTATTTGTTGTAATTAATCTGTATGTTCGTACTAACCAGAGATGGAATGCAATCTTTAAAAGTGAAAAAAAAAAGTATAACAATGCCGAGCTTTTCGAAATTTTCACTTTTTTGTACCAGACACAAAAATTTGAATAAATCGCTGTTTGTTAAATCGAAAAACTTGTACCGAAACAGTAGTTAGTTCACGCACGGTCTTCGTTTCTCACGACGATCATCTTTTGTATTCATCAATTGAAGTGATTCATTAGGTATGACTCTTGACACCAAAAATTATATTAGTAAATGTTACGCCATTATTAAATTAGAATTGTAAAATGGATTCAATTGCCTATCGTACTTGCGTTCCCGCATTCAATTTTTTTTATCGATGCCCCGATGTTCGACGGTACTACGATGGTAGGTTAACTTGTATTATTCGTACATTTTCAAATTTTTACTTTTGTCTTTGACCAATTTTTCTGTGTTTAGACTCCATTTGTGCGTCAAAATACTCCGCATCCGAGAGAGTTGAAAGCTAAAGCTCATAAGTTGTTTTCGAAAGGACAAAGTTCGTTGGAAGAGAGTAACGAGCACGCTTTCGAGCCGATAGTCGAGACTATTAATCCGGTGGTGACAACTTTCGAGCCCGAATTGGAAGAGGACGCCACACCTATGGGTAATGGTGCGGAAGAAAGTAGCGAACCTAGTGGAGATGAGGAGAGCGATGATGTAAGTGACTTTTAAGGCCGCACCTTTATTTTAATTACTTATTTGTGTTTTTTACCGAGCTATTAACAAATATTAATATCAGTTAATCTTAAAGTATTCATCTAGTAGTTTTGATTAACTCGAAGTTGCAAGACATGTCATTGATGCGAGCCATTTCAACAATAGGTGTATTTCACCTTGAGTTTTATAACTATTAAATAAAAGTAAACAATGAAAATGACAACAAATTTTGGTATTAAAATTGCAAATTACGCAGTAAGTTAAACGATATTATGAAACCTTCAAAAGCAATATTATTTGTAAATAATATTTACGCGCTTTAGAGAATCGTGACGTGTTTTGCAAGTAATATTTGGTAGTCACTACTTGTTGAGTACGTTAGGGTTAGTATGCATGTGTTGGGTGTACAGGAACAGGTGAGGAAACGTGTTGGGTTCACGGGGGGTGTGCAAAGTGCCAACGAACCAGACGTCGCACGTCCAAATCGCTTGCACCGACGAGATACACCTCATCACCTCAAGAATAAGAGAATCATCTCGACTTATGACAAAGATAAAGTTGCCTCCATCATAGCTCAGGTTTCTTTCGATAACTATTATTAAATTATTGTGCTTGTTTTTGCATTTTTTTGCTTTCGTCTTACCATTTGTTTTCACCCCGTAAATGGCATGTTGACATTTTGTTTTTATTTTTGTTAAAATCCAAATAGGGCGCGCTTATTTTCTTAAAGAAACGAAACGAAAATTTGAGTTGGGCGAATTTTTGTTCGCCATCATTAATTGAGCGTCTCATATTCTATTTCTATTTGTTATTAAATGCAGTGAAGGCTTCTTTCTAATATAAAAGTATAACAGGTTTATCGGTGAATAGAAATGGCAGATGAAAAACGAGTTCTTGATTATATTTGAAAAGAATTCATTTTTTAAATTCAATAAATACGCAGAGGTTCTCAAACTGGATGACGTCGCGATGCGATGCAATAAAATGATGAATGGATTTGCGTGACCCTCGAAAGTTGGATTTTTTTTTGTGACGCTCTCTCATACCCGCGATCCAAAGTTTTGACGTATCCTGGTTTGTAGTAAACCGTGAATGATGGATTATTAGAAAGCCACGAACTTAATGCATTTTGGAGTTCAGTTTTGTTTCTTTTTGTTACGTGCCGTGTCAGGTGTCACTAAACAAATATTGTAAAATACGCTTTGTATCGTTCCCCTTTTCATGATAAACTCGATGATAAAGTGGAGATTAAAATTTGGAAATCAATAGTCGCCTTTTTATAGAGCATGAAACGCTCTAGGGGTGGTACGGTCGCTAACTGATGCGAGTCCGGTCCAAAATTGAATGGCTAGGCTCTGAGCTCGAAAACCAATTAGGAGATTTATGTGGCGGGATCGAAATCGATTAAAAGTGACTTTAGAGAGTATTCTTCTGTCCTATACTTTTTTTGTACGCGTTAAGTTATCGTAAACGCGCGTGCTGGAAAAACTTAGACCTCGATCTTCATGGTGTCGCACCGGGTGCTTTGACCACTAAGCTACCCCGGTTCTTGCAATTTCACGCGTGCTCACGTTAGTCTTGAGTCTCTACAGTACTCATCATCCAGAGAATATGTGCGATGTTCGGGTCGAACCTCCGTTCTTGCGTTCTGTTGATCGGAACCTCCACGGCTAGGGCGACTAAAGGCGGCCAACATGAGTGTACGGTAGTTTGATTCGAGAACACTGATGACTGCTCACGCAGAGTCACCACTTTACCACGCGCTAAGTTATCGTAGACGGTAGACGTCCGTGCTGCGTCGGTAATTTAAGGGAAAAACTTGGACCGCGGTCGGTGATCGAATCCGAGACTTCAGGATGTCACGCCGGGTGCTTTAACTACTAAGCTACCTCGGTTCTTGGATCACTAAACTACCTTGGTTCTTGCATTTCACGCGTGCTCACGTAAGTCTCGAGTCGCTACACTTTGACCACTTGATCGGAAAACATTTTTTTCATATTTACCTATGTTTCGAATCTTAACGACTGCGCCATTTTTGAACCATTTCCCACAAACCACAATTGAAAACAGTCTTCGTAAAGATCATAAGTATTATTTGATAAATAATTTAAGATGTTTGGGGAAGTTCTCGTTCACAGTTTGAGAACCATCGACTAGTTATTGTTAATGATACATATTTATAATTTTTTCTACATTAAAATGTTAATGCTCTTTTCTAAAATGGTGAAAACAGTTACGTGGTGGTTCAACATTTTTTTAGTATACAATACTGCATAAACTTACTTCAAACAATTCAACTGATGTCATAGTTTTACCTTTTTGCCAATTTAAAGGAAAATAAACAAGAAATTGCACCGCGCAATAATTTCCGATTTATACGTGACATTTCCACCAACTTTTAACTTTATGCACGCCAAAAAACATTAAATTGTTGCACGTGCAAACTTGAACTTAAAAAAAAGGCTCTTGTTAACTTTTAACCTTTCTCGATGTGCCACTTTCTGGTTGTTCGTGTTTTACCATCGCACAAAGAAGGTACTCGCTCTACTTTACCTATGCTCTCTAATGCATTTCTATTAAACCACACATGAACTTTCGTTTTTTCCGAGATATAATTTTTCACTGTCGTTTTCAATGAGTGAATATGAATTTGTAATCGACGTTACGTGTATATGGAGGTCAATAAATTTTTATAGCTTAGGAGTTACCTGTTATATGAATTATTTGCCATGGTAGTCATCGCCCAAATTAGAAATTATTTACTAATATATTGTGTGTGCGAACATACACAAATCAGGTAAACATTCAACTAGGTACAGTTAAATTTTTAAACCTGTACCAGTGATGTTAGATGTTATGTAAAAAAAGAGTCGCAGTTGTGCTCATATTGTTGTTAATTAGTGGGCGTTTCGTACAGTAATTCGCTTTAATTGTTATTTTTTATCGGATGCATGACTAAATTGCGATTGGCTGTGTTGCTTCAGGTGTTTTTTTATTGTGTACTGCAGCTTTAATTGTTTGTTGTAAGTTTTGTAATTGCCCCGAGCGAGATGTAAACTTTAAATTTGAAGACTATTCTCGGGTTCTCCTCCCCCAACTCCTGCTCGTTTAAAAGACAATGCAAAATAAACAATTATTGCCAATCGCGGAGAAAATTTTTACAACCTCTCAGTTTAAATTAGTCCAGCGTAATTGCGTAAAATGTCTTCTTCCTTCAGCCAACCACTCTTTATAAATAGAAAATAGCGAGAGAAATAGTTCTTGAACGTGAAAGTAATTTCGACAAAAATTAAATTGCGGAGCTCGCGTTATTTTTTAAACTAGTTTTATTTATTGCCTTATTCTTTTTAACTTTCACAATCGATTTAAATCGTCGTGGAATTGGATTTGTTCCGTCATCGTATCTGTAGATCGTTTGCGTTTTTCGCTAACTGTAATTTCTTTTCCAAGAGATTTTATTCTAACTGCAATTAAGCTATAAAATTGGCTTCTCACTCACGCTAACTAACTCGAGACGTGTATTTTTTTCGATCGTTAGACTCGAAATTCCGACTTGATTAATTTGACTTTTTCGAGTTGTTCGCTCGATTGGTCCGTTTTCGTTTGTTTAAATCAATTGAAATGTAAAAGAGGCGATCGGATTACCTTTTATAACCGTTTAAAGACACTTTGTTTTATTAATTCATATTTCCTGCAGGCCATGAAGAGAAAGGACGACGATAGCGACAGAATGAGTGCATCGACGCCTCCTGAATCCGTTGGCGATCGTAGTACCAGCAGTCAAGGTAAGTGCGTAGGTGGGATTGTTGATTGTGATAGAGAGAAAAGGTAGTTCACACGTATTTGAATCAGCAAAAGTCGCGATAGTTTACCGCATTCTTTCCTTTCTTCAAATTAAACAAGACGTTCTCTTCGTTTAACCACTCCGGTTACCACTATTCTCCTCGCCACTATCATTTCGCGTTCCAATTTGTTTCGGTTAGGAAGTTAACAAAAATTCGTGGCGAATGAATTATTTGAATTGCGATAAACGTATCTACGTGTTATCAATTGATAAGACGGAACTGGGGTTTTAATTATTCGTGTGTGAGTTATAGTAAGGCGGGCGGGCGTTTGGAAATATAATGAGAACAGTAAAAATTACTCATTTCGTAAATTAGTAACGAGAGTGTAACTAGATTAGTAATTATGAGTACTACTTTACCAAAAATACGCATAAAATCCAAAAACAGCAAAGTGTACATCAAAGGCGGAAGTTTGCCCCGTGCAAAAATCGCGACTTTAACAGTGAACAGTAGAAAAATTGTACCTGAGCGGCGTAAAGTTCAATTTCTTAAATATTCAGGTTATTATTTTACTTCAATTTTTATTCGCCGATTGTTTTTTTAAATTGACCTTTATATTAACCAAATTGTGTTGTTTTTTACAGCTGGCGAATCGGATGCTACGGTAGAACTTAGAGAAGAAAAATATGAAATTCACATTGAGAGATCGCGTGCAGGGCTCGGTTTGTCTATTGCGGGCGGTAAGGGCTCGACTCCATTTAAAGGTGACGACGAGGGCATTTTTATTTCGCGCGTGACCGAAAAGGGTCCCGCCGATTTGGCCGGACTCCGCGTTGGAGACAAGGTGCTCAAAGTTAACGGCGTAAACGTAACGGACGTAAGTCACTACGACGCCGTCGAAGTCTTAAAAGCGTCGGGTGCAGTTTTAATTCTTGAAGTAAAACGCGAGGTGACGCGATTAGTGAAAGATCCAGAAGTAAAGAGTGTTTTGAGTAACGGCAATGCCAATAAAGTCGAATCTAACATTCCGTCGCCGTTACCTCCAATTACGCCGGTTAATGATGAAATGGTGCTTCATAAGATGCTTATACACACGACTTTAATTCGCGATACGCGAGGTTTAGGTTTTAGTATAGCGGGCGGAAAGGGCTCTCCGCCATTTAAAGCGGATAGTGATGCCGTGTACGTTTCTCGCTTAACGGAGGGCGGCGTTGCCCAAAAAGACGGTAAAATAGTCGTAGGCGATAGAGTGGTTTCTATTAACGGAGTAGACTTGTCGAACTCGACTCACGATCAAGCAGTCGCCATGCTAACGGGACTCGAACGGTTCGTACGGTTAGTTATTGAACGAGAAGTTAGTTTACCACGAAATAGCCCTTCGCCTTCTCCCGGACCTCAACAGTCACCGAGAATGTTCGGGTTACCCAAGCCATACACCGGATTGTATGCGGCCAACAGTTACATGGCGAACCGGCCAAATTACGCCGGTTACAGGCATTCTCTGGAAAGCGATAAAAAGGTAATTATCGACTTCTCAATTATTCTAAAAAAAACTGCAGTTATTTACGTACCAATTAGATAATGCACGTCCGTTTTTTTTAGATGAACGAAATAAACTCGAACGAACCAAAGACTAACGGAGTTCCTACTACGCCAAAAGTAGATCCTCCTTTACCCGCACCGAGGAAGTTAAACTCGCAAAATTCCGAGCCCACTCTCATTCAACAAAATAACGTAACTTCTCACGTACCGATTACCGAACCGAAGCAAAACGTACCGCCCGTACAAGATGATACGCCAGCTGCTCAAAATCATAAGAAAGTAACGCCGACCTCGTCTCTCGAAGGAGATGATAATCAGGTACTACAGAGGCCCATGACAAATGAGGAATTCCAAGCCATGATTCCTGCTCATTTCCTTAATAATAATAAACCTACTCCAGTTTCTGAGCCTGCTCACGCAGTAACAGTGACTATTCACAAACCGATTGATCCCATCGAATTGCCCCCGGCACCCACGGGGCCCGGCAGAGTCACCGAGACCATCACCAAGAGTACCTTCACTGAAACCGTGGTTACTCGCATCACCGACAATAAGCTGCTTGTGCCAGTTATCATCGAGGTATGCCTGCTGGTGCACTATGTCTGCATGTAAAAAAAACAACTTATATTTTGTGCATTTGCATGTTTTACTTTTTCGAGTAAAGATGTGGGCGGTTAGGTGTTTCGTGGATTGAAAAAAAATTCAAGTTGTGGAAATGTTCGATATTATACTTCTCTGTAGGTCTGTTTCTACAGCAGTTTTGAGACCGTATGGCGCATGTGCATTTCTATGTTTGACAGCTAAAACCGAAGTGCGCATGTGCACATTGAGTTTTCATACTACTCGAACTGCTGCAGGAACGGGTTCCAGTATATTAGGTGCAAAATTTGTTTGAATCAGTTTAGAATTATTTTAAATTCTTGTTTTGTTAGTGAAAAGGTATAAAGAAGCCTTAAACTGGATTAGGAAAGAAAATTTAATTTTGTGAGATTAAATTAGATGACCGAAATTATTATTTAATATAAGAGCACGCTTCGTATTACACTTCATTACTAACAATTTAAGTCTTCAGAATCGAAAGTTTTATTTTAGAGTTTGTTTTTATTATATTAAAAAAAATCTGAATTTAAAAAGAAACGCCAAACTTGATGCCTCGAATGTCAATTATATTACTTGAACTTGGCATTCAAAGGAATTTTTTACTACAGAGTAGAGTAATTTAAATTATTGAGATCACTTAATTAAATTGAAGAAAGTACAAGGTCAATTGGTTTAAAATTTCTTACAACCATTTTTTTATTATTCTTTTTAAAATACGTAGTGAATGTTAACTTGGCTTTTATTTAAAGTGTTTGAAACTAATTTATTTGAAATTTCTAAATTTACGCTGGTAGTTTTAATTGGGGCGCTTTTAAGAGTTGATTGTGAATGTTGTGTTAATACAAAACTAAAAACACGTCAAAAGTCGGAACTACACAAGACAATTAAACACTCAAAACAAAACACTTTTAGTACCGAGAGAGGGAGGAACGTATTTCAATATGGAAGTGCATCTCTGAGTACAACTTTCGTTGAAAATTTTTTCTGCTAACGGAGTCCTTCAAAAATCCTCTTGCCACTTTAGTCAGCTCTAGAGGTGCTCTAGAGGAAGCAAGATACTAAAACTGAATTCGGGAAAATTTTCTTATGCTGAAGTTGATTCAAATGATAAAATAATTAATAAGATACTAAAGTGGCCAATGGCCACCTTAATTCGTTTAAACTTGTTTGACCATCCTTTGATGTCTTTTTATATGGACCCACGTGCCGACGTCCTATGTTACATCCAAGGGTAACTAATGACTAATGAGCAATTCTCCCGAGAAAAATGGGAGAGACCTCCCCCTTTTTAACTACAATTCTGTAGATGTTTAGATCATTGTAGAAGCTGTCAATTGAATGTTTATGATCCCATGTTCCTTCATTAATTATTTCCTAGACCGACAGCATGTGATGGATAACTTTTACAATTCTTTTGTGTAAAATTTCGACTGACTACTTAAAATGGAGAAAACTTACAGTGACCCTTTTAAAAGGGTGGAACCGCAAGAATTCTTTTGATGAAGCTGTATAGGATCCTACCCGCTACTTGTCTAGTTTTCCAAGTCGGCTCATACGTTCTTGTTGATTAAAATGGTCTAAGTTTAATCTTCTCAGTTGTTGTTCTTCTTTACACGATTCAAACAAGTATGAGCAGTGTGCTTTCTCGCAAAGGTTGCTAGTTTTGAATAGACGATACCATGCTAGGATTTCGTGAAATTTCAATAGGAAACTGTTACATAATTACAATGTTAAATTAACAATTTAAATTACACACTAATTAATTTGTTTTGATTAACCTTGTTGATCGTATCTAATTTACACGTACGAAAAGTTTAAAATAAATTTTTTTTGTTGATTTATTAGCGACTTGTACTTTTTAAATGTTAACGGTTTAATTTTTGCTCTTAGTAAGTAGCGCTTTTTATATTTATTTGGCATACTTGATATTGTAGTACCTATTTATAAAGTAATTTAGAATACTGTGGCACTATCGCAGTTGGTGTAGTGTATTATTTGCTTTTTGTGTACTTATAGAACAGAGTCTTAACTGCAGAACGACAATATCACAGGTAACGGATGAAAATTTAATATCACTTTTCCTATTCCTCGCCTTCTTCATTATCTAATCTACCTCCATCTATAATATCACATTCACCCTATTAAATTTCTTTTTTTTTTTAATTTTATACAATTAGTTTAGTACATTAAGAATAAAGTAATCGAAGTAATGTAAAATTTATTGTGTAATCGAATTGTTAACGAGAAATGTGATATTTCTTGAACGAATCTTTTTTTTAGTAATTTTATATTGTCGGTTTATTTTATTTTGACCTATGCAGAAAGGCGAAAAAGAGTTTTTTTTGTACAAAAACTTACTAGCACAAGAGTTGAGAGTGTAGGCCTGTACCCCAACGTGTTTTTAGGGCCGCAATTTCATTGCATTTTCTGGTGTATTTAGACACGAAAAAGAACGAGTTTCTCTGCAAGTGTGTACAACAAATAAGACTCCAGGTTTCTCGGTTCAGAGTTAGATCCAAAAACGCGAAGAAATGTAAAGAAAACCTACTTTTTGTTCTAAAAAAGTTTTGGAGGACTCGCACAAATTGTGTATTGGACGTGATTTGAAGCAAAATACGTAATTTAAAAAAATAACCCTAATATTGTTGGGTTACTGGCCTAATAGCTTTGTTTATCACATTTGCGCTTAGCTTTTAACTAACCACGTTACTGTTTTCATTTAAAATTTAAACACTGGCGGTTTTTAAATTCATGTGTCATTTAGTTTTATAGCATTATTGTAACGTAAAGAACATTTTGATCTTTTTTTAATTAATTTTATTAGACGCAAGACCAAAGAGGACAAAATAAAATAAGCTTACTGCGACATAACTTCATTTTCAAAAAGTTAGCTATACTGCAAGAGGAGTAGTGTTCTTTATTATTTTTTTTAATTAGCTCTTGCTACTTTTCTTAAGTTTAAGCTTAATCTTGATCTGTAAATAAGAGGTTTGATAGCTAGAAGCTTTTACAAAAGTCGTAGGTAGATTTAAAATCGAAATTGGTGGTTCACTTAAAAATTAAATTTTTGTTTACCTTACTGTGTCATTAAGACTCATTTATTGTGCTTAGGATGTCATTCTCAACAAGGCGGGCGGATCCCTCGGTTTTAGTATTATCGGTGGCACCGATCATTCGAGTATTCCATTTGGCGCTAACGAACCCGGCATTTTTATTTCACACGTGAGTCTCCTAACTTACAAACGCTTCGGTTTATTGAAATCTGTTTTTTTTGTAACGTGAAGATGGTACCGAGTGGCACTGCGGCGAGCAGCGGCAAACTTCGCGTCGGCGACCGTATTTTAAAAGTTAACGGTACAGATGTTACACACGCAACACATCAAGAGGCCGTAATGGAACTGTTACGTCCAGTAGATCAAATTACACTTAGTGTACAACACGATCCGTTACCGGATGGATATCAGGTAACTATTTTAACGCTTACGTAATAGTAAACTAAATAACCATTCTCTGGGTAAATTACCTTATTCTTCAATTTCAAGCATCTTGTGATAACTTATCTCGATCCGATTGTGAGTATACAATTTACCACAACTCTCGTTTGAATTCGTTCTTAATAATTCTTGAAATTAAAAAAAATTTGTAATTGCAGGATATCGTGATCAACAAAGCCGAAAATGAAAAATTAGGAATGCACATCAAAGGTGGACTTCAGGGTCAACGTGGAAATCCCTTGGATCGTTCGGACGAAGGAGTTTTTATATCGAAGATAAATTCGGTCGGAGCCGCCAGAAGAGACGGCCGTTTACGCACCGGTATGAGATTGTTGGAAGTAAACGGACGTTCTCTTTTGGGTGCCACGCATCAAGAAGCGGTTAATACTTTGAGAACTTGCGGCGATAGTATTCATCTGATTGTTTGTAAGGGTTACGATCGTAGCGAAGTGGAAAAGGCCGTTTCGGAAGGTCGTCTTACAAGAACCGGGTCTACTAGCAGCCGATCTCAAAGTGTTAGCTCTTTGGATCGCGACGATGAAGAAAGCCAACAGGTTTGTTACAGTGACGAATTACAAGGAGACAATCGTGCGAATAACAATTTGTTTTTTACAGGAGTATCGTATGAAAACAGAGTTAGTTCAGTTCGAGAGAGAAGAGGCAGAGAAACGTCTTAAACTTCCCGAGCAGTCCGAGGAGGATCTTTCTTTAGTCGAAGCTAGACAATTAACTACGCCCGTCGAAAAGGTTATGGATGTGGTGAGAGCGGTCGAGACGTTAGCGCACGGAGTTGTAGATCCTACGGTTGCACCGAAATCGCCTGGTGGACCAAATTCCGAACTTAAGACGACTACCGTTGTTATGAGTAAACATACATTAGCGCCACAAACATCAACCGTAAGTAATTTGTTTGTTTTATGTGCCGAAAATATTTTGTTGTGGACTAAACTTCTACAAATCCATAAAATTCTGGATGAAAATGAATTGAAATTTTTGGTACAGTTTTGTGGGTTTGTAAGTTTGTTATTACTTGTGCGTTAGTGTTCCTTGTAAGTTTAATGATTGTCGCCCTTGTAGGTGTTTGGCATTCTCTATGTTTACATTAAGCTTACCTTAGTTTTCGTTTGTTCGCACGATTTTTAGTTTGTAAGAGATCATCCAGGTAACTGTATTCGAAATTACAAGTTATAGTCGATTCAATGCTCTAGAAATTACCGTACGTTTCTAAACTTTTGCTAGATGTAAGTTAAGTATCGTAATGCTTAGGGTGCTAAAACTAAAAACTGACACCAGACCTATCTAAAACGATATTATGTGCCTTAGATATTATTCACCCATTTTGCCAGAATGTTTTATGCCATGTACTATTATTTTACGTAGGTGTCAGTCAGATTTTAGTCTCTATATATGCTTACCAAGTGACTATTCGTGTTGGTGAGTACCCTACTATACACTAGGTTGGGTTTTATACTGGGTGGTCGACCGAAAACAGTCCTCCAGGTTTATATGTTCAGGTGAATAACTAGAAAATTTTCGAACGCGCTTATTTTATTTTTGAAGAAGACGCTAGAGATGCGAGCAGTTGCCGAGTTCTTCAAACTTGACCTTGATTCAATTGGTACAATTCACTTCATGCACACCAATGCATCAATAAGACCTCTCTTACCATTTCAATTTTTTAGGGTGACTGTCGCCCTCACTTAGAGGTTGAAGTGACTTGAATGGAAATGCTCCTGAAAATAAAATTGATGTATCCTAACGAGGCTCTCTTGTTGCTATATTTGTTCGAAAACGCATAAACGTGCGGGGACTGTCTCCGGTGTGACACCTTGTATGTTTACTTTTTGAGCACGCTGCTTATTATGCTAACCCTATGAACGACTGTCTTTAAGTTTTGTTCCCTAACGACGAATATTGTTAAGAAATAATTAACCCCCTCTCGCCCCTTGTAGTAGTAGCATGCTATTTTGATATTGTCTTGTGGCATGTGAGAGTTTTGAATTTAAACTTAAACATCATCTTTATTACAGAATCTTCAAAAGAAAAATCCATAACAAATGCTTCACAATGAAGTTCTTTTGTAAAAATATTGATATTTTCTGTATACATCCTATCTTAACCAATTTTTGAAATAATATTCATTTAAAAGAAATAATGCTATTGGACCTATTGGTGCTTTATATCATTGAAAGCGGTGTATCGGTAAAAATATTTTACCGTAATTTCCTGTTTTTAATTCCTAACGAGACAAGTATTAAATAATTGTATTGATTCATATCAAAAGTACCAATTATAATAACGTACTGCCAATGTTATAAATATTGTTAGTTCTATATTTATATTAGTCCTTTAATTTGATGCCATTTTAGACAACTTTTAGTTTTGATCGTTGATTGTTTGGTAGGTTTTGAAATTGTTAATAAAAAGTCAATTTAATTCTCTTTCTCGCAAATAAAAATTTATGGTTAGATAGTTTTGTACTAACTTTTATATAAAAAAAAATTTATAATCGTAATTGTAATGAAAATTAACGTTTTATAAAAATTGAAAGTTTTATATTGCCAGAATTAGATTGTGCTTGCTCTCGGTAAGTTGCCGTAATTGTGACCTGTGCATCACCGTCGCTCATAATTTAGCTTTCTCAAATAAAATGGTCCGCATAACTATAATGTTGTTACCTCAAATTTGACAAAGTTGTACCACACGAAGAGACTAGAAAATATTAGTTTAATCGAGTTAATATCAAAAATTGTTCAAAATCAAAGTATCTCTTTTACTAACACAAAAATAGAAAGTTGGCTTTCGATCTTTCTGAGTAGCCCATTTTCTGTTTTGTCGTTAGAAAATTCACTATTTAATTAAGACAATAAATTCATTCCGACCGCTCTTAATTATAAACATATTGGGTCAAACTTGCAACCGCACTTCAAACATATTATATCATTCGGGTATCCTTAATGAAGTAATAATTTAAAAGGGACTCGCTTCTTGTTAACACCACAAGTTACAAGTTTAACTCAAGTGAAATTACTTACTTGTAGTGAAAATTATTTTTAAGTACCTACGTAATAGTTTAAATTATAATGATGAAGTTTTATTGAAGAATTCACCTGTTCCTAATTAGAAGTTTATTGATGTAAAGGTCGAATTATGCTCGTAATTAAAAATTATTAGAAAATAGTTAGGAGCCAGTGTTTTTGAAAGAGTCGAATAATTTAATGTGTAATAATAAGCGTATGGTGCTTTAACGATGGCCGGGGATGAGTTTTACGATCATTTCAAAAAGTTATTACTAAACGTTAATTTGACCCTGGCTATTGTGATTAGGGGCGGGACTTTTATTATTTTGAAACTGTGTATACGTTGTAAATTCTAGATTATAAAATACGAGTAGCGCCAGTAGTGTAGGGGCCCCGTAATTCTAAAAATAGAAAGGAAGCTCTTAATGGGGTTAACATATTTTTGGGGACGTAAGTCAGTATTGTCCAGTTCAAATAAAGTGGCGCTTGACTCATCGCTATGCAAATTTAGAATTAGTCCGAGAACGAGAAAGCCATTAGAATGATCCATGCGCCACTTTATTAGAAAGAAGGCCAAATTGCCTTCATTGTGAGAGCAGACTGGTGGATAGTCATGGGTCATATTATTAAGGTTTTTGTACCAGACCGACTCTTTATTCAGTATTGAAACTAACGACTCCTAAGTTAAGGGTGTTCGGTTCATTGTTAAGCCAGACTTCCGCTAGTCAGCTCGAGTCCTTACAAATGTTCTGGGGACACCGGTGTACATACCACTTAGAAATGGTGCTATCTTGATCAAATTGGAATATGTAGAGCTCCTCAAAAATTGAAAAATACCTCTAGTAGTCATTTAACCAGCTCACCAAGAACGCTCCGAACTAGAACTATAAACGGGTAGTTTTCTATTTTAGACGAACTTGGCTGGACCTTTATTTGTGGGTAGTAACTTTTGATATTTTTCATTTAAAGTCCCGTCCCTAAAATAAATTTGTGACAAGGTGATTGAAAAAGTATATGGTTTCTTAAGAAAATGTTGCAATTTTTTAAATTTCGATTATTTAGTTGTAGGTAAAATTTATAAAGGCATCAAACTTAAGTTATCCTATGAAATATTAATGTATTTTTGAATTGTTAATGTTTTTCATTAAAAAAAGTCATATATTGTCAAATATATATTTGGTACAAGTGCTAAAATTTGTGTGCTTTTGTTCTTGTCTGTCGAATTTTGCTTTAGTGGTGGTGGTAACTGATTTATTCAACTTTCTTACGTCATATCTTCTAACAGGAAGTTCCAGTGCATGCGTCTACTTTATCTAAAATTAAAACCACCAAAAGTCCTTTCACAAGTGATCTCAAACCTTCCTCATTTGATCCATCCGACTGTGGCGTTTCTGTCGATTCTAGCGACGACGAAGTATCTATTAAATCGATTCTGCTTACTCGAACCTCTAATTTGACCAAAAACAGTCCAGATCACGTGGTTGAAACCGTCTTATCTCCTCCTGTAACTTTCGGTAATACATCGGACTTTACTTTTCAACGTGCGTCACTCTCCGAAGATCATATTTTACGCTACCTCTTGCAGTCTTCTCAAGAGAACTTGACAAAGCCAAATAGTACACGTTCAAACGAGTCTAATAACAACGACGACCTTTTGATACCCCCTCCAATTTTTGTAGATCGTAACATTAAGAAGTCTCAATCGGTCGAGAATGTCTCCGAAACACCTGAAGACGATTTTCTCGAGCGAATAGTTAAATCACAATATGTGTCGACGGACCATTTAGCAAACTTTGACAACTCTTCACATGCATTTTTAAGGAGTGAGGAAGCCAAATCTCTGCCTCGATCGACAATACAGCCCAGAGCTTCAAGCTTAGAAACTTCCTTCAACGATCAGTTTCTTAATTTAGAACCACCCGCTAGTTGGGCTCGAGAACCCACTAGTTTAAACATCGCGCCAGTTCCTTCTGTCGAATCGCAGATTTCGCCACCTAATACGGTTAGTAATACAAGTGCGGGAGTTTTGTTGAACAAACAATCGAACTCTTCTTTGAATTTCATTTCACAACCCGATAATTATTTAAGAAACATCGCCGGGTCTTTAGATTTAGGCAGTAGCAGTTCGTTCGTTGTAACTCAAAATTGTTACGTATTTACCCCCAATGCAGGAGACAACCAGATTTCGTCTAAAATCGAAATTAATTCAAAGTTGAATTTCGGTAATGCTATAAGCGATTCCGCAACTTCTTCGAGTTCTTCTTCGGTCGTCGGTAGAAAAACTCGAAATTTGGAAGATGTGCGTGCAAGTGAATTTTTCTCACAAACAGTTGGACGTAAAGTGGAGCCCGAAGTTTATGGTTTAACTCGTACTAATGAGCTACCTCCACCCTTGCCGTCGGGCTCTCCACCGCCTCTCCCAACAAGTTCTACGCTTCCAGTTTCGTACCCTTCGAGCTTCGTGGGTTCTCCTTTTGAGTCAGAAGTCGCACAACTTTCTACTGGAAAGACATCCCAAACACTAGCGGGGGATTTTTCTTCTATTTTAGTTCCGTTGGTTCACCATACTTCTACCTTTTCGACGTCTAAGAAATTTGTACTGCCAGTTAATCAAACCTCAATTCCGACAGAAATTATTATTCCTTCGTCTTCTCATGAAATATTATCGCCAATTTTAGAAAGTCCGGTAAGGTCTACTAATTTTTCACCTTCGCTAGTTCCACCTCTCTCAATTTTACGAGCTAAAGAATCTTTGTCGTCGAAAACTTTCTCGTCTTCACTTGACGAAAGTTTCTCATCTCCACTACCTAAAGTTTTTCCACCTCCGTTACCTAAAACTCCGCCACCACCGCTTTCAAGAGCTCCTCCACCTCCATTATTAAAGTCTCGTTTACCACTACTATCGAAAGATTATCCGCCTCCACTACCAAAAGATTCTCCACCTCCACTACCGAAGACTCCTCCACCTCCACTACCGACAACCCCTCCACCTCCACTATCTAAAGTTCCTCCACCTCCACCACCGAAAGCTCCTCCGCCTCTACTACCTAAAGCTCCTCCACCATTGTTTCGTCAAATATCTCAACGTTCGTTAAACAAAACTCGAATACCAAAGTCGCCTCTGTTTACTCCTCCGACTTCTTCGTCTCAAATGAAAGAGTATTTTCCCGTGTATTCGGTACCGTTTGACGACATTGCCCAATCCGAACCGACCTACGCTATTCCCGAGCGTTCTACTCCTAATAATATAACATCGCCCAAACCTTTCTCGTCAACTTTTACTAACACGCATGCAGCAGTCGTTGATGCATATGATGGAAATGTAATTAGCAAAGGAATTGCCCAAAATGAAAAGGTAATAAAAATGTTGTTGATACTACCCTTTAGTTTGGCTTAATTATATTGGTAATTCCAACTGTTAATTAAACTAAAATTGTTAGAATGATAACTTACTATGCGAACTATTAACTTACAGTCGTCCATGTTTCTTTTTACAAATAAAAAACTTAGTTGTGACTTGTGACTTAATTGTAAATTTATAGATGGAAAGTAAGAATTTCATTAAATTGTTAACTTTGTTCACGTTATCGAACGTTTTTGATTGTCTGTTGTTATAGAATATGTGAGCATTATACAGGGTTGACACAAAGAGCATAGATTAGCCAAGAAGCAGCTCTCGTCTTGACTTGACACACCCTGTATTTTGAATTTTAAGAAAGACAGCCATTGTAATTTAAGTAGGTTCGGTAGGCCATAATCATTTTAAGTTTTGTGTTATCATAAATACGTTCACTTACCCATATTTTAACAGTACTTTGAACTTATTTTGAGTAGATACTTCAGTGGATATTTAAAAAATTAATAGTTTATTTGAAAACAAGCAATATAGTGGTTATTTTCTTGATTTTAATCGCAATTTATATTTTTAACAGCCTCCACAATCCCCAAAAAGTGCTTCAACAAAAATGTCTGTTAGCGACAAAAAGAGGTTCTTCGAAAATGCCATGGAAGAAAGTCAAAGACACACGCCCAAACCAGGTAAGAAATTCATCATCGTGTTTCTTCGAGTATCGTCAATCTTGTTTTGCTTTTAGAAAAAATATTCAGTTACTTGAGCGCAGATGAAGTTGAAAAACTTCGAGCCGAAGAAGATAGAAAAATCGCAAGTTTATCTCGTGCAGATATTAATTCTCTCAGTGCTCTCGATAATTCAGATAACGAATCGTACGATTCTCAACCCATCAGGTAATTATAAATTTTTCTTAAACGACTCGCATTTAAACAATTTCAATTTAGGCCATCCAGTACAATCGGTATAGTTCGTACAGCTAAAGCACAACGCCGCCTCAACGACCGTTTACGAGAAGAAGGCCTGTTAACCGACGAGGACGAATCTCAATTATCGCCAGCCGAAGAAAGAGCCTTAAGAGCCGAGAAGCGCGCGGCTTGGAGACAGGCCCGCTTGAAATCGTTGGAACAAGACGCGCTACAAGCACAAATGGTGATTAAATCCATGACCGATATGGTTGCAGCCGGTGAAGTTCCTACTCCACTTGCATCTTCAACCATAAACGAAGTCCCACCAACAAAATCGGCAGAGGTAATAAACTTTTTCGTTTTATTTTTATTTATTTTTTAATTAAGTCACTCATTAAACTCATTAATCGTTCAGAAGTTTTTGTTAATTTTCTGTTTAACTAACAATAAATGTGCTAACATAAACTGGACGTAATACGTGTCCAGGGATATGGTACTAACAGCATTGCATGTATACAGCTGAGGCCCTCTAGTGCTGATTTTCCAAAATTGGCGGTGCGCAGCAAGCCAGGAAATACCACAATTCGTGAGAGCGAGAAGATACTTGGAGAGACAGTTACGCGTCGTACCGAAGAATATGTTGACGATGTTACGGGCGAAATAGGCGTGCGCACCGTCGAATACGTAGAGAAGCTGATTGAAAGAGAGGTATAGAGCCCTAACTGGCAACTATATTCATATGTTTGCACCTACACTTATGGTTAGTTAACTCTACACTTTGGAGGCACTACTTTTAATTTACTTACCAACGAACTAATTGCTGCTTCTTGCATGATTTTAATGGTTTACGCTTGGTTTTATATTTACAATAAATGAGAATGTATGTAGAGTAGAACAGTAGACAGTAGAGCATTCATTGAAGGAGATTGTGAGACTCTTGTTCGAATTTCAAGCTTCAAGGTACATACTTTAAAGCTTGTCATTGGTTTTTCTCAAGCTATGAACTTCGTTTCTTTTAAAATGTGCTGTACATAAGCTTGCGTTTATAGCCCGGCGTTTGATTTGAACACTGACCCTAAAAGATCTTCTAGCTCTAGTCATAGAACAACATATCAAAACTAAAAATTGCGAAACCAGAGAATCTCTTTGCATACATCACGAGCAACAGTTCAATCATAAGAAGCAAATAGTGAAGGCCATGCAAAGCTGCTATTTTCTGTCCATCCAACAGATGCAGCTAAGCTACGCCTGCCAAAAGACAAGTGATATTCGAATAGAATTTTTCAGTTGCTTAGCTGCGTCTATTGGATGGACAGAGATTAGGGTAGTCGATATTCTACAAACTCAAAGAATTGAGACGCGTACTTGAAACTTTTGATATGTTGACTCGGGGCCCTTTTGTGCAACTCTTTAGCCCACCACCAAATTCCAAAATATCTGGGCTATTAATAGTATGACTTGACGCATGAAAGAATGATTAATTATTATTTTGTTACGAAAACATCGATTTCTCATTTACACTAATTTTATTTTGTTAGGTCGAAACGTTGCACGAAAAAATAATATCTTTAGAATTAACGAAACAGAGCGACGATAACGAAAATCCTCTCAACAGTAACGGTAAATCTATCGACGAAGACGACTTAGATTTAGAATCTGAAGAACCTACGACACCTACTGCTGGCGAAGAATGTGAATTAGGAGACGACCAGAGTAATACGAATAATAAAAAGAAGAGAAGAAAAAGGTCGAAGAAGGGAAAACATTAAATTTTACTACATAAGTAATTCGCAATATGTGTTAATTTTAAATAAGAGTTGTTTTGAGGTGAGTGGGTTTTCATTATTAATAGTAATTGTAATTATTTTAAATTATTTTTTATCGTATGATTGTACAAACTATTTAATTACATCATATTGCATTTATAACAGAATGTTAAGGATAGTATTTATATGCTTTATATTACAAATAATTAACACAAAGTATTTTTATTATTAAAAGTAAGAAAGTAAATATTTTTACGAGGTGGTTTATGTTGCTTGTCATTTTATAAAAAGTATGTACTATACGTGACGTTAATTGATAGACTTTTAAGTTAATAAAATTATAAAATAATTATTCTTTTTATTATTTCTGCAATATAATATACCTTGGCAGAAATATGCCAAAAATAATCAACATCCAAAGTTTTATAGAGATAAGGTAGAAAGGGTTTAACAATATGTGATCTAGAAGGCTACCCTGGGGCACTCCATGGGTGATTTCCACAAACGATGTAAGCTCACGTTACAACCATCACTGACGATGATTAAAAACGATTTACGATTTGCTCTAGCCGAGAAGCATCATCGTTGCAACTTTCGAGTCGTCAATTGCAGGTTCCAGACTTACATTACGATTACGTCAATAAAAAACTTCGACAATTAGTAATAAAATTTTATTGAGATCCTTGGTACATTACAAATACATAAAATAAATAAAACTATTACTTCTTTGGTGCAATAATTCCTTCCAGTTGCGTCTAGAAAAGATACAAATATTTTATTAAAAATCAAAAAATAATATAAAACCAATAGATCTACCTTCAATTGTTGGTTGGTCTTTTTGAGGAACTGAATTTCTTCGCCGTGTTTCTTCTCTTCTGCAGTTCTCAATTCGGCCGCCCTTCTCTCCGACTGCTCCGCCTTTTGTCTCAAATCCGAAAATTGATGTTCGAGATCCAACTTTTGGTCTTTCAAAACATCAACGTCTTTCTGTAAATCCGATTTACCTTGCTCAGCTTGTAGGGCTTTGCGCATACCGAAAGCGATACTACTACAGTAGAGTGCTTGGTAGGCTTCCATCGTCATACGCATTTCGTCTCTTACGCGCAATAGTAACAATCCTCTTTCGGCGCAATTAATCGTTATTTGTCTAATCAACTCGTCGAAACATTGCGTGTATAATTCTCTTCTTATGGGGCATATACCCGTTTCTCTTGCCTTGAAATTGTTATTTTATAAGTAACGCACGTTTGGTTTTTCAGCTTGGTTTTTTGTACCTGTCTTTGTTGTAATCTCATGTCTAATTGTTCTTGTAAGTTAACTACATCTAATCGGGTAGCAGGAGTGGTCGACACTTGCTGGCGCCATAATTGTCCTTCTTCTTCCCATTCTTTGGGCGGTAAGATGCTATTTAATATTTCTTCGGCCTCGCGTTTTGCTTCCGCAGTAGGTGCTGCCGATTTTGCTCGTGTTGCATCGAGAGTAGCTTTATCCTAAAATGTCTTATGATTATAATTCTGTTCAGATGGTAAAATAGGCTTACTGTTATTAAAATTGGGGCTTTTTCTGGATGCTTTGTTACTAATGTGGGATTGTCGTATTTTACTAATGTGTCTGTAGCCGGAATTAATCTTTCTGCCATTTTTATGGTTTAAAATTAGTGACAAACTACTTGAAGGTGTACTAAATGTGGTTGCTAGCGATATAAATCGATGTTGCTCGGTAACGCTTAGCAACTATTGAAGCTCTTGCTGTTTATGTAATTAAAAAGCTCCCCAGCTGTAGCAAATTTTATAATCAATACTATCATACTTTTTGATTTTGGTAACTTTACCAATGAAAGTTGCCCTTCTAGCATGACAATTTCTTGTAGCAACATCGCTACTATTGGAACTTTGGAAGTCACCAATTTCTGAGCCAACAGAAAATCATGCCAATGTGGTCATAACAGGACTTTCTCGTACGCGTTATCTAAGTCTACAAACTCTTAACATTTAAAAAGATATCAGAAATAGTTCCAAACAATAGTATACTCAGAATCTCTCCCGGATTTCTAAAATTTAATATTTGAAATAGGAAAGGTGATCTCATCTCTGGCTGAAGCGGAAGCCAAAATGTAAAATGTGTGGTATGTGGTATCGTTAGATATATAATATTTCAATTATTCTAAACCACTTAAAATATACAGGGTGTTGTATTTAAAAAAGAAAAACTAACCCCATTTGCGGTTACAACGGTAGTTTGAATTTAACGTGTTTCATATTATTAGACAGCTTATTACGATATTTAAAAAAATCATAAAATATACAGGGTGTTTTTATGTTAAAAAAAATTTTGTTTTCAAAGTAGACGAAGTCAACGAAAAGGCACTAATGATGTAGGAGTCTTAAGAAACGCTATATGTTCCAATAGTCAATAGTTGCTTAAACGTTTATTTTGAATTGTTTGTTTTCATAAAGAGCACGTTAAACTAACAGGAAAAACCTTAGCCTGAGTCATAATTTGTAGTACTTAGTACTTATAGTATTTTCATATTGGGTATAATCGCGTTAATTCAAATTTCCACCTCTTGGATCATCGATTCATTAGCCCAAGTTAGATTAAAACCCAAATAAAGTTTAAAAAAGTAAATGGTTAAAGAAAATTTTTATTATAATTTAATTATACAATTCCGATACATATTATAATATAAAACATCGAGACACCAGTGCTGTTTCATTAAAAATGTAAAAAACTTAGTGCGATACAATTACATTTACGATCTGTGACTAGAATAAAAATTACTTTGGTCATTTTCTGATTTACATAAAAATTTTTTAAAAATTTACTATTAAGATCATTGCAATAAACATTTTTGGAGAACTTAAAATACATTAAAAACATAAAAGTTGATGATTTTGGATTGTTCACTAATTGTCTTATAAGCTGCTATATTCTAATATCGTAGATATAAATATAAAAATGATTACAAAATGTTAGAAAACAACTACAATTAACTAACTAGACATAACTAAGCAAAGTTTTCTTATTAATGCACACAGTATTATGCAAAAAAACAAAAAACCATTTATAAATGGCACACAAAACGAACAAATAAAAATGTTCTCAGTTAAAAAATGAGTATTTTTCCCAAATAGTCTTTTAAAGCCTCATTAGTTTTCGAGTTTCAAATTAATTTT
Organism: Malthinus flaveolus; assembly: GCA_950108345.1. Lineage (NCBI taxonomy): Eukaryota > Metazoa > Arthropoda > Insecta > Coleoptera > Cantharidae > Malthinus > Malthinus flaveolus. The sequence continues at coordinate 20,842,770 of OX467286.1, read as the reverse complement.
CTTACACTATTCAGTATAAACTGATGCCTCTTTTATGCCAATAACGTTAAACCATACAAATGGCACTAAAGCTTCATTATAAAAGTGCTATATTCTTTGAGAATTACAAAATAGTTTTATTTCTTAAACGCCTTCTTGCATAATCTCAACACACATTTTATAAACAATTGACTCGAGAGAAATTAAAACTTTATTTATAAGTTTCAATTCTCAAATATTTTGAAATGCTTCATCTTAAGATTATGCAAAAGAGGGTTTTTCAACTTTAATATCTGCAATATTAATAGCAAAAGAGCCTCGATCGACAAGTATCGAGGCCCAACAAAATTATTTTTATAAAAATGAGGTTCGTTTCTTTCAAATGTAAGTCTTTAGTCTATTTTGACCTAATATAAAAAACATTAGTTAACATACTATGAGCATATTTAAATTACAAATAATAAACATCTTGTCCTTATCAAAATAAATACCAAACTTTCAAAAATTTTTATAATTCCTTCGCATGATAAAAAAATAAATACACCCATCGGTAGCATCTGAAACTATTGACTTTCGTAAGCACTCTCGTTAATTAATAGTCGAAGATGTGAGACGTAGTCAATTCATCCACCACTATTTAAAAACAACAACTTACAATTACATAATGAGGCATTTACGTTGTCGACGTTTTTGTGGTTCCGGTCTTAAAACGGCTCGAACCGCTTCATCGAACACTTGTTTCAACCCCCTTTGCGTTAAAGCCGAACATTCCATATATTTAACGGCTCTAATTTTATTCGCCAATTTTTGCCCTTGTTCTCTTTTTATGGGGCTTAATCCTTGATCGGCTAACGAATTTAAAGTTTCTCTATCATCTCTGAGATCAATTTTTGTACCTACAACAAAATAAATGTGAATCAAATTTGTTTATTCCAGCGGATTCATTTACCAACTAAAATCATGGGAGCATCTGGGCAATGGTGTTTAATTTCAGGATACCATTTGGACGTAACGTTTTCAAAAGAGGATGGAGACGATACACTAAAGCATATTAAAAATACGTCGGTTTGTGGGTAAGACAAAGGGCGCAGCCTATCGTAATCTTCTTGACCGGCAGTATCCCACAACCCTAAACTGACTGATATTCCATCCACAACCATCGGAGCCGAGTAATTGTCAAATCTGAAACATTTACGTTTTAAATTAGTCATCATGGTGTTTGGTTACAATCGACGTTTTAACGCCATCGGTGCTGCTACAATATTAACATCAATGCTATATTAATTTAAGTTACCTATCTACTTATTTTCAATTACTTTAATTATAGCAACCCACGGTTTTGGCGTATTAACACAATTTCGTGCTTATTAATTTAATTTGTCGTTTCAACTACTGGAATTATAAAAATTACAACAAAAACTTACACAGTTGGGACGTATTCTCCTGGAAAACTATCCGTCGTGTAAGATATTAACATGCAGGTCTTGCCAACAGTTCCATCTCCAACTACGACACATTTAATGGGACGCCCGGAAGACATTGTGCCGCTTTAACTAAAAACTGACGAAATCCTAATATAATTCTAACCTATAAAACTGGGCTTGGTCGGCACATATTTTCAAAAATAACTTACGCACGACGTGAACGATTAATTTAAAAATTACTAACTACCACAATGATGTCATTTAATAAGAAAACTAATTTTTATATTCATTTACTTTAAAGATAACGCATTTACTAGTAATTCTCATATAACTTCCTTTTACAAACCAAACACAACCGATTTGACTGATGATTATTCTAAATTGTCCAAAATTTTTTGACAGATGTCAAATAAATTATGTACAGAGTGCTACTCAAATTATGTAAATTTAAAAAAAATTTTATCAATAGAAATGCACTTATGCACTACTAGTTAATTGGTACACGTTTATTAATAAATACCAAGATTTCATTTAAATCTGAGTTATTAAAATGAGCAGTTGGTTACATTACAAAATTAGGTAAAATGAAGTTTAGGTGTGATGGTATTTTTCGCAATCAAATTTGACCGCTAAATTCGATATTTTGATAATGGTGTGAAGTACGTAGGGTAGGTTACGTCACAATTCACATAACACTTACTCAAATTTAAACAATATAATGTAATCGATTACGTATATAGTTTACTTTACGTCAGTTTGTTGAAAACTGATTAATTAATATATCTTCTAAATGTAAAAAACAGATTTAGCACTTAGGAAAATTTCCATTGCCCTAAATTTAATATTGACGTAGAGTATGTATAAATTATAATAGTTTGTAGACACGAATTATTACAGTTTGTAATCATAATAGATAAGGAAAATTTATATCAGCAGCTTAATGGTTTAATTAAATCGTTAAAAATTCGCGTTTTTTTAGTCTTTCAGTTGAATCGAAGGGAACAGCACAATTCCAAAATGTTCGCCCCCGTTACACATGTGATTTTTGATATGGATGGATTGTTATTAGGTATTTACTATTTACAAGATATAATAATTTTCAAACACCCGTATTTTAAGATTCTGAAAAGATGTATGACGAAATGATTAGCGAAATTGCGAAAAAGTATGACTCCGAATACACACTGGAGGCACGAATGAAAATACTTGGCACACCAGAACCTACAACTGCCAAACTAGCTGTAAGTGAAATGAATTTACCAATAACACCGGAAGAATTTTTAAAAGAGTACGTCGAAATGGGAAAGACCCGTTTGGAAAATTTACCGTTATTCGATGGTTAGTTTTAAATAATCTTGTAGCGAAGTGTTTATAAATTATTTGCAGGAGCCGAGAGATTAGTTCAACATTTACACAAACATAACATACCTATTGCTTTGGCAACATCGTCTTCTGCAGATGCCGTTAAAATTAAAACTAAAAATTACATCGATATGTTCTCACTGTTTCATCATAAAGTTATGGGCAGCAGCGACCCAGAAGTTAAAAGAGGGAAGCCAAGTCCCGACATATATTTGATATGTGCTTCGAGGTTTCCCGATAAGCCGGAGCCAAAGAACGTAAGGTTGAATTATTGTTGATTCGGTTATATTTTCACGAGTACTTATTTAAGTGTCTGGTGTTAGAAGATGCTCCAAATGGTGTTGTGGGAGCTCGAGCGGCCGGAATGCAAGTGGTGATGGTCCCCACAAAGGAAGTTAACAATGAGTTAAGAAAACCGGCTACACTTGTTCTCGAGGCATTGGTAGATTTCAAACCGGAGTTGTTTGGTCTACCTCCATTCGAGGATTAGATAATTTTATAGCATAATTTTACATTAAAAACAGAAGTGAAGCGGGATAAATTTATTTCTCGTATAGACTGTGATGCTAAAATAGAAGATATATTTGTTAGTATAACATTACACATTGCAACTTGACAGATAAAAATATTGATTTTCACATAACACCTAATTTGAAAGCTTCAGTAGTTTGGTTGATGTTCAGGGGTATAATACATAGAATCGAGGAAGTATCTCGTGAAATCCTCGACAAGAGTACGATCTGGAATTTCTTGCGCAGCGCCATATAATGCCATCTAAAAAAATTATAAATTATTTATTAAAATGAAAATTGTAGATAATTTTGTTTCGTATACTCACTCTACCCTCGGTTGGAACGGCCGGATCTTTTTGTAATTCAACTACAGAATTCCTGAGATCGTTTAAAAATTGATCCGCAATTCCTTGTTTAGTGTGCATGTGAGTAACACATATGTGAATTCCCGAAGGAAATTGCAACACATTTAAATTCCAGCCCAATTTAATGAGCTTTTCAGAAAGTCTGAAAATGTCGAAGTCGCGAGAGCCTATCGCAATTACACTCGTAGCAGGTTGCCCAAATATGTATATGCCTTTAATGTCTTTTATTCTGAAACAACGTTTAATAGTTAATTGCTGACCAACAAAGTCTGGTAAGCTTTATATTAATTCAAAAAATGTTACTGTTTTATTCCTTTTCTTATTGAAGCAGATAGGAAAAAATCCTCTAAGGTACCACATTTCTTATTGAAACATTAAATTAATATCAAACTACTACCTCTTGCCTTTGAAGGGATGAAAAGAAATATTAAAACAGTATAATTTAGTAATAGCGGTAATAGTTAAGTGCAGTAGGGGAACAATTTATGGCAATATTATGCAGTTGTTTTATTAGATAGAAAAAACGTACCCTTTTTCAATATATCTAGCCGTATGAATAATTTCTCGAGTTGCATTAACATATCCTTCTTTACCAAAGTTCAATAAGGTTGCCCAACAACCTGCTATGGCACCACCTGCACGAGAACCGCTGATTGTAGGCGACCCATATATGCCACCAGGCCAATCGGTCGTAACAGTATACTGATAGTGACGAAACCTTAAATTATGCATTTTTGAATTTGTAAAAAAAAATTTAATTATCACGTACATTTTATCACTGTAAAGAATAATAGACGATCCTTTAGGAGTGAATGCATATTTGTGGGTATCTGCAGATATACTAGTAACACCGGGTAACCTAAAATCACAAATTGGTACAGGATAACCAGCTTCTGCCATAAAAGCTGTAAGAAAACCTCCAAGACACGAATCGACATGTACAGGAACATTATATTTAATTCCCAATTCTGATATAGCGGCTATATCGTCCATAGTACCATAAGGAAAATTGGGAGCCGACCCAACAAGCTAAAAATGTAAAGCTTTCATCAAATATTTATCAACTTTCCAAATTTACCATAATAGTGTTGTGATTAATGGCACGTCTCATGGCTCCCAAATCGACCTGGGTCGTGATAGGATCAACAGGTATATAACGAATTCGTATCTTAAAATATAAGGCGGCTTTATGAAAAGCTGCATGGGCTGTAACGGGAACTACCATTTCTGGATTTCTTATACTGCATTCTTCTTTAGCAAAATCTCGATACGCTTTACAAGCCATCAAAATAGATTCTGTACCACCACTAGTCATCTAAATCACGCCATTTAATTTATAAAGAAAACTCGATTAAAACCGACTTACGGTACCACAAGCTTCAGAATCGCCATGAAACAGTTTAACAGCTATCTGAACAACTTCGGCTTCCATTTTACCTAAGCCTGGGAAAATATCGGGATGCAAAGGATTAGTGTACGATGTTTTACTGTACACTTCGGTAACAAGATTAACTAACTCTGGATCTAAATAATACACGGCACCAGAAACCCTACCGTTTTTCCAATCGTAATCGCCTAAAATTTTGCCGTAAGACATTGTTCTTAACAATTAATTGACCCCTTACTAAAGTTTAAAGTACTCTCCAAAATTTTCAAAACTTCACTCTTCGATAAGCCTTTAGTTGGCAATTCAATAATGTACTTTAAATGCTTAGTTCGGTTTATAACATCATTTTCTAAAGAATTTCGCACGTCGCTCATTTGACTATCTATCTCATCTCTTATACTAGGAATTAGCTTAGCATACTTATAAAAGGTCTTCTTAATGCGAACTTGTAGACCTAAAATGGAAGTCGGTAACCGTTAAGTAATAATTTTTTCAAGGTCCCACAACTTACTCTCTTCTTGACACAAAAATTCGTAAAGCCAAACTGAAAGAAGTACGGTCGATGTTGTAATAGTGACAATTTGCCATGGTTCTTTAGACGCAAATAAACCATTTACTCCGAACCGAATGCTGTTTAATGTGGTCCTGATTGGATCCATACTACTATAGAATCTACACTACAAGAGCTTTCCATAAAGCGTATGTGGCTTAAATAGTACTTTCTATTATACGATAGAATGTGAAGATAAAACGATAAAAGATAAGAAATAAGTAGTTGATATTAAATTTATAGGTTAATTTTAATTATGGTTGTGAGTTGTGAAATGTGAAACTTGTGGTATAGTACCTAATTTACCTCCATTATTGAAATTGTAAGAATCGCCTTTTGGTATAAAATTATACACTTTTTATTTTAATATAGAAGTTTAAAACATATTTTAGACATTTTAGATCTAAAATTTAAATTAAATTAAAGAAAATTGAAAATTAAGATTTTAATCATGAAAATAGTTTCAGTTAAAGTCCCGTGAGGCGAAGGAGAATAGTGTGGTTGAGGTCGAGTGCGGTACAGGTACAGTAGCCACCATAAATAAACTAACTATCAGATGTTCCGAAAGGATAGGGGGAAGTGGAAACACGCAGAGGCAGAGCTGCGGGGACGGTAAGCAGAACTAAACTCGTCGGATTTACCCGATACTATACGAAATCTTCATATGATTGGTGTTCGTGCCCTTATTATTTTGCAAATGGCCGTTGTTTACGGTTCATTGTAAATTTTAAATACAAATAAATAGTGTAAACTAGTATTTTAACGGCCAGGTAGGTATTAAAATTGTAGATTTAAGTGTGTTGTAGGGATATCCGAGACGTAGGAGTATAAATGTATTAGTTATCAAACTTATAAGTGATATTGAGTTGGCGCCAGTTTAAAGGTCGATTCATACATCTACGGGACGAGACAGGAGCGTGTACGAACCGGGACGTGATAAATATATTATTGCATAGAAATTAAATGTGCAAGCTCACACTTGTCCGTCGAAGTGCTATCTACGGGGCTTACCGTACGGACTGTGTCCGGAACGTGCAAATACATATCGTCGTCGTAGGTGACTTGACTCCTCGTAAAAAGAAATGTTACAAAATTAATGGGTCTCTTAAAGGCAGGATATCAAAATTAAAAAGTTCTTTAGAAAAGTCAAAATGTAAATTAAGAACCGCGTTAGATTTTAGTCAGACAAAAGCCTTTTCCGAGTTAGAAAATAATATAAATCCTGCCGGTTTAGAATTCATTAAATCCCAGTTTTTAAATTCTAGTCACAAACGTCCCAACTGGTCCACTAAAAACAAAATTTTTGCTTTAGCTCTCTATAAAAGAGGCCCCCGTTGTTACCGTTTTCTTCGTAATTATTTAAATTTGCCTTCAAAAACTACTTTACAAAGTTTGACTCGCGGAATTCCTTTTGAAACCGGTATTAACAAAAATCTTTTTGACAAACTTGGTCTTCGTGTTCAAAAATTGGCCCCTTTAGATCGTTATTGTATTTTAATGTTTGATGAAAGTTATTTTAATTTGCATGTTGAGTTTTTAAGAATTTCTTTTTATTTTCTAGCTATAGAAGTTATTATAGGAGTTTTCCATTTATAATTTTGTGATTATTCTGTGATATCTGTATATATGTGCAATATTGGAGTTATTTTAAGTTGTTATATTTGAGAATTTTATTTTCCTTCAAAGTTATTTTAATTTGCATGTTGGGTTTTTAAGAATTTCTTTTTATTTTCTAGCTATAGAAGTTATTTTTATTTGGATGTTGAATTTTTGAAAATTTTTTTAAATTTGTATTTAAGTTATTTTTTAGTTTGCATGTTGAATTTATTTTTATTTTGTGATATATTATAATATATTGTGATCTATATATTTAAGCAGTATTAATTATTTGTGATAGAATGTTTTTAAATTATTTTACAGGAATGTTACGGTGCGAAGACATTTTATTTATTTTTATGTACTGTTATTACTTCTGTTTTTGTAAATACATATTTTTAATATACAATAAAGGTTTATTTCGTGTATATTTGAGTTTTATGGTATATTTTCATTTGTAAAAATAAATTTAAAAGGAAACATACATTCGAGGTGTTTCGAATCGCGCGCCAAAACCGGTTAGTTCTGCTTACCGTCCCCGCAGTTCTGCTATCGCCGTGTTTCCATTGTTGCATACGGTATCAACACATCTGATAGTTAGTTTATTTATGGTAGCCACTTTTAAGTAGATGTTTTTATTAGTGTTGGGCATAATCGAATGATTTTCATAATCGATATGTTGGTACTCGAGTGATTAGTATAATCGAATGATCATTCGAATGATCTCTCGTATCTCGTAGTTTAAACGTTCGTCGCTCATTGGTAATTGGTACTCGAATGACGGACTGAGTCGAATGATATATCGTATTTCCGTATTTCGTATTATAAGTCTACACCCACAGTTGTTGTAAACCTTTGTAAATTGTAACTCAAAATTTTTTTATTGGAAAAAAGGAAAAAACTATTATGAATTACATAAAAATTTATATTCATAAAAATTCAAAACATTTTTTGTGAAGTCCGAAATAATCTATCGCCCTCAACGACTGAAACGAGTGAAAAACCGAAATCATTCGAGTGGTTTGAATTTGAATTTGTTGAAGTGAAGTCCGAAATAATCGATTCTCCTCAACGACAGAAACGAGTGAAAACCCGAAATCATTCGAGTGGCGACGACAACCTCTCGAGATATCTCGAGTGGTTTTCATTTTTCATAAGCGAATGAATCGATTATTTTCATTCGAATGATCCCATCCAACGAGTGAAAACCCGAAATCATTCGAGTGGCGACGACAACCTCTCGAGATATCTCGAGTGGTTTTCATAATCGAATGAATCGATTATTTTCATTCGAATGATCCCATCACTAGTTTTTATAACCTCAAAATATTTATTAGAAAAGAAGTTTCTTAATATGTTTATCACGAATATATTGTTGAAGCGAGCCAAAAGCAAGTATGTATTACGTTTCTGCTTTTAATTTATCGATTAACACTTTAATTAATCAAAATGTCAGTAATATTACTTAAAGTTTTAAAATACAAAGTACTAAACCCAAACTTCGGTAGCACACTTAGCACAATAACGCTGTAGGAAGATAGTGAGTACAGTCCTACAGTCACTAGTCGCTACACGTGAGCAAAATCCTGTTAAAAATCTTGAGCAATAGCTTCGCCCTTGGTATAATGTAATCACACTTTTCACTTCGATATATACACATTTACAATTGCCAGTTGATAAAAACGTATTTTTAGGTTGATCATGGTCCAACTTGAAAGTGTAATAAGTGGTCACAAAGTAAACACTACACGAGAACGACTTGGAGATAAGCTAGAGTTTATAAAATTTGATCCGTTTAGTAAGTTCAAGTTTGCAATTTACCGTTTTACAGTAATAACGCAAATTTTTTAGTACAAACCGAATCGGTGTATAAAGAAAAAAAGAAGATAAAGAGTGTTAAGTGAGTCGTTAACGTACGAATAATTAATTTTGTAGATAATTAAAATATTTTATTAGCAATAAATAATCTTTTAAACTACTACCAAATTAACAATATTTCCCTTCACAATCATTTTACGTTATAATTAAAATTTTAAACTAGTTTTTACGATCTGCTGGCCGTATGTACGTTTCGCCTCCATTCCGTTCCCATTCCTTGTTAAATTCGGTTTCTAGAATTTCGGCGCCTCTCTTACGTGTCAAACCGGTCTCTTCTAAAGACAACTCGCACATTTGCATATCATCTTTACCTAAAATAAATTTTTGAGCACAAATTTCGTGACTTAATAATTTAAATTACCAGCAATTAACAGTATTGGTGGCTTTTCTGGGTGTAATTCCATTTGTCTCGCCACATATTGGCCGTCAAAGTGCGCGAACCACCAACCTCTTTTATTTTGTTCGTTTGTTGTATTTGGACGAATGAACGGTATACGAAAGAAGCGTTGACTGCTTTCGATGACGGCAGTTTTTTGTAATATACGGGGCGTTTTGTTGGCAGCGTCCATGACAGAACGCGGAGCACGTTCGTTTTCGTCCATCGTAGTGCGTTTACGATTCTTTGCTTTCCATGCGTGATATACTTTTAATCTGCGATGGAATTCATGTCGGCATGCCTGAAACGTTTGAGAGCGTGTTATTTTATTAATTTGCGCTCCTAAATATTTAATTACCTCCAGTAAGTCTATATCACAAGATGTATTGATTGTATCTCTTAATTCTGAATATTTCCATTTGGATAAGTCGTATTTGCTTTTGCTAAGAGCCGCTTGTTGATTCTTCACAGTTTCAGATCTAGTCATAAAATTTAAATTAGTTGTTGCAACGGTATCAAAATACTTTGTTAGTTTTTGGTACTTTCTGGAGGTTATTTATGTATTTTAAAAGAGTTCACACTTAAAATCCAGCAAACTTGAAATGTTTCCCGCGGCGTTGGTTAATCATTCCAAAATTTGTAATTATGTAGATTGAAGAAGGTTTTGTGTGTTGTTAGTACGTTGTTAGTTCATGCATTATGTGCTTGATAAGTTGTAAGAACTACTAAGTGCTGCATGTGCAAGTTAAACTAATCGTGCTACGAATAGAGTAAAGTATACCTGTTGAGTCTCTGGGATTGGCGCATTGAATCGATTGGACCACTGAGTCATGGAAACAACAAGCACTGACAGTGAGCTGCCACCACAAGTATAAAATATACAAACTTGTGCGTATTTGCTATCACAGTACTTATTACTATTTAAATTCATTCGGGGCAATCAGCCATTTAATTTTAATGCACTTCATTTTTTATTTTTGAAACTTCTTATCCAGTGCAGTCGCTACGTGATGCTAATTTGAGGCATACAGCATTTGAGCTTAGGCGTCTCTACTATTGTCAGTTGAAGTCATTTAGCTCGAGAAGGTCAAAACAATTGAGCCGCTGTAAAAGACCCCTTTTTTGCAAAATATAAAAGTTGAAAGTTCCATAACTGTTATTTTAAAATATCTGGAAAAACTTTACCGATAATCATCCAACTTTTATTTGAAAAAGTATTCATTTACTTCAATTGTTTTTTTCCTAAATTCGTCAATTTATATTTTGAAAAATGGGGCCCTTAGAATTTCGTTTCTGGTTCATTGTACCAGTACGACGTGTATCGAGTTTGATGACTTGGAACAACTGCACTAGTAGGGAAGTATCTGTGATAGCAATTACTACTGGCTTATGCAAAAATACAAATTCGGTCACACTATTGAGATTAAATTTTTGCATAATTCCAAAGATGTTACGTATATACATTATCGGACTACTACATTTTACTAAAATTAGCAGTTGACTAACTTTAGGTAAATGTAATGAAATATCTGAAACTCGGTTTAAAAGTATTCAGGGTCCAAAAATCAACTTACTTTCGCACCAACATAGGACTTTCTTCTACTTGACCATTACTCTCATTAGCCAAACGTAAAGCCAACTCGTGATCTTGCCTTTCTTGGTCGAGTTGTTCTTGATATTTGATTTCTTCTTGGGTTTCTTTTTCTTGTCGTGCTCTGAGAGCGGCTTGCGCCTTTTTATTTTCTTCTTCCTAAGTTTGCAAAATCGATGAGAGTCGCTCTACAAACTAAAATAGATACGAACCTGTCTTTTAAGCGCCTCCTCTTCTTGCTTTCTTCTCGCCTCCATCTCTGCCTTCTTCTTTCTATTTTCTTCCTCTTCTCGTATTTGTCTCTCTTCGGCTTCTTTACGCTGCCGTTCTCTTTCCAACTCTTGTTGAATTTTTCTAAGCCTTTCCTGTTCTTCTGCATTCTTTTGATCTTCAACTTTCTTCTGTAACCTGGCCATTTGCTCGTTTACTCTTTTGAGGAGGTGATCGTATAAGGTATCGATAGCGGTGGCGCTCAAGTTTTCTTCTTTCTATAAAAGTTTTATTTAAACGAGAAAAACTTAGAATTTTTCAAATTTCTTACTTTTATTTTGATTATAGAAGACGATATGTCCGTTTTTAGTTTATTTATTTCATTAATACTGTTTTCTTTATCCTTTTTAAGTTGATTTGTTATGTCGTGTAATTGTTTTAGTTTCCTATCTAACGCAGATATTTTTCTAATTCCTTTTATTCGAGGGCCTTGCTTTTTCTTGACGAGATAGCCACGAACGGTTTTTTGAATCTTTATCAAAGCCTGTCGTCGGTAATAAATTTTATTTTTAACTAAAAATAATAAGAGTTAACCACAACCCTTTTTTGCGTTTCAAATTTCTTACGTTTTATTACCGTTAGGGCGCAGAATTGCGATTTTAACCAACGAGATTTTACCAACCACTTTTTAACGTTTTTCACAATTTCTTTCAAATTTTCCGGGTCGGACTTCATTATTTTGTCAAATTCCGCAAATTTTCCGGGTCGGAAAAAAACTTTTGTAATTCCAAATTTGTAATCTTTTTCTCTTAGTTTTAGACTATGCAACATGGCCTAAAATGTAAATTCAAATTAATTTCTACTTTTTTTTAAATGCGCCACGTATTTACCTCACAAAACGTACGCGGAGATAATTGTTTCAACTCTTTTGGCAGGTATTCTTTGTACATGTTGTACAGGTCAGCAAACGACGTTCTACTCGGATATCCGTGCTCCATCAATTCCAACACGTGAGTCATTCCAGAACATTTTAATTGCATGAGACTTAATGCACCGTCGAATTGTTGATCGACCATCTTATTGTTTGGTTTGATACAACGAATAAAATTTGTACCCTTCAAAAATTACTTTACTTAATTAAAATAATCAAACTACAGTTACGATGATTAAAAATGGCGCTCTGTTCGAATTGTGTAAAAACACCCAAATCGATACGCCAAGTACGAAAAAAATAAATTTTGAAATCGGTTCAGCGTTTAATGAGAAAGGACTTACGTTATTTTTTAACTTGTCCATCAGTTCGGCAAGTTGGGTTTTGAATTTGTTGCCCACGCTAATAAAAGTTAACTTTCCCTTTTGTGCATTAGATGTGGCGAAAAGTCGTTGAATTAGTTTGTTGGAACTTTCTTGAACTATTCCTTCTAGAGATGCGTGGAGTGCGTCGTTATTTTTATCGATGAAGTGCAACTGTAAACCAATTAATGTACGTTTTCGTGGAGGTCGTTTTAGAGCGACTTACGGTTTGGTAGCAAACGCCTCCGGCAAAGTGTCTAACTATGAAACCCTCGTCGTCTCTAAGATTTCGGTGCGCTTTGAGTCGAGACGATCGCGGTAAGCCTAATCGAAAGTGGTTGTTCCAGCGATTGTGAACTTCTGTAGTAAAGTGGGAATAGGAAGGTTTTGGTAGCTTAGATTCTTCGTCCAAGATTGTAAAAATACCGTTGTTCTTAGTTTCAATTACATCTGAAATTTTGTACAAAAGGTGTTGAAAAGAAGAAGAGGAAACTTATTGCACTCACCGATGCAGTCTTGATTGTCTACGAATTTTATTTCAGGTACATTTAAGGCTTCTCTTTTATATAATTCTTGTTCGAATTTGAGTATAGTCTCGTTGAAGAATTGCTGCAACTTTTCGTTACAGTAATTAATGCAAAATTGTTCAAAACTGTTCACTGTGAAGAATTCTAAAAAAACGAAACTGTACCTAAAGGCGTCTTCTTACTGTAAACCTTACCAAATCCGGCTATATCCAACACGCCAACGTAGTAACTCGAAGCTTGAAATGGAATGCTCTGATTGATACATTGTACAATGTAATCGAAGAGTTTATTATATATCGCCTTAGCTAACGCATCGCGGGCGTTATTAGCTTCGTATACTTTAAGAGGAACCCTAAAAGAACATTTTAAATTAGGAAGGTGATGGCTCTCAGAAGGCAATCGCGCGCTTTCACTCCCGACTTTTTAGTAAAAAATTGTGACACTCACATAATGACAGTTCCTTTGATGCCACCTCTACTACTTTGCATAACCCTAGAAACAAGAGCTTGTCTCAGTTCTAATGGATCAATTCCTAACAACTTAGACGCAACAACTAGCGATTTCTCTGTATTTTGTGCAACTCGACAACCACCTCGAGTATCTTCTGGATTATCTTCAAAACTTATATTTCCTAGATGTAAAACGGCCGCCACCATTTGATAAATTTGCATCCTTCCATCATCGTTCAAGCCCAACCTCAATAGGGCTTTATCTAAAGTTTCAAAATCGTCCACGTCATCTACGATGGTATCTCTAAGAGCGCCTTGTTTTATAAGAGCCGCACTCTTTCGAGACTGATGCAATTTTTTCTCGTTAGCCGGTGTTGCAAAGTACCGAGTACAACTTCCCTTTAAATACTGCAAGAAAATACATTTGGGGTAAGTCTGGTTTTAAAACTTGTAATATTTACGTTAAAATGATCGGGTTGAGTGAGGTAAAGTTGTTTTCTAAGCTCTTCGGGTGCTCCAGCCATCAGTATATAAAACACGTGATAACTCCTCTCTTCGGCAGCAGCCGAACAAATTCTAGACTTTTCTAATAGGTAATGCGAAATGTGTCCACCGACCACTTGAAAATTTTTATCGAAGTGAACTTCGATGAATTTACCAAAACGAGAACTGTTGTTATTTCTCGTCGTTTTAGCATTACCGAATGCTTCTAAGACTGGATTTGCGTCTAATATCTTTTGTTCTATAGGTCCGGCTCTAGCGTTATCACATAAAAATCTTAATAAATGCTTTGTCGATTCGGTCTTTCCAGCTCCCGATTCGCCAGAAACGATAATAGACTGAGACTGTTTTAAAACGCGCATATCTCTAAAAGCTTTGTCCGCTATTGCAAAAACGTGGGGAGGTTCTTGCCCTAACGATTTGCCTTTGTATTTTCGTATACTGTCTTTTGAATATAATGTTGCTATTTCTTTGTACGGATTAACCGCTATTAATATATTTGCGACATAAGACTAGAAATAAAAAATAAAGTAAAATAAAACGTCCGGACGAAAACAAATTGTAGAGGGGGAGGCGAACGAGATGCATCGAGTAGGGAGCCAATATTTTCTTTATTTACTTCACGTTTAAAGGTAGAAGCTCGTATGTTGTTTGAAGCAAAGCCATTAAAAGAGCTACAGACCAAGCTAAATCTTAGCAGTATGGAGAAGACGTAAATGTGAAACTTGGCCAAGATAATGATAATAGGCAGGAACGGGAGAAATGTCACAATAGAATGCGGCGGGGGATTTGAAAATGAAACCAATAACTATAATTGTAGGAAAATGACAGGTGAAGTGGTTTAGCAAATTGGTTTATAAAGCGCCTGAAAAGTAGGCAACCCAAAATACATTATCTTGGCGTTGTTAGCATAAATGAGTTTTTAAAAATTAATTTTAGACGTCAGTAGCACTACATTCAAAAATTAACGTAAATTTCAAAATACTTAAATATACAGGGTGTTTAATTTAAAAACAAAAATTGAAATTGACTTCTTGTAAAACCGGAAGTGTCGAAATTTTACGAAAGTTCATAAATAACAAAGTTCTAGATGTGGTGGAACCTTCTGTGTCATCCAATGACTTAATAGAATGAATGTGGGCTGTAAATCGAAAAAGGTAAAAATCCGCCCACTTAATTTTTCTAGTTGGAATAATGTAAAAAAATTAAATGAAGTATTTTTAAAGCATAATACGCGTAATTAAACATACAACTCATATAATTAAAGTTCTCTCCAAGATAATGAGATGTAGAATAATCATTTTGAACTTACATAAATTTTATTTTTGTAGTACAAATTTCGAATATTATTAAGTAAACTGCCTTCGTTTAAAAACATCATTTCACCTATTAAAAAAAATGTTTAATTCATTTTTTCAAAAAACGTTTTTCAATTAGACTTACAGTTATCTTCAAATTCTCTTTCGTAATCGCTGGCTTGATAAATGTCGGCGAAAGAGCATACCTTTTTGGAATATTTCGAATTTAACGGTATCACTTCAACGCCATCTTCCAAAAGTTCCGATATTCGTCCCAAAATAAATCCTTCTCCAGGATCACGCGTCCAAACCACGTCCATCCTGTCTAAAAACGAACTTAATTTAGTCTTGCAAGGTGCTTTCCAATTACACTTTTTAGAATGTGTGGCTATGAATTAGAGATGATGGGCGTAGAGGTACGGTGCAAGTCAAAGTAACACGGAATTACGTTTACTGATAAGGTGATAAGTGATAACGATAAGATTACAAATACCTTATATTGAATAAAATAATAAATTATCGATTGCTTAATTAAAATGTCCATTTAAAGGCCGCATTAAGAAAAGATGAAATATCAGAAGTGGGATTACGAACACGTGAACCCCTCAGTCTATAATTTCGCAGTTTTTAAAATTTCTGTTATATGTGTAAATTCTATACTGCTACTAAACTTGTTGTCATCATTACTCATAGTTCACACACAACGTTAGATAAAAATTTTGACTTGGAGATTGCCGAGCACTCGCAATTAGGTTTGGTCTCCTTCAAAAGAATTCGCGTCGTTTGCGTGAATAGTTAATGATACCTTTGGTAGATTTGTTTTCTTTTTTCTTATAAGTCTCTGTGTAACGAAGCGTTACAGATTGGTCGTTTACTGTCACAGAGTAGTAACAGTCTGGCAATTTTAGTATTTAACTGTTATATTTTTCACAAAGAAAATTACTCCTTCGGCCTATTACAGAATTTCTCACGCTTTTTTAAGAGTCTCCTAATGTGTTTTTAGACACATGTGTTCTCTTTGGCCACACTCGGAATAGTATATTAAAAAACATGTGTTACAAGGTAGCTTTTTGACGCACGAAGGAAAAGTTTGCAGACCGACTGCAAGGAGGTCTGCAATTTACTGAGTGCGGCAAAAAGCCCTTGTGACTCGAGTTTTTTATACTATTTTTTCTATTTAGCAATTAATTATTTAAATAAATGTATTTTAAAACTTTTCTAGGGAATTTTTTTGGTTACCTATTTATGTTGACATTACTGACATTTATATGACGTATTGAATTCAAAATTGTTATTTCGAAAATTAGTTAAACTTTAGTTCTCATTTCATCTTATTATAATCGTTTATCATAAAGTTTAGTTATGAGCGGCACTCCACCGAATATTCGACAATTAGCGAACAAAGCTATTAATAAATTAATGCCAGAAAAATCGCGCGATAAATATGAAAATCAATTTAAAATATTTAACGATTGGTGCGAACAAAATAATGTTACTTCGGTGACAGAAAATGTTGTGTAAGCTTATTTCGACAATATGAGCACATCAAAGAAGTCTTCAACAATGTGGTAGTGGCTAATGTAAAGTTATCTTTCTTACAAAATCTAAATTTTAGGTTATGTATAAATTGTAAGTATGACAATTTTCAAATTTTTTTTTTAAATCTACACACACAACTATACTAGCAAACGGTTCTTACAAAAACTAATTTTTATAAAGATATTTAAACACGCAAAATTTTCGATCTTTTCTATCTGTCACACGTGACAGTAAAAATAACTAACTACGAACTACCGCAGCTCGGCAACCTCAAAATAAAATCCCTATAACAGTGTCGAAACAGAGCTTGTTTCCACACTGGTTTCGATATCGAAACAAAGCTAAAACAAACGCGAAATAGAAAATAGTTATTTATGTGTCTAGAGAAAATTAAATTTTCGAACGTAAAGCTTTCCATATTTGTCAAATATTTTTTTGATTTTGGCCTTATAAAATTCAATTCGATTAAAAAACGTTTCAATTGTATTTCTACGAGTATGGGCAACTAGAGAACTAGATATTCCGCGCAATTTTAATTGTACAACAACTGCGTGGTGTATGGTTCGTGCACTTGGATGATATTAACGTAATTCGATTTTAATTTCGAGCTTAAGCTCCGAGTCGTGTTTAGACGTTTAGAAGAAACTTGCAAATGCAATTATTTCGAAATGAAGAAAAATATAATTTTTCAGTAGCGTAACGGGAAATTCAATTAAATTGCTCTGTAATGTGAAAAAGCCATCTGTTTGTCATCGGAAACATATTGTTATTTGGTTTGCCAGGAAACATTATTTCCTAGCATTTGTAGATGGAACAAACCAAGAAACGTGTAGAATAGTGAAAAATTATCGTTAATTTATGGCTCTTATCAATCATAACGTAGTTATTGCTATATTTAACTATACTTAAGTAGAGTTACAGCGCTTAATTTGTGATTTGACTACTTGCGCGTAGCTACGAGCAAACGTTTTAAATTAAATTAAGTCCCATTTCCATCTTTACTAGTAGCGCAAACTTGACTTACTATACTGTTTTGAGATCAATGATAATAATAATAATAATTAGTCATATTAATTTAGGTTGGGGGATTTTCCCTATAAGCCCTGAATAGGCCCCTATAAGATGCAATACGTGTGGATTGATGGAGTTGCTCATGAAATCTGCTTAGGTGCTTAGAAATCAGAACGTAATATTTTCAATTGCCCTAATTCTGTTAGCTGTCTGTTAGAAAGGGATGGCTGCTTTTGGTACTAGATAAACTTTTATATAAGCAATAAAAGTGAAATTGGTTTTTAATATAAATGTACATATATTATGTACTACACTATTCAATATTTAGAGCTAGTATATAGACGAACGAGCACAAGATTTTATCTAACAATCCGTTAGTTCTTACTTTTTAGAAATCTTTGCGTGTTATTTTAACATCACTTATACCGAAACTATTATACCCAGAAAAATAGAACGTTGGCCCTTTTAAATAAGAAAAAAATCTTAAGCATCCTCATAGAATAACAGTGGGGGCGAGGTTCACGTTTGCGATAAAAAGAAACAGACGATATGCCCCTGCCACTTATGCAACCAACATACGTTTTTTACAAGTGGCGTCAATGTAGGAAAACAACAAGTTTTGTTAAAAGTAGTGTCTATCTTTAAGAGGCCCTTACATTTTTATTCATAATGTCATTCCGCGTCCAGAATGAAGTGTTACGCTAATAATGGAAGGGGGTCAAAGAGGGCCTCAGAACTCGAACGCAAAGTCGTTAGAAGAGAAGAATCATTAAAATGCAAATAAACTGGACATGTCGCTAGAGATCGAAGGATGGTATTGGTAGAATTGGAAAATCTGGACGCTTGTATCGTTTTTCCTGTGGCTCTAGTTTCATCTAAAGCCTCATTGACACGGTGATAGTATTTTATGAGAGTAAATATCATGAGAGTAAATCACGATAGTTACTGTCGTGAGAGCAACTTTAATTTCAATATACACGGTGATAGTATTTCTAGCGATAGCAGAGAGAGAGAGAGAGAAAGAGTCTAATTTACACGATGTTGTTTAAGCGAGATAGTCGGTAACTATTGTGAGAATTACTCGCAACTATCTAGCTTGACTTGATAGTTGAGAGTAACTATCATGATAGTGATAGTACGATACTAGTCTATTTACACGATGATAATTTTGGTGAGATTTGCTATCATGATAGTAACTCTCACAAACTATCGCGAAAACTATCACCGTGTCAATGAGGCTTTATTAATGCCGCCATATTGTAGCGCCATCTTGAATCGACTACAAATATGTAATGGGTAAGTTCAAACGCAAAATTTTGGAAATGTGTAGAATGAGTAAAATAGTTCAAACTACAAAAGATGGACGAAGGCAACCGATGTTGTTATTTTCGATCCTTAACAAAGTGTATAGGTCAAACGGTGGCATTTGGGAAGGTCGTGTCAATAATAACTTTTGTTCGGTGGCCCATAAACTAATCTAATGATGAACATTTTAACAAATTCCACTGCGAGGCCAAAAGGGATCACTTTAGAATTTGACGATTTGTTCAGTTTTGGTCTTTGCGGACATTTCCAGAGCAGTGTTGAATTCAGACCTTTTCCACTAGGGGAAGAAATAAAATTTCTGCGGAGTAGCTTTTTTAAAATTAAATCAAAAAGGTGCTTACTTCATCATGGGCGCTCGTATGGGCAGATATCGTGAGGTAAAAATAAAATAGCGCCGCAGGAGAAAATGTTCAAGGTCAAGTGGAAGTTCAGAAATTTTAGTAGCGATTGAAAGTGCCTCCAAAAAAGGTGTTTCGCAAAAACAAAGTAGCATGTATTTTTTTAAAATGAATACTGTGTGCAATGGTTGGGGGGGGGGGGGGGGGGGTACAGTCACCCTTCTAGATTCAACGCTGTTCCAGAGCTTAAAGCTCGAAAACCGAAATTATTATATTAAAGAACGAGTTTCATAAGACACGTGCGATAATACCTCTTATGAATGAGTTTTTTATATATTTTTTCTATTTTGCATTTGGTACATTCATCATAAAACTAAAAATGAAATCTGGCTTTGAAATATAGTCGACCTAGGGAATTTTGTATGTTTTTGTACTGGTTGGTAACATTGAATTAAAAAATTTGCTTTTCAATTTGAAAATTTGTCAATCGGTTATTATCTAATTAGTTCCCAGTGTAATTATAACAATACAACAATTCAAAAATTTAACATAATCATTTATTTTAGTTTAATTACACTATTAAGTACTGCGGGATTGTTTGACGTTTGATGCTACCAACCTGTGAAAATAAAATATTGCGTATTGTAATGATGTAATGAGTTTATTATGAACGTAAAATAAAAAATAGTAAATTAAAGAACGAATTTCGTAAGTCATGTATTACAGCGCTCCAAGTCAAAAATGCGACCCGCGTAGCGGGGAGCGTTTGAATGGAGGTGTGCTACTATCACATGAAATTAGTTTTTTAAACAATTTGCTCTATTTTTCGTCTAAATTTAGGAACTTTAGTGATGGTTGGCAGCCCCCGGTATTATAAGGATCACTAATTCCGGAATAAACGATCGACCAATCAGAAAATTCCATTACCGACAGCTGCCAAAAGTTAAATTTCAAGTTATTTTAGTTATTTTTGCATAGTTAACTAGTATTTACATATTTCCGAATATAGATAACGATAAAAAGGGTTTGGGGTAAAAATTTTACCCAAAGAGATGTTGAGGAACCGTTGGCGGACGCTTTATAGCTTTCTATTGTCACGATAATGGTATATTAAAGAACGAATTTCATAAGTCACGACTCCAAGTTTAAAATGCGACTCGCGTAGCGAGGAGCGTTTTAATGGAAGAGTGCTAGAATGACTTATAAAATGAGTTTTTATACAATTTTGTCTATTTTGCGCCTTTTAAACCCATTTTCAAAGAAAAAATCGAAATATAAAAATGTAGAAATTTTCCGATGGCTGGGAGCAAGCCGCCAACTGGCAGTACTAATTGTAAAGTGCCATTTCGAAATTTAAAATCCAAATAACTTGTTTTCTAGTTTGTGTTGTTCGTTATTTATTTAATTTATATTAATATGTTGGAAAATAGAACCTGTTAATTCCAAAAATAGTCGTTTTATCTTTCCTTGATTTGACATATTGCTACCAAATTCGAAAAGAAAAATTTTACCAAAGTTATTATAGCACTCAAAAAGCTATTATAGCACTCAAAAAGCTATTATAGCACTCATATGAGTGCTTACAGACGCAAAATAGAAAAAAGAGAATTATTCGCGTAGAGTAGAGAGCCTCTAAAAGACGGAATTTTCCCCAAAAAATCGTATAGCTTCTACAATTTATTGGCATTATTGCCTGAAAGTGGGGGAAGACAGACTTCAGAATCATCATAATATAAAAAGAAGTTCACAAAGAGGGTAATAAGAAAAAAAAAGTGCTTCGATATTTTTATAACGGAACACGGAACGTGACAGACACGTAGGTAGTAGTAGGTACCTTATAATTGCAAATAATTATAGCAGTTTCTGCGTACAACCACAGAATAAATGATGCTTTGATGAGTAATGAAGTTTTGCGTAATTTGTCTATTTTGCAGTCGAATCTTTTCAGTTTTACGTCAACATTTCATTGTTGCTAACTGAATTTTAATAGCTCATTGTTTATTTAAAACAGACATATTTATTAAAATTGCGAGAAAGTAAAATTTTGCCCTAGATGTACTATTTTTTGAACGATAATTTATACAGAAACTCAGAAACGTTATTACTATTTACAATTTACAATCGACAAGAACGAGTTACATACGACATACGCCATTTGTATAAAGCAACTATCCTCTTTTGAATAAGTTTCCAACGTTTCCAGTAACCAGCTCTCTCTTATACGCTTTTTTGTTACGGGAGAAGAACTCTTCTAACTGTTCTAAACGGTACCATTGAACTATACAGTAAGATGAACTTGTTTTTTGTAGGTACTTTGCCACTTCGTCGTTTTAAGTTCTTTTCTTAATTGCCAAAACGAGCGAATTTGTATTAAAGTAACGCAATCGTTAATTCACTAATTATCCACTTTCTAAACTCGAACAAATTTAAAATGCAATTTCTTAAAATAAAAAGTAATTAAATACATTTTTATCTATTTAAGTACGTAGTTGAGTTCAAAAACTACCTATTCGACGAGAGATCCCATTTCCTTTAAATGAGAAAATGAGCGTCGCTTTCATTTTTGGCTCGATTGTAAGGGAAGATTGCGATTCGTTACGTGTAAAATAACAATTTACAAGATTTTGCATATATTATGTATGAGAGTGTAATTCCGGTAGTTTATTTATATGGGAGGAAGCGAGGGTGTGACAACAATAGTGAGCGGAACTTCGCTTATCCGATCGACGGATAGGTACTTTACTTGCATGTTAATGTTAAATTTGACTTATACGATCTATCCAGGGTCCCACAACAGTGCGCCCGAGCTCGATATCTCAATTCCTGTTCTATTTAGACATTTGGATTTTGTTTAAAAAAACCATTGAGGCTGGGACACACTATACATTTATACAGGGTGACAAATATATCGTACGTTGTGTGGGTAACTTTGTTATCATAAGAGATACAGGGTTGGTTGAATTAGCAAAGTTGGGCAGAATTACGTGAAGATTCAGAATCCGTTCAGAAAATTGAACATTGTTGCCAAGTTTCCAATTTATTCGAGAAAAACTGAAAATCGTGCAAATATTCAATCAACGTTGGCTCGTTAGTTATTAAAAATACAGAAAAATCTAAAGTCCCCTACACACGACCTGACGCGGTCGGCCTGACAGTCGGTCCGACCAAATCAGGTGTTGCCTACACATGACCCAACTTGTGATCCAACCAGCCTCCTACAGACGACCTGACAGTCAGTCCGACCAAATCAGGTGTTGCCTACACGCTAAATCGTCTGACAACGCTCCACACGACCTGATTTGATCAGGCGGTTAGGTAGTCAGGTGGCCGGGCCATCTGACAACATCCGACGACCCGACACAATAAATGCCAGACGACAAGCCTACACACGACCTGATATTCTACCCGATCTCACCAAATCGGCCCGACCGCCTGACCAAATCAGGTCGTGTGTAGGGGACTTTAGAGGTTTTTAATAGACCATTTTAAAATGTTAAATATCATTAAGTTTATTGGATTAATAAAATGTTTTTATTTTTTATTTTTGCAGTTTGACTGGTAATTTATTCGAGCTTTCTCGAATAAATTGGAAAGCTGGCAACAATGCCCAATTTTCTTAACGGATCCCGAATCTTCATGTAATTCTGCCAAACTTTGCTAATTTAACCAACTCTGTATATCTTATAATAACAAAGTTACCCACACAAAACAGTGAGCCACCCTGTATATATTCGCATATATTTCCCTGAAATGCTGCCTTGTCTTTAATGAGTCTTGTTTTTGAAATAAATAAAACTATCCTTGTTTATTTTATGTAAGTAGGTACTTCATAAAAAAGTAAAAGGTCAAAAAGTTAAACGGAAATTAATGGTTTTAATGTAACAGTACAGTAATTTATAATGCAAAAAGTTGGTAATGTTTGTTTTATGGCCTTCTTTCGACGAAAAAACTCCATGCGCTTTTCTAAAGCC
The DNA here is from genome assembly GCA_950108345.1 of Malthinus flaveolus. NCBI lineage: Eukaryota > Metazoa > Arthropoda > Insecta > Coleoptera > Cantharidae > Malthinus > Malthinus flaveolus. Next base: position 20,819,287 of record OX467286.1, on the reverse strand, counting down.
TCTCACTTCACCTCTCTTTCTCTTTCCATAGTTGAAAAAAAAATAATCACAAATTATTGAGAGCCTAATATAAGCGAAACGTAAGCTTCATGGATCTTTTTCAAATTGTAGGTTGGATTTTGAGAATTACAATTTTTTCACTTTCACTCGTCATATCAAATCCACGAAGACTAGTCGACTAGGACAACTTGGAGCTTTAAATTGCCGGGCTACGTTCCAGATGTAGCGCTTTTACGATACACCCTGTATTTAAAAAAATATATTTTCAGGTCTTTTTAAGATAAGAAACTTTTATCATTTATTTATCGAGAACTATTTTTTCGTGTTTTCTCAGAAACTCGTACACTGCAACTCGATATAATTCTAATGCCTCAACGGTCTAAACTCGCCCTGTATAGTATATATTTATGTAATAAAATAACGTAGAAGATTCAAATAGGGTTGGAACAGGGGTCGACTAACCCAAACCTCTCATGGCCATAATTAATAACAGCCGGGGGAAGACTTGATCGGCTACAAAAATTGGTTTTGTTTCAGTTTAAAAATTCCGCAAAAATAACTAAATAGGTCTATTACATCGATTTTTAAAATTTGACGAGCGTAGACTATCTCTTATTTAAATAATTTAATTAAGTCACGGGTACAGTTAATGTAATAAGTATTAAAACTAATTAAATTATTAATGGCATTGTTTTTTCCATTCGTATTATTTCTAACAGTATGAGGTAATGAATGAAAAGTAATAAAAAATGATTAATTATCCGGAAAAAATTTTTAATTCAAATTAATTAACAATTAAATTATAAAAACATACCTGTTTTACTAATACAATCCTGTTTGGTATATAAAAAATTTTTTTTTAAGTTACCAAAAGACCGAAACAAACACCTGCACCTTTGTTAACGTAGCACAACGGTAAACATACAATTGATTACGTGTAAACGTCGTGAATTACGATTATAATGTATCTTTGTATCAATACAAGTGCTTGTATAGTGGATATCGGGCGCATGCCCTGTATATAAGCCGGTTAAAGGCACCTTTACCTGCTTGGTTACAGTGTAGGATAAGTTGCCTTACACAATTTTCAGCCGGCGTAGAATTTTTTAAAACTTTCCCGGTCGCCTAAAGAAATAAGGACCCATGCCGAATTATTTTGTACTTTCTCACCTTTAGCTTTGCAAGTAAAAAATAAAAATAAAACAAACTGCTCTCGACAAGTCAGTTTAATAATGGTAGTCGAAGAAACAACACAAAAGGCTTGGCCACATTAAAATTTGTAGATCACAAATAGTTACAAACTAAGGGTAAGGGCGAAATAGTAGTAAATAACAACAATAACACAAATATTAAATATCAAAACAGATGCCGTAATGTTGATATCACAGAAGTATCTAACTATACAGGATGTATTTTTAAAAGTGTCGAGTACAGAGATCTCGCTTATCATAAGAGATGGAGACTTGGTTAAATAGACAAAAATGGTCCCTGACGTATGCACAAATAAAATAAAAAAACAAAATTTATCTCCGTCATAACGTTTTTGAAATATGGCGGAAAATAACAAAAATGGATTCAAAAACTCAAACTACTTTCTAACGGGAACTTTTTCTGTTCCTTCAGACAAAGTCGAAAAATGTTCGTTATCATTCTTAGTTTGTTGTATATTAATACCAACTTTTGTTTTTCATATTTGGGGCCATTCTAAAATTTTACGCCATTGAATAGAGAAAAAAATCTTGATGTCAAAAATGTATAACATGTGGTTTTTGATTTGATTTTCGAAATCTAGATTTCTCTCTCTATCCAATGGCGTAAAATTCTAAAATGGCCCCCATATGAAAAACAAAAGTTGGTATCGAGTATCAATATGCAACAAACTAAGAGTGATAACAAAATTTTTATGACTCCACCTGAAAGAACAGAAAAAGTTCCCTTTAGAAAGTCTTTCCAAATAACGTTTTCAGAACTAAAAATTATTATTATAATATATTATTTTCCGCCATAAGTCAAGGATCATTTTTTGTCCATTAATCAAGTCTCTTACATACAGACTGTTGGTCTTGACAATAATTAGAATTCTGAACATCAACTTTTGAAATTTTACTCCCGATATATGAGATACGGTACAGTTTGAATTTTAAGACATGAGGTACGGTTTTCGCACATTGTAAACAGAAGAGGTGGTAAAAATTGCCTGTCATAGCCATGCCAACTTTATCCGCCTTGTACAATGTACCCCTTTTCTTTCAATATGCCACTGGCATCAGCTGTTTTGGTTAGGGTGGAGCTTAAAACAGCTAGTGCGCATCGAAGGTCACCTCATCTCTTAAAATTCGAACAGTATATTACTTCACAAAAGATACAATACAAACGACATTAAAAAACTTAGAATGGAAAATTAATTTCGAAACATACAAAATCGCACTAAATACTAATAATACTGCACGAGATGATATCTACACAAGTCTGTAGACTTGCATATACATCACATTAACATAGGATATCTTTCTAAGTACTTTGTAACGAACATAAGATTAATCGCATATATTACATTTAAGACTTTTCACTTGCGTGTACTAATAGATGTTTCTTTAAATCGTCTTTTCGCCGACAATTATAATCACAAAACGCACACTTAAAAGGCTTTTCGCCAGCGTGTACCACTACATGACGTTTTAAGTGCGCTTTCCGCGTACTCGCATAATCACATTCATTACATTGATAAGGCCTCTCGCCGGTGTGTAATAATATATGCCTATTAAGGTTAGACTTGTTTGCACATGAATAATCACACAAACTACATTTGTAAGGTCTTTCGCCTCTGTGTATTAATAAGTGTTGCCTTAAGTAGGTGTTCTGCGAACTTGTAAAATCACAAACAGTACACTTATAAGACTTTTCACGTGTGTGCATTAATGTATGTTTCTTTAAATCGCTTTTTCGCCAACATTTATAATTACAAAACAAACACCTAAAAGGGCTTTCGCCAGTGTGTACCAATACATGACTTTTTAAGTATGCTTTCCGAGTACTCGTGTAATCACATTTATTACATTTAAAAGATCGCTCACCGGTGTGAAGCGATATATGCCTCTTAAGATTAGATTTATCTGCACACGAATAATCACACAAAGCACATTTGAATGGTCGTTCGCCTGCGTGTATTAATAAGTGTCGCCTTAAGTATGCGTTCTGCGAACTTGTATAATCGCATACACTACACTTGTACGACTTGTCACTTGTGTGTACTAATATATGTCTCTTTAAATCGTTTTTTCGCCAAGATATATAATTACAAAACGAACATTTAAAAGGATTTTCGCCAGTGTGTACCAACAAAATATGACGTTTTAAGTGTGCTTTCCGGTTACTTGTATAATCACATTCGTTGCATTTGAAAGGTTTTTCACCAGTGTGTAATAATATATGCCTTTTAAGATTAGATTTTTCTGCACACGAATAATCACACAAACTACATTTGAATGGTCTTGCACCTGTGTGAATTAATAAGTGTCGCTGTAAGTAGACGTCCTGCGTACTTGCATAATCACATACACTACACTTATAAGACTTTTCACGTGTGTGTACTAATAGATGTTTCTTTAAGTTAGATTTGTATATACACGCATAATCACATACAGTACATTTAAAATAGCTTTCCTGAGAGTGTGTTAAAACATGTTGCTTTAAGCGACGTTTCTCTAAACATGTATAATTACATACACTACATCTCAAAGGCTTTTCTCCAGTATGCACTAATAAATGGTTAGTCAATGCAGCTCTTTGTGCAGATGAATAATCACATAAATTACATTTATATGGCTTTTCACCAGTGTGAACTAATAAATGACTCGTTAAGTAAGCTTTCATCAAACTTGTATAATCACATAAATGGCATTTAAAACGTTTCTCACGCGTGTGTACTAATAGATGCTTCTTTAAGTAACATTTCCATTTACTCGAATATTCGCACATATTACATTTAAAATGTTTATCCATGCGAGTTTGCTCTTCAACAAGTCCATTTTCTGCAATATTCTCCTCTTTTTCTACTTTAACACTTTCATGAATGTATTTCTCAAGATCAGGTTCTTCTATTTTAATCGAGCCTTAAAATTTAGTTTTACTACAGCTTGTATTAGAAACTAACAGATCAATTCTTACCGTCATTTGAAATTGTACCAAAAGCAGGTTCTTCTTTGACAGCTTCACCTGCAATATATTTTATTACTATCAAGTGAGTAGAGGGTTAACCATACTCCACTATACAAAACAATTACACATTAATGATTTAATATTAACAATTTGTGTCATTAAATGGACCGTTTTACAAGCCATCCTATGATTATTTAAGATGCTCACAAAACTAGACACAATACTGTTGGGAAGAATATTCTAAGTTTTCTATTCCACCGATGGTTCGAAACGATTCACGCTTAAGTTAAATCTAGGACCTCATAAAGAGGGTATCTTCGTTTCAAGTAAAGAGTCCTTGTGACACATGCTTTTTGGTACTTACTTAAATTGTAAAAGTTATCGGAGTACTCTAGAGGAGCATCTTCAATGTGTTCCTCTTTGACCGTTATTTCCATTGCGATCTTTTGTATATTATATGAAATAAAAAATATATACTACTAACACGTTTTGTTATTTTCAACTTCATAGAACTTTAGTCTTTGTGGGATTCTTAAAGTCGACCCGCTTTTTATTTTAACCATTTTCTCGCGCAAAGACAAAAGAGTAAAGTGGAGTAAAGAGATGAGACAATTTTTAGGTTATAGTTGTTGGTTATTGATTTTTAAATTTTTAAAGCGTTTGCAGTGCCATCTATGTACACCTAATTGAGTTTATAATGTTGCGTAATCGGACTGAAACCTTAGAACACCCTTATCTATTAAGGGCAATGTTCACGTTCTTCAAAGTTTCTCCTGCGGGGCAGCGGGTTGGGACGAGGTAAAAACTTTGCCAAAGGTGGGCTGACCAAAGGCTCGACAGGACGACGTCAACGTGCACTTACGTTTATAGTAAAGCGCTAGTGTACGGACAAGGCGAAGATATTTGGATAAGTCGGCTAAAATGCATATTTTAAAAAAAGTGATTTATTAGCCTTCCAAGGGTCCAATTGGTGTAATGCCAGCATTTGAGAGTGTTTGACACCCTTGTCACACGTCACTCAAGTACACGTGGACTAAAAAGCAAAAATGAGAAAGACCACTCCGTTCTGACGCTGAAGATTTTTCAAGAAAACCTTTTAATTATATATTTTTACATTTCGATAATTGCTATCTTCTTCGGAAAATTATAAATTATAATTTGTCAATTTACAAATGTCAAATTTATAATTTTCCGAAGAAAGTAGCGATTATCGAAACGGAAAAATAAATAATTTAAAACTTTTATTGGCTTTAGTTGTTTCCTTAAAATTAGTTTAATAATTCGTAACACGCGAGTAAAAAAATTACTTGGTATTTTGTAGAGCACAAGGAATGCGAAAGAAAACAACATATTTATAGAGGGGGGAAAACCAGAAGGTAAAAAATCCCCCTCGCGAAGAGATTTTATATTTACAAAATATACAAAGAAAAATACTAAATAAAAAAAGCTGTTGGTAACTTGCTTATTTCCTTATTTGTTCAGTCTAGGGTACAACACTTCGGGTAATAGGCTGTTCAAATAAAAGTTCTTCAGAGGTTCTCGCATGTTTTTTTCCCAAAAATTATCATCTCTTGCAATCTGCAACACAGTAGAATGTTATCAACTAATACTTAAAAATTTATAAAACGGCTTTACCTTTTCAAATATTAACCCTGAGGATGTCCAAATGATAAAATAGCAGAAACTGCGTTTAGTAATATTCAGTTGCCCTTGCACTTGGTAGAAGTATTTGTGGGTGTTTTTTAATTGGAGATGATTGTTTTCATCTAATTTTGCAAATTTTATTAGATTTTTTCTTTTTGCTTAATTGCTTCCATTGGGTGGAAATCTTTGCAGCTCGAGGGGCACTTAATTTCAATGATGGTGTCGTCATCGATGATGCCATCTGGACTTGCTCCCAGAAAAGGGCACTCCTCGTTTATGAAAAACCCACATCGCAAAACTTTTTTCCCCACAGTTCTCTCAAACTCTTCTATTGCCATAGCCTCATGTTGCTGTCCATATCTAGTATGTTCATTTCCCTTAAACGAATTATAAAGGATGCTCCTGACTTTCTTATCACGAGGCGCATTCTTCTTCATTCGACAAATTTCCCCAAACCAAGAAGCCGTTAGTCTTTTGGACCTCTCTTCATGCCAAAGACCACTAGTCGCTTGTCCTCTAGTTGCTTCCACATTTCATTTTATTTTGTCTTTCCCTTTTTGCAAACTTTGTAAAAACTCGTCTTTTTAATCTTGTGGTATGGTCTCAATAGGTGTTTCTAGCCCATAATGATGATCTGCTGGAGCTGATTTTTTTTGTCGTACCGATGCTTTTGTTTTAAATCCAGCACATGTTGGTTCTTGTATGGTCCCATTCTTGGTTGTTGTGGGTTGTTGCAACTGAAGTTTAGGTACCTTCACAGGGCTGAAATTTTCATACTTAATTAATTATAGTAAATCTCACATTCTCAATCTCACATCGCTAAAGAACGTCTAATACTAATTGATCAATTTACATAATTAATAATTTATTATAATTACCTCCATCTAGCCAACGACGCATTCCGGGAACGCTTTTTTGAACTTACTCTCGCCGTAGACAAACTAATTTTACTTTTTTTTCCCATTTTAATATGGAAAAAACAATAGTAGTAGTCAATAAAGAATTATTATTACTCTACGCACAATACACTGCACTGGCAATAAAACACTAAAATTATACGCACAAACTCCAAACTCAAATGTAAATTCAAATTCCTTTGACTCAAACTCCGCCTTCTCTCTATTAGTTACTATGATTTTCCTAGGTGGCAGCCTATTGTGGCTCAAAATTTAACAAACGGATTTTTAAGTTTTTTGTTGTTAATTTTTTAAAATAAAGAAAAATACTTTAAGTAAAGTCAATTTAAAATTTGGTTTTCGATGTCCGGACGGATGTTTTAATTAGTTTTTTTTAATTTTTTAAGTTTTACTACCTTTGTTTAAACAACAATTTAAAAAAAACATGCGTCCGGAACACGAGCATAAAAAAATATAAATATTTCATCTAAAAATTTTTTATGTAAAATTAAAAACAAACGATTGAAACCAGAAAAACGCAACGAGCGGATGAAGGATAGCCTTAAAAAATTCGTTCAAAAATACTAAAATATGTATAATATTATAATATACATAAAAAAGTCCAAAATAACCAATTTTGCATTATACATTATACGATAAGACCTGTTTATTCACAAAAATTCAATGTCATAGTAAGAAAAATTTATTACAAGTTTGTCCATGGTTAATAAAACGTTTGATATTTTCCTACTTTAAATTTCGAGTGCTTAAAGGTGTGATTTCGTTGCGACGTTTGGGGCCGCGACGTCCAGCAGTCGAGCACACGGTCGAGCACTGCTTCTCTCTTTACTTACATTAAAAGTGCATTGTAGCAGTGCTCGGCCGTGTGCTCGACTGCTGGGACGGGCCGCGACTGCTGGACGTCGCGGCCGGACGCGACCACTGGACGTCGCAACGAAATCACACCTTTAAGCGGTATGAGCCAAGCGCAGTGAGCTGAGAGGAGCTGAGTGAAAAACATTACAAGAAATAACCAATGAACGAATGAGCCACTTGGTACAATTTTGAGAAGCTTTCAATTATGTACAATGTACAACTACACCTTTTCAACTTCAAATTGAGACTAAACAATTTCAAATTGAGCATAAATTGCAAATAATAATTATTATAACAATCGCTATTAGAAGTGATTTTCACCAGTGTGTACTAATATTACATGTTTTTTTAATGCTCCTTTATCCCTACAAGCGTAATTGCACAAATTACATTTAAAAGAACCTTCACCTGTATGCAATAATAAATGATTCTTTAAGACATCTTTTCTTCTACACGCATATTCACATATCGTGCACTTAAAAGGCTTTTCACCTGTGTGCACTTTCAGATGATTTTTCAAGTTGCCAGGCTGTGAAAATTTATAATCACATATACTACACTTAAAAGGCTTTTCATTAGTGTGTATCAATAAATGCTTCTTCAAGTGAGCTTTCTGAGAACATGTATAATCGCATACAGTACATTTAAAAGGCCTTTCAAGCGTGTGTACTAGAACATGTCGATTCAAATTACTTATATGCGAACATGTGTAACCCCGAACTTCGTCGATGAGCTATTCTGCCAGCGACTTAGCTCAAAGCCGAAGACGGGCAGGGTTCGAGGAAAAAAATAAAATAAAATAAACAGTCGCGGTGAATGGGAAAAAAAATGTTTACTCAAAACAAAAGTAAATAAAATATAATAAAAAAAAACTCTTCTTAAAAGAACCAACAGAAAAAAAACTATCTTCTCTTCTTATCTTCACGGGGAAAAAACACGGGAACAGCGAAAGCTTAAGCCCTACTGCGGCTCAGAAGGAACCACAGCAAAACGGCAACCACTCACGGACGAAGAGATAATATCAACTAACGCGGAAGCTTAGATTCCACTGCGGCTTAAAATAAAACCACGGCGGAAAACTACCACAAGAAGTTGATACCGATCTAATGCGGAAGCTTAGATTCCACAGCGGCTTAAAAAAACCACTACGGAAAACTACCACAAAAGATCCAACCCAAAATAATGCGGAAGCTTAGATTCCACAGCGGCTTAAATAAAACCACTGCGAAAAACTACCACAGAACAAGGGTTGATCGGGATGGTCAGTGTCACTGAAGGGTTGAAAAATGTAATATTGGACGGGACAAACGCGGACTCTCAACAAGACAGGACTAGAACTCGGACCGGACTCGACTCGACTCTAAGAATGTTGCACCTCTATTTATAACTTCTCCACCACCGTACACGAGCACCAATCAGAGCTTACCTCGTGATGGCGGTACCAGTGGGGATTTTGAAGTTATCTAAATAGAGATGCAAGGGAAAATTCCTAGGGAGATCAAAATTTGGGAAAAAGAATATTGGGACGAGAAGCGCTCTTAAATGGGGACCACGTGAATATAAATTTTAAAATTAAGGAGCAATACTTAAGAGCGGAGAATAATTAATAAATGACAAAAGATTAAAGACAAATGACTAAAAATTAACAGGGAGTAATGACGCAAAAAATTACAAGGGCTGACTAGAAAATTCAAAAAACAAATTAAAAATTTTAAACGTTAACTAAAAGTGAAATTAAAATTGAATTGAAAGCGTGCAAGGTCGCGAGTAAATCTCATATCGACGCTTGCACTTGGAACGATATCTAAAACACGGTTATTTAAATCTAAATGACAATTAAAATTAAGGGGAAAAAATGACGAAAGGGACCAAAATTTAGATAGCCAAAAGGTTTGGGATATTTACTGAATTTACAAAACAAGGAGAAACTCAGTGACTACTGAATAACCCCAGAGATAGCGTATAAACGATGCTGATTTTGATAGTTCGGAGCCAGAATCTCAGGATTCATAACTACTCCGAACCATCCCAAAATCCACATCGTTACACATTTCTTTTTTTTTTTTTTTTTTTTTTTTTTTTTTTTTGGTGGTAAGGGAATGGGAATGCAAATAAAAAAATAATCGCACGTTGCCGAAGAAAAGGCCCCACGTTGGGCGCCAAATGTAAGCGTAAACGTGGGCTAAATAAAAATTGGGCAAAGTGGGAAAAACTTGGGCAAAAGTCTAAATTCGGGGGTGTCAGGGCTAATCAAAAAAAAAGGGCCCCACTTTGGGCGCCAAATGTAACCCCGAACTTCGTCGATGAGCTATTCTGCCAGCGACTTAGCTCAAAGCCGAAGACGGGCAGGGTTCGAGGAAAAAAATAAAATAAAATAAACAGTCGCGGTGAATGGGAAAAAAAATGTTTACTCAAAACAAAAGTAAATAAAATATAATAAAAAAAAACTCTTCTTAAAAGAACCAACAGAAAAAAAACTATCTTCTCTTCTTATCTTCACGGGGAAAAAACACGGGAACAGCGAAAGCTTAAGCCCTACTGCGGCTCAGAAGGAACCACAGCAAAACGGCAACCACTCACGGACGAAGAGATAATATCAACTAACGCGGAAGCTTAGATTCCACTGCGGCTTAAAATAAAACCACGGCGGAAAACTACCACAAGAAGTTGATACCGATCTAATGCGGAAGCTTAGATTCCACAGCGGCTTAAAAAAACCACTACGGAAAACTACCACAAAAGATCCAACCCAAAATAATGCGGAAGCTTAGATTCCACAGCGGCTTAAATAAAACCACTGCGAAAAACTACCACAGAACAAGGGTTGATCGGGATGGTCAGTGTCACTGAAGGGTTGAAAAATGTAATATTGGACGGGACAAACGCGGACTCTCAACAAGACAGGACTAGAACTCGGACCGGACTCGACTCGACTCTAAGAATGTTGCACCTCTATTTATAACTTCTCCACCACCGTACACGAGCACCAATCAGAGCTTACCTCGTGATGGCGGTACCAGTGGGGATTTTGAAGTTATCTAAATAGAGATGCAAGGGAAAATTCCTAGGGAGATCAAAATTTGGGAAAAAGAATATTGGGACGAGAAGCGCTCTTAAATGGGGACCACGTGAATATAAATTTTAAAATTAAGGAGCAATACTTAAGAGCGGAGAATAATTAATAAATGACAAAAGATTAAAGACAAATGACTAAAAATTAACAGGGAGTAATGACGCAAAAAATTACAAGGGCTGACTAGAAAATTCAAAAAACAAATTAAAAATTTTAAACGTTAACTAAAAGTGAAATTAAAATTGAATTGAAAGCGTGCAAGGTCGCGAGTAAATCTCATATCGACGCTTGCACTTGGAACGATATCTAAAACACGGTTATTTAAATCTAAATGACAATTAAAATTAAGGGGAAAAAATGACGAAAGGGACCAAAATTTAGATAGCCAAAAGGTTTGGGATATTTACTGAATTTACAAAACAAGGAGAAACTCAGTGACTACTGAATAACCCCAGAGATAGCGTATAAACGATGCTGATTTTGATAGTTCGGAGCCAGAATCTCAGGATTCATAACTACTCCGAACCATCCCAAAATCCACATCGTTACACATGTATAATCGCATATACTACAATTAAAAGACCTTTCGCGCGTATGTACTAAAAGATGATTCTTTATATCTCCTTTCCGCAAACCTTTATAATCGCACACGTCACATTTAAAAGACTTTTCTCCAGTGTGTATTAATAAATGACTCTTTAAGCTACCTTTGCGTGCAGATGTATAATCACATACACTACACTTAAAACACTTTTCACTTGTGTGTACTAGAACATGTTGTTTTAAGTTACCTTTCTCCGCACATGTATAATCACATACATCACACTTAAAAGGCTTTTCGTCTGTGTGCACTACATAATGTCTCTTCAAGTTACTTTTCCACAAACATGTATAATCACATAAACTACATTTAAAAGACCTATCACGTGTGTGTACTAATAAATGTTTCTTCAAATCCCTTTTCTGCAAACATTTATAATCACAAATACTACATTTAAAAGGCTTTTCACCGGTGTGTATTAATAAATGACTGTGTAAGTTATCCTTTCGTAAACATTTATAATCACATACACTACATTTAAAAGGCCTTTTACCAGAGTGTACTAATAAATGTCTGTTTAAATCTGTTTTAACCCTAAAAGCGTAATTGCATACGATACACTTAAATGGCCTTTCGATCGAGTGCACTAGTAAATGCCTCTTTAAGCTAGCTTTGTGTGCAGACGCATAGTCACATTCACCACATTTAAAAGGTTTTTCAATGATATGAGTTTGCACATGAACAGCCAAACTCGTTTTTTTAGCACTTTGAAAGTTGCATTTGTAACAGTAGTAGACTTCTGAGCTACTTTCTGCAAAATCTTTCTTTTCAGTACTTTTTTGAATAAAAGATTCCTCAAGGTCATGTTCTTCTACTTTCATTGAACCTTAAATTGAATTTATTATATTATACAAAATTACAGTACCGCTTGTATTAGAAAGTAACAGACGCATTCTTACCATCATCCAAAAGATTATCGCAACATGATTCTTGTTTAACAGCATCTGCAATAAATTTTATGTTTAAATCCGTACACATATGCTATCATTACTTACTTAAATTGTAAAAGTTATCTGCGTACTCAAAAAAAGAATCTTCAACTTGTTCTTCTTTGATTGTTATTTCCATTTCAATATTTTTCTTTGTGACGTAATATAATTTCTTCAGCACCAGCTAAAAACTAAGTCCTATGTCATAGGAGACACAACCAAATTTAACCTCAGAAAAGTTGAACTGACACCAACTTTTTACATGCCAACCTATCCACTTGATACACGATAGAAAAGAAATTTTATTATACATTCTTCATTCTTATATAATATACTGCTCTGCACACAAGAGACAACCCCTACACACACCAATAGTTCGCCAGTTTTCCCCTTCACCACGGAACATAAGCTGCCCCTGTCACTGTTTTTCCTTTTCTGCAATCAATTTCTGCCCAATTTCACCAACACTTCGTAATCTTACGACGTACGACGTAGCTGCAGAGGCTGCAGATTTGTACAAAGTACCACGGAACATCCCAATATATATATACAAAGTACATAGCCAGTAGCCAACCCAGTAGTAGAACAAGGTTCAAATTTCAAATTACCCGCCTTTTAGAAGCCCAATTAGGAAAGCAGATACCGCTTCAAACTTCAAACGCCTTCTTGTCGGCATCAGTCGGCATCAGTCGGGATTTGAGGTTAGAGCTGAGAGGTGTTTTGTGGATTCTATTATTACATTATTCCTTGGTCCTTGGATTATTCCAATGTGACAAGCACAGCAGCACAGCACAGGCGAGTATTTTCGTATTTTGTGTATTTACCATGGAAGCTTGCGGAGATAGCTTTGGTTACACAAACTGGTAAAAAGTTGTAGTATTTTTGAGGTTATGAGGTTACTTTTCGTAGTATTTTTTATTGAACCAGTGTTGAAAATAAAACTTGTCAGTGGGATAACGGTCGCTTAGAAAAGGAGCGCAATGGAATTAACAATCAAAGAAGAACGAGTTGAAGATGCTCGCTTTGAGTACTCTGATAACTTATACAATTTTAGTAAGTAACGATTAACGATAGCACATGTGTAGGGATTTAGATAAATATATTTATTGCAGATGAAGGTTTTAAACAAGAATCTTGTAGCGATAATCTTCTGGACGATGGTAAGAATATCTCTGGTACTTTAATACAAACGGTATTGTAATTATGTGTATAAATTATATTTAAGACTCGATTAAAATAGAAGAACACCATCTGGAAGAACCAAAATATTCTCTAAAAATAGAAAAAACAGAAAATATTGAAAAAATTAGTTCAGAAACTAACGAAGAATACTACTGTTATAACTGCAATTTTAAATTCTCCAACAAACAGAGTTTAATTATTCATTTAGACACTCATATGGAAAAGCGTTTTAAATGCAGTGTATGCGATCACGCCTATATGTGGAAAGCAAGTTTAAGTAGGCATCTTAATAGATTACACACAGGTACAAAGCCTTTTACATGTAAAGCTTATAAATGTAATGTATGCGTAGCCGAATTTTCGCGTGAAACACGTTTTAGGAGACATTTATTAATGCACTCGAATGAAAAGCGTTTTAAATGTGACGATTGTAATTTTACTTGTGCGCAGAAAACGCGTTTAAAGGAACATCTGTTAGTGCACAGTGGCAAAAAACGTTTTAAATGTACCGTATGCAATTATAACTTTCCGAATTTATCGAATTTGAAGAGACACGAAGTATCGGTACACACAGGTGAGAAGCCCTTTAAATGTTTAACGTGCGATTGTTCGTTTATGCGCCAAGAAAGTTTGAAGATTCATAAAGTATTGGTACACACTAGGAAAAAGGTGTCTAAATGTAACATGTGTGCTCGTACATTTTTACGGCAAGTAGATTTGAGCAGACATATTGTATTGGCACACACTAGTGAAAAGGCGTTAAAATGTACTGTATGCGATTATATGTGCTTGCGCAAAGATAGTTTGAAGAGTCACTTATTAGTACATACAGGCGAAAAGCCTTTTAAATGTATTAAGTGTAATTATACGAGCTCGCAGAAGGCTAACTTACAGCGTCATTTACTTGTACACTCTGATGAAAAATCCTTTAAATGTATTGTTTGTAAAAATACATTTAAGAGGAAAGCTTCCTTAAATAGACATCTATTAGTACACAATCGCAAAAAGCGTTTTAAATGTATCGTATGCCATTATAATTTTTCGAAGTTATTGAATTTGAAGAGACACGAAGTATCAGTACACGCAGGAGAGAAGCCCTTTAAATGTTTAAAGTGCGATCGTTCGTTTACGCGCCAAGAAACTTTGAAGAGACATAAAGTATTGGTACACACTAGTGGAAAGGTGTCTAAATGTAATATATGTGCTCGTACATTTTTACGGCAAGTAGATTTGAGCAGACATATTGTATTGGCACACACTAGTGAAAAGGCGTTAAAATGTACTGTATGCGATTATATGTGCTTGCGCAAAGATAGTTTGAAGAGTCACTTATTAGTACATACAGGCGAAAAGCCTTTCAAATGTATTAAGTGTAATTATACGTGCTCGCTGAAGGCTAACTTACAGCGTCATTTACTTGTACACTCTGATGAAAAATCCTTTAAATGTATTATTTGTAAAAATGCATTTAAGAGGAAAGCTTCCTTAAATAGACATCTATTAGTACACACAGGTTAAAAGCCTTTCTAATGTATGTATATTATATGTAAGTATTGTTAATATTATTATCTTTAAAGTATAGAAAATAAAATATTTAGTTTCATAATTTCTATAGTCTCTGCATTATCGAGCAAAATCGTGTGAATCAAGATTCAGATTGCTAGTTAATTGGCTCTTGAATGAATTTTATATTACCTATAGAATGCCCCACGTTGAGCGCCAGATGTAACATAATAATAATATATTGAACGTACAGCGCTCAGAAGTAAACATGAGTCCCGGAAAATATGTTAACTAATATTAAAAATTTGTAGTGGGAAACCATTCATCAAATCATAACAAGAAACAGTTCGAGGGTATAGGCAGGCCATAGGCGATAACAAAAGTATCCGTTTGTACCATGAGAACTAACTTGTCACACCCCTCCAGAGCTCATGTTTGAGTCTGTTGGCTCGTATTATTAGTTTAATGTTTATTCGACTGCCCGAAAAGAAAATAGCTGCTGGTAACGTCTAACGTCCCTCTTTAGTTTCATCTAGCGGTAGATATACTTATAAACATAATAAATCGGTAAAACAGATTGCTGTTAAATGTTGAGTAAAGTACAGAGTAAAGAAGCTTAACATTAGCATTTCCATTTGAAAGCTTGTAATGCCCGTGAGTGCGTTACGATTGAATTTTTGGCATTGTCGACTTACTGTGACAATGTCGGTAATTCGTCTTGACCTATGGTTGTCGGCTGTCGAGTCGTCACCTGGTGTGTCTTTTGTGTGAAAAACTTGTCTGTAAAATAGGTAGTGATAGTCTGTATAGTTCATCATCTAAGACGAGTTAGGCTTGTAGCGTCAAATTATTGCAATGAGTCTTTATGTAAATCTTTTAGTTTGAGAAAAATAATTTTTAATGTACCTAAATCTAAACTAGTAAAAATGATGTGTAACATAACAATTTATTTACTACATAATATATACAATTGTCACTTTGAACCAAATTTGTTATGTTGCTCTCGTCTTCCTTAGGAATGATTGTTAATATCAATCGAGCCTTAAAAGCTAGTAGAATGAAGTCATGACATGTGTTTTTTTAAACATTACAAAAAATACTGGAGACCTCTGTAGAATAACCTACCGTATTCTTCGTTTTATATGTTGAAAAAAAAATGAAAAAATGAGAAAAAAATGCAAAAATTAACAAAAATATTGTTTTGTATGTAGGAAGGAGACATTATAACGCTATCGACATTAAAACATGCATACACTTTATGCACACAGTCATCCATTCTTGCTAATTCATCTTACTCTACAAAAATGTACAAGAAATGAACAAAAAGATTTATAATACAAAATTATTTAACATTACAATTGTTTGGTATGTACGACAACCGCAGTAGGCTGGGGTTTGAAACACTGAAGTAAAAAGGCAGTGTAGGTGGTGAAGGCGACGCTGATCGTCAACAGGACGTACATGAAAATATTGAGCTCAGGTTGACGAAATCGATTCTTTCGAAGCCATTCCAAGACACTCACTTCCGATTTAATATCTCCTCTGTAAATACTCGGAAATCTCCGTCTGAAATAAACGATTGCCGGAAGATGGGTCACGCCCCATTTCTTGGCATACCGAGGATCTGCCATTTTTACAAAAGTTATGTCAAAATTGTGGGCCTCGCTATCGATATCTTCCAACTTTTCCAATATCGCGCGACTCTCGTCCGAATGAGCTTCGTCTGAAAAACGAAACAATTACAAAAAGCAACCAAACAAGAGCAAGCCCAAAAGAACCTACAAAAAAATACGGCCACAAACTCGTTTTCCTCCAGCAACTTATCCAACATCTTTCTATTAACTTCCTCGATTTCGTTTTTAAGTTCGAAAACGTCTTGCGAAGTGAGCCAATCCAAAACTCTATCGCCTTGCGATAAATCGCCGTCGTAAATCATGGGAATTTGTTTACGAAAGTACATTAGGGCGGGCAAACTGTGCAAGCCGTGCTCGGCCGCAGCTTCGGCGCTGCAAATTTTAACAAAGTCGATTCCGAACAAATCGGCCTCGCCGTCCACCTCTTCCAGTTGCTCTAAAATTTCTGCGCATTCTGGACAGTCTTCGTCATCTTAAAATGTTAGTTTAGTTTTCGAGTTTTGTTAAAAGGGGGCGTGACCCAAAAATGAAAGGCTAGCCACATCTCACATCCTACTTGTTAGGATGACGTCATAAACACCCGAGTCGCACTTTAAGAGCTTATATATCGCGAGTAATATTGCTACGGATGTGCGGTTTTCACCATTGGACTTGCTTTTTCATTTTTGGGCGACATTCCCTTAAATGGTGGGTCGCTTACAAAAAAATACCGCTAGTAATGGCGATTCGTTGAGCAAACGTGTAAGCATCCGTTCGTTGACGGATTCGATCTCGTCGGCCAACTCGCGATTATCGTCGTCTATGAGCCATTCTAATACCGACTGCTCGTTTTGAAGATCGCCTTCAAACAGCAACGGATTTCCATTTCTAAAATAAACAAGAGCGGGAAAAGTTTTTATACTATAACGCTTTGCTAATTGAGGATCTTGAATTCTAACCAAGTGAATACCGTAAACGTCGCACTCGTCGTCAATTTTTTCCAAATCTTCTAAAATTTGATCGCAAATGTGACAGTTTTGTTTGTAAAAATAAACCGCCAAATATTGCGTATCTTCGACTAACGTTTCTAACATGATGCGCGTAATTAGTTCGATTCGATCTTCTGTACGTTGAGTTATTAACCACTGAAGCACTTCTTCTTCTTCGGTTATATTTCCTTCGAATACGCCACCTATGCCGTTCTCAAAATACATTAAAACGGGAAAATTTGTGACTCCGTATTTTTCGGCAATTCTCAAATCTTGAGTTTTGACAAACATTATTCCGTGTCTCTCACAATCGTCGTCTATATTTTCCAACTCTTCCAAAATTTGTCCGCACTGTCCGCATAGTTCGTTATCTATCAAAAAGTTTATTTTAGTGTGTTATCGTGATACTGGGTAAAATCAAAACAAAAGGGAGTTTAAAAAAGCAAAATTCAAAGCGAGAGGTAATAAGCAATGGGTATCTGGGAGGCCAGTAATGTCCAGTATGCTGTTTAAATAAATATATACAAACAATCCTACAAGGATAAGTCAGAAATCTACTCCTAAGGCCTAAGGGTAATTATACCATGGGTTTGATTCGCCGCCTGCGCATCTTCTTCTGCAGCCGCTCGATGTTTGTGCTTGCGTTTCACATCTGGAGTAGCGCACAAATCACATAGAGTTTTGTTCCCTGTACATACACATCATAGTTTCTATCTGATGCAGCTCATATTTTTCTATTTTTAAAACTAAATTTACTTACAAAAATAAATCGCCACGGCGTCTTCGTTTTCAATCACCTCCAACAGCTGTTCTCCTTCTATGGCCTCGATCACGTCGCCCGATGGATCTTTCTGCGTCAACAACCACTGCAATATGAGTTGTTCGTCGTAGAGGTCGCCTGCAAAAATTACGGGCTCTTTCGAGCCGAGCTTAAAGAATAATATTGCTGGTAGAGCAAACACGCCGAACTCTTTTGCAAGTTTCTTATCGTCGATTTTAACAAAGTTGATTCCTGCGCCGTCGGCCTCGTCGTCGATGTGCTCTATTTCCGCCAATACTTTCGGGCACTGCTTACAATCTTTGCTATCTGCAAAAGACATTTTTTGTTTAGTTGAAGCGCGTATTAAAATGAGTTCTTACAAAGAAAGAGCGCCACGTAGTCGGATCTCTGTCTGATTTTTTCGAACATTTTTCTATTAATTTTTTCGATGTGGTCCGTCAGTTCCATGTTTTCCGGGTCTGTTAGCCAGTCTAAGACCTCTTCTTCGTCGTCTATGTCGCCGTCGTAATTGATGAATTTGCCTTTACGGAAGTACGTTATACCAGGTGGATCTCTATAACCGTATTTTTTCGCCATCAGTCTATCTTTCATTTTGACTATTTTTATTCCATATTCTGCAGCTTCGTCGTCGATTAATTCGATGTGTCGTAATATTCTGGGACTGTCTGGGTCTTCTTCTTTGTCTAAATAGTTAAGTTTAGAGGTAAACGTCGTTTTTAAAGTAAGGACGGATCTTGATGAGATTTAAGACATTTAACTTTATGTTAAATATGAGATACCACACCTATACCATACCCAAGCAGACACGAAACTACGAAAGGGGGCTGAGGTGGCCTGGCCCCCCTGAAAAGTCGTCTGGTATGATTACAATATTCGATGGCTATGATTTATCAGATTGAAAAGGGAATTTTGGGTTTGGTTGATTACGATGTAATTTCAGATATTATCGACAATTAACTCGCAACATCTCGCAGAACTCAATGTAGACTCTCTAATTGCCTCAAAACTGGGCATTTGCTTATAATGCGTTGAGAAGATTCATTATTTTCTCCGCAATCTCTATATGCAAGGTCTTCTTGGACACCTATTATAGTGCCTATAGTATAAAGGATTTGAGATGAGGATCTCTCGTTGCGGGAAAATCTCCGGGAGGCATCTCTATCTGTGTATCGCTTCACAGTACAGCGAAAACTAAACCGGCAAATTGGTAGAGAAGCAGTAACTATTTTTTTAATGGCTTCTCGATAGCGTTCTCCTGACTTCTAAAATTTTTTAGGAAGGGTTTAAACCCCGTCAATCTCGTCCCCTTCTACTACGACCTTGATATGACGTAAAAGGTAAAACCGCCACTCTATGAAAACTCCATACGATGCTAAAATCGACTGACATAAGTTAATTTGCTAGCCCACTCAGTTTTCGGCGAGCCTTCCCGATAGCCCCCTCCAAAAAATGAACTAGTTACGTGCCTGGCTACAAGTACTCCCATTCAGGTCTAAATTTGTATAAAACTTTGTGGGGCTGCTATATTTTGATATTTTAAAATTAGCAGCAATACCAATTTCAAGATAAAAAATAGTTGACTGTCTCTAGGTACAGTCTATTCAAATTCAAGATGCAGTAATGTCGAGAGTGATCATTGTGTAATCACTCCATGTTAGCATCGCGCTCGACTGCAATTGGCTGCAGATAGTAGTCCCGCATCCTAAATATCTAGGCTGTAGTGAGTGAGAAGTTTTAGATCTTTTGCGATTTAGTTAGTGATGGGATCTGGATCTGAATCTCCCCCCCCTCCCCCCTCCACCACGGAGTCCAACAAGGGGACGTCACACTGTGACGCCAGGACTACCCAAAGTATATAGCCTCCAGGGAGGTGTGACAAACGAGCGAAAGGGCTGGCCCTAGAGCAAGCCTAGCCGCTGTGCGCCCCATCCTCCCCCAAAGACTCGTCCTGCCGGTCCTCTGACGGAACGGCGCAGCCGATTGATCCTGGATGGACTAGTCCAGGACCTTCCGTTTGAGTGGAATTTAGGGCCAAAGTGGAGTGTTGCCAGACCCTGGGGAACAACAACCGCCTCGGGCTGGCTCAGCCATCAGGATCCCTTCCTCCCACCGTACGGGTCTCCACGCACGGCACAAACGCGAGGGTGCCCACATTAGTCGATGGAGATGGAGGAATCTCCCCCATCTCCATCCTAACGCTTCATCGGCCTGGAGCTTTTACACTCCAGACCGAAACAGGACGTTCGGCACGAGAAACTTTTTAAGGTCTCCGACACGGTTGTCCCTAACGAGTACATGCCTCCGGGATCACTGAAACACGCAAGCCACCCCGCCACGACAAGGCTC
Organism: Malthinus flaveolus; assembly: GCA_950108345.1. Classification (NCBI taxonomy): domain Eukaryota; kingdom Metazoa; phylum Arthropoda; class Insecta; order Coleoptera; family Cantharidae; genus Malthinus; species Malthinus flaveolus. The sequence continues at coordinate 20,798,696 of OX467286.1, read as the reverse complement.
AGGCTCAAGGGGGAATAGAAAGGATTATAGAATCATCTGTACTAGCCTTTCCATGTGCCCGCCATTATCACTTGCAGCATGCGTATATTTGTTTATGGCCACTACATCTTGAAATTGAATGGACTATCGGCCGGTGTATAATTAACCCAAAACGACTTGAATTTTGGTATTAGAGCTCCTGACAATACGAGAACGCAACCGCAACTTATGAAGATTTTTTTTAATGGCCCAATTGGTGCGATTTAGAACTTACAAAATACGACGGCCAGAAACTCTTTAGTCTCGATGTATTTGAATAGCGCCTCCCTATTGATCGGCTCGATACTCTCGTCATTTTTTTGATCGACCATCCACTCGAAAACTTCAGCTTCGTCTAATAGGCTCCCTAGAGGAAAGAAAAAAAAATTTTAAATTAATGGACTTTTTTATATTTGGCAAAATTCGACAACTTACAGTTTTGGAATGGCTATAGAAACAGATAAAGTAAAGATGTGTTGAACTGTTTTGATCCAATTATTTTGTATTTTTAATGTATTTGTATTAGGATTGTTATATTAATTATAATTATATAGAATTTAAACTACAATGTAACAATAGAAAACAGTTTATTGTTTAACTGTACAATGTTAAAGTTGAATCAAATTTAATTTGGGGGTGTGCGGCAGTGGTTGTAGCGCTAACACCGCTAAAAATATGGTAAGTAGATAGTATTAGAAAATGGTATTTTTTTTTAATTCGTGAATTCAACCGCATTTGCAAACACGTAGAGAGATATAAAGAGAGATGGAGGCCATGGTCGAATTCAAGAATTGAAAGTTAACTAAACACAATGTTACATAAAACAAAAAAGCATAAATAAAAAAAAAAGAGAAAACAACAATGTAAATATAAGTTTACAAAAAAAAGTAATAAACACTAACAATTTATAAGAGTTACGAGCTACTAACTTAAATGTAGATGATATGTTAGATAGTTAGCAGCCGACAACTTTTCGTTAACGAAAATGAGAAAACTTGAACAAAAGTGAAGCGAAAATTTTTGAGACGGTTCAAAATTTTTCACTTATTTAATAAAAAATATATAACAAAATTATTGTCAGATGGTTGTACAATACACGGGCTTGTATGTAGATCCTCGAAATCAGATTACACATTCCTCGTCGATGAACTTCATGTGTCTACATAGGAATTTGATCGAATTGAATATTCTATTTACCACCACCAAATATATTTACCGGTGCCAAAAAAACTCTTTTTTCCTTTCCCTTTATCTTGTTGTTGTTGTTGTTGTTGTTGTTGTTGGGGCTGCTTAACAGCCGGAGATCCTTTCCCCTTGTTATCGCTATCTTTCTTGGTCGGTTTCGTCGGCGGAGGTACCGGTTTAGGCGTCGATTTGGTCTTTGGGTCCTTTCTCGCAGTCGTTAAAGGTTTTTGACTCTGTTTGGTGTTAGGTGTCGCAGTAATCTTTGGAACTTTACTGCTTCCTTTCGGTTTAGAAGGACAACATTGGTACGGTTGGAAAGAAGGATTGGGAAATTGTTTCTTTCCACCTAGTCCGACGTAGAAGCATCCATCGCCTACAGCAGGAAACATAATGTCAGGATTCACTCAAAAGCAAATTTTTATTATTTAAAATTTTTCGAATAAATTATTAACAGCATTGTCGCATCTGCAGCGTTAGTAATAAATAGACGATACAAGGGAGTGAGTCTGACACTATGTCCTGCATGCAGCGTGGGAAAGGAGACATGCACAGACAAGGACGACTATCCCAGAAGCGTATGCCATATTTTTTTTGGATCACTCGTTTTAAACATTGATTCTTACTACACCTATTTTTCCTCATTACCTTCGGTGATGCCTTTTATCACATCAGTACTACCACGAAGGATATTGATGTCATCGTCGTCGTCGTCGTCATCATCGTCGTCATCCTCGTCATCGTCGTCGTCGCTATCATTTGTAGAGTCGTCATTATCTTCGTCTTCGTCCTCGTCGTCTTCGTCGTCGTCCTCCGAATCACCATCACCTAAGACATCACAGCTACATGCAGCACTCATGCAATAACACACATATTTTGCGCCCGAAGCAAAGCCAATTTGACCAAATGTGTTATTTTTTTTTGAAACGATTTTGTTTTGACAAGAATAATTACAAGATATTGTATAAACGTTATATAAAATTATCCTTACTTTTCTGTTCTACTAGCCATTCCAGAACCTTGCCTTCGTTCCTAAGATTGCCTATAAAATAACTTAACTTTAGATTATTCGATCGCTAACCGCTTAATCGCCGATTAATTTAAACACTGGAACAACTGTTTAATTTATGTGAAAGTATTACGTATTCGCGCAAGGATGCGATCCTATACGAACGAATATTTTAAGTTTTGGCATAATATCGTTGCCTAAAGCTCTCTTTCCTATATTTTCTATATCATATCTGTTTTTTACTGAAGGAGGCCTTGGAAGAAAAAGAAATGGATGATAAAGAAATAGAAAAAGAGAAATTAAAAGGAAAAGTAGAAAAGTGAAAGAAAACGAAAACAATAAAGAAATAGAAAGTAAAAAAAAATAAACAGAAAAAGGTAAAGAGAAAAAAGTAATAAAAGAAAAAGATAAATATAAAGAAACTTAAAAAGAAGAAATGAAACAGAAAAAGGAAAGAGAGACTTCTAATGAACAGGAGTGGTTGACTGGTTGTACCCTTAGAAACATTTTTGCAAAATTCAAAGGAGGGAACCAACACGGAACACAAAAGGCTTAAATCAAAAACAAAAACCGCATCCTTACGTTAACACTACTAATAGATGAACACGCCTTGGTTTTCAGAAATGATCGACTCGTAACAAAGGAAATCATTAAATAGTTAAAACATTGTACGACAGACCTTGTTTTGGTACTTACGCCTTTAAATTAATATAATTATTTTTCAACCCTTAAAGTAACACTTCTTACCATCGTACATAATTGGAACTCCCGTCTCGTAATATACTAGAGCTGGAAAACTAAAAATTCCAATTTCTGACGCTAACTTAGCATCTTTAGATTTAACAAATTGGATACCGTGCTGATCCGTATCGTCGTCGATCGTCTCCAACTCTTCTAAAATATCGTCGCACTCTTCGCATTTATCGTCGTAGAAGAACACGGCTAAATGCTCTACATCATTGATAAGAACCTAAATTATCGTTTATTTACGTAAAACTAAATTGTTATCTCTTTTTTCGGTAAATACCTGCAGTGTCTTTCTATCGACACTTTCAATTACGTCCGGTTTCGAGTGTTGAAGATTCAATACCCATTCCAAAATATCTTCTTCGTGCATCAAATCGCCAGTGTAAAATTCGCGAAAACGATGTCTGTAGAAAGCTAAAGCTGGAAGCGACGGCAAATCGTACTCCTTCACTATATTTTCGTCTGAAGTTTTCACAAAGTTGACGTCCTTCTCTTCGCATTCGTCGTCTATATTTTCCAACTCTTGAAGAATTTTCTGCGACTTCTTATCGCCTTCTTTATCTGGGGAAAAAATGAGCTATAACACAAGTTGGAAGTTTATGTAATTAAACACGTACAGAAGAATACGACAACGTGGTCGTTTTCCGACAAGATTCTATCCAACATTTTCGTGTTAACTTCTTCGATGCGGTCGGGAATTTCCAGTGTATTTTCGTCGGTGACCCACGCCAAAACTTCATCTTCGTCTTCGATGTTACCGGTAAATATCAGAGGCTCTTTATTTCTAAAGAAGACCAGTTTGGGGAACGTTTTAATTCCGTGCTTTTTGGCGAGTACCAGATCTTCGGTCGTCACAAAAATAATTCCATTTTCGTCAACTTCGTCGTCGATGTTTTCCAATTCGTCTAAAATGTTATCGCACTTTTCTCCTTCTTCGCACTTGCCGCTGAAGTAAACGACCACGTATTCGTGCTCTTCCATGAGGTCTTCTAGAATTTCGTCCGTGACTTCTTCGATCGTCGCCGTGTTCTTTTGTTGTATTAACCATTCCAAGACTTCGTTTTCGTTCATGAGATCGCCTTCGTATAAAGCGGGAATCTTATCTTCGAAGTAAATTAAAGTCGGTAGATGGTCTATTCCAAATTCTTTCGCTTCCGCTTTATTGTCGATGCGCACAATTACTATCCCCTCCTTGTCTAGCTCGTCGTCGATGTTCTCGAGCTCGTTTAGAACTCGTATATCTTGCTTGTCGTCTTTATCATCTAAAAGAAAACGAACGTAACTGGCTGTTAAGTAACAAGCGAAGCGGACTCACAAAATAGAACTGCCAAATAATCCATCGTTTCGATCAACTGATCCATCATTTCGTCGGTGACTTCGGGTATCTCGGAATGGCGCTTTTGGTGCAGCAACCAACCCAATAGGTCGTCCTCTTTCAACAAGTCGCCTTCGTACACGTGCGGAATCTTTTTTTCGAACAAAACCAAACTGGGAATCGTGTCGATGCCGTATTCTTTAGCCTCGGCCTCGTCGTCGATTTTAACGAAGGCAATTCCATTTTGATCGCACTCGTCGTCGATATTTTCTAATTCCACCAAAACTTTTTGACTCTTCTTCTGATCTTTATCGTCTGCAAATTTTTTAATTAAAAACTGAGACTAGACGCAAATAGGCTACTTACAAAATAGCACGGCGACGTATTGAAATTTGCTAATTATGAGGTCTAACATCTCGTCGGTGACGTCTTCGATTTCGTCGTGTTTCACTTGATGTTCGAACCATTTCAAAACTTTTTCTTCGTCTTCCAAATTGCCCGTATATAATGTTGGGATACCATTTTCGAAATATACTAAAGAAGGTATTTTTTCTATACCATATTCTAGAGCTTCGGCATTGTTGTCAATTTTAACGAAAACAATGCCAAGCTGATCGCATTCGTCATCAATATTTTCTAATTCGTTGAGGACTCGCTGAGACTTCCTATCGTCGTCGTCGTCTAAAAAATTAAAAATTATAAAATTTTGCTTTATCGTGCCGATATGGCGCCCTTACAAAATAATACTGCAAGAATTTTGCTTTCTTTAATTAATTTATCTAACATCTCGTCAGTTACGTCCTCTATTTCGTCTTTTTCCAACTGCTGCACCAACCAGCTGAGTAATTCATCTTCATTTTTCAGTTCGCCGTCGTACACGTTTGGAAGACCTTTTTCAAAATATACCACTGTCGGTAGACTATCTAGACCGTATTCTGAAGCTGCCGATTCGTCGTCAATTTTTACAAATTGAATACCGTACTTGTCGCAGTCGTCGTCGATGGTTTCCAACTCTTCCAGAATGATCATGGAATCGTAGTCTCCGTGATCGTCTAAAAAACAAAAACAACATATTTTTAGAATTTCTCCCTCTCCCATCAAGGGTGAGAAAATTCACATTAAAAATTCTACTCTATACTTATACGGGGCGGGGACACATACGCATCAGGTATCTTCAGCAGAGTTCAATCTTAGCTCGGACTATTGTTATTCTTGCTTTTAGATTTGATTATTGTACATTTTCGTAGTATGAATGAAAGGAAGAGAAGAGAGAGATACAGAAAAACGAAGTTGCAGCAGTGGCGGCTTTTCAGACGAGACTAGGGAGACTGAGCCTCCCTATCCAAAAACAGAAGAAGAAAGAGAAAACATAAAATTTACAGTGAGCAGTGTCGTTTGAAATTAAAAACCAGCTTGACTATTTTCACAAAAACTAAATTAGGCCACGCCCCCTTTTACCTGCGGCGCGCTCTTTGCTTGCTCCACTCGGCAGATTTTCTTCAGTCTCTTTAATTTTGAAATTCATGGGCCGCCATTGTTTCTGGAGAAGCTAGGAAGGCTTAGCCTCTCTAACCAAAAACAGAAGAAGAAAGAGAAAATAGAAAATTTACAGTGGATCAGGGTTGTTTGAAATTAAAAACCAACCTTTTGCATACGGCGCACTCTTTACCTCGCTCCGTTCGGCTGGGCCACAACTGACAGTAGCGGCTTTTTGGAGGAGGCTAGGAAGACTCAGCCTCCTTACCCAAAAGCAGAAGAAGAAAGAGAAAACAGAAAATTGAAAGTGATCAGGGTTGTTTGAAATTAAAAACCAACCTTTTGCATACGGCACACTCTTTGCCTCGCTTCGTTCGGCTGGGCCACAACTGACAGTGGCGGCTTTTTGGAGGAGGCTAGGAAGACTTAGCCTCCTTACCTAAAAACAGAAGGAGAAAGAGAAGACAGAAAATTGACAGTGAACAGGGTTGTTTGAAATTAAAAACCAACTTGACTATTTTCACAAAAACTAAATGAAGCCTCGCCCCTTTTGCATACGGCACACTGACAGTGGCGGTTTTTTAGAGGAGGCTAGGAAGACTCAGCCTCCTTACCCAAAAACAGAAGAAGAAAGAGAAAACAGAAAATTGACAGTGATCAGTGTTATTTGAAATTCAAAAACCAACTTGATTATTTCCACCACAACTAAAATAGGCTACGCCCTTTTTTGCATGCGGTTCACTCTTTGCCTCGCTCCGTTCGGCGGGTATTCTTTAGCCTTCTCAATTTTGAAATTGGTAGGCCGCCACTGAGTTGCAGAGATGCGGATAAAAGGAGACCAAGGGGAAATTGGAAGAGAGGAGGAAATAGAGTTAAGTAAAGGACTAGCAAAAGGCAAAAAGAGATCGAAAATGGAAAAAGAGAAGGAAAGGAAAATATCGGGGGAGAGGGAATGGTAAGTCGATGGGAAAAGGGAAAGAGAAGGAAGTGGGATGGCAAAAAAAAGGGAGAGGGGAAAAAGCGGGGGAAGGAAGAGGAAGTGGAAAAGAGAAGAAGGTGAGGGCGGGAAGAAAAGAGGAAGGGAAGTGGGAAAGAGAAGGGGGGTTGGGAGAGGGGAAAAGAGCGAGGAAAAATAAGAGGGAAAGGATGAGGGAAGCCGAAATAGAAATAAAAGAGAGCTAAACACAGAAAAAGTGGCACGGCTCTACGGGAGAACGAGACAGACGGGCGGACAGACGAGCATACAGAAATTAAACTTACAAAACAGCACTACGAGGTTTTCCACACTGTTAACTAAAGTTTGTAAAGTCTTAGCTGTCACATCTTCGATTATATCCTCTTCGTCTCCCGTGCTTTTGTGTTGAACTAGCCATTCTAAAACGTCCTCTTCTCTGGTAAGTTCTCCTATAATGGTAAAATTAATTTTTTTTTGGAACCCAAGATAGTTGTACAATTTTCACCTTCATAAATGATGGGCGTCTGGTGCCTATAATAAACTAAAGCCGGCAATTCACCCAAGTTGTACTCTTCGGCGAGAACTTCGTCGTTTATCTTCACGAATCCTATTCCTAATTGGTCCGCTTCGTCGTCTATGTTTTCTAATTCTTGTAATACTTTTGCGCATTTCTTGCATTCAGGCTTAGCTATGGAAGCAGATTGTGTTAGACGCAGTAATTAATTATTAAAAGAATAGAATTCTAGCATAAATCTACGTGAGGCCACCGGAGGCGACTGTTTTAAATTTTTGTCGCGCCTTGCGGTTCGCGGTTAAAACAATATTTTTTCGTGGTTTTACAGTCGACCTAGTAATTAACTACCAAGCTGAAAACTACTTTAAAGCAAAAAAGCGTTTGTCTAAACATAAAAATACAGAGGATAGAAAGATTAAGAAAATATCACGCAGTTAGTTCTAAAGGCCGATTCGCACAAAAACGAACAATTCGACAATTCGTTTCGATAATAGAGAGTAACGTCCTCTTTCGAATGCAACAAACATTCAAATCGCGAGTCGCGCGCGCTTGACGTGACTGTGACGTGCGTCTCCGTTCGTTACGGCGCGAATGTGCCTTAATAATTTGTTAATTTTGTCAATTGTTTCCAAGAGGTGCTTTTGGAAAAGATTCAAACTACCGTGGTACAATCTACGTGTATTAACTTAACAAACGAAATCAAAAAGATGAGCACGTCTTCGTATAATATAAAAATGAAGTTGTACCAGTCGACTGCAGTACAAAATTAATGCTCATTAATTACATTCATACATAAATATTTTGGCAAAAGAAAATGTCGTAATGCAGTCGACTATACCAGTCGGTTACAGACAGAAGTAAAATTAGCATTACCCTGCCAACAAACACTTTTAATGGGTTTCACACTAGGCCTTTATAGAAGAAAGTTTATGAGGCAATGCAATTGGCTATTTTATTTTGGGGAAAAACTTTAATTTGGAAACTACGTGCGGGGGGGGGGTCGTTAAAATTAACGAAACGCAACGTGTTGCTCTGTTGTCGCGTGTGTGTGACTGTTTGGAGTAAAAATAAATTTTGTTCGAAAGTCTCTGATTGCATGCTTCGCGATTGAATCACATAACTTTTGATTTCATTTGTGGTTGATTTTTACAAAATTAAAATTATTACAAAACATGTTTTATTTTGGATTTTTGGCAATCACTGTTTTTTAGCGTGCAAATGGATGTATTTACTTACTAACTCCTGTTCGAGGACACGATTTAGCGTCAGGACCTGTAACAGGCGCATAATGCACCCTGTGTACTCTTTTTTTTTTAATTTTTCAAAAACAAAAGATCCATCATTTAAAGTGTGTTATTTTACAGTCGGATCATTGTAAAAAGAGAAAACTACAACAATGTTCTAATCTTAGCAGCAATTTTTCTTGGCAACTAAATGTATCTAGGAATCTAACAAACATTGTATTGTTTTTCTGGAATTGACACTATTAAAATTCGATTTTTCAACTATTGTATACATACACAAGGTGTATTTAAATCGCAAATAGTCAAATTTGTCACTTAAAATTATTTTTTGAGCCAATTATGTATGTTATTCGTTCAAGTGAGTGTGACCTTAATTGTGTCTTTCGGGTTGACTAATAATGTAATAATCGTTCTTTTAATCTCAAAAATGGCATACAACCGTACAGGTAGTGCCAATTTTGGTGTTTTGACAACATTAAATATATTTGGACCCTAGGTTTGCAAAACAAAAATTTTAATGGCAACGTCGTAAAATTTTAGCTTAGAAATCAAACTTTGCGATTTTTGCGTTATAACTCAAAATATATGCGTAATAGCAAAAAACATGTTCTGTATATATTTTTTCTAAATTGTATGAGGGCGAAAATGAGCTTTTTACGAAGTTGCTACGATAAATAGAAGCGGGGATATCTCAGATCAAAGTTATGGTCAAACTTCTAAAAATACACAAAAATCATATTTTTGTTTCGAAAACTTTTTTGGGACTTTTTGGACAGTGCTGTTTGATTACGTGCTAAGACGATATTACTTCGAAGCCCCATAACTGATATAACCGAAACAAGAAACCCATATTGCCTATTTTAAAGTAATTAATTAATCGATAGTAGAGAGTGAGTACAGAGTGAGCGCCATTCGATGGTTTTTTGGTATGGCTTTGGTTTGGGCTTTGTGTAGAAATCAATAACTATAAGGTATTTGGAAAAATGGATGACACTTTCTCAATCTCTTTTTTTGAGAGAAACTCAATGGCAAAAAGCAGAATTCACGATCTTCTTTTGTTTTGTAGCTATAAGGAAAAGTTCGATTTTTCAATTTTTTGCTAAAATTCCGGTACTTTGGTTGTTGTGAGATATCTTCATTTTGGCAAAAAATTGATAAATCGAACTGTTGCTTATAGCTCCAAAACAAAAGAAGATCGCGAATTTCGGTTTTCGCCATTGAATTCTTCTCAAAAAAAGAGAGCGAGAGTGCTTCATCCATTTCTCCATAAGATCCATTGAATTTTACCCACCCTGTACTTAAACTAGTAAATTCATACAAATGTAAAAGTGACGTACGTATCCAACTCTCTTCCCTCTAATCTTCTCCTCTAAGTACAGAAGTTTCCCACCCCTTGGATATATCACCTATTATCCTCAAAACAAAAAAAAACAGAACTGTAAGATTAGAGATCGAGCAAGTGAAACCTACACAACCTCGTTTTCCAATCTATCGATTGGGAAACTCGAGCACCTTCGTAGTCTAATCTTACGTCCATGTAATTATGGCAGAGTCAACAAGTGAGGCTGCCAGAGTCATATTACGCTAAATTTATAATGGACTGTTAATCACAATCGGCATGTTCCATGTTAGAATACGACGTTTAGACACCCTGTATAAAAACGACTATAATCTTTGGCTTTGGTTAAGACACTTAACAAAGTTAAAGACACAAAATTATACGGTGCGTGCAAAACTTAAGAGTACGAGCAGTTTCCGACACAATAGGCCACGCCCTTTGTAAGTTGAAACAAAATTTTGTCATAAGAGCATAATTTACAAAACTTTGCCGCTGTTCGGCGTTTAGAATTGCGTTTTAATAACCTTTAAAAGCTGCGTGGGCTATTGCGTCACGAAATCGTAGTGGGAAAGAATCGTAGACCACGCCCCTTGTAAGTAGAAACAAAATTTTGTTATAAGGGCATATTATGACGCTCTATTCGGCTGGTCGGCGTTTAAAACTGCGATTTCATTTCCCCTTAAAAAGGGGCGTGGCTTATTAGTTACGAAAACGTGGTGGGGAAGAGTCATAAACCACGCCCTTTGCAAGTTAAAACAAAATGTCATAAGAGCATTGAGTATAATATACAAAACTATGCCGCTGGTCGGCGTTTAGAATTGCGTTTTAATAATCTTTAAAAAGGGGCGTGGGCTATTGCGTCACGAAAACGTAGTGGGGAAGAATCGTAGACCACGCCCCTTGTAAGTAGAAACAAAATTTTGTTATAAGGGCACATTATGACGCTCTATTCGGCTGGTCGGCGTTTAAAATTGCGATTTACTTTATATTTGAAAGGGGCGTGGCCTATTGCGTCACCAAAACGTAGTGGGGAAGAGTCATAGACTACGCTCCTTGTAAGTTGAAACAAAATTTTGTCATAAGAGCATAATACATAAAACTATGCCGCTGGTCTGCATTTAGAATTGCCTTTTAAAAGGGGCGTGGGCTATTACGTGACGAAAACGTAGTGGGGAAGAGTCTAAGCTCCTTCTTGACTATTTCAAGAATGACAAAAATTTTATGTGTACAATGCAAATTGTACTTAATAGAATTCAGCAACTACACATAGGGCGGTCTCATAACTTGGCAACTTCGTTTTCGCCTTTAGTACCAAATTTCGCTTAAATTGGCCAAGCTTTTAAAAAGTTGAGCCAATCCAAAATTTTTTGCACGCACTGTATAAACGAATACGTTTAATTACACCCTGTATACGTTTAACGAACATTAATAAACAAGTGAGACAGAAACGTGTTAGGACATAAATTTTATAATTTTTTTACAACGGCCACGTACTAGTTCGAATTTATTAATTATCCTGAAATTTTAATTAACTTGAAATTAAAAAAATGACTTTTCACTTACAGAATAGAACTGCAACAAATTCCGTCTCTTGGACTATTTTATCTAAAATTCGTGCGTTGACTTCCTCTATACGATCGGGCAAGTCCATCGCTTCTAAGCTCGTTAAAAATTCTAAGACGTCTTCTTCTTGCGTGAGATCTCCTATAAATTCGTTACAATTAGAGACGATTAGATATTGTACAAATAATTAAGACTAAAAAGTAGCAGAAAACTTAAGTAGTAGGTAGAGGTATCTAGTCCGTCTATTTGGCCCCTATACAGGGTGTTAATTTGGAAACTTTGCCTCTAATATAATTTAGTATAAAACGTCGAAATTCCTTGAGACCCGACAATTTTATTACTAAGGGGGACACTTTAAACGAATATTTGCCTTCTCTTTCGACCAACCCCCAAAGTGAGGTAGGTTTAACCCTTTAAATCTTAACCGGGAAAGTGGGTCGAGTGGAACCATGAAAACTACCACTCCAAAAATACAAATTAGCATATCCTTGTAAAGACAATTGAAGGAGCTTTCTAAAAAGGTGCCACTTAAACCCCTTTCTCGTTTAAGATTTAAGGGGTTAAGTCTACCTCTCTTTGGAGGTTAATTTAGGAAGAACGCAAATACTCGATAAAAGTGCCCCTCTCGGTATACAAATTGACGGACCTCGCGGAATTTTAATATTTTATACTAACGCAAAGATATTGTAGGTGGGAAGGTTTCAAATCGACACCCTGTATAACTACGTGTCTTTGTAATCTCTTTTTTGCACTACCTATATCTGATTTTTTCCATATTGCAGCCTGGCTGTCTGGTGGTCTCTTTTGGATACTTATTTAAACTGTCGATATGTCATTACTCTCCGTCAAATTAAAACGCCTCTATGATCGTCTCTGCCAACTACTTGTTGCATACCACCTCGCTTAAACTGCCAGTCTGCTTGCCTATCTAAGTCCGTGAATTGGCGAGCACAAATTAGCAAAAATGTTTAAACCAATGCTAACGTATGCTCACTTTTGGTGGTTTACACCCGGTATACCTATATCCCTTCTTTTTGACTCTCGTAACTTTAGTATTTGTTTGAGCTGCCTCGATCTGTCTGTGGTGACTCGTATCAAATTGTCTATTAGTATATCTATGTCTGTACCCATCCAATACACTCAACTTGGAATATTTTTGAAATTTTAATAGTCAGGGGCCTATTAACGAAAAAGACATTGACACAAAAAACCTACAGTAATTGCCCCGTTTAATTAAGAGGCTAATTTCTACTTTTTTTGTTGTGACTAACAAATTACAATTTAAAAAAATCCAAGTATTTGGCACGTAATGAGATGTAAAATATTGTAATAGACGTAATCTATTATTGGACGTTATAATAAAAAAAAATGGCGACCTTACGTTTAGTAACAAAAACATACTTTTCTAATAAAATTTTAAGCAAATTGACTGTTTTTCGAAAAAGTTATGTTAAACCCAGGAATCCCACCGATTATTTTATAAACTTTGTGTCTACTTAGACAGATCGAGTGTATTAGTATATTAAAGTAGATCTAGAAACGAAGCTATTCTTGGCACGACATTGGTAAATCATCAGTTCTATAGTTAAAAAACAATTTCTTCGCTAATTCTATTATTGTGTACTTATTCTTGATAATTAAGATAAACAAAAGACGGCTTGCCATCAAATTTAATTTTAAGATACGCTCGGCTTGTCGATTAGGATTTGTCACCTCCATTTTGGCACCCTCCATCTTAATACTTGTCCTAATTTGTAACAACTTCCCAAAATGAGGACGACTATTTTATTCGCAATTTTAGGCCCTAAATAAATACCTTCGTATATGATGGGTTCTTTTTCTCTAAAATACGTGAGCGCGGGAAAATTTTTGATTCCATACTGTTTGGCTAATCGTTTGTCGTTTATTTTAACGAAATCTACTCCAAAGTTGTCCGTGTCGTCGTCAATGTTTTCCAATTCTTGCAAGACGTGATCGCAAGTGGTGCAACTACGAGCATCTAAAGGGAAAAAAACAATTACTTCACTCATTTACCATTAACAAGGTTCGGTGATTCGGTGTTCGTATTCGCCAGTGAGAAATATTTTTAAAAAATTAATTACTTTAAAGGTGGCTCAGAGAAATATTACTAAACTTTCAAAAGGCTCTACTCATCAATTTAAGCGTCATAAAAAGGCCACCTAAGCACCTAATGGGGCAAAAACAGCCAATTAAACGCGAGACTATAAAGTGGCAGTTGGTTGGCACTTCGAAGGCGCACAAGTGTCTACTCAAAGAGGAGACGATTCCCAAGAAACGTTTAATTCGTGGCTAACCTAACCTAACATACTCGGTAACTTTTGGACTTTTCGGAAGTTCCTGGTTGCTCTTAAATCATCGCCTAAAACGTTTAAAAACAGTTGACGTAAACAATGCAGTTTAAAAATTGGTGCCAAGTGCAACCCAAATATTTTACGAACAACTCACTTATTTTTTCCTTAGTCGCACATTATCGCACATTATGGTCGTAAAAAATTATTTAATTTAACGCGTAAACACGAGCTTTAAAAAAACGAGAAACATAAACGTTATAAAATTATCCTATAGAGGTTACATCCGTTTCATTAGTTTTCAGTTTTCACTAATCAAAACGTAAAGAGTTGAACGTTAGTGTAAGTTATTTTTAGTTGACTTATTTTTAAAATTGTGATGATCATTTTTATGACTTGCATTAAATGTAAACTATCCTTGATTTATTTACACGATCGCATCTATCGGGGAATAATTCTGAAGATGTAAAATGCGAAAAGGCGTTCAAAAGATGAAAGTCTACCTTAGTAAATCTGTTACAAAGCATGGCACTACTATTTATTGATTGTCTTGTCAAAACGCTGGTTTAAAGTAAAAAACACAAACAAACCAAGTTAATGAGGACGAAAGATGGATTGTTCCATGTTTTGATAGGATTTGTACATGATATGCGACATTTTCAGAAAGGGTGGCCCCTGGACTGTGCATCTGTGCAAGATGCAAGAGCGATCATCCACTGAAAAATGAACATTTCATACTGCTTTTAGAAATTATACTTATAGACAGGCGCTGTCAGGGGGGGGGGGGGGGGGGCGAAAGGGGCTAACGCCCTTGGCCTTGTAACTTGAAAACTCTATATTCTATATGCTAGACAAAAATAAAGAGGAAAGCACAAAGACAGAAATGAAAGCGAATAGAAAAATTCAATGATCAAATTCAGGGGCCTAAACAATATTTTTGTTTATCTAAAATAATATACCAATTTAATTCTTAATTTTCGTACTTCGTTTTCGTAAAACCATCTTTTTTGGACACACTATCCCACTATCGTTCGTTACTAAAAGTCCTTAACATTATTTTAAGCCGTTTGGTCTCATCTGATTGAGAAATGCTTCTTACAAAAGTTACAGGAAATTTCATGCTCTATAATTCTTGTGATACCTATTTTTAATCTAGGTGGCGCTGGAGAGAAGATATTCTTGAAAAGCTGGTTTTCGGCACCATTTTTCCAATATGGCGGCGCAAGCGGCGGTTGCTCAAGGTCGCAAATATTAATTAGAATATACCCAACTGTACAAGTCTATCAAATTACAACTTTCTTTAACCTTTTGTAAGTTGGAACCTACTAATTGCCTGGAGTATTATTGGTGAAACATCTTTGTTGGAGATACTATCACTCGCTACTAAAATTTCTGAACTTAATTTGAAGCCGTTTGACCTTGAACAATCAATAATTTTTGCATAAAACGTTATTCTAAGTAAATATTGATGGCTTGGCCTAATACAGTTCTGTAGGTCCGAGTAAGAAAGTCTCATCTTTCCACTCGAGCTTTCACCAAGCTCATTCTTTTCTAAGGGTACTAAGACGACACCACAAACCTTTATTAGTCATCTAAATTTCGATTAATTAATGAATAATGACTTATGACAAAAAGGAAAGCGCCCGATTCTTCAATCTTAAGGCTTAAAGTACTGAGGGAGGGGGGGGGCAATAGATAAGTTGATAATGTCAAATGAGACGCATGAACAGTACAAGACAAGAGTCGCTAGATGCTGGAGTGACGCAACTGCATTAGAAAAGATTTTCGTTTCTGAATATGTTGAAAAAGAAAAAGGACGTTACCCTCAACTTAGACGGTATCAAGAAATGTATGGAGCTAGATGATGAGAATTAGGTATCGTCAAATAGGACGGTGGTCAATTTTAGATAGATCCTTGACCACCAATTCAACAGCCTCATCAATTCTTTCTGTAGAGATACAGTGGCGGCGCTAGGCTTTTTTTACGGTGGACATGTGGGCAGAGAAGGACAATACAGAAAACAGTTAGGAAGGGGCGTAGCTGTGAAGGGAGGGCGCTTGGGTCAATAAATTTGGCCGTGTAATGGCGTAGATACTTTAAAAAAGCAGTCAAATGACGTGAGTAAGGCCGCATTTCCACACATTTCTCGTATAAGAAGAGGAGGCCTTTAGGCCTCATTTTACGGTAAGCAATAGTGTAAACAGTATTGTAACAGACTTCTGCAAGACTTCCTAGAGTTTTCTCGCACTTACAGTTCAGTTTACATTAAGAGCTCGATCTGAAAGTTTGTCTGACATTTTTATCGCAGAAGTTTCTTCTCTCGTGAAAACGAGGCCTTAGAAGTAAAATTAAATAGCGGTGCAAGCGCAAAATTTTGACTGTTCAAGGTCAAACGGCTTAAAATTAAGTTTAGGAATTTTAGTAGCGATTGATAGTGTCTCCAAAAAAAAATGTTTCATAAAACCAAAATGGGAAAATTAAGAATTAAATTACTATATTATTTCAGATAAACAAAAAACATTGCTGGAGTATTACAGGACCCCTTTTAAATCGGAGCCTTAAGCTTTAGCCTAATGGTAAATCCAGACCTGCCAATTCTAATACTTAATTACTTAAGTATTTAATACTTAAATACTAAAATAGTGTCAATTCGGTGGTAATGAAAAGTTTTAATTAATTTTTCTACATTTTCCAGGATGGGCAATGGGGTGGCGTAAAATTTTTTTAGGTGGGCTATCGCCCACACCTAGCGCCGCCACTGTGGAGATATCCTAATTTAAAGTGTTATGTTGGCAAAGCAGGGACTATTGTACTGTTAAAACATAACGTGACTGATTAAATTTGACAAATTGTCACGAGTGATTCTTATAAGAAAGTCGCAGTCGGAAAATCACTTAGAAAAACTAGAAAATGCGGTACCGCTGTAAAGTCTAGATATCCTAAGACGGGCAGGAAAAAAGTTCGGAAAACTACGACCAACTTTCATCACAATGAAAAATGAGTTTGAAGTCTAAATTTTGAATTAATTAATCGAATTCCAATTACTTAATTCGCATTTTTCGAAAAGAAGTTTTATATAAAAGTTTACAAATAGAAATTTTTATTGTAAATTCAGTTTTATGCCAAAATAAATGAAATAATGCATAAAGCCCACGTTTTGGCTAATGTCGATTTTGTTTTAACAAAAATGGCCGCTGTCTCGAAATAGTTTTTAAATATAAAAATTTTTTTAAAAAGCGATTTAACGAAATTTATTTTTTCCCCAAAAACACGCCCAAAGTATAATCCTCAATTTCCCAACGTCGTGAAAATTTATAAAAACAGAAACAAGAGAGAGTGGGAGGAAGAAAAAAATATTTTTAGGTTAACATCTCGCTTTTTCGGCTTTCGACAAATAATTTTAGAATACGAAAATAAAATTAACCAACTCGCGGTTGCTTTTAACTTTGGACAGTCGAAATAACGACAATGGGATTTCGAAAAAGCCACTTGCACTCGTTGCCTCAAGCTAAATTGTGTGCGTCGTCTCGATTTTGACATTAAAATAGATTTAGGAAATCGAAAATTTATTTGTCGGGATAGCTCTGCTGCTCTGCACTCTGCACACTTTTGCGCCATCTTCTAAATCTCGTATCTCGGATCGATTAAGTTATATCCGATCGGTTTAATATTAGCACGCACATTAAATCGTCCGAGATAAGTTCATCCAACTCTAAATATCAAGATCAATTTGGATCGAACCGAGAGTGAACTCGAATTATTTAAAATATTCCGACGTCGAAAATGGGACATTTTTGTAAGATGGAGGAATTTAGAAAAAAATATTTTTGGGAGGAAGTATTTTGTAACGCGATAATTTCGATGGTTTTAAATTTGTTGCGTCATAAAGTGCGGGAGGACACGTGGAAGCGCGAAATGAAACGCACCGTACTACATAACCCACAGATCAGTAGGCTACCGAGAGATAGTCGGGCGCGCCAAATTGGGACATGGTATCCTCTCCCGGACGACACTCTATACACTCACTGACCGTTACGAACTTTGACATTGTTTTTATTGTTGTTAATTTTTTTTTCACACCACCAAAAAATTTTTTTACGTTTACGTCGGTCACTAAGTACTTACACCAGAACACGGCCACATAATCTTTTTCGTCTAGCAACCTCTCCAGCTGCTTGGCATTGACCTCCTCGATGACGGGTTCTTGATGGGTCGGTGTACGCTTGGCGGTCGTCAGCGCCACAAGCAGCAGGCACCACCACATGCTGCCGTCCACTGATTCTAAAAGAGCGTCGCGACGCTTCCCCACCGCTATAAAGCTCTTTACTTAAGCTCCCACAACTGCACTCGAGTTATTTTTCGCCAATTTATTTTAGTCGATACGTTTTGGATAGGCAGCCAATATAGCAAAAGGTTGAAGACGATACCTCCTCTTATTCTAATCACAACTCGCTTTACTCGAGTAAATTAGCTCGGATGGAGAGCCATGCACGCCGGAATACGTCCGAATTCGTGTACGAGTTTTTTTGAACACTCACTTTTTGAGGAATTATCAGCCATAAGTCGTAACTCAACTGGTGAGGTGGTGAGTTTTTACGTGAAACCCGTGAGTTTCAAGAAGCCAAGAATACAGGTTGTATAACTACAAGGGGAGGAAAATATCGCACTTTCAAAAAATTGTAGCTCGGACAATCTTTATCGTACAGTAACAAGAAGTAAGCCAAATTAAAGGAAATTTTATTAGCTTCAAAAATTGTCTGATGAGGTTTTTTTACAAAATGATTACTCTTTGAAATATTGATCAAAACAACATTTAAGCCCTCTTTCTCGCTCCTGCGCGACTCTTTGCGGTCACCCTACAACGGTTATAGACTCATGGGTTTCTTAAAAAGTGTTTTGCTTTTATTTTACTTTTAACAATCGCAATCGTGTTTCAGTTTTAGTTTTTAAATTTTTTTACCCACAATTGAATGGCCAATTGGATGAGTATACAGGGTGATTGAAATTCATTATGCAACATGGGGATGGGGATCTCGCTCATCTGAAGAGTTAGATCACTGTCCGTAGGACGAATTTTTTGTTCGTGCATTTTAAACACTTACTTTTAGGGAATTATGAGTCATAAGTCGTAACTCAACTGCTGATTTTTCACGCAAAACGTAAAAGAAGTCAAGAAAACAGGTCGTACAATTAACAAGAGGAGGAAAAAGTGGCACTTTCAAAAAATCTTAGCTCGGTCAATCTTTATCGTATAGTAACAAGAATTAGACCAAATTAAAGTAAATTTTATTAGCTACAAAAATTGTCCGATAATGTTCTTCTATAAAATAATTACTTTTTGAAATATTCACCAAAACAACATTTAGCCCCCTTTCTCGCTCCTGCGTGACTCTGCGGTCACCCTACAACGGTTATAGACCCATGGGTTTCTTGAAAAGTGTTTTTCCCTTATTTTACTCTTAACAATCGGGAATTATGCCCCATAAGTCGTAACTCAACTGGTGATTTTTTACGTGAAACCCATGAGTTTCAAGAAAGTCGAGAATACAGGTAGAGGTAAGAGGAGGAAATAACAGTCGCACTTTCAAAAAATTGTAGCTCGGCCAATCTTTATCGTACAGTAACAAGAAGTAAACCAAATTAAAGGAAAATTTAGTAGCTTCAAAAATTGTCTGATGATGTTTTACGATAAAATGATTACTTTTCGAAATATCGACCAAAACAGCATTTAACCTCCTTGCTCGCTTCTATGCGGCGCTTTGCGGCCACCCTACAACGGTTATAGACCCATGGGTTCTTAAAAAGTGTTTTTCCTTTATTTTACTCATAACAATTGCAATCGTTTTAAATTTTAGTTTTTTAAGTTTTTTACACACAATAGAATGGCCAATTGAATGGGTATACAGGGTGATTGAAATTCGTTGTGCAACATGGGGATCTCGCTTATCTAAAGAGTTAAATCGTACTCTGTAGACAAATTTTTTTGTTCGTGCATTTTAAACACTCACTTTTTGGGGAATTATGAGCCATAAGTCGTAACTCAATTGGTGAGTTTTTACGTGAAACCCATGAGTTTCAAGGAAGCCAAAAAAGAGGTTGTATAACACAAGGGGAGAGGATAAAGTCGCACTTTCAAAAAGTTGTAGCTTGGCCAATTTTTATCATACAGTTACAAAAAGTAAACCAAATTAAAGAAAATTTTATTAGCTTCAAAAATTGTCTGGTGATGTTTATTGATAAAATGATTACTTTTTAAAATATCGACCAAAACAGCATTTAGTCTTCTTGCTCGCTCCTGTGCGGCGCTTTGCGGTCACCCTACAACGGTTATAGACTCACAGGTTTCTCAAAATATGTTTTATATTTCTTTTACTCTTAATAATCGCTATTGATTTAGATTTTAGTATTTTAATTTTTTTACACACAGTAGGATGGGTATACAGGGTGATTGAAATTTGTTGTGCAATATAGAAATTTCGCCTATCTGAAGAGTTAGATCTTAGGTTTAAATTTGGTAAAGTTGCTCAATCCGGTGCTGACTATTAATATAAAAAAATTGCAAATAACTTGAGGCGTTTCCGTAAAAATAGAAAAAAAAGAAAATTCTCATTTTATTTTTTCAGCAATAACTTTTTTATTTGGTAATATCTTTTAATTCTGTAAAAACATTTTCATTGCCACTTTTAACCTGCTTTCGAATCCGTAGTCACAATTTCGATTAGTTGATATGTTTTTGGTTTTTTTATGTCACCTTTATTTTTTCTTATATGGATAAGCGACTGTTTTAAACGTCGAGGTCTTGCGTTCGAGCCACCATCGCGGCAATCTTTTTTCTAACATATTGAATTTTTTTACCAAATGGTTTATTTTTCAGTTCCAAATCCAATGTATCACTTTTCCGTTTGAGTTTTTTTGCTCAATCTTCTGAGTGTACTATTGTTAGTTACTATTTCTGATCTTTTTATATATTTTCAACGCGTACAAAAAAGTCCTATTATGACCACATTAGTCGTTTTTAATGGTCAACTTACAAACAAACAAAATTAATCGATGCGAAAAGCTACCAATGTGTAATGAAAAAATTCTACTACATGCAACAATCTCAAATTACCTCGCTGGTGGTTTCCTTCGTGAAACCTTTTAAAGTTGCATTAATCTATGGATATTCTTTTACGCGGAAACTCAAGAAGAGTTAGTTCGTTGAAGAATTACCTAGCAAGTGGTAAGAATGTCCGAAAACGTCAACAAGAGCGTCGTTATTGTGGGTGGTGGTTTGGTACGTTTCTTTTATTTTGCGAAATAGTGAAGTTATGTCATAACGTCATTTTAAGGTTGGACCGCTATTTGCGCTTTTTTTGGCACGGAGGGGGTATAAAGTTAGTTTATACGAAAAACGAAAAGGTGAGTCCATACTTTTAGTCTCAAAATGGCCGTTCTTGAAAAGAAAAATCTAAAAATTTATTTCGTACCAAAACTGTTTAACTTTATGGCGGCAAGTCGTCTATTTTTTAAATTACTATTGTAGATCCAAGAACATCGGGAGATGTTAGTGGAAGATCCATTAATTTGGCTTTATCTAACCGTGGTAGAAGAGCGCTCGAAAAAGTCCAACTCGAGGATGAAATTTTGAAGTTTGGAGTTCCAATGAAAGGCCGTTTAATTCATCCTTCGAGAGGAGAACAGAAGGCAATTCCGTACGATCGGATCAATAATCAGGCAAGATTTTCAATTGTAAAATTAAAATCCTCAATCCGTGTCTCTTATAAGACGTTTCGCTTCTTCAACCGTCATCAAGATATTTTTTAAATACGGGCCTGTAATTCGCATTTTTGTAAAAGCAATTTGAAACGGGCATATTATGAGTTTCTCATTTTCCTCAAAAGTATCAAAAGAAAAATTAATAAAGATGCAGGTCCGTATTTACAAAAAAATCCTGAAATAATAATCTTTTTAATTTCTAGTATATTTACTCGGTTTCGAGGAACCTACTCAATCAAAAATTATTAAATGGCAAGTCTTTTCAAACTTCCGCAAAAATATCGAGACTAACTGCAATTGTTTCAGCTTTGGAAGACAACTCTAACGTTAGTTTGTATTTCGCTCACAAACTAATTGGTTTCGACGTCGTCAAAAACTCTCTAAAATTTCTCGAGTGAGTCATTTCAAAGTATCCATCAGCTTTTCCAAACAGTTCCTTTTTAGCCTCACAACTAACGAAACCGTTGTCGTCGTTGCCGATTTAGTAGTTGGGGCGGATGGGGCGTTTAGTCGCTTGCGCCAATCTGTGCAAAATCTTCCGCTCTTCGACTATAATCAAACGTATATAAATCACGGATATATAGAAATGTGCATTCCACCAAAGTCCGGAAATTTAATGACTGCAAACCACTTGCACATTTGGCCGCGTGGAGAATTCATGATGATTGCTCTCCCGAACGTCGACTCATCGTGGACCGTCACACTATTCATGCCTTTCGAAAACTTTCAACTATTAGATTCGCCAGATAAAATTGTCGGTTTTTTCAGGGACGTTTTTCCCGATTCCATCGACTTAATTGGTAAAAGTGAGCTCGTAGAGTTTTTGTATCAAAAAAGGCCTTCCTCATTGGTGTCGATTAAGTGCGGAAAGTTTAATATCGATCGCAACGCCCTTTTAATTGGAGATGCGGCTCACGGAATGGTTCCATTTTACGGACAGGGTATGAATTGTGGATTTGAGGACTGTTTAATTTTCGATTCGATTTTGAACGAGTGTGGTGATCTTGGTGACGCTTTGGAAATGTTTAGCGAGGTGAGAATTAAAGACGCGCACGCTATTTGCGACTTGGCCATGTACAATTACGTCGAAATGAGAGATCTGGTTACGCGTCCATCTTATTTAATTCGTAAATTTCTGGACGATCTTCTATCTTGGTTGTTCCCCAATTTTTGGATTCCACTCTACAATTCGGTTACGTTCAGCAAAATGAGTTATCAAGAGTGCGTCGACAATCGTAAGTGGCAAAATTACGTAAGTTGTACTTGAGTTTCTCTTACCACGACTAATAGAATGCTTTTTAGATGATTTTTACGTTCTGCATCTGCGTCTTGTTATGCATTGCAATTGTGGAAACGATTTAAAAACAAAAACTTATTTATTAAATACTCTACAAGCGACTTAACTAATGATTAATTTGGTTTCTTCCGGATTTTTTACGTATTTGTGTTTTTCTTCTTCAAAAAATTCCGTTAACTGCTCCGTAAATTTTTGGTGCACCAAATCAATTTGTTCCTGCGTCGGATTGTCTGTTTGTTCCACTTCTAGTGGTTTACCGACTGCAAAATAAAAGTTCGGAGGAACAATTTTTTCAAATCACTTATACTTTACCTATTGTTGTAATGGGTAGCCTATGAGGTACCCAACCAAAAGAATATTGAAAAAATCCTCTACCAAGTGGAATTATTGGACTAATCTGACATATGCTCTTAACCCATTCTTGTAAATTGCGCAAAGTGGAACCTTCCGGATTGTCCAATTGGTCGAACAGTGCTGTTTCACCAAACGATAAAACTGGTACGAGAGGAGAGCCATGTTTAATAGCTTCTCTTACAAATCCTTTACGATTCTTCAAAACAATTTGGTATTGGCCCGGCTTACAATATAGAGCTTCTGCAGAACCACCAACCACGAGTACGGCAATTTTTCCACCGTAAGGATACTTCAACAGCCAACTTATAGACTCTCTAGACGCACTACATATACCGAGCGATAAAAGAAATTCGCGCATGTACGGTTTTGTCAAATTTTGTTTCAGTGTCAACACGTGCGATGTGTGATTGGGAAAGAGCTCTTTTGAACCGGCCACGTCCGTCCCAAACGATAAGAAAGCGCCAGTACATAACATTCCGTGCGGAAACGAACAAAATAAGTAATTTCTTTTTGGGTCCAATTCGAATCCTGGCTGTTTTTTTAATTCGAACGGAAAATATTCTTTCATGTACTTCCACCATACCAAGTTTCGCACCCATTTGATGGGCCTCGCCCCTCTCTCGCTGCAATCTTTATCGATCGCATAAAGCCAAATTAAGTAGCATAGTGTGCCCATCCAATATTTGGTGAAAAGTAAGTAGATGGCAAGGAATAATCCAACGAAGCCGCCAAGGGCCATGATGTGGAACCAAGCACCGGCAGCTAAAGTTTGCAACCTCCTTCTCATGGGTGTGTTTAAAGGAGCGAACTTTACTCCCATAACTTCCATCTTAATTGTTTTGATTCTTATACTAAAATAAATAAATAAGTTGATTAATTTGTTTTAAGCCTTGTACTAGCTAGGTATTTACTAATAAATGTTAAATGTTTGGAGCTTCCCGAAAAAGAAGAAGGGTAAAGAACACGAATAGCGCAAATGAAAACTCACAAATAAAAATTTTGTTTAGAAACTTAAGGCTTCAAATTACACCTTTATGTAATTGATGATTATATTTTTAAAAAACGTAGTTACGCAATTTCTTATCTTTAAACTTTTAACTTCTCGAAAGTATACACGCATGATGGAAGCGATAAAAAAGGAGAACGAGGTTAGATTAGTGAAACTAAAATTGACGGGTAATTATTACTAATTTTGTGATCTGTCTCAGGGGATACTAAGGGTGGAAAGATAACTACTGTGCTTACACTGGATCTGCTACCGATCTGTGTCCATTAAAATTGAAAATAGCGGATAAATCCGCCTTAGTTTTCGATTGATTCAATTAAAGGCGATGCACGTCTTTTCTGATTAACAACAAAGTTGAGGCGAAATTATTGGCTAAAGTACCTAAGTCAAAAGCACTTTCTCTTTTGTTTTCTGAATTTTCAGAAGATTACATAACCTTGTACACAAAACTAGTTAAAAATTATGTTTATTGAATTGACGTTTTATGAATGCTCTTTAATTTCTTAAAAATTGTGTTATACACGTGTAATTAAAAATGACAATTAAAGAAAATAATCGTAATGTTTGATAACTAATAAAATAAAGAGTTTATGACTTACATAAATTTACACCGAAACCGCACACAACGTTAACAAAGTATAAAAATATAGATATAAAATTCAATAATGTGCGCGATAACACTTGAATTTATTAATAAATATGTTGGTACCAATATGAACTTGAATATAGTCCAACGAATATCTAGATAAGTGACGAATTTTTAGCAAAAACTTCTAAGTTTTTTAAATTTCCAATATTTTTTTATAAAGTCTCAAACTTCAAAGTTTAAAGTACGGTCCTGTTATTAATGCCATTCAAGTGAACATTTTCTTGTTCCTATAATGACGAAACTTCCCTGCAGTCTCTTAAATTAAATTATTTACAGGGTGTCTCGGTGTCAGAGCCGATTTATCCATTAGGCACGATAGACAGCTGCCTAGGACGGCAGTCTGATGGAGGGCGGCAAAAATACGCCAGCTTGATATCGCATTTTGTATACTACGAGCATGCAGTATTCAGTAATATTTCAAGATTCCGAGACAAACTAAGCTCATGCTCAAAAAGCTTATAAAGTTCTCTATACACTGGGCTTAATTTATAATTTGACCTATTTTCTAGTTTAGACGGTACGGCGGTCTGAATGAAGCATTGAGATTGATACTTTAACTTCAGACGGTAGTAACGTCTAACGTCAAAACTAGTGGAGAATGAATGAAATCAAGCTTATGCTCAAAAAGCTCATAAACTTCTCTAAACACTGGGCTTAATTTATAATTAGACCCATTTTCTAGTTTAGACGGTACGACGGCCTGAATGAAGCATTGAGGTTGATTTTTTATCTTCAGACGGCGGTAACGTCTAACATCAAAACTAGTGGAGGATGAATGAAATCAAGCTTATGCTCAAAAAGCCCATAAACTTCTCTATATACTGGGCTTAATTTATAATTAGACCTATTTTCTAGTTTAGGCGGTACGGCGGCTCGAATGAAGCATTGAGGTTGATACTTTAACTTCAGACGGCGATAACGTCTAACGTCAAAACTAGTGGAGGACGAATGAAGTCAAGTACATGCTCAATAAGCCCATAAACTTCTCTATACAATGGGCTTAATTTATAATTAGACCCATTTTCTAGTTTAGACGGTACGACGACCTGAATGAAGCATTGAGGTGGATACTTTAACTTCCGACGGCGGTTACGTCTAACGTCAAAAAGTCCATAAACTTCTCTATACAATGGGCTTAATTTACAATTAGACCCATTTTCTAGTTTAGACGGTATGGCGGCTTGAATAAAGCATTTGAGGTTGATACTTTAACTTCAGACGGGGTAACGTCTAACGTCAAAACTAGTCGAAGATTAATGAAATCAAGCTCATGCTAAAAAAGCCCATACTCTTTTCTATACAATGGGCCTAATTTATGATTAGACCCATTTTCCAGTTTAGACGGTACGGCGGTCTAAATGAAGCATTAAGGTTACAATCCGGAATACTTTAACTTTAGGTGACCGTAACGTCAAAACTAGTGGAGCACGAGAGAAGTCAAGTACTTGACTGAGTGTTTTGAGCATGTACATGCTCAAATCACTCATAAACTTCTCTATACATTGGACTTAATTTATAATTAGACCCATTTTCTAGTTTAGACGGTACGGCGGCCTGAATGAAGCATTTGAGGTTGATACTTTAACTTCAGACGGCGGTAACGTCTAACGTCAAAATTAGTGGAAGATGAATGAAATTAAGCTCATGCTCAAAAAGTCCATAAATTTTTCTATACATTGGGCTTAAAATGGGCTTAATTTATAATTAGACCCATTTTCTAGCTTAGACGGTACGGCGGTCTAAATGAAGCATTGAGGTTGATACTTTATCTTCAGACGGCGGTAACGTCTAACGTCAAAACTAGTGGAGGCCGAATGAAGTCAAGTACATGCTCAAAACGCCCATAAACTTCTCTATACAATGGGCTTAATTTATAATTAGACCCATTTTCTAGTTTAGACGGTACGGCGGTCAAAATTAAGCATTAAGGTTACAATACGGAATACTTCAACTTTAGGTGACCGTAACGTCAAAACTAGTGGAGGACAAATGAAGTCAAGTACATGCTCAATAAGCCCATAAACTTCTCTATACATTGGGCTTAATTTATAATTAGGTCCATTTTCTAGTTTAAACGGTACGGCGGCCCGAATGAAGCATAGAGGTGGATACTTTAACTTCCGACGGCGGTAACGTCTAACGTCAAAAAGCCCTTAAACTTCTCTATACAATGGGCTTAATTTACAATTAGACCCATTTTCTAGCTTAGACGGTATGGCGGCCTGAATAAAGCATTTGAGGTTGATACTTTAACTTCAGACGGCGGTAACGTCTAACGTCAAAACTAGTCGAAGATTGATGAAATCAAGCTCATGCTAAAAAAGCCCATACTCTTCTCTATACAATGGGCTTAATTTATGATTAGACCCATTTTCTAGTTTAGACGGTACGGCGGTCTAAATGAAGCATTAAGGTTACAATCCGGAATACTTTAACTTTAGGTGACCGTATCGTCAAAACTAGTGGAGGACGAAAGAAGTCAAGTACTTGACTGAGCGTGTTGAGCATGTACATGCTCAAATCACTCATAAACTTTTCTATACATTGGGCTTAATTTATAATTAGACCCATTTTCTAGTTTAGACGGTACGGCGGCCTGAATGAAGCATTTGAGGTTGATACTTTAACTTCAGACGGCGGTAACGTCTAACGTCAAAATTAGTGGAAGATGAATGAAATTAAGCTCATGCTCAAAAAGTCCTCAAACTTCTCTATACATTGGGCTTAAAATGGGCTTAATTTATAATTAGACCCATTTTCTAGCTTAGACGGTACGGGGGTCAAAATAATGCATTGAGGTTGATACTTTATCTTCAGACGGCGGTAACGTCTAACGTCAAAACTAGTCGAAGATTAATGAAATCAAGCTCATGCTAAAAAAGCCCATACTCTTCTCTATACAATGGGCTTAATTTATGATTAGACCCATTTTCTAGTTTAGACGGTACGGCGGCCTGAATGAAGCATTTGAGGTTGATACTTTAACTTCAGACGGCGGTAACGTCTAACGTCAAAATTAGTGGAAGATGAATGAAATTAAGCTCATGCTTAAAAAGTCCATAAACTTCTCTATACATTGGGCTTAAAATGGGCTTAATTTATAATTAGACCCATTTTCTAGCTTAGACGGTACGGCGGTCTAAATTAAGCATTAAGGTTACAATACGGAATACTTCAACTTTAGGTGACCGTAACGTCAAAACTAGTGGAGGACGAATGAAGTCAAGTACATGCTCAAAACGCCCATAAACTTCTCTATACATTGGGCTTAATTTATAATTAGGCCCATTTTCTAGTTTAAACGGTACGGCGGCCCGAATGAAGCATTGAGGTTGATACTTTAACTTCAGACGGCGATAACGTTTAACGTCAAAACTAGTGGAGGACGAATAAAGTCAAGTACATGCTCAAAACGCCCATAAACTTCTCTATACATTGGGCTTAATTTATAATTAGACCCATTTTCTAGTTTAGGCGGTACGGCGGCTCGAATGAAGCATTGAGGTTGATACTTTAACTTCAGACGGCGATAACGTCTAACGTCAAAACTAGTGGAGGACGAATGAAGTCAAGTACATGCTCAATAAGCCCATAAACTTCTCTATACAATGGGCTTAATTTATAATTAGACCCATTTTCTAGTTTAGACGGTACGGCGGTTTAAAATAAGCATTATGGTTACAATACGGAATACTTCAACTTTAGGTGACCGTAACGTCAAAACTAGTGGAGGACGAATGAAGTCAAGTACATGCTCAAAACGCCCATAAACTTCTCTATACATTGGGCTTAATTTATAATTAGACCCATTTTCAAGTTTAGGCGGTACGGCGGCTCGAATGAAGCATTGAGGTTGATACTTTAACTTCAGACGGCGATAACGTCTAACGTCGAAACTAGTGGAGGACGAATAAAGTCAAGTACATGCTCAATAAGCCCATAAACTTCTCTATACAATGGGCTTAATTTACAATTAGACCCATTTTCTAGTTTAGACGGTATGGCGGCTCGAATGAAGCATTGAGGTTGATACTTTAACTTCAGAAGGCGATAACGTCTAACGTCAAAACTAGTGGAAGACGAATAAAGTCAAATACATGCTCAAAACGCTCATAAACTTCTCTATACAATGGGCTTAATTTATAATTAGACCCATTTTCTAGTTTAGACGGTACGGCGTCCCGAATGAAGCATTGAGGTTGATACTTTAACTTCAGACGGCGATAACGTCTAACGTCAAAACTAGTGGAGGACGAATGAAGTCAAGTATATGTTCAAAACGCCCATCAACTTCTTTATACATTGGGCTTAATTTATAATTAAACCCATTTTCTAGTTTAGACGGTAAAGCGGCCCAAATGAACCTGTACGTGAGGGAAATTTCATATGTCGGTTATATTAATACAGGATCATTACTTTTCACGGGAAAGAAACTTAATGGGCAAAGATTAATATTTTTTAACAAGTTGTATAATAAGTTATTATATAACTTGTATAATATATTATAATAAATTATTTAATCAAGGAAACCTATACTATACATCTTTCAAAACCTCACCGACCCTAGATGCGCAGAAGGGGATGTGAGAAAGCAGTAAAAAGAGACGCCCAATCCATGTGTTTAGGTTGGTGTGGAGCCTTGGTTACGGCGTTGTACGAAATTTGGTTTTCTGCGCAGGTCGGTGAGGTTTTTTATACATTTACAATATTATTAAATTTTTATTGCTAGCATTTTTTAAATATTGTTGTTTATTATTTTCAAACAGTTCTGTAAGCCGTTCAATAAACGTTTTATGTAGAGCGTCAATTTCTTCCTCTGTGGGATTTTCAGTCTTCTTCACATCAATAGGCTCACCAACTAAAACAATAAGCAAATGTCAAAGAAATAATAATTTTGACTGATTACAACTCACCAACTACATTAATTGGAGTTCTTTTAAGTATCAGCGGTAACTTAAAATAATTACGTCCAATTGGCAGAATTGCGGGAAGACTAGTAACTTTCTTAAACCACATTTGAAATTTGGTAATAATCGAGTCTTCGCTTAATGTTAATTGATCTAAAATCTCTGTTTCGCCAAACGAAAAAACTGGTACTAATGGACTTCCATTTTTCAAAGCCACCTTTGCAAAACCTTTACGATTTTTTAGCACTAAACGATATTCGCCCGGTTTGCTGTATAAAGCTTCGGCAGAACCTCCAACTACTAACACGGCAACATTACCACCGCCTCGAGCACCCATCAACATATTTATTGAATCTTCCGACGCAGAACTAGCTCCTAACGCCAATAATAAGTCGCTGAAAAGCGGTATTTGTAAAATTAATTTTAATGTCAAGACGTGCGGTTTGTGACTAGGAAAAAGTTGGTCGAAACCAACAGCAGTCGTTAAAAAAGACACACTAACGCCAGCCGAAATAATTCCGTGCGGAAAGGCACAAAAGAGATAATTTCTTTCTGGGTCGAGTTGAAAATCTGATTGTTTCGTAAGTTTGACCGGAAAATAGTTTGCTATGTATTGCCATATTTTTAACGAACGCAAAGAGTCGCATCTCCTTTCGCCTCTTTTACCTCTCTTCGTGCCGATTATGGAACTCCAAAAGTAATAAACAATTAATAATGGCGGAAAGAATATGGCCGATAGAAAGAAGAATACAACCATAAAGAGTGCGAGTAGTTGGTAGAAGATCGTTTTTAGTAAGAAATCAAAGAAGCCCATCTTGCCTGAAAAATAAATGGTACATTAATTTTTAAATCTATGATAAGTTGAAATAATCGAAATAAATTACTTTTTGAAATAGATAAATTAGTAATAAAGAACCTAAGTCCAAATATTTGTTTTGTTTAGTATTATTTAATCGTAATGTTTGATATTATTAATTGAGCCAAGCGAGTGAATGTTCAAGGATAAGATTGGAGAGAGAGGCTCATCCTCAGTTTTAATAGACGGCTAGCCGTTTCTCTCCTGTAACTTGTATTACAACTAGTGGTGATAAAATAATATTTATATCATTTAAATAACGATGAGTGATGACTTTTTTCCAATTAGTGTGATTGAGCGAATGCTCGGTTAGGTGAACTGTTACTGTTTTGGCCAAGTATAATCT
Source organism: Malthinus flaveolus (assembly GCA_950108345.1). Lineage (NCBI taxonomy): Eukaryota > Metazoa > Arthropoda > Insecta > Coleoptera > Cantharidae > Malthinus > Malthinus flaveolus. The sequence continues at coordinate 20,767,851 of OX467286.1, read as the reverse complement.
AAAGAGTAAAGAGACCAACTAAACTCAAAAATGTGCTAGATTTTGATGTAGAAAGCTAGTTCAGTTAAATTAGTTACAATTTTATGGCTTAAAAGAGAACATTATGGGGACTTTAGGGAATCAACGTAAATTTGACTACCTACGTCCAGTCAAATTAGACAAAAAATCGTGGAAAGTTCGAAAAAATTGGCATAGAGCTGAAAATTGGTACAGACCTTAACGACCTCATTATAAATGAAATGTCAGAAGTCCCCATCAATCCGACTTTTGCTAAAAATTTTATTCAAAGACAAAGGTCGAAAAATCGGTTTTTTGTAAATATCTCTTAATATTAGCCCAATCAAATTAGATAAATGGATGGCATTTGAGGAAAAACCATCCACGAGTTTTGAAAATTGTTATGGTTATTCGTTATAACCTGCAGTACAACATACTAAAAGTCCCGGAAGGTGGGTGCAAGAGGGGGGGAGGGGGAGCTTTTTAAGAGCGACTTTTTCTATTTCGTGCAAATAACTCGCCTTCTACAGATCCTACGTTAACAACTTCTGGATAATTGGTACTACTCGTAGGTGAGGTAGAATAATGATTAATTAAAGAAGTCAGAAAAGAAAAGTCGTATTGGGTTTCGTCTTCACCTATTGTAAAGAAATTTAAAAAGTTTTTTTCGAACTTGCAACACTTATGAGAGTGCTATTGAACTTCAAAAGCATCTTATTCTCAACTTGGAAATGTGCTAAAGATTTTGGTTAAAAAGATATTTAACTAAATCTTCATTCTACGCGATTTGATAAGTAAATCTTTTTAGCACCTCCAAGTTGAGAATAAGAAGCTTTTAAAGTTCAATAGCACTCTCACAAATGTTACAATTTCGAAAAAAAGTTTTCTTTAACCTCTTCACGAAAGGGGAAGACGAAACCTGGCATGATTTTTGCTTTAAAATATTTTTAGCTACGTCCTTTTTCTATTAGACGTGATATAGGAAATCTTTATAGTACATCCAAGTTGAAAATACGAAGCTTTTGAAGTTCAATAGCACTCTCTTAAGTGTTACAATTTCGAAAAAAACTTTTTAAATTTCTTTACAATAGGTGAAGACGAAACCCAATACGACTTTTGTTTTCTGACTTCTTTAATCACATCATTATTCTATCTCATCTAGTACCGGATTATCCAAGAGTTGTTAACGTAGGATCTGTAGAAGTCGAGTTATTTGCACGAAATAGAAAAAGTCGCTCTTAAACAGCTCCCTCTCCCCGCTTTTGCCCCCCCCCCCCCACGCTCCGGGACTTTTAGTATGTTGTACTGCCGGTTCTAATAAACAAGTACACCAATTTTTAAAACTCCTGGATGTTTTCCCCTCAAGTGCTATCCATTTATCTAATTTGGCTGGATTAATATTGACAAAAACCGATTTTTCGACCTTTGTCTTTGAATAAAATTTTTAGCAAAAGTCGGATTGATGGGGACTTTTAACATTTTATTTATAATGAGGTCTTTAAGGTCTGTACCAATTTTCAGCTATATGCGAATTTTTCCGAACTTTCCACGATTTTTTGTCTAATTTGACTGGACTATACCCATTTCGAGTCGCGAGCATCGCGTTCTGGGCAAAATAACTAAAAAAGTCACAGTTTTAGCAAAAAATGTCAAGAGGTCTTTTCTGAAGCTTACAAATATCTGTACCTAATGATCTGTTTAAAAGTTACGCTGCGGTAAAAATTGTCCACGTATTACCAAACGCGCGCAAAAATCAGATATAGGTAAAAACGGATTATCTCTCATTTCTCATTTGAAGCGTCTTAAATCTGTCAATTTTGATTGTATGGCGCTTTTTAAAAAGCCAAGTAGTATAGAATCGTGTGAGCTTCTAAAAAGACCTCTTGACATTTATTGCTAAAATTGAAACTTTTGGAGATATTTGATCAAAGCGCATCGGTTGGACCACCTTGGCCCCATTTGGTCATTGACGTAACTATAACCTATATAATAATAACTATAATAAATAATAACCGTTATTCAATATTATTCAATGAGTTTTTAATTTCTATTGTTCTAAACAAATGTAGTAACAAATCAAAAAAGTATAATTATTGTAAATATAAGGAATAATTAGTGCCTAAATGCGTTTTTAATAATAAGTTTGTAAGTTTAAAGACGTTTAAAACATTTATTTTGTAATGCCGTTCTTGATGTTAGGGAATTTTGTGTTGTTGGATACCGACTTTGCATTTTTGTATTTATAGATGACACTGTATAATTTTCAAACTATTTCCAATAAGTACCTATTTTCATTTTTGTAATTTTACAGTTTTTAGAGAGAGAGATAGAGTGGCGGAGAGAGGGTACTTTGAGTTAATTTGAGTAAAATTGAACAGTGAACTAACCGTAAGTTAAACCAATAACTCACCACATTAATGGTAACCACAATAAATTATAAATTGACAATAGGTGCTCTCATTAGAATAATATTAACTCAAGTTGCACCGCAAATTATTGTTATGTGCGCGGCTCAGCTGTTAGTTTTTTAATTTATCGTTTAATAACCACATTATGGTTATCTTTAATAATATTTTGAAAGAACGATAAGATTCTCGCGTGATTTCGTTCATTCGAAAAATAACAAGATATGGCATGGCAAAACTTTAATTATTTAATCAAATTCAATTATCTATTGCTTATTATACCAGATAGACAAGCCGGGTGACCTTCGTAACAATGTTGAAAAATAGAAAAAAAAGTATCTTTATTTAAAAAAAAACTATTGCTTGCTCGTAAAAAAATTTTATTCGATTAGAAACCTTAATTTTGGAATATTTACCGAAGGAAAACTACTGTAAATACTGCACAAATATAGTATACTCGTAATATGTTCTATTTACAATTAAGAAGTTTTGGTGGCTCACTCTGTATATTTGAATATTTTTAAAATTTTTACGTTAGCTGTTGTAGCTGTTTAGTTAAGTTGTAGAAGCAACCGAAGCGACTTACGGACGCCCTGTATATTATATATTGGGGGGGGGGGGGGCGAGGACTTCGCTACCGATAGTTAAACATCATATTATTTACGAAAATTTTCTTAATAGTCGTTTTGGCTCTACAATCGTTAGTTGAAAAGGTACGAGAACTTTTTATGTTCTTTCAGATATTACCAATAAATTGTCCATATATATAAACTTACTTTACTGATTTCCGTAGTTAAAAGGCCCTCTTGGATCAATAAGTGAGATATACCGTCTTGAAGAGGTTGCGGGAGGTTTTTTGGTAAATTTTTAAATCGTACGGATAGAGGAGGTCCGGCAAGGAAATTGGAATGTTTCGAGGGGCGGCTAAAGTTACGGACGGTAGAGTGGCGGGCCCGCAACCTGCAGGTCGACCAATTCTAATAGCTTTTGCGAAGACGCAATTTCGAGGATTCGTAATTTGGCTACGGGGCTAAATCGGGGTAGCGCACAACGGAAAATTATAGAAAGAATTCCTAGATTTGCAAAAATGTGTTAATAAACGAAATTAATTTAACATTTGACGCCGATAAATAAAAGAACCGATTTTCGAGCAAAAAGTATACGGTACTTGCGCGTGCTGATAAACGACGACAATTTCGACTATTGAGGTTATTATTTTTTGAGGTTACGTCGTTATAAATTAGTGGCAATTCATAAGTCGCCTATTGTTGAATTATTTAAAACTTCAAAATAAATTCGAGTGTCAAAAATTGGCGGTTTGGACGTTTTTTTTTAATAAAATGGATAATATAAATTTCAATTTAAATTTACGCACACTGCCGAATTATTTAAAACTTCTAAATAAATTCGATTGTCAAAAATGATTAACGTTAAAATTGGATGTTTGTTTTAAACGAAATATACAAAATGAGTATTAGTAAGTATTTATAATTGGAGTACTTGCTTATTAGTTACATTATGTTTACATTGAAGCACTTACATATGCGTATATTTATCTGGATTATTACTATTAACATACATGAAGTAATTTAATTGTCCAAAATCGGAGTTTCTTATAAGCAGAAAAAGCTTTAATTCGGAACGAATTGGCAAATTTGATGCACGATGAAAGCACCAACCTACAATTTATATATTATTTACCTGGATAGCCAGAAAAAGCTGTAATTCCGATCGAAGAAAAACAAAACGAGTCTAAACCAATAAAATAAACAGAACCAATGATTGTTGCTTCCCTAATGGTTTAAGAGTAAAATTGAAAGAGACAAAAATTATGCAGAATTTAAAATTAGGAATGAATTAAGGTAGTACGTTTTAACTTTATTTTAGTAACAGAGTAAAGCGTCGTTCAGATTAGTCAAGTAACTTGACTCCCTTCAAGTAGTTGGAATTGATATATTTTAAATTTTTTCTTCAGTCCTGAATAAATTACGTGAATAGAAGTACTCATTTGACTTTTGAGTAGCGCATGAACGTCTTTAAGAAAAAATGTCCACACTGTCATTTTTTGACATTCGAATTTATTTTGAAGTTTTAAGTACTAATTCTACAGTAGTGGGCGGAGTTATAAATTATTGTTTTTTTAAAACATCGTAACCTCAAAATAATAAATTATTTTAATTTAATTTAATTTGTGCGTGACAATTGGCAAATTTGATGCACGATGAAAGCACCAACGCGATATTCTTTATTTTGTACCAAAGTGAAGTAGGTACCTACAACTTACATATTCGTGTATTTACCTGGATGGCCAGAAAAAGCTGTAATTCGGGTCGAAGAGAAACAAAACGAGTCTAAACCAATAAAATAAACAGAACCAATGATTGTTGCTTCCCTAATGGTTTAAGAGTAAAATTGAAAGAGACAAAAATTATGCAGAATTTAAAATTAGGAATGAATTAAGGTAGTACGTTTTAACTTTATTTTAGTAACAGAGTAAAGCGTCGTTCAGATTAGTCAAGTAACTTGACTCCCTTCAAGTAGTTGGAATTGATATATTTTAAATTTTTTCTTCAGTCCTGAATAAATTACGTGAATAGAAGTACTCATTTGACTTTTGAGTAGCGCATGAACGTCTTTAAGAAAAAATGTCCACACTGTCATTTTTTGACATTCGAATTTATTTTGAAGTTTTAAGTACTAATTCTACAGTAGTGGGCGGAGTTATAAATTATTGTTTTTTTAAAACATCGTAACCTCAAAATAATAAATTATTTTAATTTAATTTAATTTGTGCGTGACAATTGGCAAATTTGATGCACGATGAAAGCACCAACGCGATATTCTTTATTTTGTACCAAAGTGAAGTAGGTACCTACAACTTACATATTCGTGTATTTACCTGGATGGCCAGAAAAAGCTGTAATTCGGGTCGAAGAGAAACAAAACGAGTCTAAACCAATAAAATAAACAGAACCAATGATTGTTGCTTCCCTAATGGTTTTAAAGTAAAAATGAAAGAGACAAAAATTATGCAGAATTCAAAATTAGGAATGAATAAAGGTAGTACATTTTAACTTTATTTTAGTAACAGAGTATAAGAGTGTTGAAAAGTTGTTGATATGCTACACGATACGACGATTCGATACTACCTTCAAGTAGTTGGAATTGATATATTTTAAATTTTTTCTTCAGTCCTGAATAAATTACGTGAATAGAAGTACTCATTTGACTTTTGAGTAGTGCATGAACGTCCTTAAGAAAAAATGTCCACACTGTCATTTTTTGACATTCGAATTTATTTTGAAGTTTTAAGTACTAATTCGACAGTAGTGGGCGGAGTTATAACATATTGCTTTTTTGTAACATCGTAACCTCAAAAGAATAAATTATTTTAATTTGATTTAATTTGTGCGTGGCAATTGGCAAATTTGATGCACGATAAAAGCACCAACGCGATATTCTTTATTTTGTACCAAAGTGAAGTAGGTACCTACAACTTACATATTCGTGTATTTACCTGGATGGCCAGAAAAAGCTGTAATTCGGATCGAAGAGAAACAAAACAAGTCTAAACCAATAAAATAAACTATTAAGGGCCGCAGGCCCGTGCGAATGCCCGTAGGGCCAAGGGGAGGCCCGAAAGAGCCGACCTAGAAGTATTCAGCGCGTTTTCATATAACTCAAGCTTTTATATGAAAACGTTTATCTGCGAACTAATAAATCACCCTGTGTAAAGCTATTTTATAGATACACGACGTTAAAAGGCTGACTACATCGAATATTGATTTCCAGGTGATAATTGGCAAGCTTGACGTACAGAACAAATATAGAATATGGTATTCTGCGCCTGGAGGACCGAAGGCCCGACGAACGAGGCCCGTAGGGCCGAGAATCGAGGTTCGAAGAACCGACGCGAGGCCCGCAGGGCCGAGCCCCAGGTTAAGGGCCGTAGGCCTGCGCGAGAGCCCGTAGGGCCGAGCGGAGGCCCGCAGGGCCGACCTAGAGCTATTGGCCCAAAGGGCCAATTTAGCTCTAGTCCAACATACACACATAAGTGAAAAAACATTAAATGAGAAAATTTGTTTTCCACCAATCGCCTCGGGAATCGAACCCAATACTTTGCTATTTCCGGTAGCACGCCTATACCAAATACGCTAGGAGGTCAACATAAAAGCAATTCGGCATTGTTTAAATGCGTTTAAATTTGTTTTCCATCAAATTTTCTCATTTTATGTTTTTTCACTTATGTGTGTATGTTGGGGTTCATTTACAACGTATTAGAATTATCTAACTAATTAACCCTAAATATTTAAAAATTTGTAATAAATTGTCATTTAGAAAATCAAAAAAATTTTGTCATAAAACATGTTTTTTGGAGACAATATCAATCGCTATTAAAATTGCGAAACTTCGTTTTAAGCCGTTTGACCTTGAACAAGCAGAAATTGTCCGCTATTGTCCGGATTTATTTGTAAACCCCCCTTTTGGGAAAAATTGCCTGCAGCGCAGTCATGTGGGCCTCGCAAATCCTGAGGACGGCCCTGTGGGGAAGCACTGATGGCGCTACTTCTTAGTTGTTTTTAGATAACGATTTTGTTAGACAAACTTCCACTCAATGTCGTTATCGACAAACGACGCTCTCAAACGAGCAGGATAAAAATATATTTTTTAAGGAGACATCTTCAATTATATCGCAATTAGTAATAATAGTATTTATAATTTTTTTGATATTTAAACCTATCTAAATAATAATTACTTAAGTCCCCGATAAACGCGTATTGCGCAATTTTAGCATAAATTATTTATCAAATCATTTTTCATTAATTTTTATACCGAGGTTAATAAAGCTAATTTGTTTAGACTTTTCCAGACTTCATTTTGGCATCATGGAGAGATAAGATATTAAAAATTTATTTTAACCGTAGTTTTATAATTGATTTTGTAATAGGAAGGTTGTGATGGAAGTAGTTCTTTAAGTGTTTTTTGAGGTGTGGTTACGTGTGTGCACGGCAGAAAAGTTTTACTTCGTTCTCAAATTTTAATTTCCATAAGGTGAGTTCCAAAGGGAAACCTTTAATTAACAGTCGACAAAACATTATTGTTTACACACTTTTAGATAATTGAAATCAATAAATTAAAAGTAATTGCTCGATACTATTTTTAAAATTCTAACTTTGTTGATATACACCGCAAAAAATTTAAGGTTTCTATAGAAGATTTTGGGGAAATTTATTTAAAAACTACCAAGTAGGGGCCACAGTCTGTCTTGGAATTTAAAACTAAAGCCAAATGAGTAAGTTCCAAAATTTTAACAAATTTCCCATGCTCACTTATACGCCAGTTCGTCTGTTCGTCCGTCAGTCCGCTCTTCTGAATCGATCCTTGGGTCTATCGACCCCCCCGTTCGGCCATCTACATGTCTGCTTGCCTACTTATTCCACCGTCTGTCATTTTGTCTGCTCGTCAGTCATTAAAAGTTGATTACACTTCTCTTAGGGCCATTCCGCACCGACCCAATCCAGATCGGTTGCGTATGACGTGACTCAATGAATCATTGCCGTCAGAAATCAACAAATTCGGCTTCACGCCTAACTGACGCAATTTTACGCAACCGTACGCTTGTGACTCATCTGGTCAAATTTTCATATCAGTCTTGTTTAGTCTTCACGTTATCTGTTTTTTTAATAAACTCGCAAATTGTAATCCTAAGAGAGCTAGACGAAGAACCCATTTATAATTAGAAGCGTCTACAATCTACAACATCGAGAACGAGAGTACGAGAGTTCATTTCTTGTGGTCGCAATCTAAACCAAAAGGCTGACAATACTTAGCTGGTCCGGCCGACTTACTGTTACCTCTACCATGGGTTCAACAGGACTCTACATGTAAAGGCTGCGGAGAAGATGGCGAGTCTTTTTAATACATTTTAAACAGGAGACCAGCTGCTATTGTGGCACTAAGACAGCCTACCCTGAATCCCGTTTATCTAGCCGATGGGTATATAAAGGATTCGTTTGAGCAAGATAGTAGAAGTTCGAGGAGACAAAGAACTGCGGACGGACCCATAAATACGAACGGAACGTACATGGAGCCGTCCCAATCTGAAACATATGGCTCTATGAGGGTTATGGGGCAACAGAACATTAAACTTCAACTTATTTGTTATTCTTGTATTTCGTTTATCTCATCGAGCAAAGTATTTATGTATTTTTTAATTCTGTGCAGAGCACGTACTGATCGTGTGCACAACAACAGCAAAAACAGTGTAAAATCAATTGCCAGGCGATTGTTGCCCAATAATGGCAGAGAGGGTTTCTACTGTCTAAATACACGTGACGTTAACTACCTTTAAGTGTCCCAAAGATTTGATAAGAGGAGTGTAGTTAATGTTAACAGCAACTTATTGTTGAACTACAAGCTGAAGAAACACAAAAACTTCTTCAAAAAATTTTATTTGCAACTACTAACGATTGCGTTGCGATTTACAGAGGACAATCGCAAGCCTTCTACTCTCACTCAATAATCAGTTGGGCCGTTTCGTGGTTTTTAATATATTTGTGTTTATTTTCTTCAAACAATTGAGTTAGTTGATCGACGAATTCTTTATGTAAAGACTCTACTTCTTCTTGACTCGGATTTTCCACTTTTTGAACTTCCAAAGGCCTCCCAACTGAAACGAAAATTTAGTGTGTTTAAAGGAAAAACGTAATTTACTTACTAATCATCGTAAGAGGTCTATTTTGAGGCACAAAACCAAAACTATATTGAAAGAGTCCACGCCCTATTGGCAACACGGGCGCAAATCTGGTACGTTTCTTCACAAACTCTTGAAATCGACGCAATAAAGTTCCTTTACAATTATCAACTTGGTCGTAAAGATCGGTTTCGCCAAAAGTGAAAACGGGCACTAGAGGGGTTCCGCTTTTCAAAGCCAATTTAACGAAACCTTTACGATTTTTCAAAACTAGGGTATTATTACCGGGTCTACAATTCATCGCTTCTGCTGCACCGCCAACAACTAACGCCACAATTTTACCACCACCGGGATAGCTTAAGAACCAATTAATTGATTTCTCAGAAGAACCACAACATCCAAAAGAGTAAACTAATTCTCTGTGAAAAGGTAAGAGAAATTGTAACGGCAACGTTACTAAGTGTGTCGAATGGCTAGGAAACAATTTATCTAAACCACCGTAATCTGTGCAAAAAGCCACAAACGCTCCACTCGCGAAAATTCCGTGCGGAAACGAACAAAACATGTAATTTTTTTTCGGATCCAACTCGACCCCTTCGAGCTTTTCGGCCTTAAATGGATAGTGGTCTTTTAAGTATTTCCAACATATCCATTGGCGGACCCATTGTAACGGCCGACCACCTTCGTTGTACGTATTATAGTCGATAAGCGATATCCATACTAAGTATAATGCCATGGTGAGCCAATATTGGGTGAAGAATAAAATGTAAAGTGTTGTGAAGATCCCAACAAAACTTCCATACATCATAGTGAACAACCACACTCCGGCAATTAAAGTTTGCAAATGTGTCTTTAATGGAACGTTTAAACTGACAAATTTTATTCCCATAATTTTCATTTTTGAGTTTTGTTGGTCAGCTTACACTTGATTGGTCTCGTACGATTAAAAGCAACTAATTATTAACACCGTTGGTACAATTTGTGTTAGATATGAGATATTTGTTACTTTAAATGGAAACTTCTCGCAAAGCTTCTAATTTAAAAAGAATAATGAAAATGGACTTACCTTGAAAAGTGGTCTAACAGTAATAAATTAGTTACTGATTGTTGGAGAAAATCATTTAGTGTAAATTGACAGTCTAAATTCATAGTCTGTTAACTATTTTATTAATAGGTAGGAACCCATTACTTTAGATTGATATACGGATAGTTGAATGAGTAATAGGTACATAAAGATACTCAAATTTATTGCTAAAAAACTTTGATAAGTAAGGTAAATGTATAATGGACAAAATCGTAACAAAACCTAAAATTAAAGAAAAAATAAAGAAATTTGAAGTTGCTGTAATGTTGTAGCTGCTGTAGTGTTTGATAGAAGTCTGAAAAACTGAAAAAAACAAATCTCGATCTCTCAACTTTTTACTTTCGCGCTCGATATCTCAACAACGATTAACGGTAGGTGAAAAATTTATATAACCTTAATTGTAGAGCGTAAAAAAAGCAACAAAAAAGTACATGAGCACAATTTTCGTATCGTGAAGTAGAGCCGAGTTATCGAGAAAAAACTAAATTTGACCTTTTTCAAGTTTTTTTTTTAATTTGATCTTTTTTCAAGATGACGGCGAAAGCTCATAGGAAATCTTGGTCGAAAATTTGAAGTTAAGCTTTTTTGAGCCCCCTCTACAACATATATCCAAAAATCAGCTTTCTCGGTTCACTTGCATTTTCAAATTTTTATAATGACTGGACTATTATAGACCAGGGTCGATAATTTTTGAGACCAAAAAAAATTATAGTAGGATGAAACCCATTGGAAAAGGTAGAGAATATACCAAAAATGTAGGAAAAAATTAATTACGGGCGATCTGAGGTGGGGAAGGGGACGGGGGTGAGTTTTTAAGGGTAAAAAACGGTTTATCTCGATTTACGGCAAAACTACAAGTCCTATGAAAAAAAGTTAAATTGCAAAGTTGTAGGTAATTAAAAGATCTACAACTTTTGTTTTTACACTTTTTTTACATAACCTCACAATTTATGTGAAAAATTCAAATAACCAAGTTTTTGGTTTTTTATTTGTATCTTGTGCAAAAATTTTTATTTTTTTACAAAATTTGGTGAAAACTTACCTTTTTATGTCCCAAACACACAGTAATTTTTTTGATTTAAAATATTCATTGTTTCACCTTATTTTGACTTAATATCGAAAAAGCACCCCAATTTTAAATCGAAAATTCTCACGTCAAAATATCTGCTTTTTTTAAAAAGTCGATGGGCTTTTTGTTCGTTGAAGTCTCTACTTTCTGTTGGTATAAAAAAATATATACATTACTATGGTAAATGTTCTCAGAAAATGCAAATAAAGAAAAAACTCTTTACTATTCTGTACTGTTCTTATAGATAATTTTATGCTCTACAATTTTTGTCTGAAGTACTTTTTTGATAAAACTTACCGTTTTTTCTGAAAATCTCGAAAAACTCATTTTTTTACCTTTAACCTCAAATAAAATTTTTTCCACACACGGGAATGATGGGGAACTTTTAAATTTTATTTATAATTATGTTTTGAACAATTTTACTGATTTTCAGCTTGTTGAGACTTTATGCACCACTTCTCTCATTTTTTAGTCTAGATTGACCAGACTATATGCCGTTTAGAAGTTTTAATAGAAAAATGTACAGGCCCGTATCTGAAATATTTAATAACTTTAATAAGGTTTTACTCGCTTATTACAAACATTTTACTATACCGACTTCGACTAAAATTGTTCAGGATAATGTGTAGAATCTGGGGTTTAAAGAAAGGTCCCAACTTAAAATACACCCTGTATTGTAAGACGCGAGACGCCAGCTTCTCTTGCCCTCCCCCTCTCTGATAGGTCCTGCCGTCGTGATTTATTTAAAAAGTTAAAAGTTCAATAGGCACTAACTGATTCCGCGTCTGTAAATTTAGAAGAATCGTCTAGGTGTCCCAGTTCTTCAACTGCCAGTTCATGTTCTTCTGTTTCGATTAGATTGAGTTCGTTATACATTTGCGCTGTATCTTGTGCGGATATATGTGTCCTAATCTCCAAATTAGTAACTTTTTTCTTCAATTTTTGCCATAAATAAAACACTTCACTATCCACGCATAGAACCTGTTGCTGTATCGCAAGTAGTACCTGTTTGGTTTTTTTTTGGTAAATAGTTTAGTGTTTAGAGAAGCCGAGGGCGTTTAAATTAGTAGGGAAAGCGCCCCCCCCCCTCTGAGTATATGAGTATAATTTTAAAGGCAGTAGTATTCTAAAGCCGCTCCGTAAAGTTCTTTTTGACTTACGCCACCAGCAGAGAGGTTCAATACAATCAATAGAAGAATAGAATAGAAAGAGATTATTCATTATTGTACCTCTCTGCTGGTGGTAAAGTTACCGACAACTTTACGGAGCGTACCTACCATACCATTCATATAGCTCATTTTTGTAGAAAGTCTTGCAAAAGTCACTTCCAATGCACATTTCGTACTTACAGTCCAGTAGTTTCTAGCTGACAGTTCGTCTGACGAGGCCTTACTCATGGTATTGACCACTGCTTTAAAATATCTACACCATTAGATGGCGTAATTTATTGATCGAAGGACCCTCCCACCACAACTACTCCCCCTGCTAACTGCTTTCTGTGCCTATGGCCTGACATTATCGGCTTATTTATTGCCTCCCCTGTACTTCAAGCCTCAAAATTGAAAAATCCGGTGCTTCTCATTTTATGTCATTAGTTTTTTTTTATTAATTAATTGACACTTAGATCAGTTTTAGATGGCTAATGAAGACCTAAAATTTTATTTTCATCTTCAAGCCTTTAGAAAAGAATGGGCTTGTTTAATGCTCGAGTGGAAGAATGAGACTTTTAGCGTTTAACAGGAGTAAGTCCTTACATTGAAGACACTGTGGTCAGCAGGTAAAAATTTAAAAATGGACAAGGTATTGCTTATTTTGTCTGAGAATAGAAATGAAGTAACGGAAAAGCATTCAAAGGAAGGCCTAATAACTAAATAAGCAAAAATCATTTATCATCAAGTCCCAAAACATACAGAAACTTCTTTACAATGAGTACAATGCAATAAAACATTAATTTTTAGCTTTAACTTTTATGGGGATGCCTTCTTCAAAAATGTACACTACTCTACACTAAAAATACCGCAAACATTTTACTCGAAAACAAAATTAAAAACAGGTATTTACGGCACTAATTTAAAGTTAGGATATCTAATGATTGCGATGCGATTTACAGAGGGCAAACGTCAAACTAGTAACTCTTTAAAAACTAGTCACTAGTGTCTCACTCAATAATTAGTTGAGCCGTTTTGTGGTTTTTAATATATTTGTGTTTATTTTCGTCAAACAATTGAGTCAGCCGATCGATAAATTCTTTATGTAAAGAATCAATTTCTTCTTGACTCGGGTTTTCCACTCTTTTTACTTCCAAAGGCTTCCCAACTAAAACGAAAATTTAATTATTTTTTAAGGAAAATCGTAATTTACTTACTAATCATCGTAAGAGGCCTACTTCGAGGCACTAAACCAAAACTGTATTGAAAAAGCCCACGCCCTATTGGCAACACCGGCGCAACTCGAGTATATTTCTTCACAAACTCTTGAAATCGACGCAATAAAGTTCCTTCAGAATTATCAACTTGGTCGTAAAGATCGGTTTCGCCAAAAGTGAAAACGGGCACCAGAGGGGCTCCACTTTTCAAAGCCAACTTAACGAAACCTTTGCGTTTTTTTAAAACTAGAGTGTTATTACCGGGCCTACAATGGATCGCTTCTGCTGCGCCGCCAACAACTAACGCCGCAATTTTACCACCACCAGGATATTTTAAAAACCAGTTAATTGATTTCGCCGAAGAACTACAACCCCCCAAGGAGTAAGCTAGATCTCTGTTAAAGGGCGAGAAGAATTGTAAAGGCAACGTTACTAAGTGTGTCGAATGGTGAGGAAACATTTTATCTAAACCGCCGTAATCTGTGGCAAAAGCTACAAACGGCCCACTCGCGTAGATTCCGTGCGGAAACGAACAAAACATGTAATTTTTTTTCGGATCCAGCTCGACCCCTTCGAGCTTTTCGGCCTTAAATGGATAGTAGTCTTTTAAGTATTTCCACCATATGCATCGACGGGCCCATTGTAACGGCCGACCACCTTCGTTGTACTTATTATAGTCGACAAGCCATATCCAGATTAAGTATATTGTCATGATGAGCCAATATTGGGTGAAGAATAAGATGTAGATTGCTGTGAAGAGCCCAACGAAATTTCCGTACATCATTGTGAATATCCACATTCCAGCAGCTAAAGTTTGCAAATGTGTCCGTAATGGAACGTTTAAACTGACAAATTTTATTCCCATAATTTCCATTTTTGAGTTTTGATGGTCAGTCTAGTAAAAGATTAAAAGCGCGTGATTATTAACGCCATCCATAAATATTTAATTCATTTAAGTGAAAACAGAGCTTCTAATTTAGGCAGAAGAATAAAAATGGACTTACTTACCTTAAAAAGCGTTTTGGGCGTTTTGGTGGTCGCAATAATTACTGATTGTTGGGGAAAATCATTCCGTGTAAGTTCACACTACAAATAACCGATTTATCATTTTATTAGTAAGGAAGCACCTACTTTAGACTTATTTGTATTTAAACTGATAGGAGTTGGATAAATAGTAGTAAATTTATCTCTAAAAGTGTAGGTAAGGGCATGATATGCAATTTTCAGACTTTCGAAAAATATTTTTTGACCTTTAATCATAACAAATAACAAATCGTATGTTTTACACCCTGTGCCCCGTTTTTTAAAGCCTCTGAAGAAGACTAACGTCCATTTTCATAATCAACTTTAACTTAAAGTCGTCGTTTACTTTAGCATATCCTTGGCTTCTTAGGGCAACTTTAGTACATTTAGGGCTACTTTAAGGAACCTCACCAAGCACTTTACCTTATAGTAGCCTTAAAAGTACTAAAGTTGCTCTAGGAAACCATGGGTTTGCTAAAGTAAATCACGACTTTAAGTTAAAGTTGATTATGAAAATGGGCGTAATATATACTATAGAGTCCACAAGCCTCTACGTCTAGAGGCTGATTTAGAGACTGGATCTGTATCTGGATTTGAATCTAAATCTAAATCTGGATCTGGATGTAAATTTAGGTCTGAGTCTAGGTCTTGGTCTGGGTCTTGGTCTGGGTCTGGGTCTGGGTCTGGGTCTGGGTCTGGATCTGAGTCTGGGTCTGGGTCTGGGTCTGGGTCTGGGTCTGGGTCTGGGTCTGGATCTGGATCTGGGTCTGGGTCTGGGTCTGGGTCTGGGTCTGGGTCTGGGTCTGGGTCTGGGTCTGGGTCTGGGTCTGGGTCTGGGTCTGGGTCTGGGTCTGAGTCTGGGTCTGGGTCTGGGTCTGGGTCTGGGTCTGGGTCTGGGTCTGGGTCTGGGTCTGGGTCTGGGTCTGGGTCTGGGTCTGGGTCTGGGTCTGGGTCTGGGTCTGGGTCTGGGTCTGGGTCTGGGTCTGGGTCTGGGTCTGGGTCTGGGTCTGGGTCTGGGTCTGGGTCTGGGTCTGGATCTGGGTCTGGGTCTGGGTCTGGGTCTGGGTCTGGGTCTGGGTCTGGGTCTGGGTCTGGGTCTGGGTCTGGGTCTGGGTTTGGGTCTGGGTCGGGCCCATTGTACTGCCTCTATGCTCATCAGGTCTCGAACCATCTTACTTGTAGGATGAACTCCAGAACTCTGTGGTGGGAGGGGTGAGACTATCACTGACCCTAGATCTAAATTCGTGATTTCCAAAAGTTTATAATTTCCTGATAAGAGCTTCATAGACCTTAAAGTCAAAAATGTATACAAAATATGAAAAATATGCACATTTCCCCCCATTTAACTAAAGTTACATCTATGTCAGTTCCAAATAAAAATCTATAGGGTTAGCCGCTCATTATAAAAAAAGGGACTTTGTGTGTGTATGGTATAGAGCAGGGGTGGTCAACCGGTCGATCGCGACTATTAGTCCAGTCGATCGTGGCAAGGCAAAAAATATAAATACGTAGAAAAGCCGAGGCCCCATTTATCCTAGGTCAAAAGGAGCCTCGGAATTCTCCAATAATATTTTTTGTTTACCTCAAATAATTTCCCTACTTTGTTTTTGTGAACTTTTGTTTTGTGTCTTTTTTTGGAGACACTATCAATCGCTCCTAAAATTTCTAAACTTTCTTTTAAGCAGTTTGACCTTGAACAATCAAAAATTTTCGCTATTTAATTCTACTCTTTTCTTCAAACAAGGGGCCCCAAAATTTGACTGCGCCTAGGACCTTAAAAACTATAAACGCGCCTCTGTTGGTAGATCGCACAGGGTTTCCCCAGTAAACGGTAGATCTTGGGTCTAATCAAGTCGGCCACCCCTGGTATAGAGTATAGAGTAATGATGTCGTCCATAAAAAATATTTTTACCAATTTTACTAATTCTCTTTAATTTCAGAAAAATGAAGGTGGAATTCGCCCCTCTACACATCCCACTACATAGGCGTTTGGAAACGTTGGCCATGGCTGCTGGTTTCCTAACGATTTTGTACGGCGGCTTCCTAGGCGCAATCCTCTTACTCTACATGATACTCTACACCACTTACTGGCTAGAAGCAGTCATTTACATAATTTGGATATACGTAATAGACGTAGATATATGTAATAAAGGAGGAAGGCGCGTCGAATGGGTACGAAGTTGGCTTTGGTGGAAATATTTCGTCAACTATTTTCCCGTCCGCATACATCAGTCGTCGAAATTCGAATTGGATCCTACAAAAAATTATTTATTCGGCTGTTTTCCGCACGGAATTTTACCGTCGACTTGTTTCGGCGCATTCGCGACTCACTGGACTAGTTTTCGACAATTATTTCCACACCACACGCCCTATCAGTTAACTTTAAAACATTTATTTTTGTTTCCGGTGGTGCGAGAACTTTTTCTAGCGCTGGGTTTCTGTAGCGTCTCGAACGACTCGTTAAATTATCTTTTGGGCTACCCAAAAGGTGGAAACGTGGCAGCTTTGTTGATCGGCGGTGCTGCAGAATCGTTTAATGCGAAACCGGGATTGCATCGTATTGTGTTGAAATCGAGAAAGGGTTTTGTCAAAGTGGCGTTAACTAATGGATCGCCTTTAGTTCCTGTTTATAGTTTTGGCGAAACTGACACGTACGAGCAGGTTGATAATCCCGAAGGATGTGCGTTGAGGACGTTTCAAGAGTGGGTCAAGAGTAAAACTGGCATTGCACCAGCTATTGCTCTGGGGCGTGGAATCTTTCAATATTCGTTTGGAATTTATCCGTATCGCGTTCCTCTGAACATGGTTGGTGAGTACTTACTCTGTATTTTTGTTGTTAGCTCACGTAACAGTAAATTTTATTGTAGTTGGGAAACCGATTGAAGTGCGGCAAGTAAAAAACCCGAGCCAAGAACAAATTGACCAACTTCACGGGACTTTTATGGAAAGACTCGAGGTGTTGTTTGAAGAAAACAAGCAGAAGTTTATTAAGAACTGGGAAACAGCCCAACTTATCATCAATTAGTTACACGTTCTTGTAGCTTTGTACATATTTTTTCTGATATTAGGAGTAAAATTCGAAACACATCACTTTTTTTTAAAAAACATTTGTGTTAATCTCCCAAAAAGTTAAAATTGTTTATTGTCTAAGAAATTTAAAACATTTTGAAATAGCACCATTCCCTGTTCCTAAAACTTCTTACTTCGTCCTTAGAACGGAACGCCAACTGTAGTGGATGCATCAAACCTTTAAGAGCAGCAAATACCCTTTCGTATTAGTTCAAGCCAAGGCGTTAGGTGTTCGTAGATGGTAGACGTTCAAGATGAGCTAATTATCCAAGAGAAAACTTGGACCGTGATTGGGGATCGAACCCGAGTCTTCGCGGTATCGCGCCGGGTGCTTTGACCACTAAGCTACTTCAGTCGTTGCAATTTTCTTGTATTTCGCGCGTTAGTCCTGATAAGTCGCTACACACTTAAATAAAACTACAAAACCAATATATTACTGAACCCTAACATCATTGATGTTCGTTTTCAAAGTTTGTTGTTTATAAAAATATTAAATTGGTAATAGACGTGTTCATTTAATAATTAGTTTAGCCTCTTGAGGATTTTGCACATATTTATGTTTATTTTCATCAAACAATATAATTAGTTGGCTTATAAATTCTTTGTGCAAAGAATCGATTTCTTCTTGAGTAGGATTTTCCACTTTTTGAACTTCCAAAGGTTTCCCAACTAAAACCGTAGCGTTAAACATTTTTTGGGCAAAAATACGCCATTTACTTACTAATCATCGTCAAAGGCCTACGATGCGGCACGAAACCAAACTTATTTTGAAAAAATCCACGCCCTTTCGGCACCACCGGTGCAACTCCAGTATGCCTTTTAACAAATTCTTGAAAACTACGCAGGAGAGTTCCTTCAGAATTGTCAACTTGATCGAGAGCGTCAGCTTCTCCAAAAGTAAAAATTGGCACTATGGGAGTTCCATTCTTCAAAGCTAATTTAGCGTAACCTTTACGATTTTTCAAAACTACGGTATTCTTACCAGGTCTGGAGTAAATAGCTTCTGCTGCACCACCAACAACTAACACTGCAATTTTACCTCCACCAGGATATTTTAACAACCAATTCACTGATTTGGCAGAACAACTACAAAATCCTAGCGAACTGTAGAACTCTCTGTAAAAAGGCACGAGGAACATAAAAGGTAACGATAGTAAATACGTCGAATGGTGGGGAAATAATTTATCTAAGCCACCGTGATCTGTGGTGAAGGCCAGAAAGGCCCCAGCTGGAAGAATTCCGTGCGGGAACGCACAAAAGAGATAATTCCTTTCCGGAACCAGTTCGACTCCGTCGAGTTTTTCAACTTTAAATGGATAATAGTCTTTCAGGTGTTTCCACCACGTCCATCGGCGAGACCATTTCGACCGTCGACCACCTTCATCGCACGTGTTGTAGTCGACGAAGTGTATCCATATTAAGTAGATTGTCATGATGAACCAGTACTTGGTAAAAAATAAAATGTACAACGACGCACAAAATGCAGTGCCGCTTCCATATAAAATTATGATTACCCACGTGCCGGCGGCTAGAGTTTCTAAACGCCGTTTTAGTGGAGCGCTTGTACATTCTATGCCCATAATCTTCGTTTTAGATTACAGTTGAGGCGATTTTATGTTTAGATTCGTTTAGTGTTTAACTTATTTTTTAAACAACATAAACCAGAGTGTTCTAATTAGGCAGAGTGTTTTGTTTAAAAAAAGAAATAAAAAACTAGTTTTCTTAAAACGTGACGTCATGAAATTAATAAAAACTTTATTGCCAATACATATAATTTTTTAATCAATTAGAAATAAATAAGTCGTTCAAGTTAAAAGCGTTTAATTTAAAAGCAAAAAACGTCCGATAATTGGGAGCTCGTCAACAAACTACACAAATGGGCCTTTTCGATTGCGAAAATCCCGTAAATGTAAATGTGGCCATTTTAATAAAAATATCTGGATCTGGATCATTTAGGGAGGAGGAGCTCCCGACTCTTAGGCTCATTGTACTGTCTCCAAGCAGCCTCCCCGTACCCATCAGAGGGGTGGTGCTTATTCTGACCATGTTGAGCCAGAAATCCACCAACACAAATCATCTTGTCAATGCTAGAGCTGAACTGGAACAAAGCACATGCTCAACTACTCTACTAAACCCAGTGTATGGGGATGCTTAAGTAGTCGGTAGTGTCCAGTGAGTGTCCTTGCGATTGTTCGTAGATTAGTTCTGGACAGTTGTAGACTGGTATAGGCTGGTTTGATGATTGGCTCAGGGCCACAGGGAAGCCTGTTTGAACGTTTCTTGGCCAACTCTCCTGCTTTATCATTACTCTAATTTCTTTAATGTCCTTTGATCCAACAAAGTATCAGAACATTGTTTTTGGATATCTGATTCAGCAGCTCTATGCAGTCCAACAGGAAGCCTTAACGCAGGTTAAGACTTGCAAGACTATCCATCGATATCGGCACCTTCTTGTTCAGGATCTCATTGGCGCTATGTAATATGCCCACGAGTTCAGTTTGAGAAAGTGAGGCCTATTTCCCCAACGGTAGGTTGCTATCGAGGGCAAGCTCATGTGAGTGCACACTGTCTCCAGATTAATTTTGATTTTTAGACCCATCGGTAAAGACTCTGCTTGGATGTTCTCAACTGAATCTATTCGAGTTTGGAACTCTCTATTGAATGTATATTTTGAGGAGATACGTTATGCATCCATCTCCAGTAGAGGTAGCTCTTGGAGCACTCATCGAGGATTTTGGTGTGTTCGTAAATTCTATATTTGATTGACCATAGTCTCCATCTTCACAGTTCCTCCACATATAAATCTAGTGGGGAGTGGGGGTGACATAGCAGCACTTCTCTAGCTGCTGAGGATGTGGTTTTCCTGTTTCCTATGGCCTTGAGACAAAATGACCTCTATGTAGAGTTTTTTCTTCGATTTCCACAATATTACCAGATAGAAAGTTTTACAAAAAAATTGTGGAAAATGAAACTGTAAAAAAGGCGGAGGAAAAGAATGGGTTTCAGACAAGTGGCTTAGACTTAGACTGTCTATAGTTTCTGTCTCGTTTTTGTAGACACCCTTTCTTAGCAACCCTTGTAATTATTGCTAATTAAACTATTTTTGAATTTTACTTATATTCAAATTTGAAAATGACAGTATAAAAGAACATAATATAGACATCTGACTCTCGCTCTGTATAAAACGAAAACTATTCCATATTTATATTTCTTGTGCCTTCATATAATATTCAGTTTGGCCTCTTGATGATTTTGCACATATTTATGTTTATTTTCGTCGAACAGTAAAGTCAATTGGTCCATAAATTCTTTGTGCAAAGAATCGATTTCTTCTCCACTCGGATTTTCCACTTTTTCAACTTCCAAAGGCTTCCCAACTAAAATGAAAATATTTAATCCTTGACGGGAGCAAATTGGCTATTTTTCTTACCAACCATCGTCAGAGGCCTACGATGCGGCAGCAAACCAAAACTATTTTGAAAAAATCCACGTCCTTTTGGAATCACTCCTGCAACTCCAGTGTGCTTTTTAACATAATCTTGAAAACTACGCAGAAGAGTTCCTTCAGAATTGTCACTTTGGTCGAAAACGTCAGTTTCTCCAAAAGTAAAAGCGGGGACTAGAGGAGTTCCACATTGCAAAGCCAGTTTAACGAAGCTTTTACGTTTTCTCAAAACTACAGTATTATTACCAGGCCTACAATGCATCGCTTCTTCCGCACCACCTACATTTAACGCAACAATTTTACCACCGCCCGGATATTTCAATAACCAATTTAGTGATTCCGCGGAACTACTACAAAGTCCCAATAAAATATACAATTCTCTAAAAAACGGTAAGAAGTAAAAAAGATGTAACGACACTAATTGCGTCGAGTGGTGAGGAAATAATTTATCGATCCCGCCGTGATCTGTGGCGAAAGCCACAAACGCGCCAGCTGGAATAATTCCGTGCGGGAACGAACCAAAGAGGTAATTTCTTTTCGGATCCAGTTCGACTCCATCGACTTTTTCGGCTTTGAACGGGTAGTAATCTTTCATATATTTCCACCACGTCCATCGGCGAACCCATTTTGATGGCCTACTACCTCTGTTGCATGTATTATGGTCGACGAACCATATCCAAATGTAATATAACGCCATGATGAGCCAATATTTGGTGAAGAATAAAATGTAGCCGCTCGTAAGAGATGAAATGGCAAATCCATATAATATTGTGATTACCCATGCTCCGGAGGCTAGAGTTTGTAAAAATCTTTTTAATTGAACTTTTAAAGTGGACAATTTTTGGCTCGTAGCTTCCATTTTTAATTTTTGTCGCTTTAATAACCTACGAATTATAATTTAAAAAAGAGTTGTGTGGTTAGAAAGTCTACGATAATTAAAGAAAGTGATTCGCCGAAGCGGAAAAAGT
Source organism: Malthinus flaveolus (assembly GCA_950108345.1). Lineage (NCBI taxonomy): Eukaryota > Metazoa > Arthropoda > Insecta > Coleoptera > Cantharidae > Malthinus > Malthinus flaveolus. The sequence goes on along the minus strand of OX467286.1, from coordinate 20,745,732 downwards.
TCGATACCTTCAAGGACGGTTTACTACTATAGAAACAAACAGTGGCGGTTCCTATTTTCGGCAAGGTGTACTTATAAGTATTTTTAAGAGATGAGAAAACTGTTACTCATTTTTTGTTATCTGTTCCGAGTATTATTCAAGCAGTGCCTACCCAATACCCAGGCTGTTGAGAAAGTTCTCTTAAGTGAATCACCCTGTATAGAGTAATCTATAAAAATGTGATTATTGTCCTTCATAAATGTCTAGAGCAAGTTTTAATTAGCATTTATTAAATGGAGACTAATCAAAAATTTCACAATGGACTTACCTTCAAAAAATTTTATCTTCGCAATTATTCACTGATAATACGGTGGTGTGACTTGAGAATTTCAAAATTTGAGTTTTCGTTATCTCTACCCCAATTTACCTTTGGATTTATTTATTTATGTTTATTATTAGAAAATTCGACAAATATTTTGCATCGCAAATCCCTAAATGTACAAACATATTGAGCCCTTAATTACGGTGATGCAGTATTTGTGTCACCCGCGCCAATGAAAATTGTAAAATGGGCGTTATTAATTTATAGAGGTGTTAAAATGAAAACGACATTAAACCTCCATTTGGAATTAAAAAGTAGTTTTGTTTCTTTGTAACGTAGTTGAATAAATACGTACAAACTTAATTACTTTAGATGTAATTTCTTAATTAAATTACATAAAGTTTAGGAGAATAGTGATTGATAAGATGATACCACAACTAACTAAAGTGCAAGACGGGAAAAATATTTAATTTTTAAAATCTACGATTCGGAAAGTTTAAGGGGGCGGAAATCCAAATATTGTTCAAAGTGACGCGGTAAAAATCATTTCGCCCAAAATTCGTAAAAGAAGGCAATACAATCTTCCATTTAATTGGTTTAAATGTTTCATCTGGCGTCTAAGAAGATTCGAGTAAGGTACTTGATGATTTTTTAGAGGAGAAGTAGTTTCCAATTGTTTACGGAGAAATGAGTAGAGATTTGATTAACAAAAACCAAAAATGCCTCTATTAAAACAGTTTGTTTTAGTTCCGCCTCTAAAATTCGTAAAACCACCATTGACGTAGAAAGGAAAGATGGTAAGGCAATTAATGGTACCTACGCACTTGCGATTGTTTGTCGCCTGAACTGAAAAACGCAAAATTGCCATTTATTAGCATGATATTGTACGCTTGTATACAGGGTGTCCCCGAAGCAATACGCAATACTGGAGTGGAACATTCTACAGAATATTCTGAATCTTCCCATGTGGACGTAATGTCATCTGCCTTGAAGACTGGTTTAGAAGTAAAGTAAGTTTCTCCTGAATATTCAAAGATGAGATGTGAAATATCAACAACTTTCTGCATAACAATGGCAATTGCAGCCATATTTATACGTTTCGGGTATTAATGGGCGCCCTGCTATACTCTGCTCAGGTTCCTTAACCCTTATAATACCGTAATTTTTAATCTACACACACTAGTGGGGCCATTGTTCCGAAAAATTACCCACAAAGTCCTACAGTAAATTACCAGCATTAAATTAGACCGTTTTCAAGCTTCTTGAATTAATTATATCCCCAAATGCACCCCTAAAAAGTTAAGGCTCTTAAAGATCAAGTTAAAATGTCAAAAAAACACTTTACTTGGATTTTAACTTCAACTTTGAAAATCTATAACTTCTTTAGGGCGCATTTGGGGATATAATTTCAAGAAGGGCGAATGTTCTAATTTGGTTGGGGGAATTCCCTGTAGCAATATTTAGGTGATTTTCCGGGACCCCAAACGGATTTTACTTGAGGTATGAGGGCGGTTGCATCTGAGAACTAAATCCAGACCGTGGAACTAAATAGGAGCCAGCCGTTGACCGTAAGATTTGCGGGGTGACCTTGACATTTTTGTGGGATTTTAATGTTTCGCCTTTTTATGGCGTCATTCTTAACCTCTTATTTGGTTTTTACCTATAAACCAATAAAGAGGACTCAATAATCAATACCGCGGGAGCTAACGTTAGTACTACAAACAGTAGAAACTAAATCCAGGCAGTTGGAACTAAATCCAGACTGTGGGAACTAAATCTAAGTCGTGGGAACTAAACCCAGCCTGTAGAAACAAAATTCAAATCGTAGGATTTTCGGACTTTCGTGTTTACCTAGTCTCCCAAAAAAATTGAAATTCCATTTTTACCTAACCTCTCCTCTCCAAAAAATAAGAAGTCGCATAATCCATACCGTGGGAATTAAATCCAAACTGTAGGACTACATCCTTACCGTTGGGAATTTCATTTTGCATTAATAGATCATTTTTACCAGCGTACATCTGGATCTAGGGTTCTAGTCACCTTTGATGAAAAAATTCGACGAAAAGACCCAGAATGATCTCGAGATTTAAGTTTTTATTTTTTAGGTAAAGATGAAAGTACCAAGGTCTGGAAGTGTCATAACCAATAACCATTTATGGCGGCAAATTTAAATGTTGAATTTAAATATATTTAACATATTGTGTGAAAAGAACCTACAGCCTTATGGTTTTCCAATTATGTGCAAAGTAGTTGAAAGGAAAGTTACTAAAAGAAAGTCGAAAAGGCGCGTCAACCGATGCTTTTAGGACATTTAAGAAAATTTGCTATCTCTATTATAGAAAATTGTTCTTCTATTCTTCTTCTATTATTGAAGAAGATTGAAGTACCTATTGGTAAGTACGACGAAGTTGTTGTAAAAACCTAGCACAAAGTTTAACTAATAGTACGGCGATAAAGATAATTAGATATTACCTACAATTCATTATTTCGATGTTTTTTCAGAGAAAGCCGTAAACACTTCCGAAATTGTTCAACCAGAGCATGAACTTCTGCTTCCAGGGGTAAAGTTGACTTATACTCTAGTCTCTAGTACTAGTAGTTAGATTAAATTTAAAAAAGTGAAGTTTTGAAAGAAGTCTACTACCTTACTTTGCACCCTTGTGTTGTAAATAACTAATATTAATCTTCATAATACTTATTTTGCAGCATTCGACTCGAGCAGAAAGCAAAATAAATATAAAATATCAAATGTTGTAATAGAAGCAAGAAAACATCTAACAGAGATACGTTCATGAACGCGACTTGGAAATCTTGATAGTGCCTCCAAGTTGTTAATAAGAAGCTCTTGAAGTTGAGTAGCGCACCCTTTCAACTTACATTTTCGAAAAAAAACTGTTTTTAAAATTCTTTATAAAATGCAAAGGCGCAACCTGGCACTATTTTGTTTCTTAAAAATGTTTAACTATACATCCTTATTCTATCTAATGTGATATGGGAAATCTTTATCGCGCCTTCAAATTGTGAATAAGAAGCTTCTGACGTGAAAATAGCGCGCTCACTTGCTCACTAAGTATTAAATTTTTGAACAAATTCTTTTTTAATTTCTTAATAATAGGTGAAAATGAAACCTAACACCATTGTTAGTTTTATAAATCGTATATTACATCATTATCTTACCTCATGCAGTGCCACATTATCCATCAGTCGATAAGTTTGGCGACTGACTCGTTTTATGAGACTTACGCGTTTGGCTCCACAGTTTGTACCTACAGCGTCATCCCGTAAACAAATTTATTGTGACTGTTCTCCGCGCTATATCTCGAAATGAGCTAAACTTATGGTAAAAATATATAAAACCAATCTTGTAGCTAATAATGTTTTCTATAACTTTCATAATAATCTTTATCATCGTACGATAGACAGGAAGCGAGTTATTCGCAAAAACAACAGTTTTGTGACCCTTGACCTTGAATATCTGAACGATATTTTTAGGACTTAGTCGAATTCTTATTTGTAACATTAAAAAGTACTCGTATGCAAAAATCCAGCTTTGTAGGAATTTTTTCTACCAAAAAACCTTATTTGACTGGACTATAAATGTCGATAATAGCAACAGTTTTCGAGAAAAATGTATTGGAAATCTTGGGTGCTCTTCCACGATTACTAAATTACTATCACGTTTGTACCTAACAGTATTCCTAACTTCAAGGACATGCATGCACTACTACTCAAAATAAAACAAAAAGTTCCCATAAACATGTAGCTAAAAATCCTTCCTAAGGGCGATATAGCCTTTGGAAGCTTATCAAAGCTCCTCTTCAAAGAGGAGCCTCGTTAAAAAGAGCAAGTGGAAATGGAGCCAATCGTACTCCATGTATCCAACGAGTTCGGCCACATTTTCTTTTGCAATAGCAATTTTTTGAAATATCATCAATGGGTCGATAACACAGTATTCTTCTAATAAACATTCGCAGATTTGATGGAGAGCAGCCACCGCTACAACCTATTTAGAGAATGAACTATCAGTCAATCCTCGACCTATAAGACCACCGGAGACTGGTAGCTCGCATAAGATCTTGCTCTATCACCATATGCTACCAAGTTCCCGACCAATTATTATGAGCGAAATAGAGCAGGATATTCTCGGCGACCTCACGTTCTGCAATGTCAAACTCTATATCATTGAAAATCGTTTTTGCTAGAGCCAACTGAATTAGAAGATCTGGCCTGATAGCTTGTACGTAAGCAGTAAGCGTCTCATTAAAATTTTCTACTGTTTAATTCAGAGTTTTGATGTTACGATGGTTGGCACAGTAACCAACTGCCCAAAGACATGTGATAAGGACTTGCACGTCGATCTAGCTAGTACAAAAGACATTTTATCATAATTCAAGGCCAAATTACAGCTAAAGTATTGGAGATAAAGAAAAAATGTATGGAAGCTTTTTTATAGTAAATTTAATAAGCTATCTTTTTTATCTGAACTATTTCTCTGATATCAATAATAGTTCCCGAGATACAGGCGAAAAACTAAAAACGTGTACCTTTTTTCCAAGATGGCGGCTCGAGCGCAACAGGTTTTGATTGGGCAATTTAGTATGTTAATCCGGAAGTCTTAATAAGCTTGTATACCACAATTCAGATTTTTACCGGCTAATGTTTTTATTTGCCGAAAATTAGTCTAATATGACTGGACTAGTGGCTTACCTTGACATTCTAGTTCAAAATCTATTAAGAATCTAAGTTCAATAAAAATAGATAACAATTTGATTTTTAACTTAAAATTTTAGGTGATCCACTCTAGTGAAATTAATTAGAAAAAAATTTAGTGTGTGAAGTGCCAGGATGTTAGGTACCTATATTTGGTACAGTGAACAAAGAAAATAATAAAACGTGGGGGTGAATGTATTTTTAAAGCTAGTGTGTATTAAATTGTAATAATAATTGTAAATAGCCTTGCAATAGTACCTATCCGTTCGCTTCGATTAGTTAGTTATCTATCGACTATCGTCTGTTGCAAATTTTTGTGCCGTTGTAACTAAAACCAACAAAATGTCGAAAGTATTAAATAATATTAGTGTAAGTATTTTTTTAACATATTATTAATAACAAAATAACGAATTTAGCATTGGTACTCTATACGCCATTTTCTCCACATTTTCTGCAACAATGGGGCTTACTAGAGGTGGATGATTATTTAAATAACCAAATCGGCCAAACTGCGTAAACGCAACTTTTAGATTTAATTTTTTTAACCAGTCAGGGGCCCTAATTTAATGTTTTTTACGATAATTTCTTTTAAATAGTTCAAACAAAGTAACAATAATTTTTGTTTGCTGAAAATATCGTTTTTGTTACACCTTGACCGTTAATGGGTCAATTTAAAATGTTGTACCCACCTTAAAAAAAAGGTGGCCACAACTGAGGTCCCAAACGATCGTGAACAGAGTATACCTCAGACTTTGTTTTATTTCGTCCTTCCTGTAGCCTATTATAAATAGCTCTCGTTCTTACGTAGAGATTAGATAATTTCTAATTACTAATTAAAAATTTACTAATTTTGTTCAATTTCAGAAAATTGATTTCGCCCCTCTACACATCCCACTACATAGGCGCTTAGAAACACTAGCCGTCGCTGGAGCTGTTTTAACAATTTTAATCGGCGGAGTAATAGGCGCATTGCTCTTACTCTACATGATACTCTACACTAGCTATTGGCTAGAGGCAGTCATTTACTTAATTTGGATATACGTGTTAGACATCGATATATGCGATAAGGGAGGACGCCGTGTAGAATGGGTGCGCAGTTGGCTTTGGTGGAAACATTTTGTCAACTATTTTCCCCTACGCATACACCAGACATCCAAATTCGAGTTGGATCCTAAAAAAAATTATTTATTCGGCTGTTTTCCACACGGAATCTTACCGTCTGCTTGTTTCGGCGCGTTCGGAACGCGCTGGGCAGGATTCCAACAATTATTTCCACACCACCTCCCCTACCTGCTAACTTTGAAACAAAACTTTTTGTTTCCAGTGGTACGCGAAATTTTTTTATGCGTCGGCTTTTGTAGCGTCTCGACCGACTCGTTAAATCACCTTTTGGGCTACGCAAAAGGTGGAAACGTCGCAAATTTGTTGGTTGGTGGTGCTTCCGAGGCGTTTAATGCGAGGCCTGGAACGCATCGTATTGTGTTGAAGCCGAGAAAAGGTTTCGTCAAGGTGGCGTTAACTAATGGAGCGCCTTTAGTTCCTGTTTATAGTTTTGGGGAGACCGATGGGTACAAACAAGTTGATAATCCCGAAGGAGGCTGGTTGAGGACGTGTCAAGAATGGATTAAGAGTAAAACTGGCATTGCTCCTCCTATTCCTTTAGGACGCGGAATTTTTCAGTATTCGTTTGGAATTTTTCCGCATCGAGGTCCGTTAAATATGGTTGGTGAGTATTTAAACTCTTTTTTTGCTGTTCGCTCGTGTAATAGTAACTTTGCTTGTAGTTGGGGAACCGATCGAAGTGGAACGAGTTACAAATCCGACTCAAGAGCAAATTGATCAACTTCACGCGACTTTTATGGAGAAGCTCGTCTTGTTGTTTGAAGAAAACAAACGTAAATTTTTGAAAGATGGGGAAGCGGCTCAACTTATTATTGATTAAGTCGCGCGTTTTTGTAGTTTTTTAAATACGTTTTTCTGTTAGAAATAAATTTTTCTAGGCAAGCCATTTTTATGTTGAACTATCTGACTTATAATAGCCAAAATGCTAAAAACCCCAAACTGTAATTTACTACGTCGATCCATCGAGATATGAGTAAGATTCGTTGTACCATGGATGCAACTGATCAATCAATTAGTCAACTATGACCAATATTTTCGAAGAAAGCCCAAACTCGTCTAAGCCCAAACTCGTCTTTATTTCAAATATGGAAGCGCTCCGATAGGAGTAGAGAAACAAAAACTCCAAGTTTAGCTCTCGTGACTATCCCATCCCATATAACCACCAGTATTAGATGTAACGTTCATTTTCAGCAAACTCGTGCTCTATTAGAACAAAAAATGACAAAATAGACAAGGCGAGATCTTTGGCACGCGCTAGGTTATGGTGGGCAAAACCTAATAGACGTCCGTGCTAAGCTCATTCAAGGGAAAACTTGAACCGCGATCATAGATCGAGCCCGATCGGTGTCGCGTCGGATGCTTTACCACTAAGCTACCTCGGTCCTTGTAATTCCCCTGTATTTCACATTTCACGCGTACTCACGTTAGTCCTGAGTCGCCACAGAACAAATGAATTGAACAAACAGACACGAAACTAATATTTAGACAAGAAGGACCGGGGTGGTCTAGAGGCTAGCATCGTTGCAAGCGGATGTAAAGGTCGTAGGTTCAAAGTCGGTTGACACCACTGGAGTGTTTCTATGTGTCAAATACCCGGTCCTGGTGGTTCGGAACCCACCTAAAGCTGTATTAGGTCCCGTCTGCTAATAACCACAGTAGTTGATGCGGACGTAAAACACACATTAAAAAATATATATATTTAGACGTGACCCTGACCTGCATTATACTTGCTATGTTCACTGCAGCCTTTAGGCCTAGGCGCGCGCCTAGGACCCCGTGTTTTTAAGGGCCCCAAAACAGCTCATTTTATAAGAATTATGACCAATTAAAATTTCTTTCTACCCATTTCATTGTTTTAATTATTGGAAAATGGGTAAGATAGGTTTTTCATCCGAGTTTTGTAGCACCCACCTTTCTTCTCTCCTTTTACTCGACTTTGTTGGGCGTCAGCTCAATGACTAAATGAATTTCCTCGGGTCCTGGGATTTTGATTTAGTTAAAGGAATGGTTTTTTTCTTAGTTTTTTATTTATTTTATCGAACGAAACAACTTAAAGTTATGCCAGGCCGACCTACCTAACCTAACCTAACTATACTAACCTAGGGACAAAACTTAAGACTAAAAACAATTAACAATATTTTTCCGACCTTTTCTTTCTTCCTTTCCACTAATTTTGTCTTCTTTTCTAACTCTAATCTTCCCCTTTAGCTTCCAATCAGTTTTCCTACTTTTCAATTACGTTTTCCTTCTTTTGCCTTCCACTAATAATCTTCCCTTTCACCTTCCCTCTTCTCAATCATAAATAACTAATCTTTTCTTACTGCTTCTCTTTCTTCTCTCTTCTCAATCATAAATCCTCAACTAATCTTCTCTTATTCCTTCTTTCTTCTCAATTATCAACATTAACTAACTATTCTCTTACTTCTTCTCTCTGCTCAATCTCAACCAATAACTTTTTTTCTCTTTTTGTGTATTTTACGTCCGCATCAACTACTGTGGTTATTAGCAGACGGAACCTACAGCTTTAGGTGGGTATTTGACACATAGAAACACTCCAGTGGTGTCAGCCGGCTTTGAACCTACGACCTTTACATTCACATGCGACGATGCTAGCCTCTAAACCACCCCGGTTCTTACCAATAACTATTACTTTCCCTTCTCAATTATAATTACTTAATTCTAAAAAAAACTTCTTTCTGCATCAATCATCATTTTTCCATCCCCTTACTTGATCAAACTCAGCATTCAATCAATCAACCAGCTAGCGCCAACACAAACAAACACTCCATATTACATTCATACATTCGATTCTGAGCTGTTACAGTTTGTCATTTAAGATGTAAACTATAAATTAAATAGATCTAATATGTTGTAAATGAACCCCAACATACACACATAAGTGAAAAAACTTTAAATTAGAAAATTTGTTTTCCACCAAGCGTCTCGGGAATCGAACCCAAGACTTTGCTATTTCCGGTAGCACGCTTATACCAAATACGCTATGGAGGTCAACATACTATCACAAGCTATTCGGCATTGTTTAAATGCGTCGAGAAAGCGAAAAGACGAAAAAGAAAAGACGCTTGGTGGAAAACAAATTTTCTCATTTAAAGTTTTTTCACTTATGTGTGTATGTTGGGGTTCATTTACAACGTATTAGATCTATCTAACTAATTAACCCTAAATATTTAAAAATTTGTAATTTATTCACGTATGATTGTTGTATGCATACTAATTTGATTTATATATATTTCGCTTTCTCGACGCATTTAAAACAATGCCGGATCGCTAAGAAAATTATGTAATCTGCCTGGCGTATTAGGTATAGGCGTGCTACCGGAAATAGCTAAGTCTTGGGTTCGATTCCCGAGGCGCTCGGTGGAAAACAAATTTTCTCATTGAAAGTTTTTTCACTTATGTGTGTATGTTGGGGTTCATTTACAACGTATTAGATCTATCTAACTAATTAACCCTAAATATTTAAAAATTTGTAATCTATAAATTAAAATTGAGGCCTAATAAGAAAATAGGCCCCAGGATTCATTTATCCTGGGTAAAAAAGGGCCTCGGAATTCTCCAATAATATTTTTAGTTTATCTGAAATCGTTTTCCTACTTTATTTCTGTGAAACATAAAACATCTGTTTTTGGAGAAACTATCAATCGCTATTAAAATTCCTAAACTTCATTTTAAGCCGTTTGACCTTGAACAATAAAAAATGCGGCGCTATCTAATCCTATACTCTACTCTTCAGACAAGAGGTCCCAAAATTTGGCAGCGCCTAGGGTCTCAAAAACTATAAACGCGCTTCTGGCTATGTTATTTTAGCATTGCTGATGTGTTTAATCATGACATCATGACCGCCACATTATTATGTAAAGAGACTATTATTCATGGACGCTCCGGATCAATAATTTTTCAACATAAATTGTTCGTTCGTTCATGACTTCCTTTGATGGAAAAAACAAAACTAATTCAAAATCATCATCACTAGTCCTTGCCCTTCCTATCTTTTCATCAGTTCTAAAACTCTCTAAATAAGGCTCAAATTATATCTTTTGGCAGAATTTTTATTACTAGAGACTAGAGACTCTTAAAGGATAACAAAATGGCGTTTGAATTTAAAAAAATAGTTTTTTATTAACACATCATTATCACAATTGAGTTGATCGCAAAAATTACGATATAATCAACTTGGTCTTTTCTGGATTCGAAAGATAATTATATTTTTGTTCTTCAAACATGTTAATTAACTGTTCCATGAACTGTGAATGATAATGATCAATCTGTTCTTGTGTAGGATACGCTATGCGTTCAACATTTAAAGGTTTACCGACTGAAAAGAAAAAAAAGTCAAATTTAAATTGAAAAAAATCAGGTTCGCTCACCTAAAACGTGTATTGGTCTCCTGTAAGGTACCATCCCGTAAGAGTACTGCAAATATCCTCTTCCAATTGGTAAAATGGGCGCTACTCCAGTGAGCTTTTTAATATAGTCTTGCGTACGACGTATAAACGAGCCTTTAGGATTGTCCAATTGATCGTAAATGTCGGTTTCGCCAAAAGATAAAACTGGCACGAGCGGCGTACCGTGACGAAGGGCCAACTTCACAAAACCTTTTCGATTTTTCAAAACTATATGGTACTGCCCCGGCTTACAATAAAAAGCCTCTTCCGCACCACCAATAATCAAGGCGGCCACTTGTCCACCATCCGGATCGCCCAAAATCGAGTTGAGGGAAGTCTTAGACGCGCTACAAGCTCCCAACGCAAGCAAAAACTCGCGAACTATCGGAAAATGAAAGTTCATCTTTAGCGTCAAAATGTGCGACTTGTGATTTGGAAAGTAGTCGCTAAAGTCGCTATAATCTGTCGCGAAAGCCGAAAACGCTCCCATCGGTAAAATTCCATGAGGAAAACAACAAAATAAGTAATTCTTCTTAGGATCCAATTGTACCCAAGGCAAGCGATACATTCTTACGGGGAAGTAATTTTTCAAATACGACCAGCAGGACAATTTACGCACCCATTCGATACGACGGCCACCTCGTTCGCTAATATTTACGTCAATGACCCAAGCCCAAATTAAATAGAGTATAGCTTCGGGCCAATGATGCGTGTAGAGTAGTACGTATACCATGAAAAAAAGCGCTATTCCTCCTCCAAATATCATAAAGGTGACCGTTAAACCGGCCGCTAAACTTTCTAGTCGCGCTTCCCATGGTATGCCCAACGGGACGAAGTTTATAGACTTTATTGCCTTGATTCTCTGAAACACAAACGTCAAATTAGTGGCTTAACTGAAAAGAAGGCGGCAACGAAAACGTCGAGGCTTCAAAAGTTTCCATTCTTGAAGTTTAAACGTAGCCGATTCGTGAAGGTAGTGAACGACCAATGAGATTGCAGTAGTTCATGTTTAAACCAGTAATCTAACCCTTTTTTAATGGTTTGAAGTAAACTGAACAACGAAGAGAATGAGCCCAATAAGAGAGGTCGCTACGGTCAATGAAATGGGCGACTGACTTGACTACCTTCTGTTATTAGCGTTCTCGATTTATTTTTATTTTGACTCAAGCGCGGCCTTATGTTATTTATCTTATGCTTCAAATTTTTGATTTGATTAAACTCACTTTTAAATTGGTCATAATCCTCGACTATTCTAATATGAATCGTTTACAGTTGATGAATGGATACAAAGGCACTAATTCTAACTCTAACATCTCTAATTGTCTAACTACTAACACACATTCCACCAAAATTCTCCAACTTTACACTTCACATACTTTATGCATAATAACTTTTTTTGTATTTGTACGTAATAACATTTCAAGGTAAATTGCAAATAGACTATTTTGATGCATCGGTGGAAACCACAAGCACTTCCATAGAATGTATTACGTATATAAAACGTTATTCGCTACAGTATTTATACTACTACAGCACTCAAGGATTAATTCATTAAACTTCGTCTAAAAACTGTAATTTACTAGTCGATCCAACGCACGAGTCCATTATTACATCTACTTAAATAAATCATTTAATTGAAATCGTTGCTCTGGACGTACAATCAAATTAATTCGATGTAGTACCTACCTAAAAATAGTTCATTTTTTGGAACTATTTTTATTCTTTCCAATTGAAAAATCTTATAATCCAAGAGCCACTTCGTACTTCGTATTATTGCAAAGATTTATTATTTTTATTTAAAAGTACGTTCCACAGTTAATCTAAAATCACTCGCCTGTAGGGCTATATTGGTTGCGTTAGAGTAGGACACGCACTTAAAACGCACTTCCAAAAAATGTAAAATTCCAAGATGAAAATATAATTTTAAAAAAGAGAAAACAATAACGAATCGTTCTGTCGAAACAGAATCTAGGTAGACGGTCGCGTTTGTCCGGCAGACGCTGTTAAAGATTCTCGTTGCATCTCAGTTTAGCGCATAAACGGTAACTCGATTGAGCGAGACGTCTGCAGCGGACAGCGTATGAGTAGTTGGGGTGCACTAAAACATTAGTATAACATTTATGACAATGCAAGCTGAAATAACATTGCAAATTAGTAATCAAACCGACCGTCTGCGACTTCTAAATGGTAAAATTAATTAACTTAGGGGAGATGCTCAAGAAGGGTGGAGTTTTACTCTTTTTTCAGTTTTTTGCTTATAAATTGAAAACTACGCACTTTTGGAAAAAATGTCAATATACATATATAAAAATAAACTACATCGAATCATCTACAAATAAGATTTCTTACATTTTTTCCTCAGATGAACGGTTTAGACGCTAGAGCACGTTAAAGTTTGTCCAAAATTCCAAAATGGACCAAAAAACTTTTATTTTTAGTTTAGCTCTTGGACTATTATTACGTATTTTTCTCCAATGGAATATTTGCGTTAAATTTTCGGTTGTTTAGTTTTCGACCCAATACGGTTAAAACATTGGGCATGACCGCCCTTGGGGGAGGGGGCGCGCAGAGCCCAGGCCCCGAGTCTTGCGCTTTTTTGTTTTATAAACAAGAGAGATGGTTAAATGTACAAAAATAATCATCGAGTTAAGTCTACACCAAACCAAAAAACAAAATTTACCCCCTCCATAACGTTTCAGAAATATTGCGGAAAATAACATCATTGGCATTCTTAATTTTGGCTCTAAAATCGTTATTTAGAAAGGTGAAAAAATGAAATGACTTTCTCGTGAGAACTTTTCCTGTTCTTTAAGATGTCACCAGTACAAAACTGTCTTTATTACTATATACACAAATACTTCAAAATTCCCAAAGTTGATTTGACCTCTGTTGACCTTGAAAATCAAAAAGTTTTGTCTGCGGCGCTGGCGGCCACATAAACAGTCTCTTGATATTCCCCTTCCATGATTTTGAAAATTTCAATCCGGCCCATTTCTCAAAAAGTTTGGTGACCCTTACCTTATATATTATATTATATTTTATATTAAATGTATATATACCCTATTACACCCTAATTCACTTCTTTTTTTATCACCAAACACCATTAAATTAGGCCACGACCTTTGTAAAAAAAATCGTCTGCGGCGCAGATTCATATAGACCTCTCGACTATTTTTGCCTTGATCCTCGTAAATCTTAGAATCCTAGGGACGGCCCTGGCTTTGCGACTTTCATTCACTTCGGTACGCAAACACGCTGCTTACAATCGTTCAAATTTCAGCTCTCTATCTCTTATAGTTTGTCAGGCCCCTCTTTCCCACTGGGCACTCTGGGCACTTGCTCAGGGCCCCGCGATCGATGGGGGCCCCCTTGTTTCTGACAGATCACAAAACGAGAATCGATATTTATTACCAAAAAACTTATTTACGTCGATAAAATCAAACGATAAGGTGTGCAAAAAAAGTCCTTTACCTGTGAATGGTAAAAGAGTTACTTTTGTAGGTTATATTATATTCAGGCCTATTCCGTATCATAACCTCTAAGAATAGTGGTAAACTTTTACGTTAAAGTGACGTTCTATCCTTTTTATTTAGCTGTGACAGAACGAGATAAAACGTCATTTTAAGGTAAAAGTTTTCTACTATTCTCAGAGGTCATGATACAGAACACGCCTAAATATCTATTAATTTAATGTGACTGTAATAAAATAAAAATAAATCTAGACCTTGCTTATCTACTTTCTATGCCTATTCTAACAAAATAGTGCTCTGTTAAGGTTATAGGCTAGGCAGCGCCGGATTACCCATTAGGCTACTGAGGCTGTAGTCTAGGGGCGCCAAGTTAAAAAGGGGCGCCAATTGCCAATGAAAATAAAATTTTAAAAATAAATTACAACAAACTGTAATTTAATTTTCCTACTTTGCTTTTGTGAAAATTCTTTTCTGGAGATACTATCAATAGCTACTAAAATTCCTAAACTTCATTTTAAGCCGTTTGACCTTGAACAATCAAAAAATTTTGCCTGTGGCGCTATTTCATTCTATTTCCTTCTCAAACACGAATTTTAAAAAAAGTGCTGAGATTATTATAGCCTAGGGTGCCAAAATCCGGCGCTCGTCATAGGGGCCCCAATATCTTCATGTGCCTAGGGCCCCCAATAGGTTAAAGACGGCCCTGTAGTTTGTTGGTTATTAAAGCTGCTCACGGACGAGCGGACAGAGCCAGATCAATAGCTTCCTACTTCGTGTGATTCTTTTTGAATATGAAAGTATTGAAGCTAAAAACTAAATTGCATTGCTATGGCCACAAGACCAATAAGTTGGTCCAGAACAGTTTTCATCCATAAAAGTAGGCTAAATAGACAGACAATATTGCATTGAATCGAGATTATTATACGAGTCAAGCAGAAGAACTCTCGGGCTCGGCTTACCACCACCGTCACCTTATTTAGCACACAGACGATTGACATGGAATTTAAATTTGTTTTGAAAAGGACACGAGAAATTCCAAGTTCGAGACGTCTGGATAGGGTGTAAGACCTGCCTGCCTGACCTGTGCTTTCTTCCGTAGTAACCCAGTAAGCCGGGGCAATCTGAACGACGTTTCATCAGGATGAAATGCAAATAACGAAATTTAAAAAATTAAAGAGCACACGAAACACCGGAAATTGACTGTGGCGAAAAGACATGAAACGATTTTCGCCCTTCGGCACACCCGGCATATTTAATTTGATGTGGATAGGCAACACTTCATACACTGCTGCTAATCTGAAAGCCTATCAGTACTTAAGAAATATTACTTGATTTGTACGAGCTGCCTACCTAATAATTAATTATTTTGGCTACGAGGGTTTATCTTAGTACACGAAATCTTAATTTATTTCACAAATACAGTAATAAAGTCGCGCGCTACTCACCTTTTGCCAAAGGAATTTATAATCATCCTTTACTTGTTTAAGTTTATCTGCGGCCGATTTAATATCTATATCTAACAATTTAGGCGTCTTCATTTTTAACTGTTGAAACAAATTACTGTTTGTTGCAAACCTTCGTACAGTTCTTGAACAAACGTCGCCTTTTTTTAAGAGTTAGTGCAATAATTCAGCAGCAAATTGAGATTTCAATAAGCCGACTAAAATACAGTACTTACAAAAATTAACTTTTCGATGGTATTTTTTATTAACTACTAACTACTATTAGATAATACCTACTGATAGTGTTCAATTGGTTTAAAAATATTATCTCGACAAACCTTTCGAGTTTTTACGAGTACTAGGTGTTTTTCTAAAGTTTTGACAACTGATTCTTACTTACATAATTACATAATTTATTAAGTGCTCTACTTGATACCTATACTTGTCAATAGTAACGATTCGTTAACTTTTGTTTAGCATTTCTGAAAGACTTCTCGCCAGTTACATTTATGCATAATGTGAATCGAAAATGGGTCACTACTGTGGGTCAAGATTTTCTGAAATGCAATCAAAATGATCCTATTATTTATTATTTTGGACCACCCTGTATCAATTTCGTTTAAAGGCTTATTTATTTTGTGGCTAAAACAAATTTCAACAAAATCGCTTTTGTCTTTGTAGTTTTTGCTTAATAGGGATGTTTTCAAAGCAGACGAGATCAACGAAAAGTAAAATTGTAAATGCTCCCGTGTATCTTTGGTTGCCTATTTTCAGGGGATTTAAAATTTATAGGATAAAAAAGTAAGTCAGGTAGACATGTAGCAAGTTCCATTGCTATATTATATTTCAAAGTGCATATTGCAGCGTATCTCGGACTATTCTCGTATACTACTACTAATTAGGACATTAACATTAACCAACTTAAAATAAATTTAATTGCAAGTTTTCATAAAAACATATTTATTAAGATAGTCATGTCTATAGCTATAAAAATAAGAGATAAGAGAATTGTTTATTTAAAACATTAAGCAAGCCGGCAAGTAACGTAGAATATAAAATTGTAGTCTTTGGTAGTACCGTTGATTGAGGGAGTTCCAATTCCCTAAATCGACGGAAGTACCTACAAAATCTTATTGTAAAGACCATGGTAAACATTTACGTTTAGATTTGGGTTATCGTGCCCAGGAGGTATTTGGGTCCGTCCGTAGCCGAATAAATAAATATAATATAAATAAATATTTCGATTATATTGCAATAAAATATTAATAACGCTCTTCACCTTCTCCTTCATCAATAATTTCCATTGTATTTCTGGCAATTACTTCAATAATTTTGTAATTTTTATAGGAAATCGTCTAATTTTCTCATATTCTGCATAAAATTGATATTTTTAGAATAGCACGTTAATAACAATAAAAATTTTATTAAAAACACTACCAATTTACTACTAATTTAATTCAAGAATAATAAATGTGTATCAATCAAACATTATAAGAATAATTATGGACGAAAAGTACTGATTCGGTTCTTTTGTTCCGTGCTATAGGACCACCAAAAGAGAATTTTGTTAAATAAATGATAAAAATATTGGAAGCTGTATTTGTAATCCTTCCCGATACAATTGGCCACTTGAAAAGGTTTAATGTACAATCAATTTGATTTTGTCAGCGTCTTGTAAATATTTATGCTTCTGTTGCTCAAATAATTCAACTAAGGCCCGAGTAAATTTCGAATGTAATCCGTCTATTTCTTCCTTGGTCGGATTTTCAGTTTTGATAACATCTATAGGTGTGCCCACTAAAAAAACAAAACGTGCCTAAATTACGTTAATTTACTACTGTTTAATGTATATTAGAAAGTAACGTTTCGAACTTATCCTAAAAGTTCAACATGCACCATAAATTACAGCCGGCTCACGTTGGGTTAGACAGCACATCTTGTCTACGTTGAAATTTACGGCAGGTGCTCGACTTTTGGGATAAGCCTATGAATAACCTCGTGTGCCTAAGTCAGTTTTTTATAAATGTGAACAGAGTAAGTATACGCACTACGTACTACGTACCAACAGTTGTTACAAGCTTCCTTAACGGTATCAATCCAAAAGTATATTGAAAAAAACCACGCCCCACAGGTAATATAGGTGCAACTCCAAATACTTTTCGAAAAACTTCTTGAAAGTAGCGCAAAAACGACCCTTTGGGATTATTTACTTGATTAAACAAATCGGTTTCGCCAAAAGAAAATACCGGTACTAGTGGAGCGCCACATTTCAAAGCTTGCTTAACGAAACCTTTACGACTTTTTAGCACAATATTGTATTCGCCGGGTCGGGTAATCAACGATTCAGACGCACCACCTACGAGCAAGCAAACAACACACCCGCCCCCTTCAGTCGACAAAACCCAACTTATAGCTTTAGCAGAAGATGCGCAACCTCCTAATCCGAGCCCGAGCTCGCGAAAAAACGGCACGTAGAAGATTTGTTTCAAAATTACACAATGAGGAGTGTGATTTGGAAAGAACTCGTTAAAATTGCCAACTGTTGTTCCAAACGAGCAAAATACGCCGGTTCCTAACATTCCGTGCGGAAAACAACAAAATAAATAGTTTTTATTTTTGTCCAACTCCACTTGAGACGCGTTAACTAGTTTTACTGGAAAATAATTTTTTAGATATTTCCACCAAGTCCATCCGCGCACCCATGCCGAACGGCGTCCACCTTGTTCGCCCGTATTTCTGTCGATTATAATCCAAACTATGTATAATAGCATATAGATCCAATCGTTCGTGTAAAATAGAAGGTAAGCTGCAAATGCCATTCCAGTAATGCCACCAGTAGACATTATTACAAACCACGCCGCTGCCGCCAAAGTTTGTAGTCTCCTTTCTAATGGTACGTTGAGTGGTGCGAATTTAATTCCCCAAATTTCCATTTTCTACAAAATGATAGTATAGTATAGATATTGATAGTATAGTTCATCAAACTCTCTTGTGGAAATAAAAAATGGCTGCCATCAATGCACAAAAGACTATTGGTGAACGATTGTAAGTTTAACACGTGAGTAAAGTTTGAAGAACTACTCATACATCCATTATTTACCGATAAGCGACTACACTTTTTATACCACCAGTGCGTACTAGTAGATGTGGTTTCGAGGCGTATAAAAATCTGTCCAAGGCACTCTATAATAAGCAATAACCGCGAAATCGTTTTAGAACGTTTTATGATAGAAATGTGGAACTCGGCTTTATTGGAACTTCATAAAACTAAATTACTTGGACGGAAATATATAAAAGATCGTCTAAACACGGAGCGGAAGTTTACAATAATTAAAAAGTTGGTTAATATACAGTACATACACAGTACAGTACATACAGTGTGTTGGTGTTCAAAACTTTTCACGTAGTAACACTCGTTGGTGTTCGATTAAATTAAAAACGACTCATGTGGCCATAACAACACTTTTTCGTACGCATTGAAAATATTTAAAAAGATGTCAGAAATAGTGCTCAACAATAGTAATCTCAGAAGCTCTCCGTGATTTCAAAAAAATTAAATTATACGGGAAGTTCATCTAATTTCAGGTTGAACCGAAAGTCAAAATACCAAATGTTTGGTATCACTAGATAGCTAATTTTACAATAAATTCAAACAACTTGAAATATACAAAGTGTTGTATTTAAAATAGAAAAACTAACCCAATTTCCGGTTAAACCGGAAGTTACAGTTTAATGATTTTGATTAACAGAAAATCCGTTTTATAATTAAAATAGTCAACTTTGGTGCTGTAAAAGTAGTCAATTTATAAATTATTTTACAAATCGACTATAGCAAAACTAAAGCTCTATATTTTGCCTATACATTCCTGTTTTTATATTTTTACAATAATAATTATCTCAAAAGTTATAGTAAAAAAACTAGAAAATAGGACAATTGTCTTGCTAGCCGCCATTTTGAATTTAAACATTTTTAAAGGTGTTTTGTTAATTAGGGCGAATTTTATAACCGAGTATAAATATTGGGGGGGGGGTCATGATTTTCCGAAATGCGATCAAAATGAGCCTCTTATTTTAGGCCACCCTGTATGGATTTTGTTTGATGGCGCTTTGGATTCAGGAGTACCCAAAACGTCGAGAAATAACATTTAAAAAAATTTTTTTTGATCATAATTAATACCGGTAGCCCCACCTTGTGATACATACTACACATCCAGACATATTCTACATGGGAAGTTTTGAAATGAACACGCTGTATATTGATTTACAAAATTTTAACTTTGATGTAATTGATGATATAGTCAATTTAGTTGAAATCTAAAGTCGGTGAGATTTGGCAAGATCTTTAAATACTTATAGAATTCAGTGTTGTAGCACCGACATCGGACAGGCTTCTGATCTGGTAAAACTGCAAAGATCTTTTATTGTAAAAAAGTTGTAAATAAAACCATTACCATAGTTATCAATTGTGTTTATTAATTTAACGCATATAATTGCCCAATGCCCATGACTTCAAAATACAGCTCTTTTGCGCTACATTTAAATCAGTTTTAGCCAGTGTGTACTAATAATATATGTTTCTTCAAATCCGCTTTGCGAGAAGCAGCATAGTCGCACGTACTACATTTAAACGGCTTCTCACCTGTATGTGTTAACAGATGGTCAATTAAGCGAACTTTCACCGTGGACGTATAATCGCATACAATACATTTATAAGGCTTCTCATCATCCGTGTGCACTAACAAATGGTTTTTTAAATGATCTTTTCGCGAACACGTAAAATCGCATATACTGCACGTAAAAAGCTTTTCGCCTGTGTGTGTTAATAGATGTCTTTTCAAGTACATTTTCCGCGAGCATACATAATTACATATGTTACATTGAAAAGGCTTTTCACTAGTGTGTACTGCTTGATGTAATTTCAAGTTTGCTTTCAACGAAGTCCTATAATCACACACACTACATGTAAACGGCCTTTCGTCTGTATGTACTAATAGATGTCTCTTCAAGTACATTTTCCGCGAACATGTATATTTACACATAGAGCATTTAATTGGCTTTTCTCCAGTGTGTACTAGTTGATGTGCCTTTAAATTAGTTTTTATCGCACACGCATAATCGCATACACTACATTTAAACGGCTTTTCGCCTGTATGCGTTAATAGATGTCCCTTCAAGTACGCTTTCCGCGAAAATGCATAATCACATATACTACACTTAAACGGCTTTTCACCAGTGCGCCCTAGTTGATGATTCTTTAAACTACCTTCCGTAGACGCATAATCACATGCACTATTTTCTTGAATTGCATCGTCGTTTTCTACTTTAACACTTTCTTTAATAATATATTCTTCGAGATCATGTTCTTCTATCTTAATTGAGCCTAAAAATTCTTACGTAAGGTACCACCAGCATTATAAACTAAAGACTATTTTCATACCACAGTCCAAAAGGTTATCAAACTGCGGTTCATCGTTCACAGCTTCATCTGCAATATATTTATTACATTTAAAACCAAAACGCACATCCTTTTACTTACTTAAATTGTCCGGGTAATCCGAATTCTCAAAAGTATCATCTGGAACTTGTTCTTCTTTGATTGGTAGTTCCATTACAATCTTTTGCGATATTTGTACCTAAGAAACAACGCCCAATTACTACAAGTTAAGATCTGTACGAACAAAACAAAGTCTCTCGGTAATAACAGTTGATCGTCCAGAACCACCAGTTAACGAGAGTCCATGTATAACGTAGAATCTAGAAGGGAACTTTCAAACGTTAAAATTTTAAACGTGTACAAACGTAACGTTACTGTTGTTACAATTTACAATATCTTGAACAACAAAATAATACAATGATCATGACATTCATAACATAACCTAACAAATTAAAATTTATAATTAACTGCCAACTGCCGCTTTACGTTGGCAAAAGCAAAATCGTGTGCAGCGCCGCAGTGTCTGTGGGGACAAATAATAGAAAATCCCGTGAAATTTAAATATGTGGGCTTAAAAATTAACAAGAAATGGCAATATTTTTGCAACAAACTTGACTGGGCTTACGTAGAATACTATATAAAACTCAATTTAGACAACAGCCCTAACGTTAACAACAATAAAATTTTATTTAAAAAAATACTATAACCGGATTTATAAAAATTTAACAATCTATGTATAAAAGTGTATAGCTTACAGTAATTATGTACATAATGAACTATATTATATAGATAAGAATATCAGTTCTTTTGTTACGCTCCACAAAGTCGTCAAAATATAATTTTATCAAAAAGACAAGAGTGTAAATTATACAATAAGCGATAAAAAATCGAAAACTAGCAGCCTTCCTACTATACTACACAATCTCATTTTGATCGCTTATTTTGGTTTAACAACTTCAAACGTCGACATTAATTTACTGTATATCCAACTCGACTTCTGAGGCATCTTGTAAATATTTGTGTTTATGTTCTTCAAATAGTTTCACTAAGGAATCAATAAATTTCGAATGCAACGCGTCAATTTCTTCTTTCGTCGGGTTCTCATTTTTGGCTACTTCTATGGGCGTTCCAACTGCAAAAAAACATCAATTCGTTTATAATGGCTAATGTAGCATACGTTCATACGTACCCACAGTTGTAACTGGCTTCCTCATTGGTATCAGCCCAAAAGAGTATTGAAAGAAACCACGTCCCACCGGTAATGCGGGCGCGATTCCAATTACCTTCCGTAAAGCTTCTTGGACGTAGCGCAAAACTGATCCTTCGGGATTGTTCACTTGACTAAACAAATCGGTTTCGCCAAAAGAAAATACCGGTACTAGTGGAGCGCCACATTTCAAAGCTTGCTTTACGAAGCCTTTACGATTTTTTAATACGAGCCGATATTCGCCCGGTCGACAATTAAACGATTCCGATACACCGCCCACAATGAGAGAAGCAACACATCCACCTCCTGGCGTCGATAAAATCCAGTTTATGGACTTAGCAGAAGCCGCACAACCTCCTAATCCCAAAGCGAGCTCGCGAAAAAATGGCATGTTATAATGTTGGCTTAAAGTTATGCAGTAAGAAGTGTGATTTGGAAATAGCTCGTTGAAGCCACCAACTGTTGTTCCAAACGAGCTAAACGCACCAGTCGATAACATTCCGTGTGGAAAACAGCAAAATAAGTAATTTTTATTTTTGTCCAATTCCACCTGGGACGCATTAACTAAATTTAATGGAAAGTAATTTTTGAAATACTTCCACCAAGTCCATCCGCGCACCCATTCCGAACGACGTCCTCCTTGTTCGCTCGTTTCTCTGTCAATTATTATCCAAATTATGTACAGTATCGTTAAGATCCAATAGTTTGTGTAAAATATAAGATAAGCTGCCGTGAACAATCCAATAAAGCCGCCTAAAGCCATTGTTACGAACCACGCTGCTGCAGCCACAGTTTGCAGCCTCCTTTCTAAAGGTACGTTGAGAGGGGCGAACTTAATTCCCAAAATTTCCATTTTCTACAAAAGTTTAATTTGTGCACTAACGAAATTAAAACATTTAAATTGATAAAAAATAAAAAGTTTGCTAAATGACCGTCCTACACCAACTCAAGAGGCGCTCGATACGTACTAGTAAAAATTGTGTCAAGATATAAAGTTTAAATACTTTTCGAGTACACACTTCTGCTTTTACTGTTTGATAAAACAAATTAATTAAATAGGCGCATTAAATGAAATATCATGTTTTGTTTCTATAGGATGCGTTTGTTGATAAGTGATTAAACCTTAAGGAGGGAAGGTACCCGATAATTTTAGAACTTAAAAATTTTTTTTCTAGCTTATAAAAAACTTATTTTCAGAAATCGATGATGTGGGGAATATAAGCTAGGGCTGTAGTTAATATCTGTCTGTATAATATAAAAGTTATAATCATTATAGTTTAAAAGATAGATTTTTAGATATTCACGGACTTACTATCAGTTTAATTAAATCGGCGTTTAAACCATGTTATACAGAATCCCTTACTCCAGGGTATGACATATTTAAAATTTTGTTTATTATTTTGATACTTGTACAATTCAACTTTATGAGAGTTGTAATATGTCTCACTAACACAAAAGTAGTCATATTATCTTACCTAATTGTCCAATTTGCTTCAAATTTTGTTATACCCTGAACTGAATCACGATGATAAGATATACTTTTAAAATTTTATATTCGATGGGTAATTAAAGCTGTACTTATCTAAAATAATTTAGTAAAATATCGCAGAGTAAGTGCGGTAGCGCCCAGAAAAGGATAGAGAAGTACACAAATTTCGGCACTTTACCTGCGATATAAAAGACACAACCCTTCTCGCCCGGGGTCATTTTCTAAGTTTTTGAAGAATTCAACAAAAATGTATTTTATGAGACTACGAGACTTCCAATTTCATATTAAATGAAATTAGATTTCTAGCCTATTTTTTTTCATTTTATCGTACTATTTTGATGTATTCTAATGAATCGCATTTTCATACTTTCTTACTGACTAATGACTAAAAGTCTACTCTCAACCGCTAATCAAACTACTCAAAAACAATGATAATAATACAAATATTAAAAAACTGAGCAGATGTTTCAAACGAATAGATTCTATTCTTAAAACTCTTAAAAACAATTAAAGATGATAACTATATGCCTTTGCTACAAACAAGTGCATTGTTTGAAGAGATTTGCAAAGTAATGACAACGTTGTTCAATGAAATCGTCTTTCTAGAAATGTCACTACCAATTATACGGAGAGGTGTTTATACGAGTCTTGTGGCAAAATTTTCTAGTGGAAATTTTATGGTAGAACACATGAAAATGTTGCTATAGAAAAATATGAGGAAATCAAGAAAGTGGAAAGTCAAGTCAAGCGGCTTTTTTATACCTAAAGAATACCCTCACTTATGTTGTAGCCCTGATGGACTAGTGAATGATAATGGATTGGTGGAAATCAAGTGTTTGTATTCGATAAGAACCCAAAAAATTAAGGAAAGTTAAAAAAATAAGCAAAACAATATGTGTGTAAAACTTGAGCGGGGTAAATTGTATTTTAAAAAAATTACCAATATTTTTATCAAATTCAAGGTCAATTAAATATATTAGATCGAACTTGTGATTTAATTTTGAGAGATTTAATTTTTTAATTTAATGAGATTAAAGTGCTAGTAGTAAAAATAATCGTGTATACACTACCGTTGCGAAGACTATTATAGACCACGCGTCTTGTAACCCTAGGCGCTTCGCACTTCAGGCTACAATCCTGGCGCTAAATCTATAATAGTACGTATATAAATTAGGAAACGTAAATACATGTATAAAATGATAATTTGATAATAAATACTATAAAATGGTATCATTCAGCGTTCTTGGCGTATGCGTCATTATATATTATCGGGCATAATTCATGAAATACGGAAAAATAAGGGAACTGACATACATAAAATCAAAAACGTATGTCATTTATTGTATCAACGCACTTCTAATGCTAAGTAACGTTGGGATGAGAGTGGAAACAATAATGAAACTCATAAATTTATGCATATACGCGCCAAGATTGCTGAATAATACTATAACAACTAGGTAATCTTTGCTATTGGCATAAGTACTTGGCACTTTTACTGTTCTTATTCAATGCAACGAAAAGTCGCCACCTGTTTGGACATACAAAAGATTATGTGTACCTGCTTGTCGATTTTATTTTCTTCATTGTTATCGGTAAAGTTGGCTATTTCTTTTATATTTTATGCTACTTAGCCTTACACGATGTATACGTAGGCTTAAATAAAGCAAGTAAGTTGGGTTGCCTATTTAAAATGTTACGAATTTAGCTAGGGTACCTTCCACCCTTAACCTGGTAGTTATCGAAGAAAAACTCTGATGTGGCCATAAGCCATAAAAGAACTTTAAATATTTAAAAAGATATCAGAAATACAGAAATAGTACCAAACAATAGTATGCTCAAAAGCTCTTCCTGATTTTAAGAATCTAAAATTATACGTGTTTCTATTTGAATAGATAGCGAATCTCATTTCCGGTTAAATCGGAAGTTTTAGTATCACTCGATAGATAATTTTACAATAATTCTGAATCAATTAAAATATACAGGGTGTTTTCATTAAAATAGAAAAGCTAACCCCATTTCCGGTTAAACCAGAAGTTAACATTTAACATGTTTGGTATTATTAGACAGCAAATTTTACGATATTTTATAAAATCATAAAATATACAAGGTGTTTTTAAAAACTACTTTAGTTTGGCTAATTTCTGGTTTAACCGGAAATGTTTTAAGAACCAAAATTGTAATAAAAAATAGAAATTTATGGAGCAAATGCTTGCACCAACTAGTAAGTATAAATTTAAATTATAAAAGAAATTTTAAGCGTTTAAAATTGAGACCTTCAAAAAATCATAACTCCGAAACTAGCGCAAACAGAACAATGAAACTAAGTTGATAAATTAAGAACTTTGATATCTACAACATATCAAAATTTGAATAAAACGACCAAAGCCAATTTTAAGAAAATTTGTTTTAAAATTATAGTCTACTTTGGTCATTTAAAAGTAGTCAATTTTAAAATTATTTTAAAAATCGACTCTAATAAAGCTAAAGCCCTCTATTTTGCCTATCTATTCCTGATTTTAGATATTTATAGTAATAATTATCTTCAAAGTTATAACAAAATAACTTGAAAATGGGCGAATCAATACTGGCCGCCATTTTGAATTTAAAAATTTGAAAAGATATGTTGTTAATTAGAGCGGATGTCTACTAACCTATAACCGAGTATAAATATTAGGGGGGGGTCAAGATTTTCCAAAATGCGACCGAAATAACGCTTTTATTTTGGGCCACCCTGTATAAATTTTTTTTAAAAGCTTATGTTGTTTACGAAATAATGTGAACCAACATATTTATTCTCCTTATTTTTGAAAACCCCATTGGTATTATAGCTTTAGTAGACTTTCTCAAATATTTAATCATATTATACAGGGTGCCTCAACGAAATAACGATAGGTGTTACTTACTATAATTTAATTACACCGAGCTATCTTAGTGCCAACTTGCTTCCCCGACCTAAAAATAATCACGAACCCGTGCCTTCTACAAACTATTTAGTATTTTCGCAAAGCACAATTTTATAAATCACATCCAAATCATTTTAACTCACAATTTTTACTTCTTAAATGAGCTTAAGCTTTGAAATATCGCCCAAAAAAATTTACTTACTTGCTTCTTTTAGCAATAATAATGTACTTGAGTTTGTCGTGGTTTCAAGTTATAAATTTTGATATCATTATTTGCACAATCTTCCTTATCTATACGACTCCCAATAGATATTAAATGCGGGCTCCCTTAAAGTAGTTCATTATTGTGTCAACCTGAACTTCATCGTGTTGTTCACCAAAGAGATGTTTTCGAACTAGATGTGGAAAAATAAACAATTCATTAAGAAGGAGTTCGCAGCTAAAAGAAAAGAAAATGTTTGAGGTCTGTCTACAGTCTACCAACTATTTTTTAAACTACACAAGACCTACTTACGAGCCTATGGTTATGGTTGGTTTAAATTCAATATTTTATGATTTAATTCGGCATTTAATTTAACGTTTTAGTTTATTGTAAATTGCAAAGAGTCGATGTTTATGTTCATGGTTAAAATGTGACAATTTAAATTTATATGAAAGATAGATTGCGCATGCGCAAAACTTAGTTGGTGTAGGAAAATTAATTAGTATGGTTGGTATCGCTTGGTATAAATGTGAGGTAAAAGTGACCAAGTGACGTTAGAATTCGACTTTTTAAACTGACACAGGCGAACTTTAAAGGCAGGTCTGGAAAGCTTTAAGTAGGTGGTGCTAGGAGTTGGAGTCATAAAATCTGTCATTGACAGGTTGGGCATTTTTTTTTATAAAAGTCTTTTCTTTTTCCCAATTGTTTTTGCTTTTCTATTTCTCAATTTCTATTGAATTGTTCAATTTGTTCTAGGTCAAACCTTTCATTGCCTGTACTATTATTTATCTACGGTTATGATTACCAGCGATGGCTGAGTGGAGACATCTATTAGAATTTTGGAAAAGCTTAATTAACATTGGGCTTATGGGGAAATCTTACGTTGTCCTCAGGGCATAGAAAAAACACATTTTCTTTTAAATCTATTATTATAGATATATTCTATATCATATCCTCTATGGCACGCCATATTTCATATCGTTGTAAGTATTTATACGCAACAGAATACAATCAGTTTACAAGTACTACAATTTGCCACTTTTCAGGAATTTTTTTTGTTATTTTCTAATACTTCTTTTGAATTTAAGAATATGTCATACCATAGAGTAGTTCCTTGGCTAGACCCTACAAAAACATTAGTTGTATCTGTTGAGTATTAAAGCTGTTCAGGACGACGTAAAATACACCCTATACATAACTTATAATTCTCCAGCCTTAAATAATAAATTAATGCTCAATTAAATCAAAAAATATCGAATAATATATAAACCCGCCATAACTCGTCATTATTACCTACGAAAATTTGGAATATTAAAATGGGAAGAAATTAATATACAACTCAAGATATAAATCGAAATACGTAAAATTGGGAAGAAAACTCGCATTTGCAATTGGATACATAACTTCAACGTAGAGTTGAGGTTCAACTACTGTAAAATTTTGGAACCGATTTCCAAAATGATACACCCGACCAAGCTGTTTTCAAAAAAAATTGCCATTTTGCGCAAATTTCAGTTTTCAGACTTATCAGAACAAAAACTAAATTCGGAGAAAAAATTACTGTGTGTGTCGTCCTGTGTGAGAGTGTGAGTACTCTAACTCTCACGAGCGATTTATGCGAAACACTTGAAAGTTACGACACGTGAACGAAACCAGATAATATTTAGACACGTATTCCGCAAGGTCTCTTAAAAAGCGTATTCCTGATAAACGTTCATTACGAAATTTTGCACTTATTTAGACTAATAATTGCACTCGAGTACTTGATAATCGCTGTATTTGTTTTTTAAATACTAAAATACGCTATTTGCTACTTGTACTCTGTCATTTAAATTTAAACATATTTTTTTGAACTTTGTTTTACTCGATAATAGGTAATTTAAACACGAAAAGTATAAGTGAAAGTGGGTAATTTAGTAAGAAATTTATTAAGTAAATAAATAATAGAAGTTTAGTACTACGTAATAACGATGCTTTGTAGAAAATGGTATTAATTTTATTATTATTATCGTAATGGTTTGCTAAAAAATGTAATTTATTATAATTTATTTAATTATTAAAATTCCTATTGAAATTAAACAGGAAATGGTGTAAAATAGTGTTTGTCTATTATTGCCCTATGTAAATTTATTTATTTCCTACTATGTATGTAGGTTCTTAATTTGAAAAAATTAAAAAAAGGAATTTGGATTTTTGAAAATGAAGACAATTTTTAATTGTATGACCTTAGTGAGTGTATACAGTGTGTCCAAAAGGCAAAAGGTGTGGAATAAATAGTAACTATAGTCAAAACCAGGAGAGGTGTCGATAGAGATTTCGATAGATTTCGATTCGATAGAGTCATTTTTTCTCTTTTCGGCCACGTAAAACTTTAGTGCCCTCGTATAAGAAAATTTTTTTCGAATTCGTTTCGAAATTCCGGACTCAGCTTAACTCATGCTTTAATATGTCACTTCCCGGACTAGTGACGTAAATAACTATTCCAAGTCAACTAGAAAAATTACTTATAAATATACAGGGTGTCTCCGAAAGGTCTGTATAACGCTGTACCACATATTCCTGAGACCAAAATAGGCCGATTATACCTCTATCTAAAAGTGCTTCATTTAGGGTCCTTTCGGACGCCAAAGATCTTTAAGAAATTTCAATTTTTTTTTTATTACAAAAGATCGCTTTTAGCGATTGGAGTGAATTGGTATGTGGATATGTACTAAAAAAATGCGTTTTTGATACGTCTATTTTCTCCTAGGCCTTATGGAACTGGTATAAAATTGATCATCCAGGTGCAAAGGACCTTATATTTTATTAACGACTTGATCAATATCGTCCAGACTTTTCATACAGGTAGATATTCTGATTTACAGCATTTTTTGACCTCTTGTTAGATTTTGCTATCTACTTTAGTTTAGGCAGAAAACAATAATTTCCATTTGCTGCACGTTATATCCATACATCCTACAGCAATAAAGCCTATATCTCAAAATAAGACAGCTTTTCGATGAAAATGAATAGAACTAAAATTGTAGAACGGAAAATTCTCTATTAGCCTGCTAAATTAAGTTTATTATTTTAAACAATTGAACTCCCCCTCCCACTCCTATGCATGGTGTACGCCATATTACTCGGAAACTATAAAAGTGGCACAAAAAAAATCCATATAATCATTCTTATTGGAAATTGATACACTATTTTTTCTTACTGATGTATTTTTGGCTTCCCATGCACAATTTAAAAAATAATAGTCCAAAACCAATTTTGAGGGGTTCACCTACAAATGAAAATTATTGTTTTCCGCCTAAACTACGGCAAATGGCGAAATCTAACAACAGGTCAAAAAATGCTTCAAATAAGTGTGTCTGCCTCTATGATAAAGCGGGAAGGTATTTATCAAACCGTTACAAAAATATAAGGTCCTTTGCACCTGGATGATCACTTTTTACTACTTACGCAAGCCCCGCGAGAAACAGAAATATGTCAAAAAACGCATTTTTTTACTACATATTCAGATTTAAAATTTCATCCCTATCGGTAAAAGCAATATTTTGTTATTTAGAAAAATTGAAATTTTTTTAAGATCTTTAGCGTCCGATAGGACCCTAACGAAGGACTTTTGTGTAGAGATAAGTTGTGTTTAATCGTCTTATATTAGTCTAGGGGTATATCAAAATACAAAGTGATGTCTAAAATCAAATTTCTTGCTACTATTCCTTGACCCAGACCTGCATAAGTTACTATTTAATTTTGTTACATGGAGCAGAAATAAAATAAATAGCAAGGTTGTATATTATGTAAAACATAATTTAAACAAACTGTGTTGGAGCGAAAAATATATCCATTTACATTTATGTAAACAACCAGAAATTGCAAAAAGTGCAATTTTCTCAACGATATTTTAAAGTGCCCATGCACCTAATAATTTATTCTTTAGGATCTCGAAAGAGTAATAATTATACCAAATTAAAAATAAGTAAGTACCTAACCTACAATCGATGAATCGATACTACTTGTACTTGTGGGATTGTATCGAACTTTTGTTTTTAATTTTCTTATTCGAGTTTTCCATCTACCCGTCATGTTAGAACCACAAAATTTTTAGGCGACTTTTGAAAAGCTTGAGAGTAACTACTTACCTACGAAAACGTATTTTCAAAAAGAAAAAGAGCTTTATAAAATTGGTGTTTTCTTTTAATTTTACACAAAAATTAGTTAAGTTCTACAATTAATACTAAAAAATAAAAATAACGCATTTACCTCAAAATTTCCTTATGTAAAGATAAAATTATTGTTAATTAACAAAGGTAACTATAGGTAACACTACTGATTTACATAATATTAACAATTTAAACAACAATAAAATATCACAAGTCGAAACTGTATTAAGTATAGGTATAGTTCTTACGCAGAACTCAACAATAGTCTCGATTCAAAGTTTTAAAATTAAAACGCCCCACTCTCTTTACAATAATAGAATTTTAATTTATGAAAAGAAAAGGACACAGGCTTTAGTTTGTTGTTAATGTGTAAAGTAAACAATTTCGAGTTTTCTCTTTAGAATTTTTCAGTATTGCAATTAAATTATTCAATTAGCGGTTCAAGGGCGCACGGTTATTAAGGACAAGGACGAAATTGAAATGTTCAAATTTAGGTAATAGTAAGTACGTCTATGCAAAAGTACAAATGTGCGAAATATATTAACGTTGCTTAATTAAACGTGGGCCGAATTAATGGTATTTTGCAATATTATTTTTAACTTTGCGAAAAGATATTTTTTAACAGTTAACAAAAATTTTCGAATATTAGAAGCGCTTATATGCATTCTATATGTCTATATCCTATACAGTACTAGTATACACGTATACAGGGTGAGTTTGGATCAATGGGCCATTGCCATGAATTATATAACGAGTTGTGTCCGAAATACAAAATAATATCCTTCATCAGACTTTCTTATCTTAAAATTTAAAATTACTTACATTGTAAAAGTTCGGGGGTTGCTAATTTCCTTTTACGATAGTTGGATCCTACCTGATTAGAATGGAGTCACCTTGGCGAATTTGCTCACGTCCCTTTACATTTTCTGACCAAGAAACCCGCCCTAGGAAAAATTTTAAAAGAGGTGTATATTTGGTTGCCTAACATGTCGGCGTTTAATTGTTGCTGATCCGCGAAAAATTAATAAAAGAGACTCAATTTTGTTACGACTTTCAGTAGTTAGACTTAATTATAGTTCTAAATTTAATATCAGCTAATCTTCCTACTTATTTGATGTTTAAATATTTCATAAGTAAATAGACACCTTTATTCTACCGCGTGTTTCAGCTGGACTACGGCAAACTGTACCATAACTCACACTAAAACTAACAATTTTTCTATATTATGGTGCTTAGTTTTCACGCTATGGCTGATTCAGTGATTTCTGTATAATTAAAATATTTGGCAGTGTTTTTACTCAAATTTACGAGAACATAAACAATTAAACTTTTTTTAACAAGAGGTAATGGGTAATAAAAATGTTTCACGATTGTTACTGATTTAATTATTGGAAATTTAAAAAACGGTTTGCACAAAAGTTGTTAATGGAGGCTCCAAAAATTCAATACACTTTATTTCGTAAAATGTTTCGAAGAGACCGAGTTTCCAACATTTTAATTAGCCGCCATTTTGAATTGGTTAGAGATACAGAGCCGTAGCGAAAAAACTAGGCGCTATTTTGAAAAATGTAACTAACAAAATTTGTTAGTTTTGCTCGTTTTGCTGTATTTATCTAGCGGTATAGACTGGCGAAGTCGACCTGAGACACCCTGTATAAGTAAACAAAGCTCGTTGAGAATTTATCACCATAAACATCTTATATTTACTTCAGGATATTCGTATGTACATATGGCAAACAAGCAAATTTATACAACTCATTAACACAATTTTATTAATTTACATATTGAAACAAAAGCAAAATGAAGCTACAATTTTCAAAACTATTTCGCTGCAATAATTTATACCAATACTTAGCCACTCTATCAGGTACGCATTTTTTTACAACCGCATCGTTAAGCATTACCGATTTTTTCAGGATCTTTCGCTGTCCTCGTACCAGGCATAAACTTGGGATGGACGTCGCCATATTTGCCTCAAATTTTAAATGGAGACTATCCCGAATTTGCGATGACAAGCGATCAAGGATCCTGGTGTGCAGTTATGTCGATTTTAGGAGCCCCTCTTGGAGCATTCGTCACCGTCATTGCGGTAGATCGAATTGGACGAAAAAATGTAGTATTACTCATGGCTCCCGTAACTTTTTTCCTATTTATCCTTTTGGCGTTTTCCAACACTGTACACCTAATCTTTTTAGCAAGATTTGGCATAGGAATAATTGACGGAGGATTATACACGGCACTCCCTATGTATTTGAGCGAAATAGCCAACCCTTCCATTAGAGGAATTTTAACGTCGTCGGTTGGAACGGCGGCCATAATAGGCACTTTGCTCATAAACATCATCGGATTTCATTGCACGATTTATGTATCGTCTTTACTGTGCTCTATAATACCAGTAATACACTTTTTAACATTCATATGGATGCCAGAATCGCCTTACTACTACATAAAAAAAGGAAAAATTGAAGAAGCGAACAAAAGTTTACAAACGCTCCGAGGAAGCTCGGACGTAGACGAAGAAATTAAAGCTTTAATAAGTGCCGTCTCGCGTCAAGAAGAAAACCAAAAGGGTAGATTTGTAGACTTATTTTTGATTAAAAGCAACAGAAGGGCCGTCTTCCTGTTTGTAATTATAAGTTTAACGAAAAAATTTAGTGGAAAGAGTCCGTTTTTGTATTATACCACAACAATTTTTCAACAAACTCAAGATAATTTAGATCCTAAAATATCCGTCATAATTTACATATCTGTAGAAGTGTTAGCTACCATTTTGGCACTGATTTTAATTGACCGTACCGGACGACGTCCTCTTATAATAGTCGCCACCATCGGATGTGCTTTAGGCTTGGCCGTTACTGGAGGGTATTTCTTTTGCAAGTACCAAAACAATCCAATTGTCGACAGTTTAGGATGGTTGCCTTTAACAGCTTTGACTGTTTATATAATTTGTTTCAGTTTAGGACTCGAATTAACTCCTACGGTGTATTTGGGAGAACTCTTTCCGATGAATGTAAAGGCGGCGGCTCATGGCTTAGGAGATACTTTTGCGGTTATAACTGGCGTTATTACTACTAAACTTTTTCAATATTTAACAGACAATGTAGATATTTTTGTGCCTTTTTGGATATTTTCGAGCTGTTGTGTACTAGGGTTTATATTTATTGTCAAATATATACCCGAAACGAAGAATAAGACGTTGGAAGAAATTCAGTTGTATTTGATTTCAAAAACGACCAAAGTGCAATCTCAATAAATTTAAGTTTTAAAACGATTTTATGTTTCAGTTTCCATTGACGTCATACACAAACATCTTACAGACTTCTCTTCTAAAATAATTAAGGGGAGCAGGAATAATTGTGGCTATTTAATTTAACATGGTAACTCCCAGATCTCAATCGGCACATTGTATAAATGGAGTTTTATTAATTTTAAATAAAGCTACCTCAATCCTTGTCGTTTCTTTGTGCTTGCGTTAGATTCGAATCGCTACAGTTATCAAAAACAAGCATGCAAACGACTCAATTATTAATAAATATTCAATGCAAATTCTAGTGTATATTTTAAGTCAAATAGGACAACTTAAAACAAAATTATACATAACAATATTAATACATTCTTGTATAATTACTACAAACGAAAAAAAAATTAAAATTGCACCAATATTTTTAATGAAAAGTACACTCATATGTATATTAAATTTATGCACAATTATATACAAAAACACCATAATCTTACGTTCAAATACACAGTACAACTAAAAGCCTACAAAATGTCAAAAAAATTTTTATAATCAGTCAAATGAACCTAAGACACTTTGCTAAAACTTGAGTAAATTGAAAGAAGCTTTTAAAACGCATACACATAAATCAAGATAGGATTTCACAATTATTATTAATTTATAAAACATCTATACAACTTTACTGTAGATATATCACAAAAGCTTTTTAAATTCTCGTCTTCGAATCTTTATCCGAATATCTACCATATCTAATAAAAGCAATGCGGTCGGATAGCAAGCATTTTAAAAACAATTTTTATCTACATAAAATAAATAAAACTTATTTAAACTATTAACAGAACTTACAAATAGTCGCAAGTAAAGTTTTAAAGGATTATATCGAAAAATCGACGAGTCGCCATAGCATGCACAAATTAAGAAAAAGTAGAAAAGTTTGTTACTTCGTTGGCGTCGGCATTCAATGGCTCGTTTTAAATTTTTCAATAATACGATAAAACTACATGCAGATCTTAAAAATTCAACCTATCAATTGTACACTAGAGAAATCTCATATAAAATTTAAACTAAAAGGCATTTTGTTCCTGTCCTACGTCTGTTACACAGTTAAAAAGTTTTTAAGAGGGCAAAATTTTAGTATTAAGATAGTACTTATAGAGTCTTCACAATTTGGTGACTAATCATTGATAGAAAAAAAAATATATAAACCAATAGGATTATCGTTACTATTTCTATCAGCACAAAAATGATTTATAAATAAAATAATTAACTAAAAAACAAAAAATTGTATAGTAAAAATTGCTTTAATTTGTAAAATTTGAGCTCGTAACTTGTTTTTGTTTAAATCGATGAGTTCTTAAACCTACTTCGTCCAAATCTTCATTGAAATCGTGATCACAGATCAATACGCACTTAATAAAACCGGTTTATAAATTGTCGACTTCTTATCTAATTTCCTTTACTATTTTAAGTCCACCTAAATAGGCCACCGCTCAAAGTGGCTGGCTTTATATTCAATTTTTGTAAAACAAAAACCTAAACGTATAATTTCTAAATGAATGCACAAATAAACTAAATCCTACCACTTAAGACAAACATTTACTGTGATGTAAAAAACCGTTTCTTATTTCCAAAAGCAAAAATTTCAAGTAAAATACTTGATTTCACTAACAGTATCTTATAATTTTATATTATTAAATAACAGTATAAATTAAATTAGCTTTATACAAATTGTTGGTATCAATTTATAGTTCATAAGGTAGGTAGTACGGAAACCAAAAACATTTAAGATTTAGTTCATCCACGGGATGCAATCAATTTTAAATAACTCTAATGAGACCAGTTTTAGTATTTACAACAAGCTTAATCCACCCCCCCTCACGGTAAGGGTTAACACCGGCGGTCACTCGAACGCTGTAAGCAAAAAATTTACATTAATTATTACGACTTACGACATTTTAAAATAACAATCAAGCCTCGACGAGCCATTACACACGGTGAGGCAATATTGGCTAAGGAAGGTTTCAAATTACAAATTTTTGGATTGTCGCAATACTGCTAGTAAACAGATGTTCTTGTGGACTACTCTAATACTAGAGACAAGAACGCTGCAGCCGAAAAGAGAAAAACAAAAAGGTTTCCAGAGGAACAAGATATTGTAGCCCTTAAAACTGATTCAGCTGCAAAAATATATGTGGTCTGTCTGTATCTTAGTGTTGGGTCCTGAAAATGACAGTTTAGCGGAAAAATTAATATAGACCACATACAACTTTAAACTTTGTGACAATATTTGCTTGAAATGTCAGAAGAGATACAAGGCCTAACTACCAACATGATTAGTAGCCTCAAAATTACCGCCATTCTAGAGTTTTAAAAAATAGTGTGGTGCGCTAATCTTGTGCAGGAGTGTAGTTAAAGAGGTTTTACATTTATGCAACCTTGTACAAAATTGATACTACTTAAAGAAACTATTGGCGGTTACAGCTTGTTAGCAAACATGTCGATAAATTTTCAGTTAAAAGGATTCGTGTGTCGGTTGCCAATTTGTCGAGGGTAGATGAAAATTGGCAATATTCCATAGAAATTTCAATCAATAAGTGTTAGACTAAAGTTACAAAAGTTACCCATAACTATTTACTCAAAAATACAATTTTGTTAGTACGCGGATGTGAGAAAAAGACGAGAACTTACAAGACGGCGATGGCGTCGACATTTGAGACATATTTACTTGATTACCTGTAGGTGTTGAATCTGACGCCGAATTCAAAAAATCCCATATTAAAATCGTGTCATCGTGAGAGCTGCTAACTATTTGAAATTCGTCAAACTGAAGTCGAAAGACACGTCCCGTATGCTCCTAAAAAAATTAAAAAACAAAAAGTTAAAGTTTGTTTCGACGGGTAACAAAAATAAGGGTTTAGTAAGTTTACTAACAACGGCCAGAAAAATTTCACACATTCTTCATTAACTTTTGAAACTAAACAAACGCAACACAGAAGTTATACCAAATAATAGTAACCGAATGACAATTGCTATTAAGAAGAATATCAACTCCAACTTACTACCAAGGTTTTTAAACACAGAGATGTTGGGGGGATTCTCGGATCCAATGCAGCTATGAGATCCCACACTTTTATTTTACCATCGTAAGCTCCGCTAACTATTCGTTTTGCGTCGAAACGTATACAACGAACTAACTCTTCGTGGCCTTCTAAAACTCGCAAACAAGTACCACACTCGATATCCCATAACCTACAAATAAATGAAACATTTGTAAGTAAAAGTACAGTCGCAAACGTGTTTTCGTTAAAATTACAAGAGTAATCCATTTTTACAAAATTATAGAGTGGTAGAAGTACATATTCGATTATTCCATAAATTAGAAAAGAAGTTAGGGACGTTATAGATAAAAATTGGTCCCATCAAAAATTTACATAAAGAAGTAAAAATAAATATAATTATTTTATTCTTGGATGTAATTACATGTCAATGAAAATTTTAGTGGACTACCTTGAAAACAACCTCATAATCCATTATTAAAATTTCAAGGAAACAAAAATCAATAATTTGTTTGTATCATCAATTTAACTCACCTAATGGTATTGTCAGAACTACCACTAACTACTAATCTATCTCTGTATTGCAAACAGGCAATTCCCCTTTTATGTCCGTTTAAAGTACGCATAAATTCACAAGACGAAGTACTCCACACTTTTATAGTTCTATCTCCTGAAGCAGACACAATATACTTTTCATCAAAGTCCACCACATTCACTGCAGCTCTATGTCCCACTAACACTCGCCTCAAAGTTATTTCCGACTGAGACGTCATGTCCCAAACGGCTATCGAACGATCCTACAATAAAAAAAAATTAATTACCATCTCTACGTAATCTACAAATTGAAAAAATTATTTTTAGCATTTTCTCCAAGAGTCAATATTATTTATACTCGAGTTATATGTGTAATTTATGTTTAATTTGTCCATGTGACTGTCCTAATAATCATTTAATTAAATATTAAATTAACATCAAATCATTTCCTAATGTGTCCAAGTGTCGAACGAATTTAGTCACGTATAAATGTGAAAGTCTAGCCAAAACATTGGTTTCAATTGAGAATTACTATTTAAAACGAGAAAACAACAATTCAAGTGTCTATTTTATACTTGCGATAGCGTGCATGTGACGCTTATTAATCAATCATTAATCATTTTTCTTAACACTTTTCCAAATTTTGACAATAAATGCTCTTTTTAGAAAAAAAAAAGTTGTTTTAATCTTTTAGGTTAAGCAAATCGGAAAATCCTGTGAGGACACATCGTCCCTGCTTTACTACACCTCCGAATAAGCACGGTACTACCTGACCATTGGTATTAGTTTAAATTAC
Organism: Malthinus flaveolus; assembly: GCA_950108345.1. Classification (NCBI taxonomy): domain Eukaryota; kingdom Metazoa; phylum Arthropoda; class Insecta; order Coleoptera; family Cantharidae; genus Malthinus; species Malthinus flaveolus. The sequence continues at coordinate 20,707,271 of OX467286.1, read as the reverse complement.
AATTTTCGATTAATAAAATAGTAGTCGTTACCTTCGAACAAGTAACCATCATTCCATTATTAAATCTAAGATGTAGGACGGCCTCGCAATGATGAATGAGCGTATTAACCATTTCGCCCGAATTGACGTTCCAAACGCGCACAGTCGAATCACTAGAACCACTAATAATCACTTTATCGTCGTACTGCAGACAGAGCACAGATCCCGTGTGTCCAGTTAAAACTTTGGTCGATTGTAAAGAATTCCTATCCCAAACTTTAATCGTATTATCTCTAAGACCGGACACAATCTTCTGATCGTCGTATTGCAAACAATAGACTCCTTTACTATTTTCCGATCTACAATTTATTCTCTGCAAAATGTGTCTACCAACCCTCCAATTGTTTTCTATGCTATCTATATCTTGAATAATTTTAGGATATAATTGTCTATAAAATGAATGCGAACGATGATTTTCTCCCGGTTTCGGTTTAAACAGATACTGTATCCTGATTTTGTAAAAAAAAACAACGATTAACTAATTTATATGAGAGAAACTAGAAAAATATTACCATTGTCTTCTTTCGGCTAAACCTCTCCAGAGCGAGTCTGTTCTTACTTTTCTTTCTATCAATTTTTTCCACAACATCCCTTCGGATATCACTCTTAACCATTCTTTACAAACTAATTCGGCCGAACACAGACTTTCAGCATCCAAATATGACAGAATATTTTCAGCGACGTGATCCAAGCCTTTTTCTATAAAAAATAAAATAAAGTTTCATTTTGCGTCTTTCATTTTAACGTAACTTCTCAATTCACACATGATAATTTTATTTTATTATTGATATTTAGTATGTACACTGTACAGCCACGGAAAAATTTATTGGGCACTAGTAAGTGGTAACTTTCTTCCTTTCATATACATCTTAGCAAAAAAAGGCATCCATAATATATGTAATTGCGGAAATTACGGACTTGGTATTCGCCAAACAAAGTATAGTGGCCAATAATTATTTCTTCGACTGTACAACTGTACATAGCATTAGCCAAATAATATTTTGTGACTAAATAAAATATTTAACGAAGAAATGGCGAAGATGTTCGCACTCGACGCCGGTAAATGGCAAAGTTGGACAAGAATTCATTTTAGTTTTCCCATCATCGACGGCCAAAGACTGTTTTATCAAAATTTACTTACTCGGTAACAAAGAAATAAAATCTCGTTGTAACATCGGCTTCAAATAAGAATTTATGTGTCCGTGTTGATAATGGCACATCCTCGCCAACAAATTTTCTACAAATTCCACTTGATCCGTCTCGCTCCATTTTTCGAAAAATTTCAAACAAGCCTCTCTCTCTTCATTGAACGTCGATGAAGGCTCTTTTCTTCTTGCGGGGTCATATTCATATAATATTGTCATTGGATACTAAAAATAAAAGAGAAAAAAAAAGTTAAAACTAATTAACGGCGATTGTAGGTTACTTTTCCTTCTATGGAATTCATTTTATTGCTAAAATGAACGCCGAATAATTAATTAATTAATTACTCAACGAAGAAATAAGACAGAAATACAACTGAATTGATATGTCTACGGAACTTTTACTTAACTGATAAAATCAGGGTCTATTTGGGGGGAGAGGGGCTGCCACAAGCTTCGCAATATTAAGGCTATCAACTTAGCACCTTAATATGTTAGATAAAAATAAAAGGGAAGACAAAAGCAGAAATTAAGATGAGTAGAAAAAAATTCAATGGTAAACTTCAGGGCCCCCATAATTCTCCAACAATACTTTTTGTTCATCTGAAATAATATAGCAATTTAATTCTTAACTTTTCTACTTTGTTTTTGTGAAACTTCTTTTTCGGAGACACTATCAAATGCTACTACAATTCCTGAACTTCATTTTAAGTCGTTTGACCTTGAACATTTAAAAATTTGCGCCTGCGGAGTTTTTCAGGAATACCCATAACATGAGTCTATAAAATATTCAAGCTGGGGCCCCCTCAAAAGTAAAACCGAGCCTGTTTGCCCACAAAACTAGGGTCAAGCGGAGGATGGGCTTACAAATTTTAATTTGGCGTTTTTTAAATTAATATTAACAATTATTTTATTTATACGAAAATTACTATTTATACCAATTGTAATTTTTAATTATTTTTCGCTCCTACCGAACACCCTTAATATCACAATTACTCAGTTCCTTCTTGTGGAAACAATTGTTATTTTAAGCGTAAATTTGTGTGGCATTTGCTCAATTTCGATTCGTTAGCGCCTCGACGAGTTTGGATTCTTGCAAATTGTAAAAATACATCCCCCAAAAAAGAACAAAGCAGTTCAATCAACTACCAAGTCGCACTTGAATGATCCTCATCAAGTACATCGATTGAAAAAAAATTTTTTTTTTCTTCTCAAAAACCAAACTCCTACATCAGAGTTGAGTGCACCTGATGATTTGGGTTGATTGTACTTGGATAGTCAAATCTAACAACAACAGGTACGACTTTTTTTTACCCACCGAAACCTCTCGTTTGATATTAAATTTTTTTTATTTCCCGAGGCAAATTCAATTCGTATCGAGATGAATTAAAATTTTTTTTAAATTGTAATCTAAATAGCATAAAATAAATAGAGTGGATATTGTGGTAAAGATGAAAAAATGTATGTAAGTAGGTTGATTAACTTGCAAGTAGGTAGCGTTACAACTAAATAAACGTACGTTTACGTGTACTTGCACATAAAATTAATTATGTTCGAGAGAAGAGTCGAGTATTAACATACAATCTTCATTACATCACCACCGCATATAAAACATATAATGCCATATTGCTGCTGTCATTCTGAATAAAACATAAGGTAAATTACTTTAATCTTCAGCGAGCGAAGAAAAATCGTTACTTTCAAGAACGAACAAACATTTGACGCGAAAAGCTTATCTCGGAAGGATTGGATCGACGTGTAAAACGCGAATCGACTTGAGATTAAGGTTCAAAAATGTTACGTCTAAAACCGAATTCGAATACGACTGCTTCGGTAATGAGAGATTTGAAAGATTCGAGCTACGGCTAATTAGAGGCTACTTCAAAGCTAGTCTTCTATAGCTTGATTTATACAACGTACCGTTACTCCTGTATTAGGGTTGGGCTCAGTTTAACTTAGACAACAATTTGTTTTTTCATTAATTAAAGGATCATAAGAAGAGACTTATTATTTTGATGCGACGAATTTAATTCGATGAAATTAATGAAATTAATTAAAGAATCCGATTAAAAACGTCTTTGGTATCAACTCTAGACGACTCCAGAGACACTTGGAAGAGTCCGGACCGAATTTTCTTCGACTTCAAAGGCGTTTACCACCACGAAGGCTGCAATTAAAACCGTTTGCCACAATGTATTTAAAATCTACATACTAAATGAAATTTTTTGGTATATAAATTTTTCGTCGTTAGACCCCCCAAAACCCACTCTTCTCGAGGCGCTATACTTTAATGCGCTCTAGCATCAAAACTATTCCTTTGACAAAAAAAATCTACGAGAAATAATTTGTAGGAAACTTAATGGCCTTTATTTTTGTATAGAAGTACTTTTCTCTAAAAATGCATAATTTTCAAGATATAAGCGATAAACCAAAAAAAACAGTTTTTTAGCCGATTTTGAAATTTTTGTCAAACTTTAACGCGCTCTAGTGCCTAAACCGTTTGACGGGGGAGAGAAACGTACAAAATATAATTTGTAGGAAAATGGATGTAGTTTACTTTTATAAGGAAGCACGTTTCTCAAAAAACGTGTAGTTTTGAAGTTATAAGCGAAAAACTGAAAAAAGGAAAGTGTCCCATACACACTAAACTTCAACGCGCTCTAGCACCTAAACTGTTCGTCTGAAGAAAAAACTTAACGAGACATAATTTGTAGGAAATTGATTGTGCTTTCTTTTTGTATAGGAACACTTTTCTCTAAAAGTGCGTTGTTTTGGAATTAAGCGATAAAACAGTTTTATGGCCGATTATGGAACTTTAACGCGCTCTATAGTCAAAGCCACGAGAGGTGGCTTATGACTCATCGCTTAAATGACTTAAAAATGACGTATTAAAATATTCTGTTGCATTCCCACAAAGTAAAAACAAATTTATAAACAGGGATAGCGTGATTCAAAGTACGTAGTTTTTTGGAATGAGTCATAGGACACCTCTCCTGGTTTTGACTAGATAGCGCCTAAACCGTTCGCTTGAGAAAAAAGCCTACGATATAATTTGTAGGAAATTTATTGTAGTTTATTTTTATACATGAGCACTTTTCTCAAAAAGTGCGTAGTTTTCGAGTTATAACCCCCCAAGTTAATACTATCACTTAGGAGTGGCAGATAGTCAGTTTTATTACTCATTTTCAATGTTCATTAAGCCTGAATCGTTGAAAATTGTGTACTTTATCCCTTTATCGTTTAGTAAAAGAGCGCGCTGGCACCCGGACTATTTAGTTATTTATTTTTCTTGGCTCATTTCCGCATCATAATCCCTAGTTAAAATAACGAATTTTGAATTAAGTCTGTAACATATTCCATGGTTAACGTTATTTGTCTGCCAGTGTATAATAATGTGTTCTCGCCATTAAAAGTAGAATATTTGCCATAAATCCGCACTTTTAGTTATGCGTCACGGACTCATCAATAAACTGGCATTGAAAATCACTGTCTGAATATTGTAGAAATTTACACAACACAATAACATTATTCGTTTTACTATGAATTTTATGCTTTTCTAAGCTGACAAGCCTTGAGACATAGATATTTAATTATTGCAAAACCGCTACTGCCTACATCCTACATCCTGGCATTTTCCATCCGCACGCTATTTTCCATCTTTTAAGGGCGCTTAAATTTTACTAATTAAAATGACCATCATCTCGCTAATTGATCCAAATCAACGAGAAGTTTATGTTAGTTCGAGCGTAAGTTAGTATCAACCGTTGTTTGTTTAATCGATTCGAATAGGGGTTATAATTTACTATCACCACTATCGCCAACATAAAATACGTAACGTTAATCAAATTATTACGAGCGTCTAGCAACAAATTAATAAATTAGTTTCATTTTTCTAAAAAAAACATTAAATAATGAAAACGACAACAATAAAATATGAATATGTACTTTAAAAAACGCTGCACGTAATTTATTGATTTTATTGAGGATTTTGTCACAAATTTGTACCATCCGAATAATTGATTTTATATTAGTTTTTTTTTGGGTAAAAAAAAAACTTGGTGAACCAATAAAATTCGATAATTTACTTTTTTGCAACGTGGTACAGGTAAAAAAATTGCAATGACAAAAAATCGAAAAATATGAATAGTGAAAGTTAGAAATTTGGTTTAAATCATTAACTCTGCCATTTTCTATACGAAATTAAACTTCGCAAACTTTCTTTTTCTTTTGCAACAAAAAATTATAAATCTCGTTATGAAGAAACTAATTCTTGCGTGTTACGAAAAAGTAAACCAACAATTATTTATAATTGTTATACAGGCTGTTTCGCTATTATTATCTCCACATTATAATGCACGTAGTTATCTATTTATCTATGATGACGTTCAGGAAAAAACAAGCGAGCATCGCGTTTTCGAATTATTTCTTGGGAACGCAATGTACCCCTAATCACATTCAAATTCAAAAATATAACAGAGGAAGCTTCAGAATCGTCTGATATTTAATAGTTTTGCGGTTCACCAATTGGCTATTATATCGACTGGCAATTGTTTTTTATGTAAATCGGCCCATAATAAATTTAAATATAAGTAACTCCGGTAGCTCACAGCTCTTTTGCGAAAAATTCAAATTTACATATTGTGATAATATAAAATATGATAGCGAACGAATCGGGTCGATTTATATCGTCTGATCGACTGGATGGGGGAATTTATAAGAAATCAATTGATTTTATGATAAGTTGATACGAAATAAATAACTAGGTAATGTGCGAAACGTTGAAAAATATGAGGTAAATTTAGAGCAACTAATGTTATTTTTAAATTTTACTTCCTGTCGGAAGTAATATTCTATTTAATATTTTTACAGCAAACCGTCCAAAGTGCAATAAGAGTAAATATATATTTACCGTGAAAGCAAATCGATGTCGGCCAAATTTATGTCAACAATAAAAATTTTGTGCTAACCACACACTTATTAGAAATGGCTATTTTGTGTAGTTTCACAATTTGTACACTTGTACAGTCTCGGACTGGTCGCGACTTTCAGTAACTGAAGACGACTTCGAGCGCCTCACAGTTCTAAGGTCGGGCTTCAAAAAAAAATTGGATTGTAACAATAAATTGCGCAACTTTCGTAGTAGTCACGTAGTAGAAAAACTTCCTTTATAGTGCGAGTTCTTCGTTAATTTCCTGTTTGGGCACAGGTGTGCGCTATTTATATACATATAACTTTAGCTAACTGAACTACCGCAACCACCAAAACTACCACACAAAAAACAATTGATTGAATCGTGAGAGAGGTTACTCAAAAAGTGGCAAAATTAGCCAACTTCTGAAGATGTTGTCTTAAGTGAAAAGTAATTAGCACTATACAGTGCATCCGAGTGCACCAAGCCATTCAGGCGAAAATTTCATTAATATTAAACTTTAGCTTCGCCTACTTGAACGGCCTAAAATCGTAGTTTTCGTAACTACATAGCAATCTCAACTTCAAACATACACGTTTAAAACTGAAGAGATTAGAAGATAATCCCTTGAAAGCCTTTCATTCGATTTAGTGAATTCGGTCGAGCAAACCAATTTATTTTCGTAGCATTGTTCATCTCAAATTGTTATTAGAGCGGCAACTTCAGGAAATCCCAAGACATCGAACGTAGTTTTTTTCCAAAATATAAATAATCTTTCGTCGGTGATTTTTACGTACTCCTGTATCGCGTTACAATCTAAAAAAACAGTTGAACGATCTTCGAAAAACGGAAAAACTTCTATTATAACAAAAATTAATAAACCACGAAAGAGGGTTATCGCAAGCAATCGAATGCACTAGCGTGAATCATATACAACATTAAAAGGTCAAGCACCCAGAAGAACCTCCATGTTTCATGATTCGCGATACGGTACTTGAACATGGCTTTCTTTTACTTACAGAGGTGCTCTTTTGTTTTAGCAAAATTACGATAAGTACTCCCAAAAAAATTGACCTAAAATATGTACTCCCGTTAATATTGAAATTTTAACAAATGTCCAAGTCATAACTTAACCTAAATTAAATTTTTGTGCCAAAAATAATAAATAAACAAAATTCGAACGGGCATTAGTGAGATAAGCCGGAAAACTAATCAATTCCACTTAATTAACGGAAATGTACCCGTTTTGCCTTTTTGACAGATGACAAAAAGACTGTAAATTTCCAACTATTAAAACAATATTAACACGAATAATTACTTAAACTAGTAAAATTTTGAATCGATATATTAAAATAACTCCTAATCCCATACCTGTGAAATAGTATTTGAGTCTTCTATCACATTATCACTTTCCACCGTTTCCATATTTAACATTTTAAAGTAACTTTTTTATAAAACTAAAATGGCAGTAAATTAATTATAATATTCCTATTTTTTTATTGTTTAGGCACGATCACGATATACACTAAAAATTCACACTAATGTAACGAACAAGGAACTAATTTTACGATAATATTTTAGTTGTTCGCCATTTGTTCGCGTTCCCGTTCGCAACAACGACGAAAAATCAAATGACGACATACGATAGCATAGCACAGGCTGTGCAACTGTCTTGTCACGTCAGTGGGCGCGTTCACAATTAAGTTTTTAAATTAAAATACGAGGATGACGAAGCGAAGATATAAACAATCTACTAATTAACGATAATCGTTCTTAAATGTATTTGAATTAAGATATTATTTTTATTTCCTCATTGTGCAATTCAAACGGGTGGTATGACTGATGACGTCGTCGTATTTACTTTCAGCTTTCATACAGGGCACATCAAAAGAAAAGTATGGTTTTCTTTGTCTTATAAAGCTCACAATACAGTGCATAGCGGAAATTATCAAATTATGCATTTTTAATATTTTAAACCCCGCGTATTCGATCAAATTGCGCACGCATTTTTGATAATATTTTGTGTATTTTAGCGCAATTTTCAAGAAATGGCGGAAAAATCAAAAATACCCGAAACCGACCAGTGGAACCACGAAAAAAACAAAAATTCGTATTCACACGACCGGAGGGTCTTTTTTGTAATTTTAAAGCGACTTCATTTTATAAACCTCATTTTTTCCTGTCTGTGATTGTGAACGACCTGTGGAATTTTCAATGACAGTTGACAGGGGATGACAGTCGGTAAAACAGAAATTTACAAAACGAAACAATTTTAAAATAGAAAACTCAAAAATACTGCCTATTTTAATTATTTATTACATAATGTAGCTTACAGTAGTTTCCACTTAAAAAAACGTGTTAACGCTCGTAAGAATGTCGCCAGCCTTAAAAGATTTTGTTAAAAATGGAACTAAAATATTAGCAGTAATGGCAAATTACAAGTAAGAAGTCCTTCACTGTGCCTCGGAACACGTAAAATTAATCATTTCAGTTGGTAATTTATAGATCGATGCCGAAAGTTAAGGATAAGCCGAAATCTGTTAAGCCAGGTATATTTATGAAGCCCACGTCTTCCTACATAACCGAAGGCCAATGTATTAAGGTTTGATATTTGCGCCTTACTT